>OX578143.1:122039139-122735389 GCA_951213105.1 Amaurobius ferox | reverse complement strand
ATATATATATATATATTTATGTATATATATATATTTATGTATATATATATATATATATATATATATATATATATATATATATATATATTTATGTATATATATATATATATATATATATGTATATATATATATATATATATATATATATATATATATATATATATATTTATGTATATATATATATATATATATATTTATGTATATATATATAAATATATATAAATTGTAACACGTAGACAAAGCCAAAAATTAACTATTTAAGAAAGTAGCAAATAATATAAAAATGATGTACTTACTAATAGGCAATAACAACAGAAAAGAAAAATCCCGACTGTAAGCATCATGATTTTCTAATTCGTAAATAATAAAAGATGCAACAATAAGGGGAGAATAAAAATGAAACAACTTTAAGTATCTAGAAATCAGCGAATAAACAACAGATAACAGTGATAAGAATTCTAGAATACAAAAACCAAAAACAACAAAGCAATCATGCCTATAAATCGGAACAGCGTTAGGCTTAATAGAGGTAATTTTAAAATAGATTCTTCGTCAGGATTGAGTATCCATCTAAATTAACCACGAAGAATGTTTGTTTCTGAAAACAGAGATAGTTAATATCTATGAACAGCAAGAGTATGTTTGTTTATTTGTCTGTTCAGTATACATGTTTACAATTTTCTTTAATTTGATATGGTTATTCTCTATGTCGATGCCAGTAACCTCGTCCTTGTTTCGAGTTTCTTGGACCGAGGGTTGTCGAGATATTAATAAAAAAAGCAAAATTAATTAATAGTAAAATTCCATACAAATATCATTTATATAAAAATTTATTTGAAGAAAATTATATCGCATTGCTTAACAGCAGAATTTTATTAAATGTGTCTATGCAGAACACCATTTTTATTCAATTTATACGATTTAAATAATAAAAAAGAATGAAAGAGAAATGATATAAATGAACTGAATTTATATATATATATATATATATATATATATATATATAAGATTTAAAATGAAAAAAGAAAATATATAGGTGGAATGATTGTGTTTACAGGGTTGCAGAAAGGTCAAGGGGGATTGCGACCCCTATTTCCTGGTTAGAAGCTAGCTTTGATTTCATGAAAACGGTCCCAGAGACTCTGCACGCCCGAAACAACAATCGATCATGCCCGTGGGGAAAAAATGGCCGAATCCCAGACAACATAAAAATGATCAAACTAACAAAAATTGGAAATTTTACTAACCAGCAAGACGAGAATAATGGAAGAGTTGCATAAAGCGTACAAACTTCGAATAGGAAAGCATACATAAAAAAGTCGCGTCTAACTTTTAGAGCCATCTGGATGTGCATCAATCAGATAATCCTAGGTAAGAGTTGAGTTGTATTGTATGATGTCGGATAAATTAACATAATTTTTATCACTATAATTTCTGCAAAAAACATCATAATAGTGCTGTACAAAGCGGAAGGGATATGATTGTTCCCGAGTTCCGTTGATTAAATGCATCATGCATTTATTAAATTCTGTAATAGATGAGTTTGATAATCTGTATCTGTTCAAGTGATTTACGATTAAATTACGTTGTACGTTTAAACTCAAGTTGGTATTCCAGTGGGTAAAATAATTGATCTTGCAGTCATATAGATGTCTCTTGTCAAATAATTTATAACATAATTTCTGTTCCAAATTATAATAAATAGTGATGTCAAGGAAATCAACTGTTCCTTCTTTCGCTGACTCCGATTCGATTAGTATTATAATTTGGAACAGAAATTATGTTATAAATTATTTGACAAGAGACATCTATATGACTGCAAGATCAATTATTTTACCCATAGTGCATTTATCCCTTCCGCTTTGTACAGCACTATTATGATGTTTTTTGCAGAAATTATAGTGATAAAAATTATGTTAATTTATCCGACATCATACAATACAACTTAACTCTTACCTTATTATCGGATTATCTGATTGATGCACATCCAGATGGCTCTATAAGTTAGACTCGACTTTTTTATGTATGCTTTCCTATTCGAAGTTTATACGCTTTATGCAACTCTTCCATGATTCTCGTCTTGCTGGTTAGTAAAATTTCCAATTTTTGTTATTTTGATCATTTTTATGTTGTCTGGGATTCGGCCATTTTTTCCCCACGGGCATGATCGATTGTTGTTTCGGGCGTGCAGAGTCTCTGGGAGCGTTTTCATGAAGTCAAAGCTAGCTTCTAACCAGGAAATAGGGGTCGCAATCCCCCTTGACCTTTCTTCAACCCTGTAAACACAATCATTCCACCTATATATGTTCTTCTTTCATTTTAAATCTTATATTTCAAGACTCTGATAGTGCGGCAATTTGCGCCTTTCTCTTTCTTGAATTTTATACTTTTTGGGATTGTATTTCTTTATATATATATATATATATATATATATATATATATATATATATATTATATAATTCACAATTTAAAAACGGACATGTTATAAATTAGCAAATATCGTCGAAAAAAGTTAAACTACATGTATTGCTTTCCTGGAATACAAAAAAAGTAATTAAAATTTATTTTATCTTCTTTGAACACGGTGTCCTTTTGTGTAAGAGCTTATAGAAATAAATGGAAATATTTAAGTTTTTATAATGAAGTTGGATTCTTTCCAAGTAAAATGTGAAAATGATGACAAAAAGAATCCAAAACCTTCCGAAGTATTTTCTTTTTAATGCAAAATAAGTCTAGTAAAAAATGAACAAAAGGTTTTAAAGTCGATTAACTCAAATTGTGAACTTAATATACATATATGTGGAATGCCGTACATGAATAAGACACTTTAATAAATCTTTACAAATTGAGAAATGAAGATATAATAGAAGCATTATAAAACTCTTCTGAAGTGCTTTCCATTACCTATGAAAACATATTTTACTTGATAAAAGAAGTTCATGTGTGTGTCTGAGTGTCGTTTATAGCGGAAATATGAAGCATAGGACAGCGGTAGAATTTATATACAGAGGTACTTTAGCTCCGCGTATGATGCACCTGCACATGATTTCTTTTTACATTCGAATTATTTTTTTTTAATTATTTTATATTAGAGTTCCCAAAAATCGATTCCTTATCGATTGAAAATATTGAGTTTCCATTTTGATATCATCGATAAAATCAGAGCGCCTTCTTTCAAACAAATTTTAAAACGAATCGGTAGGACAATTCCTTTATATTTATTTATTTATTTATTTTTAAATTCATTAAAATGTGCGTTTTTAAGTAAACACATTCGTTTTTCGCCGTATCTAAAAATGACAGATTAGTAGAATTTTATAGTTTTACAAACATAGGTGAATATCTTCGCATTCTAATGAAAACAATTTATTTGATTGCACTATTTTCTGATTTTCTGTGAGTTTTCAAAATAAAGCAAAAAAAAAAAAAAAATTAAGATTTTTGATTTCGCTGGCTAAGGGATTCTTTCTCCAATTCGCCGGTTTCTAATACACTGGGTACTGCAATTGACTTCTCAACCTGTCTCTCGCTCTGGAATGGAATGACGTATCTATCGCAACAGCGTTGTTAGGTTTTCGGCCGTTCCGAGCAGACGATAAAAATAAAATACAGTTTTTTCATGTACAGTTTATACAAAAATTACATTTATCAGACGGGGCGCGATTACGGCTTTTGAAAAACTGAATGAATTAATTCAATTAATCCGTGTTTCATAATTCCGAACAAAGCCAAGTGCATTTTTTACTACAAAGATTAAACAGTTCTTCATCATGGTTAACCATTTCAAGAATACTTTAACCGAAAATAAAAGCATCATGCATTGACATATGGTGGTGATCAAAAAATTGCATCACCCTTATACTTCCGTGACGTTGATACAAAAGGACAGTAACACATTTAAATTGATATTTATAGTGTTTGATATTGATTATTGCATTGAAAGTAGGGTATGCAATAACGCACAAACATTATTTATATAGGAACGTTTCTATGTGAAATATTCTGCAATGATGATAAATATGTAACATTCTTATTTTATTAGATGCTAGCAGTATACCCGTTCTTCGTACGAAATATATAATATAAAAAAACTTCGAAATATATAATACAAACAAAATCATGTGCAAATTCCTCTAATGTTCTAAATGACATTGTTATTCTAAACATTATATTAAAATGTTTAAATTAATGCTCCTAAAAAGGAGTTTAAGAATCTCTGTTCTTGCTATACAAAAATTATATTCAGGAGAAGATCTGAAGAAAAACATACTCTGGTCCCGCTTGTAAACAAATTTACAAAAAATATGGAATTAAATTACTATATGCCAGAATAAAATCCCTAAAATTGTATAGGACGATATACACGTACTACTTATATTCTCGAACATTAGAAGATATACCCGTGTATTAGTAGAAGATTACCCATCTACAATATATGAGTTTCAAAAATCTTTACCAAAAAAAGCATAACATAATAAATTGAAAATATCAATAATCTACGTAATCTTTAGACCCGAAGGCCGTAATTGATGCTAATATGGCAAAATGAAAGCGCCAAATTTGTATGAGAAGATATAACCATACTACTTACATTCTCGTATAATAGAAAATACATTCTTGTATTAGAAGATTACACGTACTGCATAGCAGTTCTTCGTACGAAATATATAATATAAAGAAACATAAAATTCACAATCATGTTTAAATTCCTATACTACTGTAAATGACATTGTTGTTCAAAACATTCTGTTAAAATATTGACATTTATGCTCCTAAATAGAAGCTTAATAATCTCTGTTCTCGCTATACAAAAATTATCTTTGCATGCAGGTCTGAAGAATAAAACAGCCTGGTCCCATTTGTAAACAACTTTGCAAAAAATATGAAATTGAATCAATATATGCCAAAAAAAAGTGCTTAAATTGTATGGGAAAATATACCCGTACTACTCTTATTCCCATTATTAAAAGATATACCCGTGTATTAGTAGGAAATTATCCTTACTGCAATATAATTTTCAAAAATATTTACAAAATAAAACATATGACGTAATAAAGTGAAAATAGCAATTATCCTAGCAATCTTTAAACTTGAGGGTCGTAATTGATTCCAATGTATACAAAAATGAAAGCGCTAAAATTGTATGATATACACTCTAAGACAAAAAAATCGACACATCCCGGAAAATAATCCGATAGTAATGAAACTTTACATGCAAACACCTTTCGGCCGAATATGCAAATGATCAAAAATTCGCCGCCAATGAATGAATAGTCTGGACTACAGCGCATTGAAACTGAGCACCATGGTGGTGTATATAAGGAGCGAACCTCGCTTTCAGGACCGAACGTGCAATGGATTTGGATTGCGTTTACGTACCTTGATTGTAATAATGCCTCGCCAGCAAATTCGCGGCCACTACGAGCATATGAAGGAGTTTGTAAGAGGGCGTACGGTCGGATTGCATGAGGCTGGATGGGCACACAGACGAATCGCTCGGTATTTGGATAGGAGCGATGCAGCAATTAGACGATGTTGGCAGGAATGGGTTCGGAATGGCAGATTTCTGCGGCAAGCGGGCAGCGGACGATCTAGAGCGACGACAGAACGGGAAGATAGAGCTATTGTCAGAACAGCTGTGACAGCAAGATATTTGTCGTTATCAAACATCTAAAATGTGACAAACACAGTAGTGATCACCCGGACTATTAATATAAGACTACAGGAACGGAATCTATACTGGCGGCACACATTACACAGCCTAACACTGACCAGTATGCACCGTCAACAGTGATTGCAATGGTGCCGGGACCGATCAAGGTGGAATTATTTGGATTGGGAATGAATTGTCTTCAGTGATGAGTCCCGTTTCGAACTGAGTCCCGACTACCAGCGCAGACGTGTCTGGAGACAACCAGGACATCGCCAGGATCCTGCTCTTACTGTCACACGCCACACGACCCGACAACAGGGAGTTATGGTCTGAGGTACCATTTCGTTTGATAGCGGGACCCTTTTGATAGTCCTCCGTGGCACCATCATAGCACAGAGGTACGTTGCCGACATTCTACGACTCGTTGCATTGCCATTCCTTTCGCGACACCCTGGGCTAACTTTTCAGCAAGATAATGCCAGGCCACACACGGCACGCCTCTCTATTGAGTGTCTACGTACTTACGATACACTTCGTTGGTCAGCCAGATCCCTAGATCTCCCGCCTATGGAGCATTATTGGTCTGAGATGGGACGTCGCCTGCGACCATCTCAGAATGTAGACCAATTAGCTCGTCAACTGGAGGCCATTTGGAATCCCTCAGAACACCATCCGGCAACTTTAGGCATCAATGCCACATTGGGCAACAGCTTGTACCAAGGCCAGAGGTGGACCAACGCCATATTGACATGCTCACTTTGTGTAGATCTTTCAGTGCAATAAATCATCCAACTATTCTGAAATTCTAATCATTTCTTTTTCTTTACATCCACATTACACATATCAAATTTTGTCTCATTTGGATAATTCTTTCTTGATGCGTCGATTTTTTTGTCTTAGAGTGTATAATTAGGAATATATGAAGATATAACCGTACTACTTATATTCTAATAGATTAAAAGATATACCCGTGTACCAATTAATGATTACCCGTACTACAATATATGAGTTTCATCCGTTTTTGACAAAATAAAACAGATGACGTAATAAAATTAAAATATCAATAATCCCAAAGGTAATATTTAAACCTGAAGGCCGTAATTGATATAATCCAGTCAAAAACATGGCATTGGGCACCCCTGAATCAAGGGTTGTGTCACCGGTCACAGCACGTCATCCACGTATCGTTGGGCCGTCATAGTGCTCTCAATACGGACCAGAGGTGACCTGCTATCGCAGACGATGGCGCCCAAAACCATGACGCTGCGTTGTCGCGCGGTGTGGCGTTCCACAGATGCGGCCGGATTGGACCTAGTCACCACTTTGGCACCAGACTCGTACACGACTGTCATTGCTAAAACAGAACCGTGACTCGTCTGAGAATACAACCCTGTGCCATTCCGGTCCACGTGGCTCTATCACGACACCGTTGCAAACTGTCTGTGCTGTAGGGTCAATGGCAGTCTTCTTAACAGGCGCCATGAGTGCAGGTCGCTAGCGACTAATCGTCGAATAATAGTCCTTGTCGATATGGGAGCATCAAGGGTGTCCTGCACATGTTGCAAAACGGCGACGGAAGTCGCTTACGGGGCCGCCAACACTTGCGGCGGTCCACGTGTGCTGACATCGCAGTGGAAGTACCGGCACCTCTCAAACGTGCCACATTCCCTTGTTCTAACCATCTTCGCCACATCCGGTGCACCGTGGACGCTTGTAGATGGCTGTCCACTGAGATTTGAAGTATAGACCAACCTGCAATTCTGAGTCCGATCACCATACTCCTCGTGAAATCGTCTGTCTGCTGGAACTACCTCGGTTGGTGACGGCCTGGCATTCTCTGCTGCTACACGTTTCCTCTGAGATAAAAAAAAAATTGCAAAATGATTTCCCTGGTAGACATAGCGGCGCGATTATTGCCGTTTCTGCAAATTCCTTCCCTTATATCTTACGCAATGTGCGCGAGATAGCTGCGCATTTCGCATCATTTACATAACTCGATGAGCTGCGTCTACCCTGTAGTTTGCATATTTTTTGCCCACTTCTTCTTGGTGTCTCATTTTCACTGTCACACTGCCACGTAGTGTATATTATCCTAACTATCAGGAACCTTACTCCCCATTACTGACAGCTGATTCCTCTGAAACTTTTAGTAACATGCTTGAAAATGTTTTGTAGACAGCGGATATTTCTAATGTTGAGATAACGCACGTATTGCAGATAAAAACATCCATAGACCGACTTCGTGTTTGTTATGCGCTCGTCAGCATGGAATAGCTGATATCTTCAATGGCAGAAAGAAAATCCGCTACACAATTTTACGTACGTTTTTGAAGCACGGCATATTCAGTCTTGCACTCAGCCAGCTTCAAAGTTCAGGATTAAGCTCAGGCTATACAAAACTGGAATAAAATTGGATTGCTTAGAACAATGTATGCGGACAGTTGGACGACAAGGTTGACGTAAAGCTTAGGTAATTTATATGATCAATAAATGTTGCCATGCACATTGACAAGTCTCATGATCCTTTGTGGGCATGGGCAGCAGACAGTTACGCCGAGTGTATATTCGGCTTATATGGACAGGCTCACTCCAGTATATCTCCGGCCAATGAGAACAGAGACATGAGGGTTCTACAAGCCAATGGGCCGAAAGCATACGAGGGGAAGAAAAAGAAGTAGAAACCAATATCAGCAGATGAAGGGTGTCAGAAGAAGATCAAATATGGCACTTTCTTTTCTTTCGATTTAGACCGTCCAACCTACCCAAAGGTGTAAAGTATACGGCTAGAACAGTGCCACCCAATTTAGACCCGAATCCAGCGGGAGCTACATCCACAGGGACCGTAACCTCCTTCTTCTACCACCACCTCCTTCTTCTTCCTCTCTGAACGACTTTCAGATCCACATATTTAACTTTCCCGTACTTCGCGTGAACACGAGAACAGTTTGGGCAGAGCCGGGATTCGAACTTGGGTCCCCCCGTGCCTTAACCACTGGGCTGCCCCACCCCTAGATACTTTGAAATGCTGAAAGAATGAGAACAGTGGAATATTGCTAAAAAAACAGATTTGAAAGTTGCTGAACATGGCCAAAAACGGTGCCCAAGATATGATATAATTTAGGTGTCACCGAAACAAAGTAAGCTGTGCCCGCTTCTGGGTGTTTCCGGCCAAAGATGCTCCTACGAACGACTGTTCATCAGATATAAACAACATGTACCCTTCTTATTGCCTTGAGCAAATAACTTATCTGCTAAAATATTTAATTTGAATTTCAACAAATCGCCTACATCACACTCGTTTCCTGGTTAGGTTAAAACCTAAAAAAATGTATATGCATACTGTAAGTTGTAATTAAATTTTTGGGTGAACAAGAATATTTTAATTAATAATTAAGTAGCAAAAAAAGTGTCATTATTTAAATAGCTCGTATATTAATATTTATTTTTTAGGAAATGTTTTTTAGGTAGATATGTAGACCAGATTGCGGAAAAGATAGGTTCTTGTCGGAAGGAATACATTAACAAACATTTAACACATTTCATATCACAACGGAAATGTTCACTGCTATATACACGACCGCTAATAGGTTGCTAGGATATTTAATAAAATAATAAACTAATACATAAAATTATTTTGCCACAGTTATATCCGGGTCCGCTATAACGGAGTTCCACTGTATATTTAGTAGAAAACAGAAAAAATGTATAAATGAATGTTGAATTCATATGCTACCCACATCACATATTTCAAAAAATATATTTTAACATTTAGCATCTGAAAACAGATTTGCATTTGTTTTCACAAACACAACCTAAAACATAGGACTTCATAAATTTGAAAGTATTTATTAAAAACAGCTATTTTCTCATTGTAACATATTTATTCCTTTTTCCAGTATTCTAAAGAAGTAATTAAAAACGGTTCGTTTTTTCTGTCTCGAAAAATGACATTTATTCATAATGAAGTTCTTTTAGTGATAGCGGCTGTTTTTTTAAGCACCATTTCCAAAGGTTTTTAAATAAACTTGGATTTTCGCCAAGCAAAAAGTGCCTTTGTTCAGAATGAAAGGCAAATATTAGACAGAAATGTCGTAAATCTCCCGAAAAAGTGTTTTCTTTTAACTAGAGAATGTACGTAAATTATAAGAAGAGAATAATATTTTGAAGATCATTATATGAAGATGCAAATGAGATGTATACGAGAAAAGTGTATCTTAAAAAGTATGCTTACTAAAACTTCATAAATTTAGAAATCCCATACAAAACATTACTAAACCAATGTGGTTTCATGTTTGTAGCTCGATAGATTGCGGAATAATAGTTGTGTTGGCATAAAATAAATCCCTAGACAAAAACAACTACATTGTTAAAATGAACCCGCCAAGTATTGAAAAATTCTGCAAAACATCAGCCAAATCAAGAAATAAAATTACACTTTTTGGCGCCAAGTATGATACCATCTCCATAGGAACTTACTATCAATGCTTTTCACTAAAATAAGCAAATTTTGAAAGAGAACGAGGAAAGTTTCCATACATTTATGCATTGCCCCGTTAATGATTGAAGTGTGCATGAAGTTCCTTTAGTGCAGCGCGGCTACACTCAAGTAGTTTCCGTGCAGTGAAAAACAAAATTATGACAGTACTCCAAAGTATATGGAACACTTCCTCATTTTCTTTCGCATTTTTCTTAATCCAAGTATAAGTGGAAAGCCTGGATGATACGTCCCACCTAAAAGGAATCGTTCTTGGAGCCAAAATTCTGTGATTTCCCTTTTTTTTTCTAGTTAAAATTTCACTCGGTAGAATTTTTTAAAATGCAATTGTTTTTGTTTAGGAATATCACGTCTTTTTGTAGTGAATATTTTTTTATGGAAACGAAAATGAGTTTTGTGCTTACATACTTTGCTTTGTACTTAACTGTGGTTTACTCCTGGATGTAACATTTTCGCTAGTATATGCTTTACATGCATTGTAACTGTAGCTATTTTCAATACGAAATTCGATCGGAACTTAGCGAAATTCTATCACAACATTTTTGGTCATACATCACTAAAACTAAAATCGTGGGAAGCCCCAAACGAATTGTATTTGGATATTAACAGAATTTTTAGGAACAATAGAAGTGATAACATATAAATAAAATATATAATAATGATTACATTCAATTTATTTAAATTTCTCTTTGACAATTTTGACTTCCATATCCATCAATTTTAAGTCATTCTTAAGTTATCACTTGTATTGTTTCTTAAAATTCTGTTAATATCCAAATACAATTATTTTATGGACGCCCAACCATTTTATTTTTAGATGGTCAAGAATGTTGTGATAGCTAAATATTTTTTTTTTCTTTTTAGTGCTTCTTACTAAAACCTTATAACTTAAAAAGTTTTTTATATATTTTATTAGATTATTTAAAATAGCTGTAAAAGCGAATTTTTTACAGGAAAGGCACATGTCATAAATCACCAAGTATTTATAAGAAAAATTAACACATTTATATTACATTTTCCGAGAATTCCTTCAAAAGAAGAAATTAAACGTGTTTCCCCTACTTACAACATGGCTTATTTTTTACCAGAGCTTTTAGCGGTAGTAGTTAAAGTTTATCTCATGTAGTTTTTAAAATGTTGGACTCATTCAAAGAAAAGTCTTCGTTCAGAAATAATGACAAAAATTGTGGAAAAGTGTCGTAAATCTCCTGAAAGATTAATATTCTTTTGTGTGTAAGGAATGTTCTGAATGCATCTTGAGTAAAAATATTTTAAAGATGATTATCTCAAAATGTAATCGAGATAGAGGCATGGACAGTACATTTGGAAATAATATCTTAATGATTCTTACGAAGCGAAAATTCAAAATTAAACAGCTGTTATGACATTTTTTCAATCATCTTTAAAACTCTTAGTAAGTATTTTTAAGAAGACTTTTAGTAAGTATTTATGACACATTCTTAGTGATCTTTAAAACTTTTAATAAATATTTACAAGAAAAATTTTAGTAAGAACTTGTAACATATGTTCAGTGGTCTTTAAAACTTTTAATAAGTTTTTATAAGAAAACTTTTAGTAAGAATTTATGACAATTTTTAGTAAACTACAAAACTTTTAGTAAGTATTTATAAGAAAAATTAACATATTTATACTATTTTTCATGAATTACTTCAAAAGGAGGAAATAAACGTGTTTTCCCTCTTACAACATGGCTTATTTTTTATCAGAGCTTTTAGTGATAGTAGTTAAAAGTTTATCTCATGAATTTTTTAAAATGTTCAACTCTTTCCAAGTTAAGAGTCTTCGTTCAGAAATAATGACAAAAGTTGTGGAAAAGTTTCGTAAATCTCCTGAAAGATTATTTTCTTGTGTGAGTAAGGAATGTTCTGAATGCGTCCTGAGCAAAAATATTTTAAAGATGATTATCTCAGAATGTAATCGAGATAGACACATGGGCAGTGTGTTTGAAAATTATATTTTAACGACTCTTAAGTAGTGAAAATTTCAAATTTAAACAGCTGTTATGGCATATTTTCAGTGATCTATTAAAAATGTTTAGTTAGTTTATAAAGTCTTGTAGTTGTGAAAGTCAAAATAATTTTCATTTATACCTCATATATCATCAAATGTATTTTCCTTTTTAAAAACGATATGCTTTACCAATTGCCTTATGAGCCTAAGAAAAAATATCGGTGACTTTTAAGTTACAGGTTTTAGTAAAATGCACTAAAAAGTAAAATACAATTTTAGCTATCCCAACATTCCTGGTCATACGTGACTGAAAATAAAATCATGAGTCGTCGTTGAAAGTTTTTTTATTTATTTATTGACTTTAAAACATGAAAATTTGTATAAATATTCCTCTTAACATTGCTATATAAAACACCATTACATTTTTTTCAATTTTGCTATAATTTTGTATTTTTTTTAAATTTAATTTTTTAACTGACATTTGAAAATGCTCCTTGCGTGCCATTTGTTCACATTTTTGATTAATTTTGCATTATGATCACTCAAAAGCACATTATGAACAAATTTGGGTATTTATTTTCAAATCCCTTAGAAAGTAAATTTTTTAAAAATATTTTTCTGCATTGAAAATTAATTTTCATCAATTAATTAGGTTCTTATTCACTTTTAGTTACCTTAATGAAGTCCAATTATAAAATGTATACCCAGTTCCATTAAAACGTATGAAAGGTGTCTTCTTGCCAAATTTCATGCATCTCAAACAAAAATTAAGACGCATGGAGCATTTTAAAAATGTAAAACCTTTGAAATTTCCTTTTCGAAAAAAATGTATTTAACCTTTTGCTTGCGGGTGGAACAGCATCCATCCCAAAAGAAGAACCTCCTAAAAAGACAGGTATTTGACATACCCTATCCCAAACAGTTCGATCCGCCTTATGCAGCAGGTGCAATGATGGTGAAGGCGGATCGAACTGTTTGGGATAGTGTATGTCAAATACCTGTCTGTTTGGGAGGTTCTTCGTTTGGGACGAAAATTGTTTGGATCGAAATAGTTTGGATCGAAAATTGGTTTAGATAGAAATCGCCGACAGAAACATTGCACCTGCTGCAGCAGATGTAATGTTTCTGTCGGCGATTTCCATGGACGCCAATGCCTGCAAGGGCGGATCGAACTGTTTGGATAGGGTATGTCAAATACCTGTCTTTTAGGAGGCTCTTCGTTTGAGATGGACGCTGTCCCACCCGGAAGCAAAATGTTAAATGTGTAAAATAATGTTATATATTAAAAAAAAACTTTTTTCAGTCGATTTTTGCTCATTTCAACGTTCACCGTCCCCTTAAGGAATAATATTAATAATAACGTACAAATGACATATATAAGAATGATTACATTAAATTTATTTAATTTTCTGTTTGACAGTTTTGATATTAAAGTTCATCATTCTCATACGTATAACTCATTTCTATGTTATCACTTGTATTGTTACTTGAAATTCTATTAATGTCCAAACACAATTTTTTTATGGACGCCCAACGATTTTATTTTTAGTCACAGATGACGAATAAGTTGTGATAGCTAAAAATTATTTTTTACTTTTTTGTGCATCTTACTAGAACCTTATAACTTAAAAAGTGTTTTATATATTTTACTAGATTATTTAAGATAGCGGTTTGAGCGATTTTTTATACAGGAAAAGCACATGTCATAAATCACCAAGTATTTATAAGAAAAATTAACATATATATATATATTATTTTCCGGGAATTCCTCCAAAAGAATAAATTAAACGTGTTTTCCCCACTTACAACATGTCTTATTTCTTACCAAAGCTTTTAGCGGCAGTAGTTAAAGTTTATCTCATAAAATTTTTAAAATGTTGGATTCTTTCCAAGTTGAAAAATTCTTCGTTCAGAAATAATGACAAAAGTTATGGAAAAGTGTCGTAAATCTCCTGAAGGATTATTTTCTTGTGTGTGCAAGGAATGTTCTGAAAGCGTCTTGAGCAAAAATATTTTAAAGATAATTATCTCAAAATGTAATCGAGATAGACGCATGGCCAGTGTGTTTGAAAGTGATATCTTAATGTTTTACACGTTGTGAAAATTTAAAATTAAACAGCTGTTATGACATATTTTCAGTGATCTTTAAAACTTTTTAATAAGCTAGTTAGAAAGACTTATAGTTGTGAAAGACAAAATAATTTTCATTAATGCCATATGTATCATCAAATGTATTTTCATTTTTAGAATAATATATGTTTTACCAATTGATACTAAGTTAAAATATCGGTGATGACACAGATTAGAATAATAAAATGTTCATATTATTTAAAAATAATTTTAATATAATAGACATGTAGTGAGTTTGCCTATGCAATTATTTACTGAAAACCAAAACTCTAGTTTTCAAAAGTTTCGCCTAAATAGAAATAAGTTCAAATCTTAACAAGAAAGATCAATCATGCTTAAAGCATTGATTATGAAACACTTTCCAACTTCAATGCAATTTTATTTAAACATGTCTAAAATGCAATACATTCCTCGGTAATATTTTAAAACTTATCATAATACTACATCAATTTATTATATTTGAAACCTTAAACCTTCATCGAAAAAAATTAACTTCATTCAAATGACGGCATTAAAATATAAATTGCCTGGTTTAAACATCTCTAAAATGTGATACATTCCTCGGTAATAATTTTAGAATTATCATAATACTACGATAATTTATTATATTTGAAAACTTCATCGAAAACAACTGAAATCCATTCAAATGACGTCATAGAAAAATAACACGCCTGGCTCTCTCTATAAAAGCAACATTTCATTCATAAATAATTCCCCCATTCATGTCATTCATCACAATACTATAATAATTTATATTATTTAAAAATTAAGACCATGGAGCTACAAGTAAGTAAAACTCTATGCGTAAAACTTCATCGAAAATTATCGTCCTTCTCTTTCTAAAATCAATGAATATTTCATTCATATCAGCCATGCAGACTCCATGGACTAAATGATTTTGTGTTAAAGAATTACAGCGATTCTAATACAACTCATTCTACATATTTTGCTGTTTACATTTTACATAGGTGAAAGATAGGCTTAATAGTAGAAATAATCAAATTTGTATGAGCATTTAAACTGAAATATATTGTCATTGCGTTGTTAAAGTATGTAGATGCACAGAATTTAGGCCAAAATAAAGTAGTTTTAGGATGGATACAACACTCAATATGAATTAGAAAGAACTTTAAAAATCACGATTTTGAAACAAGATGGATGCCATATATCATTTTGAAGTGGGTCATGTGATCGTTTCATATCATGGACACGTGATCGCTTCATATAAGAGGTGTTATTATTATTTTAATTTTTATTTAAAAAACTACTGAATATATTTCGCTGAATTTTTTTTTATATATTTTATGGAACAATTTGAATATTACCTAAAATTTTCGAAGCAATTTGTGAATTTTAAATCCGCTTAAAAAATGCTTGAAAAATTAGGTCCCATAGGGCTCAATGTATTCCATTTTTTCAACCCGGGTTCAATCCAAAACTAATTGGGTGATATTATTCATTTATATTCCCATAGGTCCTATAGACCGTCTGAACAACATACTAAAATTTCATTTTGATTAAGTCATTTTTACGGCAGTTATCGTGCTAACGGACAGACAGACAGACAGACAGACAGAATGAACAAAGTCATAAACACTTTTCAACTTTGTTGTAAAGTGTTAAAAAATACTGACCGGCATCAAGTCGTAATAGGGTTTAATTATCGTCTACATCATTAAAAATATTCTTTGCTTTAAAATGTCACTGAAAAATATACAATAGATCGAAGGCTATATTTTTGCGCTTTGCGAAGAGAAATACTCTTATTCGATTATTAAACAAGAAAGATCAATCATGCTTAAAGCATTGATTATGAAACACTTTCCAACTTCAATGCAATTTTATTTAAAAAAGTCGAAAATGCAATACATTCCTCGGTAATATTTTAAAACTTATCACGATACTACATTGATTTATTATATATGAAAACTTAAACCTTCATTGAAAAAAATGAACTTCATTCAAAAGACGGCATTGAAATATAAATTGCGTGGTTTAGATATCTCTAAAATGCAATACATTCCAAGGTAATATTTTTAAATCTATCATAATACTACGATAATTTATTATATTTGAAAACTTCATCGAAAACAACTGAAATTAATTCAAATGACGTCATAGAAAAAATAACACGCCTGGATCTCTCTATAAAAGCAGGATTTCATTCATAACTTTCTCCATTTCATTCATCACAATACTATAATAATTTATTTTATTTAAAAATTAAGACCATGGAGCTACAATTCATAAACTTTATGCTTAAAACTTCATCGAAAAATATCGTCCTTCTGTTTATAAAATCAATTAATATTTCATTCATATCAGCCATGCAGACTCCATGGACTGAATTATTTTGTGTTAAAGAAATACAGTAATTCTAATACAACTCATTCTACATATTTTGCTGTTTACATTTTACATAGGTGAAAAATAGGCTTAATTGTAGAAATAATCAAATTTGAATGAGAATTTAAACTCAAATATATTGTCATTGTGTTGTTTTAGTATGTAGATGCACAGAATTTAAGCAGAAATAAAGTAGTTTTAGGATGGATACAACACTCAATATGAATTAAAAAGAACTTTAAAAAATCACGAATTTGAAACAAGATGGATGCCATATCTCATTTTGAAGTGGGTCATGTGATCGTTTCATATCATGGTCACGTGATCGTTTCATATAAGATGAGTAATTATTATTTTAATTTTTATTTAAAAAACTACTGAATATATTTAGCTGAATTTTTTTTTATATATTTTATGGAACAATTTGACTATTACCTAAAATTTTCGAAGCAATTTGTGAATTTTAAATCCGCTTAAAAAATGTTAGAAAAATTAGGTCCCATAGGGCTCAATATATTTCATTTTTTCAACCCGGGTTCAATCCAAAACTAATTGGGTGATATTATTCATTTATATTCCCATAGGTCCTACAGACCGTCTGAACAACATACTAAAATTTCATTTTGATTAAGTCATTTTTACGGCAGTTATCATGCTAACGGACAGACAGACAGACAGACAGACAGACAGACAGACAGACAGAATGAACAAAGTCATAAACACTTTTCAACTTTGTTGTAAAGTGTTAAAAACTATTTGTCTAAACTTATAAAAGCGCTTGCAAAATGACAATAGTTTATACTTTTGCAATATGTTGCTTCAAATTAAAATTTGGTGGATGTACATATAAAAACATTTTCGGTATTTCAAGAAGATAAAGCAAAATCTGATCTGTCCAACATTTTATGATACATTAAATCAATTATGATAATCAAAGACAAATTCAAAAATTAAAGCTTTCAATGGCTCAGGTTTGATTAAAATCAGTGATTCAAATTATTATTACCGATCAAACTAAGTATACCAAATATCATGAAAATCGTTTAATACATACATACTTTCGCTTAAATACTTTTCACACACCCTATAAGGAAGTACAACTTCAAACTTCATTACATACACCGAATGTTTACAGATTTTATTTACAGACTAAAGTTTATTTACAGACTAAAACTGGAATTGCCGAATCGTTTTATGATGTTGAGTGTACTACAGTGGATCAAATGTTTCTTAAAATTGTTTCTGTCCATACATCTTGAAAAAATATATTTTCTTGACCATTTACTCCTCTTGAAAGTATCAGCTTTCCAACAAAAAATTTTGAAAATCGGTTCGATAAATCCTCAGAAATTGAATAACGAAAAAAAGCAGCATTGCGTTTTAAATTTATGAATTATATTGTAACATCTATAATATGAAAACGAAACGCATGCATAATACGACGGCAGCATAAACTCCAAAAAATTTTACCGTTAGTTCAACATTAACATTCCATTGATTCTTAAGGTTAAAAATACCAAATCACCAATGTGAAGCATTCAAAAAGATTTTATCATGTCCCTGTTCGTGACTTTTTAGGGTGTGCTTGAAGATCTAAAATAGCTTTCATGGACTCATCAAAAGTAGGTGAAGATAGGATAAGAGAAGCGCAATACTCTGTCAGGATTTTCGATACCAAAGGAAAGAAAAACTCATCTCGCACGTAACAGTACGAAAGACATTCTTTCTTGTTCGTTATCGTTCCATCTCGGTTTCATTTCAAACTACCCGGATTTAAGATTTACGTCACCAACTTCTGAATATAGAGGATTCTTGGGGAAATTCCTGTTCACCCCGACAAGTGAGCTAACGTAAGATTCGGTAATGTATATAAGTTAGGTCCACCTATAGTAAATCGATCGAAAAAAAAAGTTGCAGCGTACACTAAAGGATAATGTTAAAAGTTAAAATAATTACCTCGGCAACAAAGGAGATAAGTGAAAAGAGCCAATAAATATCTGATCTATACCCGATCGAAAAAAAACTATTGTAGCGCCCATAGTAGATAACTTTAAAAGTTAAGATAATGACCTCGTCGACAAAGGAGATTGGCAAAAAGAGCCAATAAATATCTGATCTACACCCGATCAGAAAAAGTGATTACAGCACCCCTAGTGGATAGCTTTAAAAGTTAAAATAATAACCTCCTTGGCAAAGAAGATAGTCTAAAAGAGCCAATAAATGTCTGTCCCGCACCCGATCGAAAAAAATGATTGCAGAGTGTCCTAGTGGAAACTTTAAAAGTTGGGATAATGACCTCAGCAACAAAGAAGGTAAGCGAAAACAGCCGATAATATCTGCCCCGCACTTGATCGAAAACACAATTATTGCAGAGTATCCTAGTAGATAACCTTAAAAGTTAAAATAATGACCTCGACAATAAGGAAGATAGACGGGAAAAGCCAATAAATATCTGTCCTGCATCCGATTAACATAAGGGATTGCAGCACCTCTAGTAGATAACTTTAAAAGTTAAGATAACGGCCTTTCCAATACAGCGAGATAGACAAAAGGAGCCAATAAATATCTGTCAAAAAGTCATTTCATCAGGGACTGTAAGACCGTGAAACATGCGATGCTTGTCAAAGTACGCGTAATATTCTTTCTCACATCTGAATGTGGAATACCCAAACCGCTCGACTCACCCGAGGGCATGAGCAACTCGTATCTGAATGTGAATTGTTGCTTGCAAATGGAATTTTGAGCAGGCTTTCCTGTGCATGTAAGGGTTATTAATTTTAGCATTCTTGAATATGACATAAATTCACCCATTACCATATTGTGTCAATTGAATGCATTCTGAAACATTTTTATTTGCCAATTCCTACTCATTAGACAATGACAACTTTTTCAGATACTCTAAAACTTTGTAATTGGCTTTTATCGCCTATCTCGCTTTGGTGCCGAGTTTATTTTTCTAAATTTTTAATTCACTTATAGGGGTGCGCAATCACTTTTATTCGATCGGGCATGGCCTGTTTATACATAGGCCGAACGTGTATATCCATTGACCTTTCCATGCTAAGTTATTGGATGCTTGAGGATTGGCTGCTAAGGCTCTAAGTTATTAGATGCTTAAGTTCCTTTGAGCACATTTTACTTGACAATTAGAAAGATGTTAAAGTCCTCGCAAGGTACTACTATTTCCTCTATCAGGAAGATCTTTCAGTGATCGTTGTCGCTTTGAAAGTTAGATCGAGAGATCAAAGGGTCAAAACTTTCTAGAGCACTTAAACAGAATATGGATTCCAATATCCAATCAATGGAGTGTGCCCTAGGAAGCATGAAGTGGGTAAACCTTACCGAAACGTCAGCTGGACTCTTGCGAGGCATTTATATCTCACACAGCTGCAAAGGAAGATAATTAAAGCGCACACACTTAATAAGTTTTACAAATGAATGTTCTTTAAAGGAGCTAATTTTGCTCTAACGAATCTCACGGCCAGTGCACGCTTTAATATCAATAGCGTATTTACTTTAACGTACAGTAATGTGGAATACCCATCTTGGGATCTTAGAAGCATAAATACTGTTACGAAACTTATCCTATAGAATCGAGGGTCTATACACATGATACGAGAACGACTCCAAGTATCTGGATAATCTACGTTTATTAACAAGCAAAAAGTAAACAAAAATAATATACTATCTATCAAACAGCACTTAAATGCTCCTCTAATTTCACAGAATAAGCGATATTATTTTCAAAATACTGACTGAAACACCTTCACAAAACAGCCGCTACTATTCTCAAAACATTGACAAAAATCGTAATCCAATGTAGCTCGTGTTACGTCAATTCGTGAACTCCACTCCAACAAAGGGATGAGTCCTTTTTATAGTCTCTCCATAGAAACTTCTGGAAATCTCTATATCGCAAAGAATAATCGTTCTATCGAAAAGTTTCTGGAGCATTCCGGAAGTCGCAAAATGTCGACAAATTGACGATAAATCACCAAATCTAGAAAGTCTTCTTTTAACTGGGAAATCCTGAGAATTCTGACATCATGCACTGTATTTTCGCCGTCTGGTCTTCGAAACAGACGGAAGAGAAGGCACCAAACGGAACATTGCGAGTTTCGTAACAACACTCAGTGACGGGATCAGTGACACGCTCAGTGACGGGCAAAAATAATACAGGGTCGACGCCGAACGACAAGGCAGCGTCTGCATCAAGATATGAAATAATTGAGCCCGCTTGAAAAATTCCTTTCGTTATTTAAGGTGCTTAGGTCCATGCCAAGAGTTCGATAGAGAGTTTGCATATAGCGTGTTGCCATAATCTTAAATAACCAACACAAACTTTAATAAAAAATATACCCTTTCGAATTTCTAAATTCTATAGAAGTAAATTTGTGTAAGTTTCTAGAAAAAGTCATGTAATTATAAAATCGAATTTTTACTTTCCGTACAATACATGTAATGGTAATATATAGGGAAAGTATTGGAATCATGTCGAAAATCGAAACACAACTTTTTGACGGGTCTACGCGTTTTGGAATCTCTAGAACACGAAAAACACTATTTTAGCGTGACGTCTGTGTATGCGTCTGTCTGTATGTCTGTTAGTCTGTACAATGTATGTGTCCACTCTAACTCAAAAACTAATGAATAAAATTTGATAAACTTTTACTTGCGGGTCACCCTGGTGATGATTATGGGTGCCCTGGTGCTAATTATTTATGGTACAATTCGGGATGAAAGAACCTACCTTTTTTTGCGAAATGGCCTGCGAAAATCGTATGTAGCCACTCTATCTCAAAACCTATTTGACCAAATTTCACAAAATGTGGAAGATAAACAATTTGTGGGTTACCTGGTGCTGATTAGATTTTGGTACGATTCGAGAAAAAAAGAACCTGCATTTTTGTGAATTGGCCCTCAAAAATCGTCAAAATCCAAAATAAAAGACTACATATGCTCAATTGTATCCATTAAATACTTGTTTTATAAGTAATTTTCGACGATGAAGAGAATAAGGCCAACTCCATTACTCTAGGACTAGCTGTTTGTTCTCAAGACATTTTAGTTTTTTCGCAATTTTGCTACGCCAGTTTGGGGAATATGTCCCATTACCATATGAAAACGAAAATTGATATAAAATAGTGTAAATTCAGTGTCATTTCAAATAATGATACCTGTTTTTTGTGCACTCAAACTCGATTTAATGAATTATTAAAGAAATAAAAAAAAAATGAATTTGATTCTGTAGGGAAAGCCATATGCTGCCCACATCAGATTTTTTGCTACTAGGTTATCGTACAATTTTTTGAAATGATAAACACTTAATAAGCTAATTCTCAAAATATTTTCTCATAATATATTATTTTAGCTACAAATTGAAGCAAACATAACATAACTGATTATTAAATTCATTTACTCGGTGAATAAATATTTATTCACGAAATATACGGAGAACAATTCGTGCTCAACGAATATGAAACATCGAATAAAATAATTCCCACTTCGAATGTACAGGAAATGCTAAGGTATTAGATGAAATGTAAACACATCCGACAATCATCATTACTAAAGACATATTCTGTTATGTCCACAGGAATTCTGTCATAAGCATAATGCGATTTCCATTTGCTTTATAGAATATGTGAAAATGGATATAAAATACAATTATATTCCAGAAATATTTTAATTCCTAGTTACTATTGAAATATCAACATTACTGCTTGGAAGTTAGAACTGTTGCTTAGAGCAATCATTACTAAAGACATCTTCTGTTACATCTACAGCAATTCTGTCATTCATAAGCGTAATGCGATTCCCATTTGCATTATAGAATATGTGAAAGTGGATATAAAATGCATTTATGTTCCAGAAATATTTTAATTCTTAGTTACTATTAAAATATCAACATTACCATTTGGAAGTTAGAACTGTTGCGATTTCCATTTGTTTTATAGAATATGTGAAAGTGGGTATAGAATGCATTTATGTTCCAGAAATATTTTAATTCTTTGTTATTTTTAAAATATCAACATTACTATTTAGAAGATAGAATTATTGTTACATTTTCATAAGATCAGCACAATAAATTTATTCTATCTAATAAAGCGTTAGTTATCCAGAAATTCAGATTTCCATAACAGTGCTTCAACAAAACAAAAAAATCTGATGTGGGCAGCACATGACTTTCTCTACAGGCTTATATGCACGTTCTCTATTTTAATTACATTAATTCACTTTTAATTCAATTTTCGTTCTCATTTGATAACCGGACTTCTTTTCAAAGGCGGCGTAGAGAAAATACGAAAGTACTAAAATATCTCGAGAACGGCTAGTCCTAGTGTAATGGGGTTGGCCTTATTATTTTCTTCCTTAAAAACTTCGTATTAAACGAGTATTTATAGGATATATTGGAGCATACGTAGTTCCTTATTTTAAATTTTGGCGATTTTTGCGGGCCATTTTGCAAAAAAAGGCAGGTTATTTTTTTCCGAATTGTACCAAAATGTAAGCAGCACCAGGGTGACCCACAAGTGACTCATCTACTGAATTTTGTGAAATTAGGTCCATTAGTTTTTTAGTTAGAGTGGATACAAACTTTTGCGGGTCATTTCGCAAAAAAAAGCAGTTTCTTTTATCCCGAATCTTACACAAAACTAATCAGCACCAGATTCGCCACAAGTGAATTACCTACCAAATTTTGTGAAATTCGGTCGATTAGTTTTTTAGTTAGAGCGGACACAAAATCTGCACAGACAGACAGACAGACACACACACAGACGTCACGCTAAAAATGGTTTTTTCGTATTCTAGAGGTCTCGAAACGTGTAGATCCGTCGAAAACTCGAGTTGCGATTTTCGACATGATTCCAATACTTTCCCTATACATTACCATGTATTGCAGGTAAAGTAAAATATGATAGCGATAAACCACCAGAAAATTTTAAAGCTTAGAAATTTTAGCCGGGTCATTACAAGCATTGAAGTTGTTAACCATCAAGCTCTATTAAGCGTTCCAATATCACGTTTCGGGAGATCGTAGGGAGAAAGGTGTGCATATAATTACTGCAAGTGATATTTCAAGAAGATACTGCTAGTTCTTACATAAAATATCTGAAGATATTAAAGGCGCAATAAATATAACTGTGACTATTAGAAAAAAATTGTACTTCTTTGATAACAAATATAAATACACTACTACAATTTTCAAGAGCATCATAAGCTCACATCATTAGATCAGAAAAATCAGTGTGCAATAGTCGAGAGGTAAAATACAAGTGCTAAGTTTCATGCAGAAACCAAATTATGAAGTGGGGACACCCAAAAAAGAACATCTGTCAAAGGAAATCGAAACCAAGAATATAAATATGTCAGCTCCAAACGACGAAGTTAATCCCTTCTTTGCAACCACACAACCCGGCAGATCATAAAAAAATAAGACAAACCTAATATGAGAATTAAAATAAAACAGAGAAGTATTAATAAGGAATATGATATCAAACAAAATAGGCTTCGGCTGCATATCCGCAAAATACCGAGATAAATAACAATAAGTAAATATGAAAAGCATTTGCTAAAATTCCTATTTATGACATCAGAGGTTTATATTGTATTTTGGACATCAGCGCTTTCGGTCGCCATAGATCCATCATCAGAAAAGGAATGATGCACTATATAGTTCAATAATATACACACCCTATTCGGTTATGCATAAAAAAATGAATTAAATTTTGCATAAATCATAACGGCTAAAGGGTTGAAAATACAATTAAACAAAAAAGATCAATCATACATAAAGCATTGATTATGAAACACTTTCAAACTGAAATGCAATTTTATTTAAACATCTCTAAAATGCGATACATTCAGTGATGGTATATTTCAAATTATCACAGTACTACAATCAATTACTATATTTGAAAACTTAAAACTTCATCGAAAAAAATGAACTTTATTCAAATGACGTCATCGAATTATGAATCGTTTAGCTCTCTATGTAAAAGCAGGGAATATTTCATTCATACACTTTTATTCCAGACGTAAATAATTTTGACTAAAAAAAAAATGCAGCAATTCTAATACAACTCATCTTACAATCACTCGTTTACATTCTGAATCCATTAAAATTAGGCTTCATTGTAGAAATAATCAAAGTTTGAGGGAGGAGATAATCATTTAAATTAAAAAATATTGTAATTGCGTTGGCGCATAATATAGACGTACAGAAATTAGCAAAAATAAAGCAGTTTAGGACGTATGCAACACTAAATATAAATGTATAAATTTAAAAGAACTTTAAAAAACACGATTTTTGCACTATCATAAAAAGATGGATGCCATATTTTATTTTGAAGTGGATCACGTGATCTCTTCATATTATATAGGTGTAATTAATATTTTTATTTTAATTTAAAAAAACTACCAAACATATTTTGCTGAATTTTATATTATATATTTTATGGGATAATTTTAATATTTTCTAAAATTTTCGAAGCAATTTGTGAATTTTAACTTTGCTTAAAAAATGTTTGAAGAATTGGGTCCTATACGGTTCAATGTATTTCATTTTTTCAACCCGGGTTTGATCCAAAACTAATTGGGTGATATTATTCATTTACATTTCCATATGTTTCACAGACCGTTTGAACAACATACTAAAAGTTTATTTGGATAAAGTCACTTTTACGGCAGTTATCGTACGAACGGACAGACAGACAGAATGAACAAAGTCATAAACACTTTTCAACTATGTCTGAAAGTGTTAAAAAGGGTAAATACAGTATTACAGTTATTATAAAAAATCAATACATTAAAAACACAAAATTAGTATAGAAATTTATGAGCATGTAGATTTACGGAAATAGCTGCAATTCGATGGGACATGTTTATATTTCCGTAATTTCTAACAGCGGAAACAATCAATCAGTTAATTACGTGAATAGTGGTTATAATAGTGAATTTAGGGATTCATCTCCCGATGAAATTAAAATTCTGAACTGCAACCTTATTGCAAAGAGAGACACGATAGAAGTAAATGATAATAGACTCAAAATCGGGATTGCTACTGGAGTTATTACAGCTTGTCAAATGAAAACCTTGATCAAACAGAGACGTACAACTTTTTGTGAGCACGCTGTGGCTTAAAGCAGTAACTGATTGCGGTAACAGTTTGTTGATCTCCATAGAGAAAAAGTGTGGCATATGGTATGATTCTGTGTTGCCAATGAAGATATCATCTCATCAATTACTCCATGCTAAAAAACCCGCATAAAAATGTAAAACCGGTCTATGGATGCTGTTATCATCATTGGAAACGTCATTCCATCCATAAACGTCATTCCATCATAAACGTCATTCCATCCATCGTCATTCCATCCATAGTGTTTTCATTCCGTCATTCCATCCATATGACGGATATGGAAACACGTCCCATATCCGTCATTCCCTCAAAGTCTGCCACGACCTTGTTTTCTTCAGTATAGTTTTAATAGGTTCGCTTCCTATGGGGCAGCGTAGCAGCATCGCAGCGAAATGATTTCCACTCTTCATAGACTAATGAAGGAATGATGTTATCAATTTCCCGATTGTTGGAAATATATTTCGTCTAACAAATATAACTAACTCATTTTTTTAAATAACTAACTTTAATATTAATTATCCTAGATCATGACAACATTGGCCCAATATTAGCAGCCCAATATTAGTAGACCCAATAGTTGTTCAATATTTACTTCTAATATTATCTCAATATTGTCTAGCCATTTATAGCCAATATATACCCAATATTTAGCTAGTATTGGTTGAAAATATATTCCAAATATTGAAAATTTTTCGAACGTAACTCTCATATCAGCATAATATTGTAATGCCAATATCTATCCAATATTGGCAGCTATTAAATCCCCAATAATGGCATTACGTTAGACATATTTCCAAGGAAACGCCAAGATATACAATGTTGGACTATCATTGGCTTCTAATATTGGCTCATTTTTGCCTGGGCATTTATAGCCAATATTGGCAATTTATAGCCAATATTTAGCTAGTATTGGTTGACGTTACATTCCAAGTATTGAGGATATTTCGAATGTAATGTCAATATTGGCGTAATATTGTAATGCCAATATACATCCCATAGTGACAGCTAATGAATCCCCATTATTAGCGTTGCTTTATAAATATTTCCAAGGAAACGCGAAGATATACGATATTGAACCAATATTGGCATTCTACTGGGGGACATAATGAAACACAGATCCTTATAAAGCTTCAGAATTGAGTTTTTTCTTTCAATTTGCAAAAAAAAAAAAAAGAATCTAAAATGAAATAGAATGAATTAGCAACTTTTGAACACTGTGGAATATGAGATCTGAAAATGGGATTTACGAAAGTCTTTATGGGTAGCAGAAAAAAACTTCAAGATGAAACATTTTGTTTGAAGATATTTTTACAGAAATCACAGAGATTTGCATACAGGCGTGACGAAATAAAACTCAAAAGATCAAATTATCTTCCAAGAAATCTTTGACCTTACTTCTTATTTGCTCGAATTTTTAAACCTAGAAAACAAAAGTTTCTTACAAATTTGATTAAACATTCCTATAACGTTATTAAGAAATTAATAAAATGGTGTATTTAGATATTTTAGTAAATCATTATATATTAAGAATAATTGCATTAATATTTTTGCCAACCGTGAGAGATAGTCGATTTACAATATTTTTTAGTTTAAATAAAGATTTATATAATTATCTTTACATATAGATTTTCTAATCCGTTTTATCATTGGCCAGAATTGAATGCTTATAAATATATAAATGCTTATAAATACAAGATTTCTTTTAAATGTGCTAAAACCGATGGAATCTTAAATTTTGCTTTAATTACGCACATACAGCAATCCTAGTAAAGACCTGAAACACCGCAATAATTTTGAAAGACAAAAATCAATAAGTGTGCACGTTTGTTTTATCTCTAGAAAAGTGGCCATATAAAAGACACTCCCATCGCAGATACCAGCATCCATGGACCGGTTTCGCGCTTATTTTACGCTCGTCAACATGGAATAGCAGATATCTATAATGGCAAGTCTTCGGCATAAAATTCGTTTAAAATTTGTGAAATAATTTTATGCTGGACACGTGTCAGCTCCTATAGAAATTCGCAAACATTGTGGCTTATATCAAGTTTCTTGCTGCCACTGCAGATATCGAATATTCCATATTAAACAGTGCACGGTATTGCAGTGGGGGTAACTTCCATATTGGAGAAAGCTCCCGTAGGCGAATTTTGTGTTTTATGAAAAGTGGTTATGTCTTATTCTTATTCTTCTTCGACCCCGATCGTCCTACCGCCTTGAAAATGTAAGATATCTGTTTGGACGGACGGTAAGTGCCACCCAATTTATACCGAAACCCAGTGGGGGTAGAATCCACAGGAACCGTACCCTTCTTTTTCTACCCCCAACCTCTTACGGATCATCTTGCGGTAGGAAATACAGACCCACATATTTGCCAGTACTCCGCGTTAACACGGGGGTAGTTTGGGCAGAGCCGATAGTAGTTACTTGTATTTCTGCTTCGTAGCTAGTAAACTTTTCTGGGAAATGCCACTGCAAATCGCTAGCCGCAAAATTTTTTCGAAGTTCCATTCTATACAGTGAATTTTGCCTTTTTGCCCGAAGTAAAATTACTACCTTAATTATAAACAAGAATGATCAATCATGTATAAAGCATTGATTATGAAACACTTTCCAACTGAAATACAAATTTATTTAAACATCTCTAATATGCGATACTTTCAGCGCTGATATATTTTAAATTATCACAGTACTACAATAATTTATTATATTTGAAAACTTAAAACTTCATCGAAAAAAATAAACTTTGGTCAAATGACGTCATCGAACTATAAATCGTCTGGCTATATATGTATATTTCATTCATACATTTTATTCCAAACTCCGGAGTTAAATAATTTTACTTGAAAAAAATTCAGCAATTTTTATACAACTCATCTTACAATTGATTTGTTTACATTCGGAATACGTAAAAATCAGGCTTCGTTGTAGAAATAATCAAAGTTTGATGATCATTTAAACTCAAAAATATTGTAGTTGCGATGACACAGAATATAGATGCATAGAAAATATGCAAAAATAAAGCGGTTTTAGGACGGATGCAACACTAAATATAAATTTAAAAGAACTTTAAAAATTACAATTTTTACACTGGGAAAAAAGATAGATGCCGTATTTTATTATTTTATTTTAAAGTGGGTCACGTAATCTCTTCACATAACATGGGTGTAATTATTATTTTAATTTTTATTTAAAAAATTACCAAGCATATTTGGCTGAACTTCTTTTTTATATTTTTATGGGATAATTTGAATATTTTCTATAATTTTCGAAGCAATTTGCACATTTTAACTTCGCTTAAAAATTTTTGGAAGAATTGGATCCCGTAGGATTCAATGTATTTCACTTTTTAATCCGAGTTCATTCCAAAACTAATTGGGTGATATTATTCATTTACATTTACAAATATCCCACAGACAGTCACAACAACATACTAAAATTTCATTTTGGTAAAGTCATTTTTACGGTAGTTATCATGTGAACGGACAAGATGAGCAAAGTCATAAAGATTTTTTAACTATGTTGGAAAGTGTTAATTAATGAATTGTATTGATTCTAAAACGCTGGCATAAACCATTTTTAAAATATAACTACATTTTTTAAATAAATATATCAAAACCTTACTTAAGACTTATTAAGTATTGTTAAAATAATTAACTTTTCATATGAAATAATATGCGACAATTTCATTAGCATAAGTCCTGTGGAATCAGGCCGTTCCATTGACAAAAAAAAAGACTAATTTCGTGTTTCAACGCTAAATAATTTGCCAAATTTTACGTATTTCTCGTTACATTAATTATAGGGGATGTTGGAGTACAATGGATACATTTTGACGTTGAGCAAAATTATCACTTTAAATGATGTACATTTTGTCTATATACTCAGATTTATGTTATAACTACAATTACGCTTTGCTGTAAAAATTTTTAAATGACAAATTACAAAGTGGACTAGTATACGCTAGAGTCGGAGTACAATGGTTTACGTCGTGAGGCACTATGGATCAGATTAAATTTTTTACAAAATATGAAAATGATTCATCTGTATATTATAAAGTCAATTTATTTAGTATGTAAACACAACAAACAGATTTCAATAAGTTATTGCATTTCAATTTTTAATGGTCTTTTTTTTCAATTAAAACTTCATTATTGTCAACTGTTATCCCTTGAAATAAAAAAAATTCAGTTTTTTTAAAGTTATTCAATAAATATTAGAAGAAAATAATAGTGTGAAAAATAGGGAAGGGGGGGGGAGGATGAATGAAATATATTCAATCCATAAAGCGATAATTAACGGAGATTAAAACTTGCAAATGACATACCAACATATTATTGTGCAACTGAGAATCCACTATATTTTGTATTACCCTAGGTTCTGGAATTCATATGAAAATATCTTGAATATACATATATGACAGATGCGTCACCTTTTTCAGAAAAAACAAAGAGATCTTTATTAAACTTTTGTCCCATTTATCGCACAAGATCATGATTTACATCAATGATTTCAATGACTAAACCAATGCAATGTTTCTTTTATAAGAACTTTTACAAGAATATAATTGCCATAATCTTTATTTCTGTGTTTTAGAATTTAAATATTAGAACCATGCTGTAAAATATTTTAAGTTTCAGTGTATTCTGTTTCACAATAAATAGACATATTGCTATCAGAATCATTAGAACTTTCAGATATATTTACAAGATATTTTCTTTCTTTTTTTTCTTCGCACCAGATTATGGAGCTTCAGTTTTACTTTCGTCTTTCTACAAAACTTTCTTTGAAACAGTAATTAACTCTTTTTTAATATTCTTTCAGGCTTTAATTGAAGCGACTCCTTTTTTAACTCTTTCCAACGCAGTTGAAAACTGTTTATGACTTTGGTCATTCTGTCTGTCTGTCTGTCAGTTTGCACGATAACTGCCGTAAAAATGACTTTAGCAAAATGAAATTTTAGTATGCTGTTGAGACGGTCTGTGGGACATATGGGAATGTAAATGAATAATATTACCCACTTATTTTTCGATTGAACCCGGGTTTAAAAAGTGAAATACATTGAACCCTATGGTACCTGATTTTTCAAACATACTTTAAGCTGAGTTAAAATTCATAAAGTACTACAAAAATATTGAAAAATATGCAAATTATCATGTAAAATGTGTAAAAAGAAAAATACACCAAACTATGTTAGGTAGTTTCTTAAATAAAAATTGAAATGATAATTACACCATATTATATGAACAGATCACGTGACCCACTTCAAAATAAAATATAGCATCCATCTTTTTCGCCAGAGCAAAAATCGTGATTTTTAAAGCTCTTTTAAAATTAGGTTAAGTGTTGATTTAGTCCTAAAACATCTTTATTTTTTAATTTTTTCTGTACATCTATATTCTGCGCCAACGCAATTACCATAATTTTTAGTTTAAATGATCATCAAAGTTTGATTATTTCTACAACGAAGCCTAATTTTAAAGAATGCAGAATGTAAACACATCAAGCTCTAAGATAAGTCATATAAGAATTGCTGATTTTCTATTAATGTAAATTGATGTAGCTCTGACATCTGGAATATAGGTGATATGAATGAAATATTCATTGATTTTACACAGACAAACAGACGATTTTATAGCATTGGCTTTTTCGATGAAGTTTTAAGTATGGAGTTAGAAAGCACTTTTACCGCCATGGTTTTAAGTTCGCAAATAAAATAAATTATTGTAGTACTATGATAATTCATGAGAATGTAGACAAGTGATTGTAAGATAGGTTGTATAAGAATTGCTGAATTTTTCTTATGCAAAATAATTTAACTCTGGAAACTGGAATAAAAATGTATTAATGAAATATTCCCTGATTTCACGCAGAGATCCAGACAATTTTTATTTCGATGACATCATTTGAATAAGTTCATTTTTTTCGATAAAGTTTTAAGCTTTCAAGTAAAATACATTACTGTGGTTCTTTGATAATTAAAAAAATATATCCGCTGAATGTATCGCATTTTAGAGATGCGATACATTCAGGGGATTGCATTTCAGTTGAAAACTGTTTCATAATCAATGCTTTTTGCATGATTGATTTTCCTTGTTTATTTTAATTTTTCTCTTCTCTCTATATGGCTTCCTTCTCTAGGATGTTTTCAACTAGTGCATCAGTTGATATTTTTGACCCTTTTGATCTTAAACTTATTTACTTACGTGAAAAAGCGTTTAGTAAAGGCAGAATTTTTTCAGCTGATCAACATTTTGCCAGGTGATTTTAGCGCGATAATTGTGTTGGAATTACTTTTTGATAGCCTACGATTATTAAAAGTTATTAATTCTGGTTGACTAAGCAAAATTTTAAGATTTCGAATTGTAAGACTATACTACCAATTTTTTACTGTTGAATTTTTTTCCAGAACTCTGGCGTATTCATTTGATTAATCATTGCAAATTCATAAGCGAATAATTTTCTTATCATTTTAAATATAAGCACATTATGTATTCTAGCAGCATCTACAATGTAATTTTCTAACATCTCATCCTCTTCATTTGAGAATACCTGTTTGCTTAGTTAGGCACAATGTGTCAATAATGCGTTCTCACTTTTCACTTAGCTGCTATTTTTGAAAACTTGTATTTTCGAACATAAAGCACTAGAAATGTTGATATAGCAAAATACCAGTCTCTTTGCTGATTAAACGAATGGATCGATTATCATCAATAACACTTTTTCAGCCTGATTTATTACTTCACTTAGCACAGTTCCTTTCACAATTTTTTGTAGTTTGATGTGTGGCATTTCTAAAAAATTAAAAAAAAATGTTATATTTTAAAAATAAAGTGTTATATTTATAATAACAAAATTATATTGAGTTCATTTATTTTTTAAATTATTTTATTATTGATTAGCCGCCTTTGGCGACCAGCCTGTTCGCTACCATTGAAAATTCTGACCGTGACAAATTCGCTGGCGCCATAACCCCGTGGAGTTAACAAAGTAAGTTTTAGTTTAATGACGTTAAAACTAATAATGCAATTTTAAGATGAAAAATAATGTTCTAGGGGGAGGGGTGCTTGAAAATTGATTTGTAAAGTGAATTTATTCTAATGTTTTTGAACTGTAAGATTTTGGTGATTTCTGTACCTGTAACCCTTTGAAAGGGATACCTTTGATGTGTACTCACAGCCGGGATCAGCTGCCCCTATGTTTTTTATAGAGGTATGCTCCTCTATTTTGTTTTACATAAATGAAATTGTATCCGTTTATCTGCATTCTTAGTATTGCATCGCAAATGCCATGAAAGTATTTTTGAGACTGTTGATGTTGAATGTGAATTTAGTATTAAATAAATAACGATACTGCTTTAACGATGCTGCTCAACGATTTTTTTTAAGATTATCCCCACCACCACCCGATGCATAAATGCACCGCGACAATCTCCATAACTTTCTTTCTATTTATTTTTTATTTCTTCAGTGTTTAAGTTTTTTAATTGTGGTCCCAACCACCACCCGATGTATACAATACATCACCACAATTCAATTCACCATAATTCAATCATTTAAATTTTATAATGATCATATGCTAAGCTCTTAATTCCATTATTTAAAATATGGTGTTTATCATCATGAGTGGTTAATCCCATTTTAATTTGCTTAACAGTATAAATCTGATGGTCTTTACTTGCAATTTTAAATTGTTCAACTCTATTATATCTTCACCTTGTTAGACAGATACAGTAATCTTGATGAGAGATTAATTTTTTACAGCATTCTTATTAACACCTTTAGCAGTTATCTTCTCCATGGAAGGTGTTTTTAAACTATACATCTTTGACCTCAGGCCAACAAACTCCAGAGAAAGAGTTCCATTTTAGACTCCATGCATGCCTTTAGTTCATTTTAGATTTTGACTATTTAGAAAATTAAGCTTTGTTTCACGCTCACAGTATTTCCTTATGCGCGATATTTTTTGTTCTCCCATCTGGTGCAAGTATAAATTGATTCCTATTATCCCCAACTCTTAAACAACCTACATACAGTTGTCTATGGGAGAAGCAAGGCTTTGTAGGTTGGGTCCAACGACTTTCAAACTCTGTCCCTGAGATTTGTATATGCTCATCGCAAAACTGAGCTGAACTGGAAACTGTAGAAGTTTAAACTCGAACGGGAGGTTTGGATGTATGATAGGGATGCGTGGTAGAAAACCGTGATTTCCCGCAGAATGACCTGTTACTATCGTTGTCTCAAGGACATTAGACATCGTTTTCTTAACAATCAATCTTCTTTCATTTCATAGTGCCGGTGGATCTAGATTTCTTAAAAGCATTATGGGTGCCCCAATCCTTAGTTCTAATTTATATAAGGGCACACCAGAAATTTCCAGTGAATACAAAAATCCTGGTGAGTACTCGACTGCCTGATTTATATCTATCACATAATCTACAGATTTGTATGTGTGAACAGAACCAGGAAGTTTCATGAGTAGTTAGTTGTCTGTTAATGGCATTAACCCCTTCGTTCGTGGGAGCAAGAATAGCGCTTTCACACAGCCACTTAAGATCTCGGAAGTGACGTTCTATGTTGGGAAATACACTTTCTTTTAGTTCTTCTGGCATTGTAACAATATTTCCTATAAATCCCATCTCTATTAATCCCTTGTCATCAGCGCTTATGTCCCTGTTTCCAAGTCGCAGTAGGTTCTCTGCAAATTCTTGAGCAGCGGCATGATCTGTCATATGAACTCTCATGTTCGTTTCTAACCTGAGTCTTTGAACATTTGTCCAAAGGCAAGATGTTTTAATTGATGCATGTATTTCATCCGCTTTCGTACCACGTTGAATTACTGGAAGAGTCTGCCTGAAATCCTCAGATAAAACCAAAGTGACCCCTCCCATACGTGAAAAAGGTCTTGCATGGAAACATCAAGAACTTCCAGAGCAGCCTTGTTTGACATCGTGCACTCATCCCAGACAATAAGCTTGCATCTTCTGAGAAGTGCAGCTTCTTGAAATGTTGCAAGTGGGATGTTCAACACTCGCTAGATTTAGAGGTAATTTAAAGACTGAATGAGCTGTTCTTCCTCCAGCCAAATAAGCAGCAGCAATTCTTGAAGAAGTTTTTTTATTTTTAGCTTTTTTTAAATTTTTTATTCAAATTAATTGGATGAATAATTTATTTCAATAAAATGGATGGTTTGTTTTAGTTTAATGACGTTAACACTAATAATGAAATTTTAAGATGAAAAATAATGTATTCCAAAAACAAAAACATTCATTATTTAAGTTTGTGTATATTAAAAGCTTTTTGTTTTTAATAAAAACACGAAACAAAATTATAAACACCCATAATACCAATAGTCCACTGTTAAAATAAACTCTAAACTGAATAGAATGTTTACACATTAAACAAAAATCTAAATACAATTCTTGAATAGAAGGTGAAAATCTGTTAAATCAGAACAATATATAGCCTCTGTTTAAATCAGAACAATTTTAAAACAATATAAATAAAATACACTATAAACATGTAAATATACTTAATACATAATGTTAAAGAAAAAGAAAGAAAAGTTTATGTTCTTAAAAGAACAATAATGAAGTAAAATAAATTCTTATCTTGATACGGATAAACCGCTCCAAAGAAACTGCTAACACAACAAAGTAAAAGGTTTGGGTTGAGTTGTAAGAAAAAATGACGTTTTTAGAAAAATTAATAAATGCATTTCAAGCAAATTGAAATTTAAAATGAAAAGTAATTTATTTCGAAAATAATAATTTATTTCAATAAAATGGATGAATAATTTATTCAAATAAAATGGTTTGTTTTAGTTTAATGACGTACATTCATTATTTGGCAGGCACAAATATCGAATGTTTTATTCGATTTCGCTATGCGTATCTGAAACAATCGCGTCAGAACCGTGACGTCAGAACCTCGTCAGAACTGTGACGTCCGAATCTCCCCCACCTCCCCTACACCATAGAAACACTGTGCGTCTGCGCGCGCATGTGGATAAAAAATCGATCACTTCCTTCGCGGTTTTGCCGAGAAATTGAAAAACATTACTTCCTTAAAATCCGGATCGTGCGGCTATTTTTTCTTATTTCTAGACCAGATTGGACTTGTAAGAAAGCCTGATCTTTGAGCTTTCTAAGAATGTAAATTATTAGTTGAAATTGTCGGTACTTTTTCCGACGTGAGGATTTAAAAACGAAAGTTCGTTCTTTTGAGCCGAAAGTGACATTTGTTTCAAAATTTTAAAAAAATATTATAATTTATTCCTGAGATTTAAAATTGATATATTTTTACTCGCAGTTGTCTGCTCTTTCTGGTCGTGTGATTTGTTTTTCTCTACAACGTCTGGATGGTGGAGAAAAAAGGGGAAAAATGAGAAAAAACTGTCGGAATCGCATAAAACATTAAATAACAAAAAAAAAATAATTCAAATTTTAAAAATCGATTTTCACGTGTCACTTCCCCCCCCCCTGGTCTCCAACTGCTAAATTTCGTACCTCTGCAACACGCGGTCGCTGAGCCTATAGTGTATAAGGGACACAAACAGACATTGCCTTTTATTATTATAGATCCCTTACACTATGAGGTCCTCTTGGTTGTGCCTCAAATACTCCTTACTTTAGGTGCAGATGTTTCAGTTGCAAACTTGTTCCACCTGAAAGACAGCTAAGACAGTCTCAGAGGTCAGTTAAAGTATTTTTGAAGAATAAAAAATACTCAACAGTGCAATTATAATATATCTACTGAAGTCAGTAAACGGTTCCACAGAACAGGGATCTCAAACTATAGCAAACCATAGAAAAGTTATTATCCATGGCATTTAATATAGATACATCCATAAAAATTAAGGTTATCGTAGTCCGAGATCATCAAGGAGGGAAATATTTCTTATATCGGTGTTTCTCAACCATTGGGGCAACAAGATTATTTTATTGGGAGGTATGGAGTAATAGCAAATAGAAACTGTACCCAATGAGGGTTAGAGGTTGCTTGGTGTCATATACACTCAATTGCAATAAAGTATATGCACCTATAGCAAATTGAACTACAGCCGTGAAACTCAGCCTGCAAATGTCGTTATGAATATAACGGGATGGCAATTGCAGTCTTCCTCAGGGGGAAACAAACAACTTAAATGAGTCTATGCCGCACCAAATATCGGCTTGTATAGCTGCCATCGTAGGATTTACCACTTACTAAAATGTTATCGTCGTGTTACCACCATTTCTTAATAAAACGTTTCTTTGCTTCAAAATTCTTATCTTTTACATATGTCCTCAAATAATACAAACATGCCGAGTTTCAAAGCTGTAACTCAATTTCTTATGGGTGCATATATTTTTTGTAATAGAGTGTATTTTGGACTGCATTGTAAATTTTCAGAAGAAAACAACAAACATTTTATACAACTACTTCTGACATGGTCGTAACACACGGGAGTAGGAGGTGTTTCCAATTATTTAGAATCACGGAAATGCAGAGAAATATCTCTTATAGAATTGAAGCCGATTATCGCAGGATTTATAGCTGTAAACCTTGCTTAAGACAATGCTCAGTTTGAGCTTAATGGTTTGAGAATTGCTTCCTTTTGTGTGGTGTGGAGGACATTTTTTCACTTGTTACCACACAGTTACCTTCTTACTACAGCGTTTTAAAGGGCTTGTGAAGCAAACACTCAGAACGGTCTAAAATAAGTTATATATTGTTCTACAATAGTTAAAGAAATAACAAAAACTGACCCGCGTGCTTTGTATTCCACTTAAAACAATGAACAGTTATTATGAGAGGGTATAATTACTTGGTAAAAGAGTACTTATCAGTAACTCTGAAGAAAATTTTTAGTTGAGAAACACCTTTTTGAGGCACTTAAACCCCTCCACCACGATAAGGTCGGAACCTCTTCGGAGGGGACCCCCCACCCAACCTCTATCCCTAACACCCCTATAAACGACACCAAGACTTCAACGCCTCAACAAACTTAACAAATATACCTCGGAAATACAACAAACAACGACGCTCTTTACTGAACAGACACCAAAACATATTCAGACGCCTATCCTAACGCATCCAACCCTAGCCGACAACAGACACCAAGCGAGCCAGTTCAACCGGTAACCCAACACAAGAAGATGCAAAACCAACCTGAAAACAAGTAGAAGCAGAACTGAAGAACCAACAAGAAATAAAAAAACATGTCCAGCCCCAATACCAATGATCCAAGAAAAGAAAATGTACACAGAGCTAGAAGCCTTAAAGCACACAGCACCAAGCTATTGAAGAAGACTATTTTAATCGTATCTTTTTAACTAATGACTATTTTCTATTATCCTAGCAGCTATTAAATGTTCTATTATTTAACTATTGAATTCAGTACTGTTTATGAAAGGAACTATTGAATGAGCTATTGTTTCCATGAAGTTCTATTGAATTTACTGTTGTTTTTAAAACGAACTATTAAAATGTCCACTGTTGACTATTGAAATGACTATTGCCGGTTTACTGACTATTTTAGATTATTGTCAATCTTAGTACTTCAATTTATATTATGTAAATTTTGAATTTCAGGCCGAAACAGAAATGCAGCTCCTCCTCAGTTCATAACTCGTATAGTTTCTTCACGTTATACTGTAACATAAAAGAAACTTTCAATTTTCTTGAGAATTACTCCATTAAATAATTTTGACAGATCCAGTTATATATTATTAATTGAAAATTACCTAAAAGCATAAAACAGAGCATGAACTGAAGATGAACAGCATACGAATCTTTCAATACAATTAGATTAAAACAGGATACCTTTATTGGGCATGCAAATGGTATACTTTTAAAATTTATTTTTCGCACTCATGAATGGCCAAACGATATTTTAGAAGTTGCAGTAGACATTCGGTATGAGCCATGGCTGTTTCTCTTTACAAACGTTTTATATTATTTTTGTAGTTGAGGGATAGCCCAGTGGTTAAGGAGGGGGGACTGTACTCGGAAGATCTGCCCAAACTATCACAGTGTCTGTGTTGAGCATGGCTAGGCTAAATTAAGGCGGGGGATCCGTTAGTCCTTGCGAGTGGTTGGTGGCTGAGGAAGGCGGACACGGTCCCTAAGGATGTCATCACGACTGAGTTCCTGTCTAAATTGTGTGGTTAAAGACCATAATGTGACCCTCCCACTGGGGTTTGCCGGTGAAACATTGCATGACCACAAAATGTTTCACTTTTTAGCCGTTATCGGCGAATGTTATAATTCAAAATACCATTGGAAAAAATATATATATGTATATTATTTTTGTTGTTTGAATTTCGGGGAAATATATAACTCCGTCAAAAATTCGACTCTACAATTTAGATAGATTTACACGTTTCGAGCTTCGCTGAATACAAATCGACCTTTCATTCAAAGATGTCTTTGTTTGAGTTGTGAGTTGTTTGATTTTGTAGACAAGAACGTTCTCCTAGTTCTTTATGGTAAATCGTTTTCAAGATATTTCAATTTATTTTTTATTTTTGTGAGCTGGAGATGTTTCAATAAGTCGCGAGATAAAAAGAAAATGTTTTCATTCTGCTAAGTGGATGTAATTTCAAAAGACATATCCATGTACAAATGAGCTCAATTCAATAGATTGTGGAAGAAATGATAACATTATTTTGAGCCTATAAGGAAAGTCACGTGCTGAACGTCTTTCACAGTTTTTATGGTTTTTTAAAAATAGAGAGATTCTCGCTATCTGCTTACTCCCCTCTGTGAATTTCATCTGACATCCTTCAGATTATTAAACCATCATTTTCATAAATTTAATTTTAAAGAAATTCGTTTTCATAAGGTTATTTTTAAGGAAATTCAGTTTCATAAGTTTAATTTTATAGAAATTTATTTTAACAAGTTTAATATTAAGGAAATTCATTTTCATAACTTTAATGTTAAGGAAAGTTTTTTTCATAAGTTAATTTTAAGGAAATAACTTCATTTTCATTTTAATTTTAAGGAAATTCATTTTCAAAAATTTAATTTTAAGGAAATTTATTTTCATAAGTTTACTTAAGTTAGTTTGAATTTTAATGAACCGTTAAATATGTGCTTGTGCCTTTTTACTCATTTTATTTTGTATTCAAGGGATGAGAAACCATGGATGAGACCGTATGTCTACACCAACTTTGCACTTAAAACTAACTTAAATCTAAGAATATATATAGTAATACTTAAAATACTAAAGTAAATTTCAAAGTTTAGTTCCGAAAGGTAAGTATATCACCCTCATTCAGCAGGTCGGGCCGTACTCCGGAGGCTTGTCGTAAAGAATGGAGGTGCTGGGAAATTTCTTCATCTGAAAATAGAAACAAAATATTTCGGTTATAATAGTCTTTTCACATGGATTAATACAAATAATTTCTACAGAATATATGTAGGCTATTTTTTAAATCAGCAAATTGCTCTACCACAACCCCAGATCCAATGGACCAACTATCACAGGGAGATCACCTTCATGGGAAGAATCGCCATAATGATATCTAGATAAATAAAAATTAGTCTGTGGGTATGCATGGGCGTATATGTATTTGTCTCATCATTATAGGAGAACGGTCGCACCGAATTTCATGAAATTTTTGGGGTAGTCTTGGAATAGTACCACATAAAATTGAGTCCATGTTTCAAGTTTTTAAATCCAGAAATTATCGAAATACCAATGAAACACGCGGAAGTAAATATTAGAGATAGCATTATACAGATAATAATTTTTCGCATATTTATTTGAAGAAAATTATATCATGTCTTTCAACATCCGAATTAAATCCAATGTGTTTACACAGCAGACGATTTTTGATAAATCTTTCCCAATTTAAATAATTAAGAAATATTTAAAAAATTAATTTTATTAGAATTGTATTTTTCACTGGATTTTACAAATTATGGTCTTCAGGTTTAAAGATGTCAGGAGTTATTATAATTTTCAATTTCTTCAAAAATTTTACAAATTCATAAATTGTACTATGGGTATCCATTGCAAAATGGATGGTTTTAAGGTTTGATTTAATGTTTTAAAAAGTAATTCTGTTATTTGAAAAGTAATTCTGTCTTATTAAAGGCATGTTCGAATTTTTAAACTTATAGATCTACATAACGGGTCCACGCATTTGAAATAAAATACATTCATACAAGTGTTACTTGATGTTACAGATAGAAAATTTGCTTTCACATTTTTCAATAAGTTACATACATTGCGATTTCAACCAAACAATTAAAATTTAAATATTTTAATCTATATTTCAAGAATCTAATAGTTTTATTACGAGGTTATTAAAGTTCCGAAACATCTGCATGTCAAAATTTGTTATTAAGCGAAACTGTTAACTTTTATTTTTCTCTTATGTTATTTTTCTCTAATGTTTCTTTTAATTTGAAATGAAGATATGTATTGTAGTCAAAGACGGAAATGGACACTAAGTTTTAACTTTTTAATCTCCACTTAAGTTATTTTTAGTCAGGCGTAACTATTTTGATTTTGAAAATGGAAATCGCTTTATTGTCCATTCTTCAGATATCGTGATATGATATCATAATTTAAGAAAATGATAAGTGCGAAATAATGCAGTATTAATCCATCAACAATTGCTTTTTATTAAGACAAGTAAAATACTGAGAGAATGCAGAAAGTAGAAGTTAACGGTTTACAAATAAAAATTACAGAGTACTAGGAAAACTAACGAATGTTTTTTATTCTCTTGAAGTATCGTTGCTGTTACTGATTTGTCGAAAAGTAGCATGTATCGACTTTCTATTTTAATAAAAGTAATCGCTACATGTAAAGCTGTTACTTTGACACATTTAGCTCCCAAATCTAGTTAAATATTTCTTATATATATATATATATATATAAATGTATATATATATATATATATGTATGTATATATATATTTATATATGTATATATATATATATATGCATATATATATATATATATATATGCATATATATGTATATATATGCATATATATATATATGTATATATATGCATATATATGTATATATATATGTATATATATATATATATATATATATATATATATATATATATATATATATATATATATATATATATATTAGTAGCGAATAAGAACCGTCTTCCTCACTGGTATTGAGTATTATCACGGATCGATTGGAAAGTTGCTTAGCATCCCAACATTATTTGAGTTTTGCTATCTCCACATGGCTTGGTAAGAAAGAAAATAGTTTATCATGTATTTATTATTACATCTCTCTTAAATTTTCTTTTGTTTTTTTTATATTCTTTTATAACTTGAATTTTGGTTGGCTAAATCTCAACTTATTATTTGCTATCATGTAATTGCTGTGAAGTCCAAAAACCATCTGGTTCCTGTCAAAATACTATCTACGGTTTATTTTTCAGTTAGAAATATAATGTTTTATTAATAGAATCTACAAATTTTGTAAAATTTTGTAATGGTACCTTAGCTTACGTTAATCTTATAGTAATAAGAATTGTATATGTAAGAAAAAAATAGAATTCCACTTACGTTGTAGATGCACTCAGGATTGATGACGCCCGGCATGTAAAAAATCTTGCAACCCGTCAGATCACTTTTACAAGATGCTCGTCTTTTCTGAAAATAAAAAGCAAAACAGTATAAAGACTTTCGTTCATGGTAATCATTATGGTTAAAATAGTATTTAAAATTAATGCATCACTTTAGCAACAAATAAAATATTTGCAAATTTGTCTTAAGTATGACGAATGAAATTTCTTTTGATAATTCTGCTTTTAATATCTTTTGTACGGTTGTTGAAGAAAGACTTATAATTATCATTATTATTCATCTCCACGAAGGTAGTTTAGCTGTAGCATATAGAAAGAGAATGTAATGTGATGAAATAGTTTTGATAGATTTTATTGTTATGGATCTTTCTGAATAAATGAAATAGGGTCACTTTTTATATAACTAAATCATTAAACTGTTTCAATTGATATCATCATCGTATTTAGGAATTACCATTTTGTGAAACTCGATTTAAATCTATTTACTTTTAGCACTTCTATTAGCGAAAAAGCCTATTTGTTATTCATGGTGTTATAGTGTATTGCCAACTACAAATTAAAGTAATAAAAATAAAAAAATCCCGTTTTACTGTTATCTATCTCAAATGGTATTTTATCTTGTGATGCAGCAGTCAATTAATGGTTTAATATCACAAAAAGAAAACTGGATTGCGGCTCAACTCGACCGTCTCATACAAGAATCCCTTCTTTTTTTATAATTTTAGAAGACAAATTTGAGAAATCGGTATCGAGGGTACAAATTATTATAACTACAGCGTATTACCCTTCGCTTTAAAGGACTTGAAAGAATCTTTCGCCTCATGCCATTCTTGATAATGCATCCTTTTCGGTGATTAACGTTTCCCCCAAGGGGGTACTATTGACGTTATGAACAACAAATTGTGTCGCGGATATTTTTCACAACGATTGAAATTATTAACCCTTTGGCGACGATTGGCACGCCCACGTGCCAGCTGCGAACTTGCATTCAAGGGCGAACGGCACGCCCTCGGGCCGTAGGAAATTTTACCCTAAAGGATGACTGGCACGTATTGGTGTTTCTGCGTGGAACGTTTTAATTTGAATGTATTTGTCTAATAGATGACGTTAAATGCCCGTGGAAGCAACTTAAATGTATTTTGTAGATGATTGACCTTGGAACAAGGAGAATCCAATGAATTATTTCTCCATTTGGAGGGATGAAACATGGTTTTGTAGCGTAAGCAGACAGCTCACTTCTCGCAGCATAAACAATTTTATAATTGAGTTCCGGGTCTCGTTCTGATTTTGTCTTTTATTGATTTGGTTGCTGAATTAGGGGAATATAAGATAGTATTTTTTTTGAGTGGGTGGGGGAGGGGGGGGAAAGGAATGTGCGGCAATGAAATGATTAGATTATTTATGTTCTCATGGAAAGGAAGGCTGGGATTTCGTTAATATATCCCATCGAAAAGGTCCAGATATGGAATAAAAATATATAAATCGTCAGAATCGGAATGAGGCTATAAATGGAATTTCCTTGTGTAATCTGGAAAGGACACGGGATTATCAAGCTCTGATGGTGGGTATGGAGAACGCGTTGTGAAAACATTTCTAAGTGAACTTTTAGGAAAAGGATATACTTTGTATTTGGATTTTACCTCTCCTGTACTTGCAAAGTATTTGTTGTCTAAGAATACGCATGTATGTGGTACAGTTTTAAAAAATCGGAAGGACATGCCAAAGAATTATCCATCTGTACCTAAAACATATATACACTAAAATTTTTAATATTTTGATAAAAGAAAATTTGTATAAAAAATATACATCAAATAGAAAATAAGTATTTCCTTTCTTCCTGAAAAAAGTAGAATGCTGTGTTGAACGGGTGATTTTTAGTGAATTTTTTTCGAGAGTTAGGCTTAGCGCAAAAAAATAGCCGTCTTTTGGGCACATTTCGGAAACGAAGCGCTTCGTCCTTTGGGGCACGGTAGTTTCGGAATGCCGCCGTCCCGAAAGGGTTAAGTCCCTTGATCATTGAGCCATAAATATATAATGTCCAATTTTGTCCTATGGTGAAATGTAAAAATAATATAAAATTTCGAATAAATTTCATAATCTTGAATTAAAAAAAACAATATCTAGTTATAGATTTATGGGTGACAAAAACAGAACTATCAAAATAGTCAAAACGTGCTAGGAGGTCTCAAAATTGGCATTAAAATCTCGACATCGAAAGTTTTCGTGAAAACAATACTTTCTCGATACTTACGCATGAGAATATAATAATAACAACTGAAATACTTATAAGGATCTGCTGAAAAGTATAACGCTACGTATTGAAACTTCTACTTTTGAATCAAAATCTACCTGGATCTATGCTAGAGCAAGGTACAAGATGATACTTTGATACATGTCAAGGTACTTCATGCGGTATTTACAAACTTGCCGCAAGAAATAAGATACGTAGCAGTCATACGTAGAACAATAGCTCACAAGAGACACAGTCGTCAAGAAAATAGTAGATGGATACATCAAACACCAACTGGAAAGGTACAATTTTAACGCAGTGGTAATAAATAGCCGTGAAATAGATTTGCCTAAATTTAGTACAGAATTTCTGTTTCTTCAGTAATTGTTCTTTATAAAATTTTTAATACTTCAAAAAATGCATTGTTATTTCAATACACACTACAAATTGCAGATTAAGGACGTCTCATTAAAACGTGTGATTGTATCATGTCAGATATTTGTGTCAATAATTTATTAGAAAATTAATTATTGGTTTCGAAGTTCTCCTATTTTTGTTCCAGGCGTTTTTTACCCCTATGTCTCATTTTTATGTCAAAATGACCCTCAAAGAGACACATTTTCAAATAAGTTGTATCCCTGTTTGAACGGGGCAGAATATCTTGGTACACCCACCCTTCTTATCAACTTATCTGTAGATGTTCGATTACTTTATATTATTTCTCATTCTGCGCGTTTTACATTACAGATTGTTTTCATAACGCAATATAATCGCGTTACAATATAGTTACTGTCAGCGAAAGTTAATAAGTGTTGAACACATTTGACTTGCTTTTAAGTTATATCTTATCATTGCACTAAATTTTATAAATCCTACACCAGTCAATTTTATGATCTATTAAACGGAACCAAAATAAGAGCAATAGTTTGAATAAACTCGAGAATCGACTTACCAGAGGATCCTTGACGCGGTAGTTAAACTTGAATGCATCCATGATATCCTCCTCGAAGTATCTTGCATCAAATGTTTCCACAAGCTCTTCAACCCGGGCTCTGGGCTTGGGCAAGTCCTCATCCAGTTCAAATCCCAGGTTGTCCACTCCGCCCTCCTCCACGGATTCCTCAACAGCACCTTTCTGTTTGGACCTGCAAGAAAAATTACATATTACGAACACTTTTATGTATTTGGAAATAATTGAATTTGCACAAATGATTTTCTTTAAAGTAAATGCCTATATAAAATATTTTTATTTATTTGTCCGTAGAGATTTATTTGCATGGGACCGCTCTCTACCAGTTAAAGTCATTATTACAAGACACACTTTGATGAATAATATATTTCAATAAGATTTTGTTTTCGATATTTTACTTGAAGTTGAGTACATCCAGTAACCGATAGGGCATTTCTTCTGACGTTCCTCTGGCAATATAGAAAATCAGATTTTTATATTTTGTCAAATGTTTACATTTTAATTTCTATTGGCTTTTACACAATTCTTTTAAAGTCTCGATAAAGCATAAAATCTCTATGTAGAAAGCATGATGTTGGATATAACACATCATGATTAATATGACCTTTAACAAATAAAGTATATCCTGTTTAAATAAGGTCATTTAACGCTAAAATCTTTCATTTCACTCATCATCACCCTGGAGTGGTGCGGATGAATAGTTAGAATCTAACGGAAGACAAACCGTTACCATATTCTAGAGATAAAGTCTAACTGTGCTGTGTTTAGGATACACACTGGAAGAAAATCTAGTTCGTTTAACCTGTCAATACCATCTTAGATAAGAATCTAGAATTTGATACTCTTATTACGGATAGTTTCCTTTCGGTGATGGGTGGACGAATATTGAGAGAAGCATGCTCATTGTACGTATATTGGAATTCAGTTAAAATTTCTGCATAAACCTTAAGAATTAACTATTTTTCTCTATCCTCATACCTTCGTAAGAAAAAATATGTAATCTCAAGTCAAAAAATGTGAAGAAGCAATGCATAATTTGCAAACTACTGCCATTCAAATGTGTCTTGCATTCGTTCAAAATGACTAGCCCATTTATGTAAGATTCGAAGTCAAACACATACACTTACAAACACGAATAAAGATTTCAAAATTATATTTAAAAATTTCCTGTTGTACGCTATACTATCTTATCAAGAACTTTTAAAATTCAAACATTTTAGAGAAAATTTACAACAAAACGACTTAAAACTCTAGGCAATGGGTCTTCTACTGGAACTTGTATACTTGACCCATTTGCATAGCATGATATGAGATATATGTAGCATGATAGCAGAAATATAGTGAAAAGACAGAGAATATTATTCATACACGTTTTTTCAAAAACATTTTCAAGCTATACGGCCAAGTAAAAACTGTATACGAAATGAAGAAACGCGACTGAAGCTGATATTCACTTTGAACCGAATAAAAAACATATTATGCAAAAGAGCAATCACACGATGTGATAAAACGATAAACATATGTATAATTAATACAGTTATATAAAAAACTATGTATATTAAATAATAAACTGTTAAAAGAGCTAATGGAAAACGGCTGCTAATACAATGATGCTGTTTTTGAAATTTTTGCGTTATTATTTTTGCATAAAAATCGGTGGACTTACTTCTTGCCTCCGAAGAAACGTTTAATAGCTTTCCAAACCTTCATATCTTCAAAATATAATGAAATTACTGATCAAATAAACGAGTCTTATTATTTTCAGACTAGTGGCTTGAAATGTTATCAAAAAATGACCTCCAAACAATGCAAAATTAGAAACATATCGCATCGGCTGCAAATGTTCATTGTGACGTCACACATTCATTGTTGTCTCAAAATGTTTAATTTTCTTTTCATTGTTGCGACTGGGCATTGTGACTCACGCGATTTGTTTATTTTCAAAGGAAAACTGAACCGTTATGTTTGAATTAATAAAAATATTTGGTTCTGAATGAAATGAAAATTAACTACTTAAGCACAAGAGTTTTTATTTTAAAAGTTACCCCTCTGTTGATGCGGACCGAACAAGGTCTATTGGCAGCAGGATCAATTGGCTGTGTTTTTGAATCATAGTATGCTTTTTAGCTCAGACAATATCGATCATTTGCGAGTGCTCTCAAATCATTTAGCGTTAATATGGTGCCACTTTCTTTTCTATTTTCATCACCTAGTCTTTCATCATCAAGTCGTCAGTTTCATTAATTTAGCGTCATTTTTATCAGTTTGAAGACATTTTCGTTAATTTGGCAACATTTAAAAAAGTCGCCTAATTGGCGACATTCCGACAAAATCTCGCCAAGCGTTATGGACGGAGAAATAAGTTATTCTTGTAGCAGATAAATGACTATTGGTGTCCAAATACAGAAGTATTAACTAAAGTATATTTTCTCATGAATGGAACTGGATAGATCCAGGAAAATTATAAAATGATATCACCAAATTTATCGCATATTACTTATGAAAAGTGAACATATTTCACAATAGGTAATATTTCTATTCTCTGTCTCTCTCACTCTCTCTTCTCTCCTCTCCTCTCCTCTCCTCTATCTCTCTCACACACACAAAACTTGTAATGTAATTTTTCATTAGGAATGTCGACAACTTGTCGACTTTTTTAGATGTTACCAAATTAAAGAAAATCTCGCCAAATGAATAAAAATGACGCTAAATCAATGAAAATAGCAACTAATTGACGAAAATTCAATATCTTGAAAGAAATATAAGTTCCCTCTATAAGAATAACCTATTTTGTTTTTACTGTAAAAGTAGTAAATACATTGCATTATATAAGGAAAGTCATGTACTGCCCACATCAGACTTTTTACTAATTGGACTTCCTAGGACTGGGAGAAAATGCTAAGAACTTATTTTAAGGACATGATACGTGTGACGGGCTACACAGTTTTTAAATAACATTTATCAAATTCTTAATTTAATTGTAATAAATTACCAAAATAGTCCCACATGGAACAGTTGCATTTTTCTAGCCCTAAGGAATGACAGTTCACGATGTCATATTTTGAAGCCAGTATCGCGAAAAGTGTATTCTTGGCGACAGATTTAAAATGACCCATACTGATAATATTTGAAATACCCTATTTTAAAAATCTTGTACAAGACCCTCCCTCCCAGAAAATTATCGATTTTTTTTAATTGGTCTTTTAGAGGCTTTTGGAACTGTAACAGTTTTGCATTAAAAAAAATGAGAACATGACTTAATTTTTTAAGGAAGAGATTCTTTTTGATTCCTCTTGTTTCTACTCTGATTTTAGAAACTTTTCCAGAATATTAAATGTTTAAAATTTTCGAAAATTCTGGCATCGCCTTAATTCGGGGATTTTTATTTCGCCTACTTTTACAATATAATATCAATATCTATATTTTTTAAACAGTTATTGGATCTTTTCAGGACAGGGTACGCTCGCCAATGAAACAGTTTTATAATTTAGGTACATGCTTTTATATATCCGTAAAATAATGTTATCACCCGCGAAACCAGTACGTTTATAAATAAAACTTTTAATCATTTTAGCAACTGCAACCATAGTCAGATGATTTTGTTTTTTATTTTTTTAATGTTTGTGTGACATATTAAACTCAACTGAGCATGAGTTCTCCCGTACGAAGTGGTGCCAAAAACAGGCGCTTACTATTAGACAAAACAATCCCTGGGGTTATTTTAGCCCCATTAACCCCATTTACTTTTTTAGACCCATTAGCCCCGTTTATTTTTTAGCCCCATTTAGTGACATTTTAACCCCACGTAACCTTTGATCCCACTACGCCCTAATTCAAAGGAGCCGATATCCCTTTTGGACACCGACCACCTCTGACTATCAGGCCGCGGAAAATTCTAAATCTTCAACTAGTTTCCGCTCTTGGCGCAGCAACTGGCCATATGCTGCGCAGAATAATCATTGTCTTGTCCAAACTTAAAATATTGGAAGTATGGAAAAACCCATACGACGGTCACTGTCCATCCCCTGCTCTTCAACAAGGTGAATGAAGATGATGAATACCTGCCAATCACCAAAAAAAAAGACATAAAAAGATGAGGAGAGAGAGCTGATCATTGAATACCAATGAGCTGAGTCATAGGAATATGACATGCACTTAAAAACCAATTATTGTTTAAATGAATGCGACTGGCAACAGTCAAGAGAAACGATAACACAGATGAAAGATGAACATGCCAACGATAGCCTATACCGCAATGTGCCCTACATTTTGAATGAAGTATATTTTATTATAAGGTATCTAATGATTCAAACAAAAATTTAATGAGAGTTAACTGTCTGGCATAACAATTTTCATCCTCTGAAGTCAATGTTATTAAGCTGTATTAAAGCTGTAAATATTAAATATAGCTAATAAATAAGTGAACATAAAATTATGCCTAATTTGTGACCTATCAAATAATAAACCTATTTTACAGTGGCATGTAAGTATCCAAGTTCTCGACATGCGACAGATAATTGAAGGGTTAATCAATAGACACAACACAATACCTAAAGAGTATTAATGAGAATTGTGGCAAAATTTATAAGTAAAAAAAAACCATGTTTACGCAATAGTATTCTTGCTCCAATAAAAGAGGTTTCACGCAATTCTTTACATTAAGCCATTAACGTCAAGACAACAGTGTTTGTGGCAAAGTTGTAAAATCAAGGTGCTTAAAGGCATTTCTAGGAACTTCTTTTAATCTTAAGAAGGAACTATTTCTCCTCTAGTCTTATTCATTCATAAGCTTTATTATTTAATCTAAAGTTTAAAAAAATGTTAAGAAGCAATGCACACAAATTGAAATGTAATGACATCCAAAAATGTCTTGTCATTCGCTCAAAATGACTAGCCTATAAACGTAAGATTAGAGATCAACACACATGCACTTACAAACACGAATAACAAATTCAAAATCATATTTAGAAAGTTTCTGTAGAACGCTATCTTGCCCTATCAAGAATTTTTTAAAACTCAAGCATTTTATATGAATATTGAAGAAAATGACTTAAACCGTAGCCAATTGGTCTCCTGCTGGAACTTGTATTTGACCCATTTTCGTAGCATGGTATGTAGTACATATCGGAAATATATGTAGTGCAAAGAGAGAGAATATTATTCATACACGTTTTTCTAAAATATTTTCAGGTTATACCGCTAAGTGACAACTATACACGAGATGAACAAACACGACTGAAGCTGATTCAGCCTGAAGCTGATATTAGCTTTGTACCGAATAAAAATTATGCTATGCAAAACGCGCTCATACGATGTGATAAAACGCAAGACATACGTATAATTAGTACTTTTATTTTGAAACTGTGTGTATTAAGGAATAAACAGTTTAAGGAGCTAATGGCAAACAGCTGCAAATACAACGATGCTGTTTTTTGTATCACTGCGTTGTCATTTTTGCATATGAATCTATGGACTTACTTCTTGCCTCCGAAAAAACGTTTAATAGCTTTCCATACCTTCATATCTTCAAAATATAATCAAATTATTTATCAAATAAACGAGTCTTAGTATATTCAGACTAGCAGCTTGAAATGTTATCAGAAAATGACCTCCAAACAATGCAAAATTATAAACATCTCGCATTGGCTGCTAATGTTCATTGTGACGTCGCATATTCATTGTTGTCTCAAAATATTTAATTTTCTTTTCATTGTTGCGACTGGGCATTGTGACTCACGCGATTTGTTTATTTTCAAAGGAAAACTGAACCGTAATGTTTGAATTAAGTCAAATATTTGGTTTTGATTGAAATCAAAATTAACTACTTAAGCACATAGATTTTATTTTAAAAGTTACCCCTCTGTTGTTGCGGACCGAACAGAGTATATTAGCAACAAGGTCAATTAACTGTGTTTTTGAATCATAGTATAATTTTTAGCTCAGAGAACATCGATCGCTTGCGAGTACTCTCAAATCATTTATCGTTAATAAGGTGGCATTTTCTTTAGAAACTCCTCTCCTGAAAGTGACTGACTCCCTTTGAGTGACAGCATTTTCACTTCTAATCGGAATGTCATGAATGGGGCAATAGAAGTAGATACAGCATTTTAATATCTACAGTAATTACATGAACATGTTTGTATAACGTTCTTTCCAGACCGCCTAGAAGTCAACTGGAGATTTAGAAAACTAAATTTTTGCACAGTTATAGTAACGTTCACAAAATATAACCTAACGGAACCAAATTCTGTATTTCTTTCCCAGGGATGGTGAAAATGGGGTTTCTTGGAAAATTCTTTCTAGACTTTCAAGAACAAAATTAAATTAAGACTGACTTCTAACTGACTTCTAAGTTTAGAAGTTTAAATATGTGTATACGTATAGTATAAATTGAGGGACAGAACTAAACAGAGTATGATTTCAGATTTCTTTGCAGGGGTTGAACAAAATAGGAGGAGATCAAAAAGCCTTTTCAAACCCTAAAGAATCCCTCCAGTGATTTAGAAGACAGAATTTTCACATACTTACAGTATTGATCATGGAACAGAACCTAACTGTCGAAATTTTGATTAAGATCCCAATTTTGGACAATCAGCTCTATATATTGCTAAACGAAATAAAACCTGGTTTAAAATTTTGCAAACATATTTTTTAATATGCGAGTTTTTCTGTCATTGACAGACCTAATTACTAGTTATAAAATGCTATTCTAAGTTGTGTAGAAGAAATGTTTTACCATGTATATTACTTTTCTTATATACATAATGTATAAGGAAAGTATTGTGACAGGGTCCAAAACTCGAATTCGAGTTTTCGACGGGAGAGCACGTTTCAAGCATCCCTGATCAGGAATCAAACATTTTTGAGGTGATGTCTGTGTGTGTGTGTGTGTGTGTCAGTGAGTCTGTGGAGACGATAACTGACGAACAAATGAACCGATTCGAACGAAATTTGGTACAAAAATCACAATCCGTGAATACTGGAAGTCTATTGTTTTTAAACGTAATCGAATGTTCAGAACCCCCCTAGATTGTCGAGTGAAATTTTGAAAATATCATTAAAAAATCAAAACCTTTATAGTTACTTTATAGTTTATAAATATATAATATTGCTATATATTTACTATAAAAAATGTTACAGAAATAGACATTTCTAATGTAATTTTCCCTTAGAAAACGATTGACATGAACTTTAGAACGCTAGCAGGAACCGTTCTGAGATATTGCACATTTTTAAAATAAATTTATCAAAAATTCCCATAAATTAAAAAAATATATATTAACTGTTGAGAAACATGTTCACTTTTCATATATAATATCATGCGATAAGTTGAGTGACATCATTCTCGTAGATCTAGCTCTTTCCGTTTATGAGAAAAGATACTCTGAGTAATACTTTTGTATTTGAACGCCAATAGTTATTTATCTGGTATAAGAATAACTTATTTCTCCGTCCATAACGCCTGGCGAGATTTTGGCGCCAAATTTGGCGGGATGTCGCCAACTTGGCGACTTTTTAAATGTTGCCAAATTAGAGGAAATCTCGCCAAATTGAAAAAATGACACTAAATCAGTGAAAATGACGACTAATTGACGAAAATTCAATTTCTTGGAAAGAATATAAATAGCTACTATAAGAAAAACCTATTTTTTTATTTTAAAAATAGTAAATCCATTGCATTATATAAGGAAAGTCATGTGTTGCCCACATCAGATTGTTTATTTCTGCAGTTTAAACGAGGCACTTGACTCACAGAAGTACACTTTCATAATTATACTTTTATATATTACATTGGGCAAGAAAAAATGTATTTTCCTAATAATTTTCAAATTCGGAATTTTGATAAAATTACGTGTTATAGAAAGGTTTCAAACAGTTCTTTGAATACATCCCAAACAAATTTTGATGGTTTACAAGGAAAAGATTTATTTGTGGAAAATTTCAAAACTGAGTTTAGGGCCTTAAGTACTGCTTTGCAAGCGGATTATAAGAAATAATTCATGTCTTTACAATAATTGTAACTCATCTTACATATTTTGCTATATTAATCAAATGCGAAAATTGAAATGGAAAAAAGATATCTTGAAAATTTCTAAATTGATATCAGGTTGTTCTGATTTAAATCTTGCCTTTTCTTAGTTTAAACAATTTCTTTTGTTTATAAATTTGAACTAAGGTGAACACCAAGGGTAAAAAAAAAAACACTGTTTTCTTTTACAAGAGAAATTGCGAAGCAATACGTAGGGGTCGAAGTTCAGCGAAAGAAAGTCAAATAGATGTATTATAGAGTAGAAAACACAATGCGTAAATTGCATAAAAATTGGAGCAAGAGTTGCTAAGATTGATAAAAACGCATATTTAATATTGGGTGTCGCCCCCTTTCCCCCTAACCCGTTCCTCTCCCTCAAGAGTGAAAAACACCCAATAAAGGAGAAAATTACATTCCCGTATCCGAAGAGATAAAAACCTCCCAAATCCCCCCCCCCCTTCTCTCTCTCTTTGAAAATCGTCTTTCGAAACTCAGCCTCCACGTCATTGAAAATAATTTGACACATGATAGTTCCTCTGAAACCCTTCCATTCATTTTTAGTAATTGGACGACCGAAGACGGGAAAAAAAGCTGAGAACTTCCTTTAAAGACATGATACACGGGACGTACTTCACAGTTTTTAAGTAACATTTATCAAATTCTTAATTTAATTGTAACAAATTATCAAAAATGTCACAAATATAACAGTTGCACTTTTGTAGAGCTAACGAATGACAGTTCAGGATATCATATTTTAAAGCCAGTACCTCGAAATGTGTTTTCTTGGAGACAGTTTTAAAATAACCCTCACCGATAATACGTGAAATACACGATTTTAAAAATTGTGTACAACACGTCCTCCCCCCATTAAACTATAGATTTTTTTTTAAATTGGCGTTCTAGAGACTTTTGGAAATGTATCTGTCTTGCGTTAGAAAAAATGGAAGCATAACTTAATTTTTTAGGAGAAGATTCTTTTTCCTGTACCTCTTGTTTTTACTCTGATTTTAAGGACTTTTCCCGAATATTTAATGTTTTGAATTTTCTAAAGTTCTGGCATCGCCTTAACTCGGAGATTTTTATTTTGACTATTTTTACAATCTAATATCAGTATCGGTGTTTTCTAAACAGTCGTCGGATCTTTTCAGGAACAAGATACGCTAGCCAATGAAACAATTTTACAATTTAGGTACATACCGTAAAATAATGTTATCACCCCTAAAAGCAGTACGGTTATAAATAAAACATTTTACCATTTTAGCAATTGCAGCCATAGGCCAGATGATTATGTTTTCTACTTTTTTAATATTTGCGTGACATATTCACTCGACTGAGCATGGGTTCTCCTGTACATAGAACTGGTATGTGCAGTTGCAAAGAAAGGTGCTTACTATTGGACAAAACGATACCTCGAGCAAAAATTTAACAAAACAAAAATTTAATTATACGTAACGTTCTGGCATAACATTTTTCATCCTCTGAAGTCCATGTTACTAAGCTTTATTAAAGTTGTAAATATTAAATATAGCTAATAAATAAGTGAAATTAAAATTACGCGTAATTAATGACCTATCGAATAATAAACCTATTTTACAGTGGCATCTAGGTATCCAAGTATTCGGTGTGCGACATGTAATTGGAAGGTTAATCAATAGCCACAACACAATGCTTAAAGAGTATTAATGAGAATTTTGGCAATATTAATTAGTAAAAAAGATTCAAGTTTACACAATAGTATTCTTACCATAAGCCTTCGGGTTGGTCGTGTGGTCTGGGCTTTCTACAATAGCGCCAAGAAAAAAGATTTTACACAATTCCTAATTTTAAGCCATTAACGTCAAGACAACATCGCCTAAAAATAATGTAAATCCACTTTCTATATTTATTTTTTTCAATTCGCCTTGTCTTTACCTATCGCGTTCGGTTCGTTATGTGTCGGTATATTTTTGGAAGCTATATTTCCCAAGCGACACATCCTAAAAAGGTAATGTATGTGGTAAAGGTAAATCTGTAGAATCAGGGTGCTTAAAGATATTTCTAGGAACTTCTTTTGATCTTAAGGAACTATTTCTTCTCCGTTCTTATTCATTCTTTAGCTTTATTGTTTAAGTTTTATTATTTAATCTTAAGTCAAAAAATGTTAATAAGCAAGGGACAAATTTTAATCTATTGACATTCAAAAGGCGTCTTGGCATTTGCTCAAAACGACTAACCTATACACGAAAGACTCGAGATCGAACACTAATAACAAATTCAAAAACATATTTAGAAAGTTTCTGCAGTTCTTTATACTACTCTGTCATAAAATTTTTAAAATTCAAGCACTTTAGGTGGACTTTAAAGCAAAATGACTTAAACCGTAGCCAATAGGTCTCTTACAGAAACTTGTACTTGAACCATTTGCATATCACGGTATGTAGTAAATATCAGATATATACTAATATGAAAAGAGAGAAAATATTATTCAAACACGTTTCTCAGAAATATTTTCAGGGTATACAGCTGAGTGGAAACTATAGACGAGATGGTGATGCGACTGAAGGTGATATTCGCTTTGTACTAAATAAAAATTATGCTATTCAAAAAAGCGCTCATACGATATGATAAAAAGAAAGACATATATATATTTAATACGGTTATATAAAAAACTATGCATGTTAAGGAATACACTGTTTAGGAAGCTAATGGCAAACAGCTGCAAATACAAAGATGCTGTTTTTGAAATCTTTGCGTTGCTATTTTTAAATATAAATCGATGGACTTACTTCTTGCCTCCGAAAAAACGTTTAATAGCTTTCCAAACATTCATCTATTCAAAATATAATCAAATTATGTATCAAATAAACGAGTTTTAGTATTTTCAGACTAGCGGCTAAAAAATGTATTAGAAAATGATCTCCAAACAATGTGAAAATATACACATCTCGCTTTGGCTGCGAATGGTCATTGTGACGTCACACATTCATTGTTGACTCAAAATGTTTATTTTTTGTTCATTGTTGCGACTGTGCATTGTGACCCATGCGATTAGTTTGTCTTTTAATAGCAAACAGGACCGAATCTTTGGTTTAGAATTAAATCAAAATTAACTACTTAAGCACGATAGCTTTAATTTAAATTTTACACCCCCCCCCCCCCTGTTGAAGCGGACCGAACAGAATCTATTGTCTGTGTTTGTGGATCACAGTTTGCTTTTCAGCTCAGACAATATCGATCATTTGCGAGTTCCCTCAAATAATTTAGAGTTAATACGGTACCGTTTTCTTTAGAAAGTCCTCCCTGGAATGTGGCTCCCTTTGCGTAACAGCTTTTTCATTTCTTCGGAATTTCATGAATGGGGCAAGAGAAGTAGATACAACACTATAATATCTAAAATAGCTGTATAACGTGTTTGCATAAAGTTCTTTCCAGATCGCCTAAAATCCCCCTGGAGACCTAGGAAACTGATTTTTGCACGCTTATATTATCGATCATGAATTAGAACATAACGGAGCCAGAATTTTGAATTTGTAATTTTTCTCCAAAGGTGGAAATGTAGGGTTTCTTCGAAATATCTTTCCAGACCTTCAGTAACAATATCAAATTGGGACTAATATCTAAATTACTTCTATGTTTAGAAGGTTGAATATTTGTATACGTTGCGGTGTACGTTGAATATTTGTATATTTGCGATTTGCGTTGAATACATGTTGCGTTGAATACGTGTATCAATTGCGTGACAGAACTTAATCGAGCAGGATTTCAGATTTCTTTCCCGAGAATGAACAAAATAGGAGGATTCAAAAAGTATTTCCAGACCTTAGAGAATCCCTCCGGTGATCTAGAAGGCAGAATTTTTGCATACTTACAGTATGGATCACGCAAAATAAACTAACTGGGCAAAATTTTGATTAAGATCCCACTTTCGACTCTCAGGTCCATATATTGTTAAATGAAATAAAACTTAGTTGAAAAAAATTGCAAACATATGTTTTATACATCCGAGTTCCTCTGTCTTTGACAGGTCTAAATACTAGTTATAAAATATTATTCTAATTTGTGTAAAAGAAAAGTTATACGATGTATCTTTCTCTGTAGTTTAAACGAAACACATAACTCATAAAATTACACTTTCCTAATTTTACTTTTATGTATTAAGTAACAAAAAATGTATTTTTCCAATAATTTTCAAATTCGAGATTTTGCCAGAAATACATGTTATTAAGAGATTTCAAACAAGGCTTTAAATACATCCCAAAACAGTTTTGATGGTTTACAAGAAAAGTGTTTAGAGCCTTATAAAATTTAGAGCCTATATTTGAATGTAAAGCCTTATTAAGAACAGCTTTACAGGCTGATTATAAAAATCAAAACCGCATGATTTACAATAATTGCAACACATCTTACACATTTTGCTATATTGAAATATTTGCTATATTTGCTATAGTGCGAACATTGAAAGAGAGAAAAACAGCTTGAAAGTTTCTAGAGTGATAACAGGTTGTTCTGATTTTAATCTTACCTTTTTTTAGTTAAAACCATTTCTTTTGTTTATAAGTTTAATACAAGGTCAAAACCAAGGGTTAAAAAAGAAACACACTGTTTTCTTTTTTGAGAGAAATTGCGAAGCAATATATGTGGATCGAAGTTCAGCGAAAAAAGTGAAATAGATGCATTGCAGAGTAGAAAACACAACTTGAAACTTGAAAAAAAATGCAGCAGGAGTCTCTAAGATTTATAGAAACACATATTTAATATTGGGTGTCGCCCCCTTTCTCCCTAACACGTTCCCCTCACTCAAAATTTAAAATACCCAAATTGTATTCCCGCAGACAAAAATAATAAAAACCTCCCAAAGCTCTCTCTCTTTCTCTTTGAAAATCGTCTTTTGAAACTCAGCGTCCACGTCATTGAAAATAATTTGACACATGATAGTTTTTCTGAAACCCTTCCATTATTTTCCAGTAATTGGACGGCTTATTACGGGGAGAAAAAGCTAAGAACTTATTTTAAGGACTTGATACGAGTGACGTGCTAGACAGTTTTTAAATAACATTTATCAAATTCTTACTTTAATTGTAACAAATTACCAAAAAAGTTACAAGTAGAACAGTTGCACTTTTCCAGACCTACGAATGACATTTCACGATGCCATATTTTGAAGCCAGTACCTCGAAATGTGTTTTCTTGACGACAATTTTAAAATAACCTGTACCGATAATATTTGAAAACCACGATTTTAAAAATCTTGTACAAGACCCACTCCCCCCCCCCCCCATTAATCTATCGATTTTTTTTTAAATTGGCATTCTAGAGGATTTGGGAAATGTATCTGTCTTGCGTTAGAAAAAATAAAAGCATAACTTTTAAGGAGGATATTCTTTTTCCTGTACCTTTCATTTTTACTCTGATTTTAAGGGCTTTTCCCGAATATTTAATGTTTAGAATTTTCTAAAGTTCTGGCATCGCCTCAACTGAGATTTTTATTTTGACTATTTTTACAATCTAATATCAATATCGATGTTTTCTAAACAGTCGTGAGATCTTTTTAGGAACATAATACGCTCGATAATGAAACAATTTTATAATTTAGGTACATACCGTAAAATAATGTTACTTCCCGCCAAAACAGTACGGTTATAAATAAAACATTTTACCATTTTAGCAATTGCAGCCATAGGCCAGATGATTATGTTTTCTAATTTGTTAATGTTTGCGTGACATATTCACTCGACTGAGCATGGGTTCTCCTGTACATAGAACTGGTATATGCAGATGCAAAAAAAGTCACTTACTATTGGACAAAACGATTCCTCGAGCAATCAGTGGCATTTCAGCCCCACGTAACCTCTGACTTACCTCACTGAGCCCTAATTCAAAGGGGCTCGTATCCATTTCGGACAACGACCGCCTCTGACTATCAGACCGCGAAGAATTCTAAAGCTATAACTTTTAACCTGCCTTGGAGTAGCAGGTGGCCAGATGAGGCTGAGGATAATCATTGTCTTGCCATCTCAGGGACCGACATCTGTAAATTCTGATCCAAACTTAAAATATTATAAGTATGGGAAAACCCATATGACAGTCACTGACCGTCCCCTGATCTTTAACAAGGTGAATGAAGCCGATGAAAATCTGCACACCACTAAAATAATAAAGTCATAAAAAGATGACGAGAGTGAGCTGATCATTAATAAATACCAATGAACTCAGTCATAATAATATGTCCTAGAATGCTAAAAGTCAAGTGCTGTTCAAATGAGTATGGCTGACATGGGTCCCTAGAAACGATGATACGGATGAAAGATAAACATAGCAACGATAGCATATGCGGTAATGTACCCTACATTGCGAATAAGTTATATATTGTAATAAGATATCTAATGATTTAAACAAGAATTTAATTATACGTACGTGTCTGGCATAACATTTTTCATCCTCTTGAGTCCATTGTCGCACGACATGTTGACATTTCGAATAAAAATGTCGATCAAGCTAAATAGCACTTAAAATGCATCCACGAGAACCAATTGGAACTCACACATAGTTAAACAGTGTGCATCCCTTCCATCACCAACCACAAATAAGAGAAGGTTGTATGAAACCACAATGGGGAAAAAGTGGTTCCAGAGATTTCGAGAAGCGTCGGCAGATTCAATGTTCGACAGCATCCTAAAAAGACGTAAATTTTAGAGTATCAAAAATCTCTTGCGATCGCACAAAGAAAATGTGGATCAGCAATGTGATGAGTATGTGTATAATGAATACAAGTGACGTATCAAGTATGCACAGGCATCCAGAAAAGTGTGTTCTCGACTAAATGTCAAAGTGCAAATAAAAAGGAGGTATTTATACAAATTTCATCTGTTAATAGTGATCATGGTTGGCTCGCAACATATATCAATTATTTAGCTGTAGTTGATTAAGAACTCAAATCTTTCTAGAGAACTAGTGCGTTTCAAAAACGAAACCTGCATATATTTTCGGTATATAGTAATAATTTGTTATAAATGTATGTGTCACTTAAATAGTTGTTATAAATATATGTGTCACTGAAATAGTTGTTATAGACATATGTATCACTTAAATGATTTTATGAGTAAACGTTGAGAATTGTAAGCTAATTGTAAGCGCCAACAGCAACAGAGAACTATTTTCTTGTAACCTTACGCTATCAGCACTCAGTTCAATGAATCTCGTGATGATATATACACGATGTACGTTTGATGCCCGCATACGATGTACGATTGATGTCCGCATACGATGTAATACGATGTTCGACGTTGATGCCCGCACTCGATGTACTACATATTTTGGTTTGTTACGATGCGATGACGACGATGTAATTTAATAAACCTTTACTACGTTATGCTAGAATGTTGTTCTTTATAAGTTCTTCTGCCTGAAAATTCCCTTACAATTCAGAAGTGGGATAGACATCGATGACTTGTTTGAACTGGTATGTCATTCTACGCTTTTTCGACCAACGTTCGTGTTTATAAAATCAAACCGATGAAACAAGCAGACGGCTAGTCTACTACGGCGATGAAAACTTTTATTTCACCAGGTAAATAAATGCTTTTGAATAATTTTGATTTGAATGTATTGCGATGTTGATGTAGTTTAAAATGCAGTATTCTGATGCTCAGTTTTGACTAAGAAAGTAATTTTTATTTGATACTGTATAATACATTGATATAATAAGTACTGAAAATGACGTATTTAGCCAGAGGAAGAAAGGCTGATTTAATGTTGTTAACACGCGAAGTTGGGATAACTATTCTTCCAGAAGATACAATTTTAGAGTTAAAAACAAAAATATTAAGTATTAAAGAATACGATGAGGATTTTGTAAAACAAATGTTGGAAACTATAATTTTTGATAGAAAAGAAGCAGAAAAAGAAAAATTAGCGCAAGAAAAAGAAAATAGTTCTCTGTTGCGGTTGGCGCTTACAATTAGCTTACAATCGGCCATCCTGCAAAATAGGCGTCCTCGTCTATGGTGCATCTGCGGCAGTCTTGCAATCCACATCCTCAAAGTCATAATGTTCCTCGTCGTTCACTAATTTGAACAGCTTCAATTGCGAGGCGTGTGCTGTTGTTTCGTAACTCGGACGTCGTCTTCGTCCTTGTCCAATATTCCGCAGATCAGACACTCTATATGTGTCAGAGGGTAAAACAGTTTCTACCACTAAGGGTCCAGGGTACCGTACCTGTAGTTTTGTGCTGCTACCAGTGTGCTCTGGCAAACACTTCACAAGGACAACTTCACCGACTTCATACTTAAAAGCAGGGCAATGTCGTTTATCGTAATTTTTCTTCATTTTAGCTCGAGACTCAGAAATAACGTCTTTTACTTTTGCCTGTAGGATTTTGGGTTCGCAATATTTCCCTTCTAAGTCGAATGAATAAATAGAATTTTGATCCCTGCTATTACTGCCAGTTGTAATAAAGATAATCAAAAGGATTGGGACAAATTTCTGACAGAAGTCCAAAGTCAAATAAACTGGACACCAAGCAAATCCACTGGCAAATCTGCATTCGAGTTGTTGTATGGTTATGTACCAGAATGAACTAATGATTTTTCAATTGACCTGTTACCGGAAGAAGGGAAAAAAATTACACGTTATTAGTGTCCTATCGAATAATAAACCTATTACTCTCCTTATATACATAATGTATAAGGAAAATATTGTGACGGGGTCGAAAATTCGAGTTCGAGTTTCCGACGGGAGAGCAAGTTTCAAGCATTCCTGATCACGAATCAAGCATTTTTGAAGTGATGTCTGTGTGTGTGTGTGTGTGTGTGTGTGTGTGTGTGTGTGTGTGTGTGCGTGTGTGTGTGTGTGTGTGTGTGTGTGTGTGTGTGTGTGTGTGTGTGTGTGTCAGTGAGTCTGTGGAGACGATAACTGACGAAGGAATGGACCGTTTCGAACGAAATTTGATACAAAAATCACACAATCCGTAAACACTGGAAGCCCATTGTTTTTATACGCAATCGAATGTTCAGAACCCCCCTAAATTTTCGAGTGAAATTTTGAAAAAATCGTCAAGAAATCAAAACCGCTAATAAAGTTACGCAAATTGACATTTCTTATGTAATTTTTCATTAGAAAATGATTGACATGAACGTTAGAACGCTAGCATGAACCGTTCTCGAGATACTGCACATCTTTCAAATAAATTTATCAAAAAGTCCCAAAAATTAAAAAAAATATTAACTGTTAAGAAAGATGTTCACTTTTCAAATGTAATATCATGAGATAAATTTATTGACATCATTCTCGTGGATCTAACTCGTTCCATTCACGAGAAAAGATACTTTAAGTATACTTTTGTATTTGAACGCCAATGGTCATCTATCCGCTGTAAGAATAACTTATTTCTCTGTCCATAACGCTTGGCGAGATTTTGGCGACGAATTTAGCGGAATATCATCAACTTGGCGACATTTTTAAATGTTGCTAAATTAACGAAACTCTCGCCAAATGGATTTAAATGACGCTAAATCATAGAAAATGGCGTCTCATTGAAGAAAATTCAATATCTTGGAAAGAATATAAGTATCTACTATAATAACATTTTTTTGACTGTAAAAGTAGTAAATTCATTGCATTATATAAGGAAAGTCATGTGCTGCCAACATCAGTTTTTTTTACAATGATATCTAAGTATCCAAATGTTCGGTATGCGACAGGTAATTGAATGGTTAATCAATAGATACAGCACAATGCTTAAAGAGTATTAATGATAATTTTGGCAAATTTAGTTACTAACAAAATTAGTAAAAAAAAATTCAAATTTACACAATAGTATTCTTACGCCAAGAAAAAAGATTCTACACAAATCCTAATTTTAAGCCATTTACGTCAAGACAAAATCGCCTAAAAACAATGTAAATCCACTTTTTACATTTATTTTATTCAATTGGCCTTGTCTTTATCTATCGAGTTCGGTTCGTTATCTGTCGGTATATTTATGGAAGCTATAGTTCCCAAACGACACATCCTAGAAAGGTAGTGTCTGTGATAAAGGTATATTTGTAGAATCAGGATGCTTAAAGGCATTTCTTTTAACTTCTAGGAACTCCTTTTAATCTTAAGAAGGAACTATTTCTTCTCTATTCTTATTCATTCTTTAGCTTTATTATTTAATTTTATGTCAAAGAAATGTTAATAAGCGAGGCACAAATTGTAATCTATTGACATTCAAAAGGTGGCTTGTCATTCGCTCAAAATGACTAACCTATACACAAAAGACTCGAGATCAAACACATGCACTTACAAACACTAATAACAAATTCAAAATCATATTTAGAAAGTTTCTATAGTACTCTATACAACCCTATCATGAAAGAAAATTTTAAAATTCAAGCAATTTAGGTGGACTTTAAAGCAAAATGACTTAAACCGTAGCCAGTAGGTCTTCTGCTGGAACATGTACTTGATCCATTTGCATATCATGGTAAATATCAGAAATATATATGAAAAGAGAGAAAATATTATTCATATGCGTTTTTCAGAAATATTTTCAGGGTATACGGCTGAGTGGAAACTATAGACGAGATGGTGATGCGACTGAAGGTGATATTCGCTTTGTACCGAATAAAAATTATGCTGTTCAAAAAAGCGCTCATACGATATGATAAAAAGAAAGACATATATATAATTAATACGGTTATATAAAAAACTATGCATATTAAGGAATACACTGTTTAGGGAGCTAATGGCAAACAGCTGCAAATACAAAGATGCTGTTTTTGAAATCTTTGCGTTGTTATTTTTTAATTTAAATCGATGGACTTGCCTCCGAAAAAACGTTTAATAGCTTTCCAAACATTCATCTATTCAAAATATAATCAAATTATGTATCAAATAAACGAGTTTTAGTATTTTCAGACTAGCGGCTAAAAAATGTATTGCCCAATAGGTCTTCTGCTGGAACATGTACTTGATCCATTTGCATATCATGGTAAATATCAGAAATATATAAGAAAAGAGAGAAAATATTATTCACATATGTTTTTCAGAAATATTTTCAGGGTATACAGCTGAGTGGAAACTATAGACGAGATGGTGATGCGACTGAAGCTGATATTCGCTTTGTACCGAGTAAAAATTATGCTGTTCAAAAAAGCGCTCATACGATATGACAAAAAGAAAGACATATATATAATTAATGCGGTTATATAAAAAAACTATACATATTAAAGAATACACTGTTTAGGGAGATACTCGCGAACAGCTGCAAATACAATGATGCTGTTTTTGAAATCTTTGCGTTGCTATTTTTTAATATAAATCGATGGACTTACTTCTTGCCTCCGAAGAAACGTTTAATAGCTTTCCAAACCTTCATATCTTCAAAATATAATCAAATTATGTATAAAATAAACGAGTCTTAGTATTTTCAGACTAGCAGTTAAAATGTTTATTGGAAAATGATCTCCAAATAATGTGAAAATATACACATCTCGCATTGGCTGCGAATGGTCATTGTGACGTCACACATTCATTGTTGACTCAAAATGTTTAATTTGTTTTCATTGTTGCGACTGTGCATTGTGACGCATGCGATTAGTTTGTTTTTAAGAGCAAGCGGGAATTTGGCAACATTTCCATTAATTTGGCGGTATTTTTATAAACTTGGTGACATTTAAAATAAGTCGCTAAATTTTCCGCCAAGTGTGATGATTGGACTGACAGACAAACGCTACAGAAACATTATTACAATACTATGCCCTTTCAGAACATAATTAATTTCATTGATTGGCGTCATTTTTGATCAATTTATCCACCTTTTTATCGATTTGGCGACATTTTTATGGATTTAACGCATTTTGATAAATTTGGCGACATTTTAAAAAATCGCTAAATTTGCCGTAAAGTGTGTCGGTTAGACTAATGGACAAACGCGACCGAGCTATTATTACAATACTATCCCCTTTAAAATATTATTACAATACTATCCCCTTTAAAATATTATTAAAATACTATCCCTTATCCCCTTTCAAGCGGCCGGCGACAAAACTGCTTTATGCCATTCGTGGCAAACGCCTCGGTCAGGGTCTTAAATTTGTCTATCCCATTTCAAAACACAATTTTATTGATTTGGTGTCAATTATATCACTTTTTCTACATTTTTAACGATTTGCCGACATTTTTTATCGATTTGGAGACTTTTGCATTAATTTGGCGATATTTTGATCAATTTGGTGACATTAAAAAAGTCAACAAATTTGTTGTCAAGGGGGACAGTTGGATTTGACAGACAAGCGCTGCCGAAACACCCTTACAATACATGCTATCCAGTTTCAAAACACAATTTATTACATTGATTTGGCTTCATTTGTATCAATTTGGCGACATTTTTGGCAATTTCGCGACATAAAAAGTCGCCAAATTCATCGCCAAAATTTTCGCTAAGTGTTTCAGAAATGAACGTGCGGACACACGGTTTTTTGTAAAATCAACTTCAAGAAAATTATTGGGCAATTAAATCGGTTTACACACAGAAAAAAAATAAAATTAAATATAACGTAAATTATTACAACTTTGTGCTTAAATTGTAAAAAAAATCTGCAGTCGTTTTTGTCTCAATTTATATCACTTTGTCTACATTTTTAACGATTTGCCGACATTTTTTATCGATTTGGAGACTTTTGCATTAATTTGGCGATATTTTGATCAATTTGGTGACATTAAAAAAGTCAGCAAATTTGTTGTCAAGGGGGACGGTTGGATTTGACAGACAAGCGCCGCCGAAACACCCTTACAATACATGCTATCCAGTTTCAAAACACAATTTATTACATTGATTTGGCTTCATTTGTATCAATTTGGCGACATTTTTGGCAATTTCGCGACATAAAAAGTCGCCAAATTCATCGCCAAAATTTTCGCTAAGTGTTTCAGAAATGAACGTGCGGACACACGGTTTTTTGTAAAATCAACTTCAAGAAAATTATTGGGCAATTAAATCGGTTTACACACAGAAAAAAAATAAAATTAAATATAACGTAAATTATTACAACTTTGTGCTTAAATTGTAAAAAAAATCTGCAGTCGTTTTTGTCTCAATTATATCACTTTGTCTACATTTTTAACGATTTGCCGACATTTTTTATCGATTTGGAGACTTTTGCATTAATTTGGCGATATTTTGATCAATTTGGTGACATTAAAAAAGTCAGCAAATTTGTTGTCAAGGGGGACGGTTGGATTTGACAGACAAGCGCCGCCAAAACACCCTTACAATACATGCTATCCAGTTTCAAAACACAATTTATTACATTGATTTGGCTTCATTTGTATCAATTTGGCGACATTTTTGGCAATTTCGCGACATAAAAAGTCGCCAAATTCATCGCCAAAATTTTCGCTAAGTGTTTCAGAAATGAACGTGCGGACACACGGTTTTTTTGTAAAATCAACTTCAAGAAAATTATTGGGTAATTAAATCGGTTTACACACAGAAAAAAAATAAAATTAAATATAACGTAAATTATTACAACTTTGTGCCTAAATTGTAAAAAAAATCTACAGTCGTTTTAGTCTCATCATGAAAGAATTGTTAAAGAAAAAAATTATAAGCTGAATCAATTGTGATTTTATACTAAAGAAAAAAGTACAAAAATACTTAATGGAGGACTTTTTGCTTTCAAAATATTCATGAAAACGCACTTTTTAAATATTCTGTCATGATTTAAATTTTTTTTCCTTCATAAAAGTTTTCATTATCTTTTTAAATTTGAATTTCCCAAAGAAGTGTTTCTCGCTATCATAGTTTCTTTTTATTTTGCACTACCATTGGAAAACTGAAGATTTTAAAGTAGTATCTTCTACATAATTAAAATATATTTAAATTCAGAATTTATTTTTAGGTATTGTAAACAAGGTAAAAATATGACATTTTATATGTAGTATGATACAACGGAATGGATTTAAATATTTGCATAGTTTTAAATTCGCCAGTCTTGATATACTAAACATTTTTGTGTTAAGAAAAAATGAAAATTATTTTTAAACTCTTATATAGGGAGCACATAACTTTCTCTACGGGTTCGAATTAATTTTATCCTTATAGCTTACATTATTCATTAAATGGAGTTCAATTGCACATAAAAATCACGGATACTTATTTGAAGTTACGCTGTGTAGCGGAATTTGCAGTTTTAATCCAAATTTCGTTTTTATTTGGCAACTCGGGGTATTAATACTCTAAAAATAGTTTGTTCAGGTTCTAGAGAAAACATATAGACCCATTAAAAATTCGAGGTACAATTTTTGTCACGATTCCAATACTTTCCCTATATATTACCATGTACTGCAGGGAAAGTAATAAATATTTTACATATGAAAAAAGAGTAAATATTTTAAATATGACACACATTTATCAGACCGGCTGGCCAAATGGCTACTCATGTCCTTGTTGACGAGTCAGTCGGTCTGGGTCTTCAACACATTTATCAGATATATACTATATTACCATATATTGTAGGAAACGTAATAAATATTCTACATATAAAAAATGAGTGCAAATTTTGAATTGTAGAAAGATTATGTATTATAGGAAAAGTAATAAATATTCTACGTATAAAACATGAGTAGATATTTTGAATATGTCATTTATCAGACATATATTACCATGTATTGTACGAAAAGTAATAAATATTCTACGTATAAAACATGAGTAGATATTTTGAATATGGCATTTATCAGATATATATTACCATGTATTGTAGGAAAAGTAATAAATATTCTACATATAAAAAATGAGTAAATATTCTGAATATGTCATTTATCAGACATATATTACCATGTATTGTAGGAAAAGTAATAAATATTCTACGTATAAAACATGAGTAGATATTCTGAATATGGCATTTATCAGATATATATTACCATGTATTGTAGGAAAAGTAATAAATTTTCTACATATAAAAAATGAGTAGATATTTTGAATATGGCAATAATCAGATATATATTACCAAGTATTGTAGGAAGAGTAATAAATATTCTACATATAAAACATGAGTAGATATTTTGAATATGACATTTATCAGATATATATTACCATGTATTGTAGGAAAAGTAATAAATATTCTACATATGAAAAATGAGTAGATATTTTGAATATAGCATTTATCAGACATCGCTACCAACTTTTCGAATTTATTACGAGCCATTATTAAGATTCTTCAATCATCATTCTTCTGCAGAAGTGATTCCAATCAGGGTTTGCGGTACCCAGGGGCTCAACCAATCCATAGCCAGGTTTTCGTGAGAATTTCCAAATACTTGAAAAAACAGTATAGCTTGCTACCTTTTTTGTAAATGATATTTTAAATTGATATGCTAATAAAATAAATGAAGAACTTTGAAAATGTAACTTGTTTAGACATGTGGGTAAAGATATACTTGGTTAGACATGTGGGTAAAGATATACTTAGTTAGATATACGAGCAACGAGAGACTTACTTGGGAAGACAAATTTTGTGAAAACGGGAAATTTCTGCTACGACAAGAAATTCAGTTAGCAGTAATGAACATTACCAGAACTTCTAACTACTCATAAGATTGCCAGATAAAAAAATTTGAAAAAAAAGAAGCCAAATGATGAAATTAAAATTGCCGAATCAGTTAAAATACATTTATTTAAGCACATCACATGCTGATGAGAATGTATCATAAAACAATAAAATGTGATACATACAGGTCAAACTGCTGGAATGTTTTAAAATAACTTCGTTTAAAGCAGCATAAAACACAAAATAATTAGTATCGACCAAAACAGCCTTCATCATCAGGGTCATCCGAGAAAGATCGGCGTCTGAAGCAAAAATAGTAAATGTGGTGCTTTTATGAACAACTGAATAAATTACTTGAATATTTTGATAAACGTTCACTTTTCCTTTAGGTATTTTACCATTTCTTTATCATACCCCACCTCTTGGATTTTTACTCTTTTTCCTTCTCTCGCCGTCGGCAACATTCTTTCCTTGCTTGCTTCACTCACATTTACTGTTCTTGCATTAATGGCCGGTCTTTCTGTTAAGAATGACTATTGTGCTTGTTGTTGTCTTCAAAACTGGGCGATACTGTTAATTTTGTATTTTATGCAGCTTTTAACGTTTAATTTAAAATGTAACGATATATTTCAAGAGTTTCTTCAAACAAAAATGTTTGGGAATGATTAATCTACAGTAAAGACAATAGATTTTAAGATAACTGAATGAGAGAGAGATAATGTGGATCTTTTATTTTGACTGGCTGTAACAAGAAACAAAATGATATTCTATCAAATGCAAACACAAGTAAACTAAAGTTTCTACTTTTTCAAACTATTCTATGAAGTATTTTTGAAAATTTCTAATTCAAAATTCTGGTGATACTGTTCGTTTCGTGTGGAGAAAATATGTGTTTTACAGCTTAAATTTATTTTGAAGATAGTCGGTCAAAAATTCAATTCCACTCTATTTACTGATAAAAATTGTTCCACGATAATTCATGCAATAATATTATAAACAAATGTTCTGAAATTTGGATGCAATGTAAAGTGATGTTTTATACAGGTCAATTTCTTTGCTTGCAGTGATCGAATAATTATTATGAATGCTGCCCCACACTCCTACTTTATTTCTGACGATTTAAAACTTTTTACTTTCCCTGCAATACATGGCAATGTATAGAAAAGTATTGGAATCGTGTCGAAAATCGAGTTTTCGACGGATTTACACGTTTCGAGCACCCTAGAACACGGAAATAATATTTTTGTGCGACATCTGTGTGTGTGTGTGTGTGTGTGTGTGTGTATGGCTGCAATATATGTATTCATTGTAATGGACCAAATTTCGTAAAATTTGGTAGCTGAGTCATTTGTTGGTTACTCTAGTGCTGATTAGATTTTGAAAGGATTTAGATAAAAGGAACATGCTTCCTTTTACGAAATCGCACGCAAAATTTGTATATATTTGCTCTAGAGGAAAAATCAATTGACCAAATTTGACAAAATTTGGTAAATAAGTCGCTTTTGTCTTATTGCGGTGGTGGTTAGATTTTAGTATAATTCGCAAAAAAAAATGATCAACCCTTTTTTTTTCTTGCAGAACTGGTCTCAAAAATCGTGAAGATCTAAATTAAAATAATACAAATGTGTCAATTAAATACTGGTTTTATATGTAATTTTTGACGGCTAAAAGAATTAGACCAACTCCGTTACTCTAAGATAGACCATTTTAGAGATATTAAAGTTTTTTATTTTGAGGAAATGTTAAACATTTTGTTAAATATAAATAAATGAACATCGGCAAATTGTTGGGCTTTAAAAAGGCAAAACTATTACACAACGTGCCTTCTAGGGGCGCGGTAGCCCATTGGTTAGCGCGCTGGAGTTGCACTCGGTAGGCCCGGGTTCGATTCCAGCCACTGCCAAAACTGCCGCCGTGTTCATGCGGAGTACGATCACGTTAAACATGTGGGTCCGAAAGTCCTTCCGAGAGGTTGGTGGTAGGGGAAGGAGGGTACGGTCCCTGTGGATGCCTCCTCCACTGGGTTCCGGTCTAAATTGGGTGGCACTTCCCGACCGTCCAAGCTGTTACCTTACACCTTTCTGGTAGGTCGGACGGCCTGGGTTTCAACAACAACAACGTGCCTTCTCTTGTGATTGGAACGAATTAGATCATAAATATTATGTTAACAAATTTGCCATATAATATTACATATAGAAATTAAACATATTTCACAATAGTTAAAAGTTTTAAAATCAAAGACAACCAAAGCTTCGGTTTAAAAGTCCTTTATTAAAATCTCCTTTTTACGACGTACAAAATTGCACGGCCAAAGTGCTTTCGGACATCATTATGCCCTTCATCAGTGGCGAAGTAAAAATAAGGAGCGGACAAGTGCTTAAATATAGACCATGACCACCAGACAAAATTTACATATCATCAATTTACATTTTTACACTTTTTTAAAAGAACGAAGCATTTAAAATATAAATAATTATAAAATACAAATTACAATTAAAAGAAAAGTTCCTAACCAATATGAATGTCGTCAATGAATGAAATAAAGCAACTACTAAATTTTCAGAAAACCATGCAAATAAATCATAAAAATAAAGGACTTTTAAACCTTTTTTTTACTTTCCCTGCATTACATGGTAATGTATAGGGAAAGTATTGGAATCATGCCGAAAATCGCAACTCGAGTTTTCGACGGATCTACACGTTTCGAGACCTCTAGAATACGAAAAAACTATTTTTAGCGTGACGTCAGTGTGTGTGTCTGTGTTTCTGTGTGTCTGTCTGTCTGTGCAGATTTTGTATCCACTCTAACTGAAAAACTAATTGACCGAATTTCATAAAATTTGGTAGGTAAGTCACTTGTGCTCGAATCTGGTGCTGATTAGTTTTAGGTATGACTCGGGTTAAAAGAACCCGCCTTTTTTGCGAAATGTCCCGCAAAAGCTTGTATCCACTCTAACTGAAAAACAAATGGACCGAATGTCACAAAATTGGGTAGATAAGTGGCTTGTAGGCCACCCTGGTGCTGATTAGATTTTGGTATAATTCGGAAAAAAATAACCTGCCTTTTTTTGCAAAATGGCCCGCAAAAATCATTAAAATCTAAACTTAAGAGCTACGTATGCTCAAGTATAGCCATTAAATGCTTGTTTAATACGCAATTTTTAGAGAAGAAATGAATAAGACCAACCCCATTACACTAGGACTAGCCGTTCTCGAGATATTTTAGTTTTTCGTATTTTTCCTACACCATTTTCGAAAATAAGTCCAGTTTTCAAATGAGAACGAAAATTGAATTAAAAGTGAATTAAATTTAATTTAAATAAATAGAATGTGAATATAAGTCTGCAGGGAAAGTCATGTGCTGCCCACATCAGATTTTTACTTTCCCTGCAAATACATGGTGATGTATAAGGAAAATATTGGAATCATGCCAAAAATCGCAACTCGAGTTTCCGACGGATCTACACGTCTCGAGACCTCTAGAATACGAAAAAAACATTTTTAGCGTGACGTCTGTGTGTGTGTGTGTCTGTCTGTCTGTCTGTGCAATGTATTTATCCACTCTAACTCAAACACTAATGGACCGAATTTCATAAAATTTGGTAGGTAAGTCACTTGAATGTGACTCTGGTGCTGATTAGGTTTTAGTATGATTCGAAATAAAAGAACCCGTCTTTTTGCGAAATGACCCTCAAAAATTGCCTGTATCCAGTCAGATGTAAAACTATTGGACCGAATTTCACAACATTCGGTAGATAAGTCGCTTGTAGGTTACCCTGGTGTTGATTAGATTTTGGTACAATTCGGAAAAAAATAACCTGTCTTTTTTCGCAAAAAGGCCCGCAAAAATCGTCAAAATCTAAAATAAAAACTACGTATGCTCAAATACATCCATTAAATGCTTGTTTTATACGTAGTGTTTAAAGAAGAAAAGAATAAGACCAACCCCATTACACTAGGACTAGCCGGTCTCGAGATATTTTAGTTTTTTCGTATTTTCTGTACGCCACCTGTGAAAATAAGTCCAGTTACCAAATGAGAACGAAAATGGAATTAAAAGTGAATTAATTTTAATTAGAATAAAGAGTACGTGGATATAAGTCTGCAGGAAAAGTCATGTGCTGCCTACATCAGATTTTTTGTTGTTGTCTTTGATTTTAAAGTTTAATTAGTAAATATCTATTGATTTTTTTTTTCATAAATATATTTTGAAAACTTACAATATCTCTAGAATAGATCAAGTTACCGTTCTAAAATTTATATCATTCATTTTCTAAATAAAAATAAATTTTACGTATAAAATAACTATTTATGCAATAGTTTTCATTATCGTATATCTTAAATTATTTTTCAAAATTTCATTCAAAAATTGGGGGGCTCATTCGATTACATTTCCGAACATTCGATTGCATTTTTAATCTGTGGTATTTCAGTATTTACCTGCTCCAATCGTTTTTGAGAAATCGTATCCACAGATTCATATGACACACTAACATATAGACTCGCATACAATAACATACGCACACACACAAGCCTAGGCAAGACGAATTATTACGAGGCGCCTGTGCTTTCAACACGTATCCCCTCATCAGAAAGTAGAATATATCCATGGATTATAATGTTGCATGTATGAAGATCAGCATAGGCACTAATCGTTGCAGGGTTCTGGGCATGGTTATTGTCTTAGCTGACTGCTAGAAGAGATATAGAAGATTAATAACAATTAAATTGAAACAACTAAATTCAGAAAGAAAGCATAAGAACGTAGATTGAAAACTGGCTGGCGTCAAATGCAGGTAAAAGCAGAGATCATGACATGTCATTGGTTGGAGAGCGAATGAAGAGTTGGGACTGCTTGCTTCCCCAAAGTGAATTAATTAGCAGCACCATCTATCGTCTTCATTCGGGTGGAATTCTAAGTTACTCCAGGTTAGCACACACACACATACTTCAACACAGGTAGATTCCAGTTCAGGGATACTTGAAAAGTGCTCTGCTATCAAGATCTCCAATTCGAATTTTCGACCCTTACACATTACTTTCCCTATACATTAAACTATGTACGTATGGAAAGTAAAAAAAAAATAGTTTTGCTTTTGTTGTTCTGTAGCTATTCACCCTGAAAGAGAAAACAGAATCATTGCGGTTTTATTCCGGCCCATTTTAAAACCAAAAGAGGGACAGGTGGGGTGTGAAATAAATCCCTTAAGATATATGGAGAGCTACTTTTAAACCTACTGCTTGAAAAAGATTGGAAAATCCTATTCTTTATTGCCACGAAATTTATTATTCGAGGTTTACTCTGAAGCAGGAGTCCTTAACCCTAAGGGGTGCACTCCACCAAGGGAGATACAAAAGAAAATGCATTGTGAAGATATCTGCTGAGGATAAAAAGTGTCATTACACTGGTTCAAAGCAGTATATTTAAAATGTCGATTTATTTCGGCAATAGTTAATATTGTCATAGTTGATAAGTCAAATAAAATATTGAAATGAAAAAAATTGTTTTGATTATTACCTATTTTATACAACACATTATAATATTCTTGGGTGGGACAGCCCAGTGGTTATAGCCCTCGGCAGACCCGAGTTCGTTTCACGGGTCCGTAAATCCTTCCGAAAAGAAGGTGGAAGGGAACGAAGGCTTCGGTCCCTGTGGATGCCGCCCACACTGAATTCTGTCTCAATTGTGTGGAACTATTCTGACCGTCCAAACAGATAAATACCTCACACTTTCTGCTAGGTCGGACGGTCTGGGTTGAACAAACAAGCAACAATATAAACTATTCTAACAAGCTTTTACAAATAATGCATTATATATATATATATATATATATATATATATATATATCTTATAAAAGACAACAATCCATAGAGTATTATAAAAGGTGAAATGAGAAAAGGCGCGATTTGCGGCTCTTAACACACATCTCAAATATATTACAAATGAATGAACTAGGGAAAGTGCAAGTAATATCATAAAATACAAGGAAAAACAGAAATAAATAAAGGAGTGCAAACTGGGTATCAGTAATGTCTAGGGGGATTGTGACTCCTATACCTGGTTAAAGCGTGATTTTACTCCCGGGAAACACTCCCAGAAACAACCAATCGCCCGATGCAGCTCCAATCCGTGCGCAAGGAAAATCAGAATCCTAAGGGAACATCAAAAACCATAAAAAGCCAAAAGAGAACAATAAAAGAATCATATTACTTTCCAACATGGGTTCACAAAAATGTATGAAAAATGTAATCGGGAGTCTATACACTTGTAAGAATTAAAAGCACAAAGTTACAGTGAAGGAAAAGATTCCAAATAGTCCATTGGCAACAAGTCTTGTAAATGAGAATAAATTACAATATCATTACGTAGTTTTTAACAAAATGCTAAGTAATAAGATTTTAGAAAGCCAAGAGGAAAACCGTTATTTAATGCTTCCTTTATCAAATGTCATCCACATATATATCGCTGTTCTTTATTAGAGTTTAATTTAGTATATCTTACAAAATAATTAACAATCAGATTTCTCATTACACCAATACTCACATTACTTTTCCAAGTAGTGATGTAATTGATATTACAATTGAAACTTTTGCGTTTATCATAAATTTTGTAACATAGATGATCTTGAGGATTTCGATATATTGAGATATCCAAAAACACCACTTCACCGCTGTTATTTTCTACAGTTTCAATAAGTTCGAGGTTACTAGGGTAAAAATTAAAGTCAAATTGAAAATCTTTATCAAGATGGCCTATCAAGATGTCATTCACGAAACGGAAATACATAATCTCATTGAGTATATGCCGACCATTTTCATAACTGTATAAATATAAATCCGCCAGTAGTGACGAACAGCCACCACCCATAGGTATCCCTTTGATTTGTTTAAAGGAATCAGTTCCATTGAATAAAATGTTCTCAAACAAGACCAATTTTACCAGGTATTTAAACTTATTATAGTCATAGGATAAAAGTTAAGTATTATTATTATAGGTACCCATTAAAATATCATATAGACTTATGACGTCTTCGTCATTTAATTTTTGAACTTTTTTAAAATAAATTTTAGTTGTTCTTGTATGGTGCTAGAATTTTAGTACATCGAGAACTTATTCAAAAAAATCAATAGATATCGCAAAAAATCTTTCCTTGCTTCAACTCGACGGAATGAGGGTGATGTATTATAGTTATAGAAAATGGAAGGAAGTTATGTACAGTATACTAAGCGCTTGGATGCTATTTTTACAAGTGTGATGCTATTTTTACAAATGGAATGCAATACAAATTGAAGAGTAAAGTACCACAAATTGGCTGGGGGGTTGTGACCCCTACCTCCCGGTTAAGCAATGCTTTACGCCACGGCAACACTCCCGGGAGTTGGTACATTACCCATGAATGATATAAAATCGTAAAACCAACATCAAAATTCAAGACCTCACAATAAGAAATATAAGACTTACTCACTATAAGAAAAATATACTGCAATTAGACACTATATTAAACTGCTTAAAGTCTAGTACTATATGAACACATACCTTACTGGAACTAAATACGCTGAACGAGGTGTTATTCACTCAGTTTTATTTGTGTATTACTGTTTTTTAAATTATTGATTTTGAATTTAATTTCTGCATTCTTAGTAATTTAAGATAATGTTTCTGAACACATTTTTGTGTAGACTTGAACTCCATGAAGCTATGTAATTAATATCGAAATTGAAATCTTTTCTTTTATCGTATAATCTAAAGGTGGTATTGTTATTATTTGTATCAATACATAAAACCAAAAAGTTTAAACAATTATCATAATTGTGTGCAGTTTCTACTAGTTGTAATTTATCTGGGTAAAAAATAAATCTGGTAGGCAATCTGGGCTTTTAAAACCTATTAAAATGTCATCAACGTAACGGAAATATAATAATTATTGTAACCAATTTTTTTTTAAGGATTAGTAGTGCTTATTTTGAATCATTGCAAGAAATGTATTTATAGCCTTAATTTTGGACACCAATATATATATATTTATATATATATATTGGTGTCCAGCGGATGTGTGTATGTGTATTCTGACTTCCAAAAGATAAGCACGCAATGCAAATTTTCATTTTTCGAAAGCTTATTTGAATTTGAGTGGCTGAAAATCGTTGCGGATGTATATGGCAGTATGCAAATATCGTATGTTACAGCCAATCACTATTGACTGTCCGGATATATGCTAATTAAGCTGTCGTTGAAGACGCCAGCATCCTGAAGGGTTTGGGGAGGTGCATTTAAATGCTGATACGAAGTGTTTATAACTTTTGTAAGAATATCTTTTATGATATTCGTGTTTCTACGGCTGAAAGAAGACGAATGACAGATAGTGAGCGCCTGCGTGCTGTCGGACGTATTGTAGCAGAACAGTCAATAAAAAATATCGTTATTTTCTTTGCGTTGATCATTCGGTAATTTCTGGATTATGGAAACAATTCCAAACAAGTCAAGCAGTTGTCCGCACACCTGTGCCCGGTCATCTTAGGGTTACCATCCCCTCTGATGATCGGTATATTGCTATAGTAGCTAAGCGGAATCGACGAGCGATCTTCACAACTTTTACATCCATGGTTGCAGCGGCACTTGGTAAGACTGTCAGTACTGTGCACCGAATGAAGGGACTGTACGCCCGAGTACCACGTTTTTGTATTCTACTAAGCGTCCAAGTCATAGGAGAAAGAGTAAAGTAGTGTCGCCAGCATATCAATTAGATTGGCTCAGATTGGTTTAACGTCCTGTTCACGGACGAGTCCGGATTTACCCTGGAATCAGATAAGTGTGTAAGGGTCTGGAGAGAACGAAGCACACGCAATCAAGTCAATAACATCATCGAACATCACGCATTCAGGTGTGGCAGCGTCATGGTTGGGGGTGGGGGTGGAATGTCAATGGGATATCGCACAGACTGGACATTTTTAAAGGCGGTTCTGTGACAGCTGCGTGGTATCGAGATGAAGTCCTAGACCCCTTCCGAGACTCTACGCTGCAGCAATTGGTCCTGATAATACCGATATGCCCATCCCCATCGAGCTAACATCGTTGACGAATACCTGGAAAGTGATGGCATTTCTCGTATGGCGTGACCGGTATATTCACCCGACGTTAATCCCATTGCAAACCTTTGGATGCCCTTGGGCGTGCAGTCTCTGCGCGTTTACTTCTTCCCGCCACTCTCAGAGAGTTGGAAACAGCCCTATTGCAGGAATGACCATTGCTCGCATCTGCGACGGTGTGATCACCTCCTTGAAAGCATGGAAAATTCTTATAAAGTTTGTGTGAAGGTCCGGGGTGGTCACATACCATATTAATGTAAGTTTCATCTGGTTTGTTAGCCTTTAAACATCATTTTGTTAATGACCCAAATGTGACATCATCACATATAACTTACTGAACGTAATTTTTTTTCGTCTTCGTACATAATTCTTGTTTTCTTTAATGCATAAACACATTTTCTACCTTTATGTACAAATTTGAGTTAATCACAGCTTTACTTTTCCATTTTTGTTGATTTCAACGTCCCTGCTTAACTTTTTGAAGCCTATATATATACATAATATCAGGAACTATCGATGTTTTCAATTTTAAGGCATCTATTTTATTTCAACAAAGCTTTTTTGAACTCATTTTCTATTGTACCGATTAACTATCGGCAAGAATAAGATTTCTCATTTTTACCAAACAATGGAATTTTAGGAAACATTCTATATACCAAGAGAGATTTAACACTTTAGCTGTTACTCTTCTCCATTTTAAAGCAGGTAGCAATAAAAAAGTGATAATCCCCTCCCCTCAGAGGTTGAAGAGATAAAAAGAAACAAACTTAAAACTTTCCTTTTTCTTAAAAATCCGTCAGAATGTACAACAAAAAATGTTCGATTTTGTTTTTTAATTTGGGCTTTTTATGTCAACAGAAGATTTATTTCTCTTATTACTCCGAAGTTTGCTCTGAGATTAAACATATGATTTCGTGCATAATATGCATTTAATAAAAGACTAGCAGATATACTTATCATTGCTTGTGATTTCAAGTATATGCGAATTTCAGTAACATTTTATTGGCAAAGATAATGTTCTGCAAAAATTGTTTTAAAATATATTTATTTAATTGTCCTAAAAACATTTTTAAAATTTCTGTTCTCGCTGTACAGGCAGATCGAAGAATAAAATATCAGTGTCCTGTTTGCATAGAAATTTACAGAAAATATGCAAATGAAGTGTTTGAAATGGCAAAAGATATACCCATACAATTTTTAAGCTTTTAATCCATACAATAGAAATGTTAATCGGTATACATATATATATATATATATGATATAAAACCTGAAAAATTGCTACAATTTTTGTTGAATTGACTAAAAAGCTAAAAGCAAAAAATAATTTATAATACAACTTGTAAAGCGCTATGCTGCAATTTTACATGTGTATACCTATATACATTTCCAAAAAAGGACAAGTAACAATGTACTCGTAAATTTCTAGAAGAGTGACAGGAGTAACGGCCGGGGGGAGCTGCGACCCCCAACACTCCGATTACCAGACCTATTAGCTACAAATGTAGCTAATAGGTCTTGTATCCATTTTTTAAAATAACCACTCTGACTTGGATTTAATTAGCCATGAATATATTGATTTTAAAGTATTAAATAGGCACGAGTGAAGTAATTTCATACATTAGTATTTTAAATTAATTGTTAAAAAAATTTTATAGTGAGCTTTTTGGTTTGATTTAGCGTAGAATAGTAAACTTTTAAAGATTTACATATTATTGGAAGTATATATGTTTGTTTGTAATTTTTACGGTTTTTAAGAGTCATGAAGTAGATAGGGAAGGGAGTATCGGCTACCGGGAGCGTTTGCCATGGCAGGAAAAAGCTTTAACCGGAGTGTTGGGGGTCGCAACTCCCCCAGGCCGTTACTCCTGTCACTCTTCTAGAACTTTATGAGTACATTGTTACTTGTCCTTTTTTGGGAATTTATATATATATATATACTCATGTCCAAACCATATATACTCATGTCCAAAAGTTAAGCGCAGTTGCTGTTTATGTGAAAATTTCAGAAAATCTACATTGGAACGGAAGAAAACTCAGTATGCGGGTGTAATAGTGTTATAGAAAAAGAAGAAAACAATTCAAACCTAGGATAATAATGACTTTTATTATCCAAAGAAAAGGATTGAAAAAAAAGGGTCACAATACGAGTGTCAACCTCAGTGAAACAGAATGATTAAAACAATGTAATGCTGCAGTTTAATACGGTGTGTGGGAACCTCGGGTAACCACGCATGCTGCACAACGATTTCCCATACTTTCGTTGAGGGTTTGGATAAGTTGTGTGCTCAAAGAGTTCCAAGCCTCATGGAGAGAAGTTTTCAATCCCGTAACGGATCTTGGTGGGTAGCGGTGGGCTGCAAGATGTCTCCCGAGCATATCCCACAGATGCTCTATTGGATTCAGATCAGGAAAGTTGGAAGCCCACTCACTGCATGTGCTGGATATCTTCAGTTTGAAGGAACTCGTCGACCAAGGCACCACGGTCAGGAATCGCGTTATCATCCATGGATATAAAATCAGGACCAACAGCACCTCGAAACTATCAAACGGTAGGTTCAAGGACTTCGTCTCTGTATCTTTGATCGGTAACCGACCCCTTGTAAAAGATGTGGAGGTCTGTGCGGCTTTCCATCATGATGCCAGACCAGGATTCCCTCAAACGGGAAACGATGTCTTTCCGTGATGTGTCCCAGGTGAAAACACGTTGCATGTTCTCTCTGGATAGTGGTACGACAAGAATTAGTTTGCAAGCTAAACCTGGCCTCGTCACTGAACATGACACTGCCCCATTGCTGTCTACTCCACTGCCGATGTTCCAAACTCCACTGTAAACGCGCGCGGTTCTGTGCAGGTGTCAGGGGGATGCAATCTAATGGTCGTCTGGAATAGAGACAAACGTGTCTGGGTCTCCTGTGAACAGTTTGTCTTGAAAAAGTGACTCCTGTAGCGGTGATCAGGGCCGAACCCAGTTGTCTGGCAGAACGGTTCCCTTGGAACGGTTCGTCTGATAAATTACTCTCCCTGATAAATTACAAAAGTGGTCGTTCCGGCTGTTACCTTATATCTATCGGTCGGCATGATGCCGTAACATTGTGGTAGACATTATAAAAATACATTTGCTTAATCACAGACTCGGGTATTTCCCAATCGAATTTCACATTGAAATTGGATGCAGATACAAGCACGAATCTAACTTTCATTTTAACAAAAAAAATATTCACCACAAAAAAAATGTGATATTTCTAAACAAAAACAACTATATTGTAAAAAATTCCGCCAAGTAATGAAAAACGACAGCCAAAGAAAGAAATGAAATCACATATTTTGGCGTCAAGTACAATTCGATCCATGTACACGTGGCGCCAAGTACAATTCCATTCTTGTTTGCTGATCTTAAGAGTTTAAACTCAAAAATCTTGCTTTCACGAGTGAAGGTTGTGCTGCTTGTGTATCCTGGCAAAGAAGGATGTATTTTACCTTCGAAACCGATCCATACTACTATTATATTGTTATTTCGTTAAGAGGATGATAAAAATAAAAATGTTAAATATAGAAGTAGTTAAATACATATTTTGATCATAAAAATGTTAAATATCGAAATAGTAAAATACAGATTTTAATCGTATACGTTGATATTTTTATACATGTGTACATTCTGAATGACTGATAATTTTACGATTATGTATCTAATATTAACAGTGGGATAATATGATATAATAAAATCGCCGGTTACAAAATTTCAATAGGGGTTCAACACAGACTTGCAAGATCAAAAACAAAATGTTCTAATACAGAAGTGCTGAAGTTATATGGATATCCGTTGAGCGGATAAGGAAGATTGTTACATAAGGAAATCCAAAATTGTAATCATGTGCACGAAATGATGTTCTACGGCTAAACTATTTGAAGTATAAAATATGGTTTCTAATTTTATTAAATGCTAGTTATTAATGATAAGGATTTAAATTTGTTATCATAAATCTTTGAAATACATTCCTTTATTCTTTATTGCTATTGAAATCTAAAAAGGAATAGTATATCTGAAATAAATTATTTTCCTAAATGAAAACAAAATAAGAATCATATCGAACGGGGAAGAAAGAAATGATAACATACATTTATGTGAAACGATCGGTGAGTGACAAAAAATTAAACCAATAAAAATAGGCTAAAGAGAAAAAGAACTGGCGAAGATTTCGGAACTACGAAATATATGGTTGCAAAAAAAGAAAAGAAAGTGCAACTCAGAAACATTAGAAATTGGAAAGACTTGTAACTATAACACGCAAGACAAATTTAATAGAAAATCAAAATTATGAAAGAAAAAGAGCGAACCATACATAATGGACGCAAACGTATGTTACGAAAAAATTAAGAATATAGAGAACAGGAAAGAAATGCTGATTATAAACACAAGAAAGCGTTTAGAGAAAATGAATAGCACAAATAAAGGGAAATAATTAAATACAAAGAAATCATAACTACTATTCGAATAAGTAAGGAACACTTGGAACGGGAAAGGAATGTCCGGATGAAGAACACAAAAAAATTGTTAACAGAAAATTATATTATAAAAAGATAGATATGGTGATAAAGAACGCAAGAAAGTGCTTTAAAAAAATTAAGAGTACAGAGAGAAGAAAAGAATGATAAGCAAAGAATTTATGACTACCATTAAAAAAGGGAAGAATATAAAGAAAAGGAAATAAATGCTGATAAAGAACACAAAAGCGTATTAAGACAAAACAGAAAGCACAAAGAAAAAGAAAATCATGAAACAAAAGTTATATGATATGGAAATATGGAAAATACAAAAAGTAAAGAATGAGGAAAGTACGAAAAAGTAAAGATCATAAACAGACATAAATCATAAGCAATAGAAAATCGAAGAAAATGAAACATAGTATTGATTTACCAAAATTTAGAGAAGACTTGCAAAGACGACTTATAAGGAATGATGGTGAAAAAGAAAAGGACCTCTTGAAATATTTTAGAGATTATGCTGAATTGATATTATTATTCTGTTATATACCTCTTTGAAAAAAGGCTGCTATACTCATAAATAGCGCTAGCCTGCATACAGTATTCGCACTTCCAGTAAAACAATTTGGTGACCAAATTCCAGAGAATTCGTTCAATATTGAAAATAGCATAACAAAAAAGTTATTTGATCTAAAATTGCTTATCATGGATGAAATTTCAATGGTGGATAAATAGTACGCTTCTCTCTGGAGTCAACACAAGACTAAAGCAAATTATGGAGGTAAATAAATATTTTAGAGACTTATCAGTCATTCTTGTTGGCGACTTAAAACAAACTGCCATCCGTAATGGACTCATCAATTTTTTAATTACCATCTAATAATGAAATCTGTAATATGATTGTCTTAAATTCTCTTTAGGGGGAATTTCAAGCTCATAGAAATTATGAAACAGAAAGATGAAAAATTATTTTAAAAAGCTCTCAATGACAAAAAATAAAAGAAAATGATATAATTTAATCAAATCTCTTGAAATTCAAGAATTTGATATTCCAAAAACAGCTAGACTGAATATTAATCGAAAAGAAAATGCTCATATATTTAATGAGAAATAATCGAAGAAATGGCCGGAGGAGAATACAAGTCAGAAGCAGTAGATATCATTTATTGGTAAAGTAAAAGATAAATAAAAAAATTGAGGAAACCAACAAATAAAGTAAAAGGGTTGATATTTGAGATAAAACTAAACATTTAAGTTAAATACATGATGACGTCAAATATTGATGCAGAAGACTGTCTAGTAAATGGTACTTGTGGTAATTTAAACAATATTATATTTCCAAATGAATGTTGGAGTAAAAAAATTCTGTTTACAGATTTTGGCACAAATACTGCAGGAAATAAAACTAGATTACCAAGGGTTTTAAGAAAATAAAAAATTACACTCAAAAGTAATCCCCATTTTAAAATATTCTGCAAGTTTGAACATTTTGAACAAATTGGAATATTAGAAAAGAGTTCCCAGTCCCACCAGCAGAAGCCTTAAATAACTATCCACAGAAGCCAAAGGTAAACATATGAGGAAATCTGCATAGATTTCAACAAATCTAACCTCAATGATATATGTAGTTTTAAGCAGAGTTACAAACATGTGCGGCCATATCTTTGGAAAATTTAAACCACCAGCACAGCATAAGGTTAATGACTTAACATTTCTTAAAATTCAAAGTCTTAGGACGAGCAAAACTCTAACAATTTCTAACAGTCTTTGAACTACAACACTACATTTTAAATACTCTAATATATTAAATCATTGAAAAAAATGTAAAGTATATTGTAAAAGATAAATCGTATAATAAAAGAGAAAAGGATTTACCAGATAAATTGATTAGCCTTTCTTATTCTAGTTTTACACAAACATTAGTAGTTTTCGTGTACATAGTAGTTTTTGAGTAGTTTTCGAGTAAATAGTAGTTTTTAAGTAGTTTTCGAACAAATAATAGTCTTCGAGGGTGAAAATGCCGTACATTTGCTGCGTTTTTAATTTTGAATAAAGGAACAAATTTTTCATACTATTAAATGAAAGTATCTATACTTAAACATTTGCATGTTATTAATGGAAGAATATTACTGTTTGATTAGTATATATCTTACTGATTTTTAAATATATGATTTTAAAGATAAACCATAACTAAAATAAATAAATATTAGTCTGCTAAATGCTTTTCAGCTACATTCATCAGAAACAATTTTTATTTCATTAAACTAATAGATTAAAATAATAATTAATAGCATTGAAAGATATTTGATGCTATTAAGTATAATAATTAATAGCATTAAAATAATAACTAATGGCACTAAATAATAATTAATAGCATTAAAATAATAATTAATAGCACTGAATAATAATTAATAGCATTAAAATAATAATTAATAGCACTAAATAATTTCATTTATAAATAATTTCCCATTCATGTCATGCATCACAATACTATAATAATTTATTTTATTTAAAAATTAAGACCATAGAGTTACAAGTAATTAAACTCTATGCGTAAAACTTCATCGAAAAAAATCGTCCTTCTCTTTGTAAAAGCAATTAATATTCCATTCATATCAGCTATGCAGACTCCATGAACTAAATGATTTTATGTTAAAGAAATACAGCAATTCTAATACAACTTATTCTATATATTTTGCTGTTTACATTTTACATAGGTGAAAAATAGGCTTCGTTGTAGAAATAATCAAATTTGGATGAGCATTTAAACTCAAATATATTGTAATTGAGTTGTTTCAGTATATAGATGCACAGAATTTAAGCAAAAATAAAGTGGTTTTAGGACGGATACAACACTCAATATGAATTCAAAAGTATTTTAAAAATCACGATTTTCAGACAAGATGGATGCCTTATATCATTTTGAAGTGGGTCACGTGATCTATCATATCATGGTCACGTGATCGCTTCATATAAGAAGTGTTAGTATTATTTTAATTTTTATTTTAAAAACTACTGAATATATTTCGCTGAATTTTTTTTATATATTTTATGGAACAATTTGAATATTACTTAAAATTTTCGAAGCAATTTGTGAATTTTAAATCCGCTTAAAAAATGTTTGAAAAATTAGGTCCCATAGGACTCAATGTATTTCATTTTTTCAACTCGGGTGCAATCCAAAACTAATTGGGTGATATTATTAATTTATATTCCCATAGATCCTACTGACCGTCTGAACAACATACTAAAATTTCATTTTGATTAAGTCATTTTTACGACAGTTATCGTGCTAACGGACAGACAGACAGACAGAATGAGCAAAGTCATAAACACTTTTCAACTTTGTTGTAAAGTGTTAAAAATGAATTTGAATCTGTAATAAATGTTACGTCTGCCTGCATCATTTCTTTTCGCTTATTGTCCTGCATTAAATATTATCTGCACCGAATTTAAATGCAAACATAACGATTCATTTCATTTTCCTAACTGAATACCAGGGCTGAAAATAATTTCAGAAAATTTGAATTTAATCCAACTTTTGTCACAATGTATCCTCCTCCGATAATATATCATTATATGTACCCTGGTTTTAAATCTCATTTCGTATGCAGAGTCATTTATACCAAACAATACAGTTTGGGTAGCTTCAGGGATATTTAATTAATGTATTCATTAAAGTGAATTTGTTTAAAACTGTATTGTATGGGCAAACTTTCGTGATACCTCTACTTAACTATATGTTTTGGAAATATTCTCTTAAACCGCGTTAATTTATGTATTAAACGATAATGTGTAAAAAGTATTTAAGATCAACTTGGAATTTGAGATTTCAATAACTAACACTATCCAATTTCAACAACAAACACTACTTAATTTCAATAACTGACACTACCCAATTTTAAGGGGACGGTGGACGTTGAATTGTTTTTATTTATTTATTGACTTAGAAACATGAAAACTTATATAAATATTCCTCTTAACATCACTATATAAAATACCATTAATTCTTTTCAATTTTGTTATAATTTTGTATTTTTTTAATTTAATTTTTTTTTAACGAAAATTTGAAAATACTCCTGGCGTGCCATGTGTTCACATTTTTGATTAATTTTACTTTATGATCACTCAAAAACACATTATGAACAAATTTGGGTATTCATTATTAAATCCCTTAGAAAGTTCATTTTTCGAAAATATTTTTCTATATTAATACTTAATTTTCATCATTTAATTAGGTTCTTATTCACTTTCAATTACCTTAATAAAGTCCAATTATAAAATGCATACCCAGTTTCATTAAAAAGTATGAAAGTGCCGAATTTCATGCATCTCAAACAAAAATTAAGACGCATGGAGCATTTTAAAAATCTAAAACCTTTAAAAATTCCGTTTTGAAAAAAATGCATTAAACCTTTTGCATACGGGTGGTACAGCGTCCATCCCAAACGAAGAACCTCCCAAAAAGACAGGTATTTGACATACCCTATCCCAAACAGTTCGACCCCCCCCCCTCCTTTGCAGGCATTGGCGTCCATGGAAACCGCCGACAGAAACATTGCACCTGCTGCAGCAGGTCAAATACCTGTCTTTTTGGGAGGATCATCGTTTGGGATGGACGCTGTCCCACTCGTAAGCAAAAGGTTAAATGTATAAAATAATGTTATATATTCAGAAAAAAAACTTTTTTTGTCGATTTTTGCTTATTTCAACGTCCACCGTCCCCTTAACGTATTAAGCACCTTTCATTATTCTTGTTACGATCCGCCATCGCAATATTTCTCGAAATTCTTATTATTTGTTCCGAAAGTAAATATTAATTTCTTGATAACTCTACTTAACTATATGTTTTCAAACTATTCTCTTGAACAACATTAATTTATGCATTAAACTGACAGGTATAAAAAGTATTTAAAATCAACTTGGAATTTGAGATTTCTATAACTAACATTGTCCAATTTCAATGTTAAGTATCTTGTATTATTTAGGTATTAAAATATGTCTCAAAATTCTTATTATCTGTTCCGGAAGTAAATATTAATTTCGTGATAACTCTAATAATTTCGTGATAACTCTACTTAACTATATGTTTTCAAACTATTCTCTTGAACAACGTTAATTTATGCATTAAACTGACAGGTAAAAAAGGATTTAAGATCAGCTTGGAATTTGAGATTTCAATAACTAACACAACCCAATTTCAACAACTAACACTAACGTATTAAACACCTTTTATTATGAAAGTATTTGTTTTACAATCTATCATCAGAATATTTCTCGAAATTCTTATTATCTGCTCTGGAAATAAATAATTATTTCTTAATGGCTTTAATAATTTCGTGATAACTCTACTTAACCAGACGTTTTCAAATTATTCTCTTGAACAGCGTTAATTTCTGTATTAAACTATCAGGTATAAAAAGTATTTAAAATCAACTTGGAATTTGAGATTTCAATAACTAACATTGTCCAATTTCAATGTTACGTATCTTGTATTATTTAGGTATTAAAATATGTCTCAAAATTCTTATTATCTGTTCCGGAAGTAAATATTAATTTCGTGATAACTCTAATAATTTCGTGATAACTCTACTTAACTATATGTTTTCAAACTATTCTCTTGAACAACGTTAATTTATGCATTAAACTGACAGGTAAAAAAGGATTTAAGATCAGCTTGGAATTTGAGATTTCAATAACTAACACCACCCAATTTCAACAACTAACACTAACGTATTAAACACCTTTTATTATGAAAGTATTTGTTTGACAATCTATCATCAGAATATTTCTCGAAATTCTTATTATCTGCTCTGGAAATAAATAATTATTTCTTAATGGCTTTAATAATTTCGTGATAACTCTACTTAACCAGACGTTTTCAAATTATTCTCTTGAACAGCGTTAATTTCTGTATTAAACTATCAGGTATAAAAAGTATTTAAAATCAACTTGGAATTTGAGATTTCAATAACTAACCTTGTCCAATTTCAATGTTAAGTATCTTGTATTATTTAGGTATTAAAATATGTCTCAAAATTCTTATTATCTGTTCCGGAAGTAAATATTAATTTCGTGATAACTCTAATAATTTCGTGATAACTCTACTTAACTATATGTTTTCAAACTATTCTCTTGTACAACGTTAATTTATGCATTAAACTGACAGGTAAAAAAGGATTTAAGATCAGCTTGGAATTTGATATTTCAATAACTAACACTACCCAATTTCAACAACTAACACTAACGTATTAAACACCTTTTATTATGAAAGTATTTGTTTTACAATCTATCATCAGAATATTTCTCGAAATTCTTATTATCTGCTCAGGAAATAAATAATTATTTCTTAATGGCTTTAATAATTTCGTGATAACTCTACTTAACCAGACGTTTTCAAATTACTCTCTTGAACAGCGTTAATTTCTGTATTAAACTATCAGGTATAAAAAGTATTTAAAATCAACTTGGAATTTGAGATTTCAATAACTAACATTGTCCAATTTCAGTGTTAAGTATCTTGTATTATTTAGGTATTAAAATATGTCTCAAAATTCTTATTATCTGTTCCGGAAGTAAATATTAATTTCGTGATAACTCTAATAATTTCGTGATAACTCTACTTAACTATATGTTTTCAAACTATTCTCTTGAACAACGTTAATTTATGCATTAAACTGACAGGTAAAAAAGGATTTAAGATCAGCTTGGAATTTGAGATTTCAATAACTAACACTACCCAATTTCAACAACTAACACTAACGTATTAAATACCTTTTATTATGAAAGTATTTGTTTTACAATCTATCATCAGAATATTTCTCGAAATTCTTATTATCTGCTCTGGAAATAAATAATTATTTCTTAATGGCTTTAATAATTTCGTGATAACTCTACTTAACCAGACGTTTTCAAATTATTCTCTTGAACAGCGTTAATTTCTGTATTAAACTATCAGGTATAAAAAGTATTTAAAATCAACTTGGAATTTGAGATTTCAATAACTAACCTTGTCCAATTTCAATGTTAAGTATCTTGTATTATTTAGGTATTAAAATATGTCTCAAAATTCTTATTATCTGTTCCGGAAGTAAATATTAATTTCGTGATAACTCTAATAATTTCGTGATAACTCTACTTAACTATATGTTTTCAAACTATTCTCTTGTACAACGTTAATTTATGCATTAAACTGACAGGTAAAAAAGGATTTAAGATCAGCTTGGAATTTGATATTTCAATAACTAACACTACCCAATTTCAACAACTAACACTAACGTATTAAACACCTTTTATTATGAAAGTATTTGTTTTACAATCTATCATCAGAATATTTCTCGAAATTCTTATTATCTGCTCAGGAAATAAATAATTATTTCTTAATGGCTTTAATAATTTCGTGATAACTCTACTTAACCAGACGTTTTCAAATTACTCTCTTGAACAGCGTTAATTTCTGTATTAAACTATCAGGTATAAAAAGTATTTAAAATCAACTTGGAATTTGAGATTTCAATAACTAACATTGTCCAATTTCAGTGTTAAGTATCTTGTATTATTTAGGTATTAAAATATTTCTCAAAATTCTTATTATCTGTTCCGGAAGTAAATATTAATTTCGTGATAACTCTAATAATTTCGTGATAACTCTACTTAACTATATGTTTTCAAACTATTCTCTTGAACAACGTTAATTTATGCATTAAACTGACAGGTAAAAAAGGATTTAAGATCAGCTTGGAATTTGAGATTTCAAAAACTAAGACTACCCAATTTCAACGCATTAAGCATGTTTTATTATTGGGATATTTGTGTTAACTTTCACCTTCAGCATCTTCCTCGAAATTCTCATCATCTGTTTCGGAAGTAAATATCAATTTTGTGATAATTCTAATAATTTCATGATAACCCTACTTGACTATACATTCAAACTATTCTCTTGAGTAGCATTAATTCAGGTATCAAACTCTGCTACGTAAAGATAAGTATAAAAAGTAGTTAAGATCAGTTTGAAATTTGAGATATCAATAACCAACACTACCTAACTTCAACGTATTAAGCGCCTTTTATTATGAAGGTATTTGTGTTACCATCCGCCATTAGAATATTTCTTGGAATCCTTATCGTCTGTTCTGAAAGTAATTATTAAATTCGGATATATTTAGGCAATACTTTGGTGAATTTGAACATTATGTGTGTGTTATAAAAATATTATGTTGAATGAATAGCTTAATTATAAAATAGATTATTTTAAATTGAAAAAACTCTTAAAAGGTAATTTGATTTTAATTAAAGCCAGGAGAATTGGACAGGAAGATATAGAAGTGGGATAAAAAGATTTGAAAGAGCGCAGAGATAGTTATGTCGTAAGGGTGTGCTTTTGTTCATTCATTTTCACAGGAAAAATAATTTTCTTATTCTAATAATGATTATATTTCAAATAGATTAAAAGAGGATTAAATATGAATGTATAAAAAAAGTCAAATGGGACTCATACTTATATACCTAATTTTTTCTTAATATCCATTTAATGAATTTTTCACATACCTTATATAATTTAAGTCAGTATCTAGCACTTGGAATAAATTAATACGAAAAAATTATTTTTATCTAATCTGAAACCAAAAAAATAGCAAATGTTACAGCTGGAGGAATTGCATGCAAGGTTCACTGTAAACAGAATTTTTTACACTATTGATTGCCTTTCGTGTTTCAAGTACAGCATTGCCTACAGTTTCAAGTACAGCAGATGTCATGGAGTTCTGAGATATATTAACATGGTTTTTGAAGTACAGGGTCTTTCAAAAGTCCGTATAAATTTTAAAAAATCATTAAAAATAGAAAAAACATCGCTTTGAGATGCGGTTTGTACCATAAATATTGTCAGGACAGGGGTTTTTTTTTTTTTTTTTTTTTTTTTTTTTGTTTTTTTTACGTGAAAATTTTTTTGTAGTTTAAAAAAGCATCTATAAGTGGTGCTTACCCGTATACATCTTCTCGAAGTATGCAAATTAGGCTATTATAGACGAGCTGTAGTGCTCTGTAATTTCTTCATTTGATTCATTAGTAAACGGTGCAAAGAAGAAGTTTTTGCGAGAATGTTAACTTTGATCGAGAAAGCCTTGTTAGTGAAGCTGTATTATGTGAGCGTAGAATCAGCACATCAGATGCTTTGTGAAAATTTCGATTTAGGAAGGATCTAAAGAAAAGAAAAGGTCCTATCACCTGTTCTGGGTTACTGAAGCTTGTCACACGATTTGAAGAAACTGGATGCTTGGAGGGTCGTCCACGAAGCAGAAGACCATCGTTAACGGACTCCCGTGCCGGTGCTGTGGCATCTGAATTTGAAAACCTAGCAACTGAAACAGCGGCTGGGACTAGCAGCGCTTCTGAAGCTGCAAGGCGATTGGATATTCCTGTATCCTCGGTATGGCGTATCCTTCACGGCATCTAAAATCTGTATCCTTACAAATTGCAATCACTCCATCAGCTTTTACCGATAGATACCGCACAGCGAGAAACGTTTGCCAAATGGACTATGTCCAAAATCGCACAGGAGCCACAGTGGTTATTTAATGTTTTGTGCAGAATGCATCATGTCTGGGTGGATCGAACTCACTTCACAACGAATGGAATCTTTTAGTTCCGACAATGTGAAAGGACCTGATTGATACACTCGTGACTTTAAATACACCCCCACAACCAAAAATCAACTTGTGTCAAATCTGGAGACCTAGGAGGCCATGAGATCTTGCAATGCCCACTGATAAGTCTGTCTTTCCCGAAGGTGTCAATTAGAAATATCTTTACTGGATTTGCGATGTAAGACGGTGCTCCATCCTGCATAAATGTTACAATAGGTATCATATTTCGACTTGCTCATGCAAAAGAGTCAAATAACGCTGTGCATTTACTGTGCAAGTTTTCCAACCAGTACTTGAGCTAAATTCTTCGATAAAAATGGTCCCAGAATGTAAGAGCCAGTGAAGCCACACGAAACTGCCACTCGTGGTGAATGAAGTGGCTGCTCTATGTACTCACGTGGATTAGAAGTCGCCCATATACGACAGTTGTGCGTGTTCACATTTCCATGCAGTGAAAAGTGGGCTTCGTCTGTGCAGTTACTGCTGTTTTCACTCGCCTGAATTGTGTCATACCTTGTGGAGTAAGACATGTCGAACACATGATGCTATAATAAAGGTACTGAGCGTACAGAAAGTTATTTTCATTGTCCTTCCAATGCGTTCAGCGCCACCTGTAGGTGATTTTTTAAACTACGAAATTTTTTCACGTCAAAAAAAAAACCCCGTCCTGACAATACTCATGGTGCAAACCGCATCTCAATGCGATGATTTTTCGATTTTTTATGAATTTTTAAAGTTTATACGAACTTTTGAAAGACCCTGTATATGGTTCATAAATTAAAATATGTACTTACCCGAGTAAGGAGTAAAATCGATCACGTTGTTTACACCAGAAATGGCTACTGCTCACTAGCACGTTGCACTTTGTAAATGACCCTAGTAGCAATCCAATATTGGCCTAATATTAGCTTATTAGTAGCTTCGATATTGTAACAATATGAGAAATTTGACAATTTTGACGGAATTCATTCAATATTGGCTCAAAATATTGGGACAATATTGAGTCAATATTACATCAATATTTCCAATGTAACACCAATATTGGTGTAATATTGTAATAAAAATATTAGCCAATATTGGAGGTCAATGTAACCCCATTTTTTGCCCAATATTGAATTACATTAGAAATATTTAAAATGTAATGCCAAGATATACAATATTCGTCCGATATTGGACGCTTATTAAATACTACAAGGGGACAGGTTAAGAACCGAAACTTATTCTCTCTACAGATTGTGCACTTATTCCATCAAGTCATTCTTATTCCTTCTTTATGAATTCATTATGGGTGAAGATATTGTAAGCACTGGCGAGCATGTGAACACCTACCTCATATACTTATTTGCCTTATATTTTATGGACTCAAACTTTTAAGAACAGTATATCATGAATTGAAATATATCCTGATTCTAACTTCAGAATAACGTATTCTAACTTCAGAAAAATCTGATGTGAATAACACATGACTTTCCTTATATAATGCAATGAATTTACTACTTTTACAGTTAAAAAAAAATGTTATTCTTATAGTAAATACTTATATTCTTTCAAAGATATTGAATTTTCTTGAATTAGTGGTCATTTTCATTGATTTAGCGTCATTTTTATCCATTTGGCGAGATTTTTGTTAATTTGGCAGCATTTAAAAATGTCGCCAAGTATTTCGGCGTATTTCCGCTAAATTTGTCGCCAAAATCTCGCCAAGCGCTATGGACGGAGAAATAAGTTATTCTTACAGCGGATAAATGACTATTAGTGTTCAAATACAAAAGTATTTCTCAAAGAATCTTTTCTCGTGAATGGAACGAGTTAGATCCACCAGAATGATGTCACCAAATTGATTGCATGGTATTACATATAAAAAGTGAACATGTTTCCTAGCAGTTAATATTTTTTTTTTACTTTATGGGACTTTTTGATAAATTTATTTGAAAAATGTGCAATATCTGGAGAATGGTTCATGCTAGCGTTCTAAAGTTTATGTCAATCGTTTTTTAAGGGAAAATTACATAAGAAATGTCTATTTGCGTAACTTTATTAAAGGTTTTGATTTTTTGATGAGTTTTTCAAAATTTCACTCAAAAATTCAGGAGGGTTCTGAACATTCGATTGTGTTCTAAAACAATAGGCTTCCAGTATTCATGGGTTGTGATTTTTGTACCAACATTCATTCGAATCGTTCCATTCGTTCGTAAGATATCGTCTCCACAAACTCACTGACACACACAGACATCACCTCAAAAATGTCCAATTCGTGATCAGGGATGTTTGAAACGTGCTCTCCCGTCGAAAACTCGAATTCGAATTTTCGACCCCATCACAATGCTTTCCTTATACATTTTGTATATAAGGAAAGTAATAACGTTTCATGTTTGAATATCAAGTCAAATCTTCAGGTGAAAAAAAATCCAAGAATATTTCAAATGACCCAAGAAAGCATTTTCCTTTTTTTTACATTCAGTAAAATTTTAAATAGAAATTGAGTTAAGTTAGTTATGCATTGTACCTTTTCAACCTTAAAGGGGAAGATAATTGTTGTCGTTTTATCCTTACTTGCTCTAAAATAAAAAAGAAGAACAAAATTCTAAAATATGTTGTAAAGTGTTAAATCTGCCATGATATACCTGTAAATTTAATATCTAGTAAAAATAAGAAATCCTTCTTTTCATTGGGGTGAAATTATAAGTATTTTAATACATGGGCTATATCGAATATTGCGAATGATATCAATATTAATAATTGTCAAATTAAATTTGCCCTAAATATAAATTAATTGGGTACTTTGTAATAGTTTTACATGTTGCTGTGGATCTTATGTATCATTTTTTCACTGTAAAAAAATCACTGTGAAAAAATCACGTGAAATTGATTACATTATGTAGGGAATCACTGCAAAATATACATATGTAATAAATTTTACAGTCAATTACTGTGAAATTTATTACATTATATAGGTAATCACTATGAAATACATAATGTAATAAATTTCACAATCAATCAACGTGGAATTCATTACAATAAGTAGGGAAAATTATACGCTGCCCACATCATATTATTTTGTGTCATTTTATGAAGTTGTTTTATTTTTTGTATCTATCTGTATGGCAGTATAATTGGACTTTTCATTGAACATATTCTGTGCATTTTGATTTAAAGCAATATAAAATAGAATACAATGTTACCATTTCTTCATGTGTGGTTTGCACAGCAGTTAATTTTATCATTATTTTAAAAAGCGGGCGAGACGCGACTACGCTTTTTGAATAATTAAATGAATTCAATCAATGCCTCCACTAAATACCGAGCAATGCCGAGTACATTTTTTAGTAGTTTTATATTTTGCATACTTTATATTTTATTAACTGAATCTTTTCATAACAGTGCATCATACATCCAATCATGTCATGATTTTAACTTCAAAGTAGCATCCCTAATACGAAATAACATGATAAATTTTCAGGCAAGAAAAGAAAAGTCAAAATAATTTCAAGAAGATTCTAATAAATCCAAGAAGACATCGACCATTTCTTCCACGTTCGGGAGGATTTGAAATAGAAAAGAAGGTTTTGAAAAGTTAGTTGCTCCTTGTATCGTTTCAACATCTGAGGAAAGAGAATCATCACCTTTTTATCCCATTCTGCTCAAAAATGAAGAAGAGGAGCAGATGAAGTGTTAAATCTCTCATGATGTATTGATGGCTTCCTGTAAATCGAGTGTTTAGAAAAAACAAGTGGTTCTACTTTTTACTATGGAAGGTACTATGGAAGGATTTGTTGTAGGAAGTTTATACTAAGACAAATATTAAAAAATGGAAAGCTATATTGTGATGAGGAGTGAAACATTTATGAATTACATCTGTTAAAATAGAAAGGAAATTGTTACCCTATTCAAAATAAAGCAATGTTCCTCATGAACATGATAGTATGATATGGTTTAAGGAAAACTTTAGCAACGTATATAACCACAAATAATGCATTAATGCTTATATATTTTCCTTATCCTTTACATAAAATGTATATTTCACTTATGGTTTGTTGTAATGGTGTTATTACACAAGGCAAATTTTATTTTTGAACTTTAGCAATTCCGTACGTTAATTATATTTTAGACCCCCTCCTGTCTAATGATTTCATTCCACAAAACATTAAATAGTGTTTTTCCGTATGTTTTGGATCTTTTAAATCCCACAGGTATCTGTAATTTGGTAGAAGTTATATTAATTTAAATCCAATCTCCAGATTCTAACGTAGTTGAGCTGTTTAAGTGCTTGCAGTCGCCATCGCCATCTTTAATGCAATTGAGAAGAAAAAAGGTGGAGCAGAGTGACGTTCAATTTTACCGTCCTCTGATTGACGCTCAGAAATTGAGCAACTTTTGTTGCTGAGTTTGGAAAAGTTGCTGCAATTCAGCGGCAAGATATCTTCCCATTGAAATGTATGGTGTTACTGAAAAATTGCTGAACGGAATTACTCCGTATAATAACATCTGAACTCTATATTATCCAGTGACAAGTTCTTTTCACTCTGAATTTCTATTGTCTGAAAAAAACATAAAGAATATTTTAAACATATACCTATTATGCAAAGAATTTATGTTTCAGGATGTAAACAAGTCGTTGCGCACTGTAAATCAGAAAGTCTATCCATTTAACTAATGAAATGATTAGCCTTAGTTCGATATTTGAAGAGGATCCTAAAATTTACCCCTTCAGATTTCATATCACAGTTGTATTCACAATCTCGGATATGTACTACCTTCTCATCATTATGTATAGATGTGATTAGCATCTATGGTTGGTGTATCTCAGGCTGAAATCGGAGTGTTATGAGAAATGTAAATACTTCGGGAGTTTATACCTTGGAACCTAATAAATGAAATTGTAAAGGATTTTTACATATTTTGTCTCTAAAAGTGTATCTCTCTAGTATATTAAAACAAAAAAGATCAATCATGCTTAAAGCATTGATTATGAAACACTTTAACACTTCAATGCAATTTTATTTAAACATCTCTAAAATGCAATACATTCCTCGGTAATATTTTAAAACTTATTACAATACTACATTAATTTATTATATTTGAAAACTTAAACCTTCATCGAAAAAAATTAACTTCATTCAAATAACGGCATTGAAATATAAATTGCCTGGTTTAAACATCTCTAAAATGCGATACATTCCTCGGTAATAATTTTAGAATTATCATAATACTACGATAATTTATTATATTTGAAAACTTCATCGAAAACATCTGAAATTCATTCAAATGACGTCATAGAAAAAAAAACACGCTGGCTCTCTCTATAAAAGCAGCATCTCATTCATAAATAATTTCCCATTCATGTCATTTATCACAATACTATAATAATTTATTTTATTTAAAAATTAAGACCAAGGAGCTACAAGTAATTAAACTCAATGCTTAAAACTTCATCGAAAAAAATCGTCCTTCTCTTTGTAAAATCAGTGAATATTTCATTCATATCAGCTATGCAGACTCCATGAACTAAATGATTTTGTGTTAAAGAAATACAGCAATTCTAATACAACTCATTCTACATATTTTGCTGTTTACATCTTACATGGGTGAAAAATAAGCTTCGTTGTAGAAATAATCAAATTTGGATGAGCATTTAAACTCAAATATATTGTAATTGAGTTGTTTCAGTATGTAGATGCACATAATTTAAGCAAAAATAAAGTAGTTTTAGGACGGATACAACACTCAATATGAATTAAAAAGAACTTTAAAAATCACAATTTTGAGACAAGATGGATACCATATATCATTTTGAAGTGGGTCACGTGATCTTTTCATATCGTGGTCACATGATCGCTTCATATAAGATGTGTTATTATTATTTTAATTTTTATTTAAAAAACTACTGAATATATTTCGCTCAATTTTTTTTATATACTTTATGGAATAATTTGAATATTACCTAAAATTTTCGAAGCAATTTGTGAATTTTAAATTCGCTTAAAAAATGTTTGAAAAATTAGGTCCCATAGGGCTCAATGTATTTCATTTTTTCAACCCGGGTTCAATCCAAAACTAATTGGGTGATATTATTCATTTATATTCCCATAGGTCCTACAGACCGTCTGAACAACATACTAAAATTTCATTTTGATAAAGTCATTTTTACGGCAGTTATCGTGCTAACGGACAGACAGACAGACAGACAGACAGACAGACAGACAGACAGACAGACAGACAGAATGAACAAAGTCATAAACACTTTTCAACTTTGTTGTAAAGTGTTAATAAAAACAGTAGCTGACGCCGCTTTTCGACAAATTTCGCGTTTCTCAAGTTTCTCTGTCACGTGCTGCAAAATCTATTGCATAAGAAAATATGAAATATGAAATTTGGCACATTTATAGAGAAATAGCAGAGGAACGCATTGATATGAACCATTTTTTATTTTAAAAATTACTTTAGGGAATATTTAATGTCGAAGTCAAAGAAAGAGCTGCCATTTCGCTTCCTAGACTGACTATTAATAACAAGATCTCAAATTTTTGTTGGCATATAGCTACATAGTTAAATTTTTGCAGGACGGAGCCCTTTTTAGCACTTTACAACAAAGTTGAAAAGTGTTTATGACTTTGTTCATTCATTCTGTCTGTCCGTTAGCACGATAACTGCCGTAAAAATGACTTAATCAAAATGAAATTTTAGTATGTTGTTCAGACGGTCTGTAGAACCTATGGGAATATAAATGAATAATATTACCCAATTAGTTTTGGATTGAACTCGGGTCGAAAAAATGAAATACATTGAGCCCTATGGGACCTAATTTTTCAAACATTTTTTAAGCGGATTTAAAATTCACAAATTGCTTCGAAAATTTTAGGTAATATTCAAATTGTTCCATAAAATATATAAAAAAAAATTCAGCGAAATATATTCAGTAGTTTTTTAAATAAAAATTAAAATAATAATTACACCTCTTATATGAAGCGATCACGCGACCATGATATGAAACGATCACATGACCCACTTCAAAATGATATATGGCATCCATATTGTTTCAAAATCGTGATTTTTTTTAAGTTCTTTTTAATTCATATTGAGTGTTGTATCCGTCCTAAAACTACTTTATTTTTGCTTAAATTCTGTGCATCTACATACTGAAACAACGCAATGACAATATATTTGAGTTTAAATGCTCATCTAAATTTGATTATTTCTACAACTAAGCCTATTTTTCACCTATGTAAAATGTAAACAGCAAAATATATAGAATGAGTTGTATTAGAATTCCTGTATTTTTTTAACACAAAATAATTTAGTCCATGGAGTCTGCATGGCTGATATGAATGAAATATTAATTGATTTCATAAAGAGAAGGACGATTTTTTTCGATGAAGTTTCAAGCATAGAGTTTAATTTTTTGTAGCTCCATGGTCTTAAACAAAATGTTTAAATAAAATAAATTATTATAGTATTGTGATGAATGAAATGAATGGGAGAAAGTTTTGAATGAAATCCTGTTTTTATAGAGAGATCCAAGCGTGTTATTTTTTCAATGACGTCATTTGAATTAATTTCAGTTGTTTTCGACGAAGTTTTCAAATATAATAAATTATCATAGTATTATGATAATTCTAAAACTATTACCGAGGAATGTATAACATTTTAGAGATGTTTAAACCAGGCAATTTATATTTCAATGCCGTCATTTGAATGAAGTTCATTTTTTTCGATGAAGATTTAAGTTTTCAAATATAATAAATTAATGCAGTATTGTGATAAATTTCAAAATATTACCGAGGAATGTATTGCATTTTAGACTTGTTTAAATAAAATTACATTGAAGTTGGAAAGTGTTTCATAATCAATGTTTTAAGCATGATTGATCTTTCTTGTTTTTATATTTCGATTTAATTAATGAAAGATAAAATTTTTTATGCGCTTCTAAAGTGAAAATGTGTATCTCTACGGGCGAGGATTTAATTGGTCGAGCCGATTGTCAGCTTCCCTCTGATTGGTTTCTGGCAGAAACGTGAAAAATGAATGAGGACAGGGTTATTATTGAAGTATTGACGACAATATCGAAGCAAGATACGGGGTTGACAAGCGTAGTGAGCAGGGGGGGGGCGTAGCCATTAGTCACTTAAACATATACAAAAATAATTTGAATATGCTAATATTTTAAATATTTTTGTTATTTAAAAAGAATAAAAATAACTTATCAGAGCAAGTTTTTGCCTTACTTTTCTAACTTTCATTCAAAATATCATCAAAAATATAAAATATGGATATAAATAGTAAGGTACAAAAATATTCAGTATTGTATTCAGTTTCTAGATTAAATTTTTTTTTGCCAAGCTCTTATAGCTTTCAAAACCATCCAAGGCAAGATACATCTAAAACGATACATCCAAATAAATAGAGATACATCCAAAGCCAATGTTCATCGGTAATATATACCAAACATCCTCACTGTCTAAATAACAATGATGAAACTGACATTTCAATATCTGCATATAATCCTCATTTATTCACAATACACCCTTTGATAGTTCTTCCTTACTTTATCCCCCATTTTAAATCTCATTTCATATGCAGAGTAATTTTGTCACAAACAATGCAGTTAATTAATATTCTCATAATATATACTCAAGTGAAACATGTGAAACTATTTATAAGGGCACGGGTAAAATTACGCTATAATTCCGTTATCTGCCAATATATTTCAAAAATAATCTTTTGAACAACGTTGCTACGCGCATTTCATTAGCGAGTATGAAAAGTGTCTGGGAGTAACTTGAAATGTCAGATTCCGATAACTAATGCTATCCAATCTCAACGTATTAAGTATCTTTTATTATCACGGAATTTGTGTTGGAACCAGTCATCAGCATAATTCTCGAAGTGCTGAATTAAATATAAAAATTTGGATATTTTTAGGATAAACTTTCGTGAATATGTCAATTGTGTAGGGAATATATCAATTGTGTATTCTTATGGGAAGTTTATTAAATGAATACCATTTTTATCAAATATATTAGTAATTTCCCTATATACACAATATAATGTATAGGGAATGCATTGTGACGGGGTCGAAAATTTGAATTCGAGCGATGCCTATGTGTGGAGGATGGGGGAGAGGGGAACCGATATCTCACGAACAAATGGAGCGTTTCGAACAAAATTGGAACAAATAATACAATCCGTGAATACTGGAAGCTTATCAATTTTAAACGCAATCGAATTTCCAATATATCCCTAAATGTTTTAATTAAATTCTGAAATTTTGAATCATAACCTTTAGTAACGAACGACGTAAAAAAATAACTTCGTAATTTTTCATTAGAAAACGAATGACATAAATTTCAGAACGATAGCATGAATCGTTTTCAAGATATTTCACGTTTTTTAATACATTATCAAAAATATTACATAAAATTCCAAAAAGTATTAACTATCGTGAAATATGTTCACTTTTCATAGAATATTATGTAACAAATTTGATGACATCATTCTTGTGGATCTAGTTCATTCTATTTGCGAGAGAAAATACTTGTGCAATAGTTTTGTATTTTTACAACCAATAACTCACCCATAGTCATTGATATATTACAAGAAAAAGTGTTCTCTTTATCGTAAGTCTTTTCTGGAAAGACTTTTAACCACCCTCTACATTTTCCTCGGCCACGGGGAGAATTGTAAATTCTCATCGTTAGGTTCTGTCTAGTGAATGATAATATAAGAGTGCAAAGTTTCAGCCTTTTGGTCACCGGTGGGGGGAGAGGGTTCTTGAGGATTCAAAAAATTTCTTTTGCCCTCCCCCTCTCCCATTTTCTCCGCCGTTGAAGGGAATCAAACATTTTACTACATTCTGTTCTGTTCTGAGGTTCATACTATAAGTGTGCGAAGATTCAGTCTTCTGGGTCATTTTGCAGCTTCTGTAGATTCTGGGAAGACAAAAACAGGTTTACAGTTATTATACAGATTGCATCGACATTTGTGTTTTAATTATTCTCTTCATTTGGCAAGTTGGCGCATTTTAAAATGATGCCAAATCGAGAAATTCGGAAAACCTGAAATAATTCGTAAACAATTTATCACAGAGTAATGAGAGTGGTATTAACAATTGCGTCACCAGAACCAAAACAAGTAATTTGTTAATACATTCAAATATATTTATAAACCCTAATCACTACATGGTAAAGTACATGGCAAGTATTGAAATCGTGTCAAAAATCGCAATTCGAATTTTCAACGGACCTACATGTTTCGAGTACCCTAGAACGCGGAAAACTATTTTTAGCGTGGCGTCTGTGTGTGTGTGTGTGTGTGTGTGTGTGTGTGTGTGTGTGTGTGTGTGTGTGTCTATGTATCTGTCTGTGTAATGTATGTATCCCCTCTAGCTCAAAAACTAATTGACCAAATTTCACAAAATTTAGTAGCCTTGTGAATTACCCTGGTGCTAATTAGATTTTCTTACGATTCGAAAACAAAAAACCAGTCTTTTGTGCAAACTGGCCTACAGAGATCATGAAAATCAAATTAAAAACTACATAGACTCATCAATTAAATGACGTAGTTGTTGGCATGGGGAATTGTTGACAATGGAAAGAAAAGAGCAACCCCATAATTCAAGGACTTACCGTTCTTGAGATATTTTTTTCTCATGTTTGACAGTCGCCAAATGAAAACGAAATTGAGAATCAAAACTGCAAATTCAGCGTAATTTCAAATAATTATCAGTGTTATTTTGTGCAATTAAACTTAATTTAATGAATTGTGAAAGAATTAAAAAGAAAATAAATTCGTGTCTGTAGACAAAGTCATGTACTGCCCACATCAGATTATTTATTTCCGTTTCGTTGATATTTGCCGTCCATTACAAAAAAAAAGCGCCAGTTCTATTTAAACCATGTCAGTACCAGCATAACCCAAAAATTACTTAACTAAAAAATGAATGAAATTTGGTTAGGAGAATTAAATTTATTCCTACATTTCTCACAATATAGCATTAGATAATATCCTGTCATATATATACCTTAGTTTTAAATCGCATTTTATATGCAAAGTATGTCTATCCCAAGAAAGTTTTGGCGACGTCAGTGAAATTTAATTAATGTATTCATGAAAGTCAAATACAATTTAAACTATTCCACATTATACGTATTAAATTTTGCGATAACTTTGTTTAACTATATGTTTTAAAACTATTCTTTTGAGCAAAGTTATTCCTCGCATTGTACTATTGAGTTAAGAGAAGCTTTAAATTTAAGAATCTAATAACTAACACTATCCAATTTCAACTTATTAAATGCGTTTTATTTTCAAGGTATTTGCGTTAGGATCCACTATCATCATATTTCTACAAAATGTTCATTATTTGTTACGGAAATAAATATTAATTTTGAATATTGTTGAGCCGCACTTTCCTTATAGGCCGCGTGAATGGCAACACAATTTCAGAAGAACGCCTTCACCGGCCTCTTTTCCTTCAACTTATCTCTTACCTGTCTGCAACCTAGCAACAAGAACTTCGTTCGCAATCGACAACTCACTGGGAGTACTGTAAAGGAGAGCACTGTAAAGAACGCCAATAAGAAAGCATTAAATGTCTTGAACTGGAGGCATTTTTTGCTCAAGACATCTTATACTGCCTTATGGGCGTTAATTAATGATAAAAAGAGATCTGCATTTAATATTTAGCGCATTAGAAATAGCAGACGATATTTTTAATATAATTTTGAGGATATATTAGCGCCACCTATACTTACGGCAAACCTAACTGCACAACAGAGAGGCATAAGAAAACTGAAGTCATCGATAAGAATATAGTCCAATTCGTTTCGCATTATATATAATTAAAATCTGAAATATTTTGGTTAAACCATATGATTCTAGTTCCAATTAATCTATTTCTAAAGCAGCATTTCACATTCTAACCATATTTCAATAAAAACACATATTTATCATTTTCAAAATCAATGGCTGTTCAAAACATAAATCCGTTTGGCATTATTTGGCGAACTTTTATGGCAACCAAATTTTAGATTTAAAAACTCGAATTTGAAGGATTAATTTTGTAATTCTTTTAAAGATTAAAAATATTGCCAACGACTTAAAAAATCTTATGAAGGCAGTACATGATTTTCCCCGCAGATTCAAATTTATTTTCTTTTTCTTCATTTCATAATTCAATTAGGAATTTAATTTGCACAAAATTACTCGGATAATTATTTAAAATCACACTGAATTTTCAGTTTTAATTTAATTTTTGTTTCATTTGGCGACTGGGCGTATTATCAAAGACGACGTAGCAGATATAAGAAAACTAAAATTTCTTGAAAACGATTAGTCCTTGAGTTACAGGGTTCTCAAGGACTAATCAAGGTCTCATTATTATCGTCGTCAAAAATGTCGTATAAAATAGTCATTTAATGGATACATTTGAACATTGTAGTCTTTTATTTTAAATTTTGACGAATTTTGCAGGGCATTTCGCAAGAAAAGTCAGGTTTCTTTCCCCAAATCGTAACAAAATCTAACCAGTACCAGGGCAACTCTCAAGTGACTCATCTACGAAATTTTATGAAATTGGGTCACTTATTTTTCCAACTAAGGTAAAAACAATCACACAGACAGACGCACAGATAGACGGACAGACAGACACACACATAGATAGAGTCTCACTGAAAATAGTATTTTTCAGATTCTAGAGTGCTCGAAATGTGTAGATCCGTCGAAAACTCGAGTTGCGATTTTCGTGCATTTCGCTTCCAGTAGTTACACTATATATCCCTACCATAGTTGTAGGGAAAGTAAAAAATATTATTTTATAATTATATTTTACTCATCTGGTAAAAACTATTATTGCATATTTGCATATTTGCATTTTTATTTTACATATTTGTGAAAAATAGCATTTTATAAAACATTTGTTTTTGTATATTTCTTGTAAGTATGTACCTTTCTAATAAGTTATTACTTTCCTTATATACATAATGTATAAGGAAAGTATTGTGACGGGGTCGAAAATTCGAATTCGAGTTTTTACTTTCCTTATATACATAATGTATAAGGAAAGTATTGTGACGGGGTCGAAAATTCGAATTCGAGTTTTTACTTTCCTTATATACATAATGTATAAGGAAAGTATTGTGACGGGGTGGAAAATTCGAATTCGAGTTTTTACTTTCCTTATATACATAATGTATAAGGAAAGTATTGTGACGGGGTCGAAAATTCGAATTCGAGTTTTCGACGGGAGAGCACGTTTCAAGCATTCCTGATCACGAATCAAACACTTTTAAAGTGATGTGTGTGTGTGTGTGTGTGTGTGTGTGTGTGTGTGTGTGTGTCAGTGAGACTGTGGAGACGATAACTGACGAACGAATGGACCGATTCGAACGAAATTTGGTACAAAAATCACAATCCGTAAACACTGGAAGCCTATTGTTTTTATACGCAATCGAATGTTCAAAACCCACCTAAATTTTCAAGTGAAATTTTGAAAAAATCGTCAAAAAATCAAAACCGCTAATAAAGTTACGCAAATAGACATTTCTTATGTAATTTTTCATTAGAAAACGATTGACATAAATTTTAGAACGCTAACATGAACCGTTCTCGAGATATTGCACATTTTTGAAAAAAATTATCAAAAAGTCATATAAAATAAAAAATAAATATTTCCTATTGAGAAACATGTTCACTTTTCATGTGTAATACCATGCGATAAATTAGGTGACATCATTCTCGTGGATCTAGCTCGTTCCATTCATGAAAAAAGATACTTTGAGTAATACTTTTGTGTTTGATAGCAAATAATCATTTATCTGCTGTAAGAATAACTTATTTCTTCGTCCATAACGCTTGGCGAGATTTTGGCGACGAATTTGACGGAATGTCGCCAACTTGGCGACTTTTTTAAATGTTGCCAAATTAACAAAAATCTCGCCAAATGGATAAAAATGACACTACATCAATGAAAATGACGACTAATTTATTTTATATCCAGTATCATAACGTTCTAACAAGCGGAACTGAATCTCATCTTCGAAAAGTTGCATATAATAATCATTTTATCACACAATGTACTATTAAATAATCCCTTGTCACATTCTCTTGCAGTTTTAAATCTCATTTCATATGCATTGCGATTCTATCCCAAACAGATTTGACTGCTTCAGAAATATTTAATTAATATATTCATGCAGAGGGGAGGATTTGAAGCTATTTAACATTTAATGAATAAAATTTGGGATAACTGTGTTATCTAACTATATATTCTAAACCTATTCTTTAGAACGCCGATTCTTCACTACTACTCTAAGAAAATTATCTTAGTGTAAATTGAAATTTTCGATTTTCATAACTCTGTCAAATTTATGCATATTAAACATATTTTATTATCAACGTATTTGTGTTTATATCCACAATACTTATATTTCTCGGTGTTCTCGTTATCTGATCTTAAATGAAATATTAAATTCGAATATTTTAGACGAAATTTATATGAATGTGTGCACCATGTGTTTTATATAGAAAGGGTATTAAATGAATGGCTTGATTTCAAAATAGATTATTGTGTGTCATTAAAGAGATGATAATCTATAAAGAGGAATATGCAAGTAAAAATTAATATTTATTTTGAACTATCAGTGTACCCGTCCTTAGTACGGAACATACATTATAAAGGAAGTTAAAATTCACAATCACATGCAAATTCCTATAATATTCAAAATGACATTGTTATTCAAAGCATTCTATTAAAATATAGCTGTCATAACACAGCCCAATCTTATATCTAGAGTAAATAACCTATATTTACATTTATTTAAGAGAAAAATTATTTGCAGTCATTCTATTCATCATCACTATTATTATTAATGTGTTTGATCATTTTCCAAATTAAGTGTCAAAATTAACTTCACAACATTTTGACCGTCACGAGGGAAAGACAGCACAGTTTGAAAGGAATGGAGAGAGGTAAAATATTTATAGCTCACCATAGTGAAATTTGGAGATTATGTATGTAGACTAAGCATCATCATCACATCACTAAGTAGAAAGAAGTTGTATCACTTGGGTCAGACATCGTATTTATTATCCATCACATCGTGCACACATCAAAATCTCAGTAAGGAATCGTAACGGAATGAAGACATCGCTGGTATATGGTAGGTGGGGCGAATATTTTTTTCACACTGTTGCCCCCCCCCCCTCGACTATTTAAACAGCTGCTCATGCCCTTTAGTGAGTGAAGCGGTCTGGGTATTCCACAATGTTGCCCCCGGCCCATGATTGGTCAGATGACTTGCACTTTATTGGCTTGTTAGAAGCAAGATTTTTCTTACAGGCTCTTTCTGGAACAACTTCTGTACCTTGGCATTACCTCTGTATATTGGCATCACTTCTATAACTTGGCATCACCTCTGTATCTTGGCATCACTTCTGTATCTTGTCATCACCTCTGTATCTTGGCACCACCTCTGTATGACATCACATCTGTACACAGCAATGAGAGTTGTCAAGGCATCACAGCCTCTATTAAATCTTGACATAAAAATTTATTGTTTTACCACTCCTTCCAGACTAGCTGCCACCTCATATTATGCTCTGCCAATTCCCTCTAATTTCTCTCTTTATTGTTCGTCTTAAAAAATAGTTTAATTCCTTGTCATAGTTACGATGTATCCTCGCAAATCGTGAATGTATTCTCAGTATACAAGAACGAGTATGAATTTTTGGATATCTAACGCTTTATTTAAGCTAAAGCATCAATAAGCGCAAACATCATTTAAATTAAAACATCAATAAGCGTAAACAGGAACGATATACAGATAATAACATTTTAGTTATCCTAGGTATCTTACAAGATCAAAAGACAACTGTCACGTTCAATAAACAGCAATTAAATGCTTAACTCATTCGCAAAACTAAATATTAAATTCTCAAAACACCGACATGTACACAATTCACATGTACTCGTATCACACCAATCATTTCTAATTGAACGATGGACAGCTTATATACCATCTGCGAAAATTTCAGGAAAAATTGGTGTAACTCAAGAAATTTTTAACCAATATACAAAATTCAAGAAGCCTCCAGAACTCGCCGAAATTCTCAAATTTGGAAATACTTTTAATCAAATTTATCGCCGAGGTCAAAATATTCAAATAATAGCAATTGTTTTCTGTAAATGTATTTTTTGTGGGGAAGGAGGATGCAGAAAACTGTGAATATATTTTAGTACTTGTAACAGTATACATTCGAACTCGGTTATGGCGATATCCAAAGGACTGTTGAAACTTTGACGCTATAATCGGGTGATGCTACAAAGGATAAATGATTTTAAAATATTGGGACATAAAATAAATTTCTTAAATTGCATTATTAGTGCATGTGGTACTTTTGCTTTAGCATCTTCTATGTTTTGGGGGGAAATATAGACTAATGCAAAAAAAATCAAATATTTAAATATGACCATGAAATCTTTAATATTCACCAAAATTTATGTCACCCAAGTACAGCAATTGTATTTTAAGCTTATGTAAAGATTGTTAATGTTGTTTTCTACTGCCCAAATACTGTCAAGCATTTTTAGATCTCTACCTTTTTCTTCACAAACTTTTGCTATAATATGAAAGAATTCTAAGGCATCTCTTGTATTCCGTATTTATTTTACTCGATTACTTTCGCCCTTTTTACTTTCCATATATACATAATGAATAAGGAAAGTATTGTGATGGGGACGAAAATTCGAATTCGAGTTTTCGACGAGAGAGCACCTTTCAAGCATCCCTGATCACGAATCAAACATTTTTGAAGTGATGTCTGTGTGTGGGTGGGTGAAAGTATATGTGCGTGTGTGTGTGTCAGTGAGTCTGTGGAGACGATAACTGACGAACAAATGGACCGATTGGAACCAAATTTGGTACAAAAATCACAATCCGTAAACACTGGAAGCCTCTTGTTTTTATACGCAATCGAATGATCAGAACCCCCCTAAATTTTCGAATGAAATTTTGAAAAAATCGTCAAAAAATCAAAACCACTAATAAAGTTACGAAAATAGACATTTCTTATGTAATTTATCATTAGAAAACGATTGACATAAATTTTAGAACGCTAACATGAACCATTCTCGAGATATTGTACATTTTTCAAAAAAATTAGCAAAAAGTTATATAAAATAAAAAAAAATATTTCCTATTGAGAAACATGTTTACTTTTCATATGTAATACCATGCGATAAATTGGGTGACATCATTCTCGTGGATCTAGCTCGTTCCATTCATGAAAAAAGATACTTTGAGTAATACTTTTGTATTTGAAAGCCAATAGTCATTTATCTGCTGTAAGAATAACTTATTTCTTAGTGCATAACGCTTGGCGATATTTTGGCGACGAATTTGGCTGAATGTCGCCAACTTGACGATTTTTTGAAATGTTGCCAAATTAACGAAAATCTCGCCAAATGAAAAAAATGACGCTAAATCAATGAAAATGACGACTAATTGTCGAAAATTCAATATCTTGGAAAGAATATTAGTATCTACTATAAGAAAAACCTATTTCTTTCACTGTAAAAGTAGTAAATTCATTACATTATATAAGGAAAGTCATGTGTTGCCCACATCAGATTTCTTTCTTTAGCATTATCCGTAGGTGATCTGACATTTCCCACTCTATCAATGTATTTAAGTTCACCCCTCGTTGCGAGATCGACATCAATATCAACGAATTCATCAAAATTCGAAATGCATCATTGCATCCCAAACCCTTGCAGACCAAAACCATTCAACAAATCTTAAAAAGATTAAAGGTCATTGTCGGGATGACTGGCTTCGTTATAAGATTCATTACATCATCCAGTGTTATAAAGCGACAGGAAAGTAAATACCTTTGCAAGAAAGCAGGGCTGAAAAATACGCAATTTTTTATTTAGTGAGAAAAGAAAGAATTCTGGAAAACATAAACAAGACGTATAAAATGATCCCATATCAGAATGCACAATGTTGACTTCTTTTGACGCTATTATCCGAGTTATTTGGAAATTTTCGGACGTTATAACAAAGGCAAAATAGCGTTACTCCTATGGGAGCTCACAAATGGACTTCAAAATTTTGACGTAATGACCGAGTTATCGCTCAATACAAGTTTGTTATAACCGAGTTGTCGCTCAATCCGAGGTTATTACAACCGAGTTGTTACTCAACCTGAGGTTGTTATAACCGAGTTGTCGCTCAATCCGAGGTTGTTATAACCGGGTTGTTGCACAACCTGAGGTTGTTATAGCCGAGTTATCGCTCATTCTGAGGTTGTTATAACCGATTTCGATTGTATTAAATATTTTAATTTTCGATATATATATTTCGTGATTCTCAGAAAAAGATCAAACGCTATCCATGCAATTTGGTATGCTTATTTTAAATTGCCATTGCAAACATTCTATTGATTTTAATTAATATCGAAATAGGAATTTGTGTTATTATTTCACCTCAAAATAACGCGCCTTTTTAATCTCTAGAGAAATTCATGTATTAGACACAACAAATTCCTTACGACATAGTGAAGAAACATTGTCCTATGTGTATACTAAAAAAGGGAAAATAAAAGAGCATAACGGAAAGCAAAGGTAAATAACAAAAGTGTAAGTTGCAATAACAAAAACAGGACGCTGTGTACTACAGAAATAGCAAATGCTTCACCAAATTACCATATGTTTTCCATTTTAATCTATCTTGTCCAACGAGACAATATTTCCATTAAATCCAAGTCTTTTCACAAAATTTAAATTTATGCCATCCTGTTTAAGACGAAGATGAGAATCGTACTTTTGAATAATTAAACAGGTTTTCAAAGCAAAGAAATAAACTCGTTTCATCCGCACCTCGCGAATGGGTTTAAAACAGCACAATTCTTAAAGAATATATTATCTCAAAAGGAGTCTTCCGTTGCGGTATTTCAATGCTTTCTACTTCAGAGCACTACCATTCCGTATCTGTAATAATGTTCTTTCTGATTATGACTAGATTATAAATGAATTTTGCTTATAAAATACATTTAATAATTTTTAACACTTCCCAACACAGATGTGAAGTGTTCATGACTTTGTCTCATTTATTCTGTCTGTTTGTCTGCCCGTTCGCATCTGCCGTAGAAATGACTTTATCAAAATTAAATTTTAATATGGTATTGAGACGGTCTGTGGGATATATGGAAATGAAAGTGAATAATATCACCCAATTATTTTCGGATTGAACCCGGGTTGAAAAAATGAAATACATTGAATTCTATGGGACATCATATTTCAAAAACTTTTAAGCGCACTTAAAATTCACAAATTGTTTCCAAAATGTTGGAAAATATTCAAATTATTACGTAAAATATGTAAAACAATTTTCAGCAAAATATGTTAGGTAATTTCTTAAATAAAAATTAAAATAATAATTACATCCATATTATATGAAGAAATCATGTGACTGATTTCAAAATAAAATATGGCATCCATTTTATTTCCCCAGTGTAGAAATCGAGATGTTTAAATTTATATTTAGTGCTACATCCATACTAAAACCGCTTTATTTTTGCATATTATCTGTGTATCTATATATGTGTATCTGTGCCAACGCAATTACAATATTTTTTATTTTAAATGATCACTAAACTTTGATTATTCCTACACCGAAACCTAAATACTCTAGCATGCAGAATGTAAACGAATCAAGAGATTGTAAGATAAGTTTAATAATAATTGCTGAATTTTTTTCACGCAAAATTATTCAGCTATGGAGTCTGGAATACAAGTAATATGAATGAAATAACATTGATTTTACATAGAGAAGCAGACGATTTATAGCATGGTCTTTTTCGACGAAGTTTTAAGTTTTCAAGTATAATAAATTACTGCAGTACTATGGTAATTTAAAACATATCAGCGCTAAATGAAGTTTAAGAGATGTTTAAATAAAATTGAAATTAGGTTTGAATATGTTTCAAAAGCAATGCTTTATGCATGATTGATCTCTCTTGTTTCATATCGTTTCTATTTTTCTGGAAAACAAATGAAATAGGATATAACGTAAATGGTCCTATCTTCGTCATAAGGTGGTGTACAGATGACCTTATAGCGTCTGTGCTATTTCTATTATTTGCGCTTTCATTTATTAGATTCGGAGGTATAAGCGTCCAAAGTGCTTACAATTTTCGTATCGCAACTATTTCCGCCGCAGATACTGTACCTCAATCATAGATGTTATTCACATCAAAACACCACTCAACCTGCATAGTAAATAAGGTCCAAAATGCATGAGGCCAACTAGTTCCCCGCTAACTCCTTCAAAGTAAAACCTGAACTCCCTACAAAAATAAAAATACTAAAATTTTTTATGGCCTGTCCAGTTCTAGGTAGCATATATTTAGGAACACCAGATTTTTGGTCAGAATAAGAATATAACAGAGATCTTAAACGTGGATTACATTAATTTATAACAAACTAATCCCATATAACGATTTTTTTTTTACAAGGAAGATTGAAATGTATCAACTGAACAGTCGCGACACACATATTTTAAATCACTTTCACTTGTATAGGGAAAGTATTGGAATCGCGTCGAAAATCGCAATTCGAGTTTTCGACGGATCTACACGTTTTAGGACCTCTAGAACACGAAAATATATCTTTAACGTGACGTTTCTGTGTCTTTCTCTCTCTCTCTATCTATCTCTCTCTATCTATCTATCTCCCTCTCTCTATCTATCTCCCTCTCTCTATCTATCTCCCTCTCTATCTCCCTCTCTCTATCTATCCCTCTCCCTATCTGTCTCCCTCTCTCTATCTCTATCTCTCTATCTCTATCTCGCTCTCTCTATGTGTGTGTGTGCGGACAATTTATACATCCATTCTACTCAAATACTTATTGACCAAATTTTATAGCATTTTATATATAAGTCACTTGTGTGTGACCCTGGTGCTGATTAGATTTCGGTACGATTCGGGTCAAAAGAACCTGCCTCTTTTTTTGCGCAATGGACCGCAAAAATCGCATGTATCCACTCTACCAAGACCAAGACGCATAATTTCGGGGTGCCTGTGTCAATGACACTCATCCCCACATCGAAAATAATAATGTCAGACTGATGGTGTAGAATAGCATTTTTGATAATCGGTTTTGTCGCTCCACTCCTGTGGACGTGAGGATGCGATTTGCAGATGTTGATTACATGGTCCATAATTGTCTTGATATGGTGGATACCTGCCTCTGATGTAAAGAAAAGGGTGAAAGGGTAAGAAATAACCCGAGAGCGAGTCACAAGAAAAATTTAAAATTAACTGCAGTTTTAAATTTAGCAAGAACTAGAAACAAAGTTAAAGTCCGCAAGAGACGTTGAATACTGGGCTGGCGTCAGAGGACGCAGGCAAAAGCAAGCTGCCTGAATGAAAGGCGATTGGCTGACTCAGAATTCATAGGTAGATCCACCCATCGAGGTGAAATAGGTCGAAGGAAGCACCTCCGTTCACCGAAGTGGACTTCGGTGGCGCCATCTATCGAAACCAACGGAAACCATAAAGGGGGAGTCAGGATCGGATGGAATGGAACTCTTTCGTTCAGAGGAACTCGGCAGCGCCATCTATCATCACCAATTGGGAAGAGAAAACGTAGAAGAAATACTTCGACTAAAGAAAAAACTCTAGGAGACACCGGCCTGGGGAACGATAAACTTCACTTTACTCCACTTAGTTCGCTGAGAACCAAGAAGAAGATGCCTTGCCGTACGTTTCCTGGCTAAAAATACTAATTTACCAAATTTCACAAAATTTGATAGTTAAGTCACTTATAGGTTAACCTAGAGTTGATAATATTTTTGTACGATTCGGAAAAAAGGAACCTGGTTTTTTCACGAAATGACCCTCAAAAATCGTCAAAATATAAAATAGTAGACTACGTATGCTCAAATGTATCAATTAAAAAGGCTTGTTTTATGCGTAATTTTTGACTAAAGAATAGGACTTATCCCATCTCTCCAGACATTCTCAAGATTTTTAGTTTTTCGCATGTTTCCTACGCCACCTCAGAAAATACGTCCAGATACCAAATAAATACAATTGAGTTAAAAGTGCACATTCAGAGTAATTTCAAATAATTATGCGTGTTATTTTTGTACAATTAAACTCAAGTCAATGAATTATTAAAGAAATAAAGAGAAAATGAGTAGGAAAAGTCATGTTCTGACCACATCAGATTTTTTGTTTGTTTTTACTTGACACAACAATATTTCGGGACAGCAGCGTTATGCGTGATGAAGCACAACAATCTCGTCCCAAGCGTAAAAGAAACCCGAAAGTGAAGCTAAGTTTGTTGCTATAGACAATATTTACAGCTCTGCTTGTCAAAGAAATGAACAGATAGATTGAAATTTACTTAAAACATTAGTAAATCCCACATCACCCTCTCCTCCTAAAAATACTAGTAATAAACTGGACCTGCTGTTACCTGAGACTTTAAATAAAACCAAAATTAATTCAATAAAAAATCCTCTGATACTGAGATTAATATAACAATTACATCAAAAGAAATTAAAATTTATATACATTCACCTAATATAAGTTTTTACTATCAAATGTAAGTTTAAAATTTATTCTTAACAAATTTTATAAAGACTAAGGCAAGACGCTTTAGCTAAACGAATTAAATTTATTTAAATTTATTGAAACTAGAAGCTAAAACCTCAAATTCAAATAAAAAAATTAAGTTACAGACGCAGTTTAGAGTCAAAATATTTGGCAATTAAAGAAATTAAAATAAAATTATTTAAATTTAGACTTCGAAATGATTATTTATTATATTTAAAACATATTCTATAAAAGTATTCTTTTGTCTGGAAGTGTGGTTTCTGTGGACCTTTTTATCAAAATATAGCATCTTCTTTTAAGTATTTCATAACAAATAATATATTCTAAGCAATTTTATAATTAGTGCAAATGTTTCTGTATTTATATTATAAAAATTATTTTGAAAGAGACTTAATAAAACGTCCTTTGTTAAAAATCCGTATACTTAGCTTCCCTTAATCTTATTTCTCAAAATGATAGTGACTCATCTGCAACAAAGAATGCATTTATGAGTTGTGGTTCAGCCTCGTGTATATGCATATATCAGGACTTGTAATTAGAGGCGTATTTCGAAATATCAAATGATTAGTTGATTTATTTTGAAGTCAGTTCTTTGTAATGAGATACAGACACCATGTATCTTTGACGACGTCGAAGGGGATAATTTATCCACATATAACAAAGGCCAACGATCATCTTTCAAAGCAGATAGAATGAACAATTTTTTTATTCTTTGCTGAAGAATCTTTTAATAAGGGTTATTAGAAGAAGGAAGGTTTCCAAAACTTGGGAACACATACAGCAACCTTTTTTATTTCAATTCCTAACTCAATATTGAATAAAAATTTTCTGATTGACTAAATTTGTCTAAGGGGGTCGTATAAAAACTTGAAAAGTGTAACTTTTTTAAATTAATGGGAGGACTATTTCATTAACGTAGTATTATTTCCTACCTTACTTTCGACATTTTTGCAATTTACATTGCCCACTTATCTCTAACAGGTAGAGAATTAAAGCGCGTTTCAATCTTTTTATAACACCCTGTATAGTAAACAGGGAATGAATTATAAAAACTTGAAGAATTAATAGCAAACAAAAAAATGCTGCATGTATGCGTACATTTGCACACTAAATATGCTCAAAAACATTAAGGGTTCAAAAAACCCACAACAAAATTATTAGGGGTTCAAACAGTGTCTCGAACCCAGGAAGTCGACGTCACTAATGGGATATAAATCTAGAAGGTCATGGTATAACGTTAACACTTCGTAAATATTCCCATTCGGTGCTTGTCGTATGCAGACAAGCGTTATCGTACAAGCAAGGTGTTATTCCCACCAGATATGAAAAGGGCTGATATAAGTTCTAATATATCAGCGACATTACGTCGAACTGTTAAACTGCGTTTAATACATTCCAGAATTTAATACACTGCGTTTAATACACAGCTGATTGATCTTATCATGGGTGATCGTTCCTCAGGTCATATCGACCTATCTTCGAGCAGTGTATCGTTCGACACAGATGGTTAGAGTGTCCAGTTCACTACGTCAACTTCGTATGGATTTCCGGCATTCATAGAAATATAATCAAAAGTGGGATTTGCCACTGAGGATAATTTGACACAATTCTACAACCCAAGTAACTCGAAACTGCACCAATCTAAGCGCAGTCTATGATGAGTAGGGCAGCGTAATAATGGATGGAGTAAGCAGAGCAATGGACGACGCATATGCAACCCTAGGTAACTAGAAATCATTCAATGTATGATAGTTTGACTAATGTCAGGTATCACCGCTTATTTTTTTACCACTTTTTGAAAACTCTTTTAATTAGGCTGAACTCAAATATGTTGCCATCTTGTGAAGTGAAATTCACGATATCGTAACAGACTATATTGAGTCGATCTTTAAACGGAGAATTATTAGTCAACTGACGCATTGTTCTATTACCCGTATGCAAATATCAATAGTTATAATTATAGGTTTCTTTCGAAATCTGATTTTGTTGTTTAACTGATATTGTCGCTGCTATTTTTAGTTTCCATACATACATAGTATAATGTACAGGTAAAATATCGTAAAGGGATCGAAAATTCGAATTCGAGTTTTCGAATGGAGCGCGTTTCAACTATCCCTAAACTTGAAACAAATTTTTTGAGGTGATGTCTGTGTGTGTTGTACTATATTAGTGTATATATTAGTTTGTGTGTCGGTGAGTCTGGGAAAACGATATTTCATCAATGACTAAATAGAACGATTCGGGAAAAAATGGCCACAATTAATACAATTAGTGAATATTGGAACCATTTTGATTGGCAAAAATCTCATCAAATGTGTGTCACTAAATTGACAACAATGTTGCCAAATCGACAAACATGTCACCCAATTGGCAAACACTGACTCTTAAGTAACGAAAATGTCTCCAAACTTAATGAAATTTTGATATTTTCTAATAATTGAAATTATTTAATATATGGACTGTTATACTCCTTAGTTGATGCTAGCAATATTCCTAGCTGTCACATTAAATTTGCTAGAAATATAAGTTAATTTGCTACTTTTAAATAATTTATTTTATACATTGTCTTCCAGAAAAGCGCCAAATGTTAATATACAATTCAACGTTAAAACATTGTGCCATCAATCTTGGATTTTGGAAATATCGTCTACATCATTAGTTTGCTGTCAAATAAGTGAAGTCATTGCATCATGTAGGGAAGGTCATGCGCTGGCCATATCAGATTTTTTTTTATGAGAGAAACTAAGGTACTAGGTACGTCTAGGAAACTAGGTAAGTCTAGAGTACTAATTTACAAAGGGATATACACTGCTCACAACTAAAATCGCAACACCATGAAGAAATTGATATTTCCTTATGAAATTTACAGAATATTGTTGTAACATGGAGATGTACAAATGATCAAAAAATCATACCTGGAAAATGAAAGCTTGGAACTTTATTGACATTAGATCAATATGGAATAGGCCCACCGCGAGCGGCTATGCAGGATTGAATACGACGAGGCATCCCGTCAATGAGATAGTCAATAGTGTGCTAAGGGATGGCAATCCACACAGCATGCAATTGGACTTGTAACTGAACACGGTTTGCTGGAATTGGGAGTTCTCTTAATCGGCGACCCATGATGTCCCAGATATGCTCAATAGGCGACAAATTCGGAGAATATGCTGACTAAGGCAGGATATCAAAACCTTGTAGACTATTTATAGTTACCCGTGCAGTATGTGGGGCCTGGCATTTTCCTGCTGAAAAAGCAGTTAAGGCCTGGTAATAAGGCTGTACCACAGATATGGCTGTACCACAGATCTCACAATGTCAGAGACGTATCGTTGTGCAGTGATACTGCCAGAAATGTGGATCAAATGTGTTCGTTATCCCAATGTTATACCACCCCAAACCATGCTACCACTTAGGGGCGCTGTGTGTAGACTGATAGAAAAAGCTTCCTGGTGGTGGTGTTGAAAGCGCCACCATACGCGAGTACGCCCATCTGGCATGCCAAAACAAAATAGTGATTATCATCCGTGAACAGAATGTTTCGCATTCTGTCGACCAATTGTGTCTCATTTGATATCACTGGAGGTGACGTAACCAGCGAAGACGTCGAAACGGTTGGTGTCGAAAAGGTCGTCTACCTCTGAGTCCTGCGTCATGCAAACGGTTTCGAATTGTTTGCGTCAAAACTACGATACCTGTAGTGTGGGATAAATGTCGTTGTAGCACGGTTGCTGTGGTAAACGACTCCCGCGCAACGCTTCTCAGAAGCATACGAGCTTCACGGAGTATGGTACACCTGGAAGCTTCACATCTTCGTGTCGTCCCGTTGTCTCTCACAAACCGTAACACACACTGTTGATCTGCGTTCAGGTCACGACCCAGTAGTTCAGCGATCCTTCGAAGACTCATTCCATTCTCACATAAAACAATGATTTTTTGCCGTTCTATTGATGACAACTGAACGTATGAGGTACTTCGACGTACTCTTGGCATACTGTGATGATTTTCACAATCTGAAACCAATGACGCTACAATTTAGCTGTGATATCGCTCCTCTTTGACCTGACGCTTTTATGCTGCTCCGTAATGTGTTATGTCACTCTGCGTAACGAAACTGTGATCATTTGCATATCTCACTTTGCTGTTCCCATTGCCTGATTTACATAACGCTACACCTACAACTTTATGGTGTTGCGATTTCATTTGTGATCAGTGTGATATAAATCATTCCAAGAATACTGACAATACTTCCAAAAATTGAGAAGAACAAAATTTTTTCTTGGAAAAAATCTTGTGATCCCAGCATCTTTGTTGATTTTAGATTCCTAATACGGTAAAGATTCGTCCGAAAAATAAATCCCTATTCAATTATTTATCAAAGGAAAATTGAAATAGAACAATTTATTATACACAAAACGCCATGGACAATATACACACTATGAGTTGGAAGCTACTAACTTACGACTGATCCAATAAAACTTCGGCAACACTTATTCAACGAGTACTTTGTTTATGGAACACTTTTACGAAATGGTGGGAAACTATTTAATACTTTTCTATTTAAAAATCATTTTAAATCTACAAATACTTATTATTTCATATCTAAATTTTTAGAATCAAATTAGATTTATTCTTATATATTATTTAAATAACATTTTGAAGTTTAAAGTATTCCAATTCTTAGTTTTCGTTTGTAGAAGACTCAGACCACACGACTAACCTGATGGCTTTCAGGTCAGTCGTGTGGTCTGGGACTTCCGCAAACGATTGCTGAGAATTGGAATACTTTAAACTTCAAAATTTTATTTAAATAATACATTAATAACAATAATACTAATTTGATTTATTCTTATAAGCTATGTGTAATTTCTGACATTTGATTATATAAATTATTTACAATTATGTTTGAATTGCGATAAAAATCAATCCACATAATCTTCAAATAGATGTTTAACGATATATTTCTAGAAATAAGCTTTTATGTTCTCCGTAAAGCCGTAAAATTTTTTACAGCTTTTATGTATCAAAGTTTGAATTTTTTTATTTAAAATAACCGTTTAAAATAATAACTTTTTAAACGCAATATTGTTATCCTAATTTATAACTTCGCTTATTAATTAAAACTTTAACCAAAATAGAAGTATTATGTCAAATAGATAATACATTTTTGGAAAAAAGCTTTGTGGTATTGGTATAAAGTAGAAACATTTTAACAGCTTTTATGTTATAAGCGTTAATAATGTTTGGATTTTTACGTTTTTAAAATAATTGGTTGTAATAATAACATTTTGAACACAATACTGTTCTCTGATTTTATAACACTAATCTGATGTAATAGAAACTAAAAATATTACAACAAAATGTTTTCCCAACAGAAATATTTAAACTGATAATGAAGATAAAGAATCTGATGTGGGCAGCACATGACTTTCCTTATATAATGCAATGAATTTACTACTTTTACAGCAAAAAAATAGGTTATTCTTATAATAGATACTTATATTCTTTACAAGATATTGAATTTTCGTTAATTAGTCGCCATTTTCATCGATTTAGCGTCATTTTTATCCATTTGGCGAGATTTTCGTTAATTTGGCAACATTTAAAAAAGACACCAAGTCGGCGGCATTTCGCCAGATTCCTCGCCAAAATCTCGCCAAGATGGAGAAGAAATGGATGGAGAAATAAGTTATTCTTATAGCAGATAAATGACTATTGGCGTTCAAATACAAATGTATTACTCAAACTATCTTTTCTTATGAATGGAACGAGTAAATTTTAATAAGTTAGTTTTAAGTAAGTTTTTATTTATGGGATTTTTTTTACAAATTTATTTGAAAAATGTGCAATATATTGAGAACGAGAGAACGATTCATTCTACCGTTCTAAAGTTTATGTCAATCGTTTTCTAAGGGAAAATTACATAAGAAATGTCTATTTGCGTAACTTTATTAAAGGTTTTGATTTTTTAATGATTTTTTCAAATTTTCACTCGAAAATTTAGGGGGGTTCTGAACATTCGATTGCATTTAAAAGCAATAAGCTTCCAGTATTCACGGATTGTGATTTCTGTACCAAATTTCATTCAAATCGCTCCATTCGTTCGTAAGATATCGTCTTCACAGACTCACTGACACACACACACATACACACACACACACATACACACACACACACAGACATGACCTCAAAAATGTTCGATTCGTGATCAGGGATGCTTGAAAGTGCTCTCCCGTCGAAAACTCGAATTCGAATTTTCGACCTCGTCACAATACTTTCCTTATACATTATGTATATAAGGAAAGTAATAATGAAGAGGAATATTTCAGCGAAATCTAAAAAAAATATATCACTTTTATTTGTAAAAATCAAGATTAAGCCAATAATCAACACGTCCGCCAACAGTTTGAAATTTTTAATTCATAATTCGATACATTATGATTTCTGAATACTAAATAATAAAGTTTAGCCCTTGATTTTTATAAAATAAATGGACTTTTACATAATAATATCATGCTATGCACATATAGAGTGCACATTATAACATTACCGCTTCGGCCGGTATCACGTGACAGTGGTATCACGTACATTTTGTGTATTAAACCAGAAGGTTTGGAATTTTGTTAATACCGAACTCAAATATACTGTCATGCAATGAAACTTACGACATTGTAGCAGACGATATTGAATCAATAATTTAGCATAAAAATTTTAGTCAACTCAAACTTCATTCTTTTGTCCGTATAAAAGTATCAATAATTTTAATTAGAGGCTTCTTCCGAAATCCAAATTTGTTAGTTTATTGCTTTTGCTGCTGTTCATTTTTATGGGAAACTTTCGTTAGAAAACCGAGGGTATAGTAATTTAGGAAACAATAGCAAATTAATCTTTTAAAGAATACTGGCAATACTTCTTAGAACCGAAAACAATAAATTTATTTCTGGGAAAGAATCTGTGGTGAGGGTTATTAAAGAAAAGGATTTCTTAAACCTGGGAATGAACTCAACATATTTATTGATTTTAGATGGCTAACTCAGTATATAAAGTAGAAAAAAATCTGATGCTGGCAGAACATGACTTCCCCTGCATAATACAAGTACTTTACTTCTTTCACTGCGAATTAATGATGGACAAGATCCATGTCAGAATGTCTTTAACGTTGAAAAGTACATTGACATTGGGCGCTTTTCTGTATGGCAACATTCAACATTATTTTGAACTACCCAATTAACTTATATTTCGTGCAAATATAACTTGGCAATTGGAAATATTGCTAACATCTACCAAGCAATATGTTCCATTATATTAAAAAAAAATCTGATGTGGGCAACACATCACTTTCCTTATATAATGCAATGAATTTACTGCTTTTACAGTAAAAAAAGATAGGTTTTTCTTATATTAGATACTTATATTCTTTCCAAGATATTGAATTTTCGACAATTAGTCGTCATTTTCGTTGATTTAGGGTCATTGTAATCCATTTGGCGAGATTTTCGTTAATTTGACAACATTTCAAACAGTCACCAAGTTGGCGACTTTCCGCCAAATTTGTCGCCAAAATCTCGCCAAGCTTTACTGACGAAGAAATAAGTTAATCTTATAGCAGATGAATGACTATTGGCGTTGAAATACAAAATTATTACTCGAAGTATCTTTTCTCATGAATGGAACGAGCTAGATCTACGAGAATGATGTCACCCAATTTATCGCATGGTATTGCATATGAAAAGTGAGCATGTTTCTCAATGGGAAATATATTTTTTTTATTTTATATGACTCTTTGATAATTTTTTTGAAAAATGTGCAATATCTCGAGAACGGTTCATATTAGCGTTCTAAAATTTATGTCAATCGCTTTCTAATGAAAAATTACATGAGAAATGCAATAATTTGCATAGCTTTATTAGAGGTTCTGATTTTTTGACGATTTTTTCAAAATTTCACTCGAAAATTTAGGGGGGTTCTGAATATTCGATTGCGTATAAAAACAATAGGCTTCCAGTGTTTACGAATTGTGATTTTTGTACCAAATTTCGTTCGAATTGGTCCATTCGTTCGTCAGTTATCGTCTCCACAGACTCACTGACACACACACACACACACACACACACACACACACATACTTTCACACACACACACACACACAGACATCACTTCAAAAATGTTTGATTCGTGATCAGGGATGCTTGAAACGTGCTCTCCCGTCGAAAACTCGAATTCGAATTTTCGACCCCATCACAATACTTTTCTTATACATTATGTATATAAGGAAAGTAATTAATTAATTCAACAATTTTGTGTCATTTTTGCCAATTTGGCGACATTTTCGTTAATTTAGCAACGCTTTAGAAAAGTCGTCAAGTTGGTAATATTTTGTCAAATTTTTTCTTGGTGCTCCAGAATACGAATTGCCGCCAAGTATTACATATTTGATGATACCTACGTAACGTTTCAGGTATTTAGGTACATTTATTTGTAAAACGTACAATATCTCTTAAGCGGTTTAATTTAGCGTTCTAAAGTTTGTATCATATATTTTAGTACAAAAATTACGTATACAATGATTATTTATTTAACGTTATTGAATGTCCTGATATATTTATGATTTTTTTAAATTTTCATTCAAAATTTTCGGGGTCCTCCAAACGCTTGATTGCGTTTGAAATCAATAGGCCTTTAGCATTCCTTGATCGTAATGAAATCGTGCTAAAGTATGTTCTAAACACTCCATTCATTCGTACGATATCGCATCCTCAGAATCACGTACACAAGCACACAGACATCCTCTCAAAAACGTTCGATTCGAGTTCGGGGATGGTTCACTTCCGTTGAAAACTCGGATTCGAATTTTCGACTCCGTCAGAGCACTTTCCTTATACATTATATAATCTATGTAGGGAAAGTAATAATTTGAAGTATTGTGAGGTTCTGGTAGCCTGTTAGTTATCATTTCCTTAATTCGTATTATATTATTATTTTCCTGTTGATTAACAGTCTATTAACGCCCTGGTTTAATGGACCAATCTCGAGCTGCCCAGACAGTTTGAGGATTCTATAAATGAGATGGAATCAGCGTTTCGACAGTTGGTTGATTCTCAAATCGATGATCAGAATTTTTTTTACATGACACGAGTCACATTCGCGCCAAATTCTCGCCATTAATCATTAATAGGAAATCTGGAAGTTTAGACCAGGAGGTCGAAGTTAGCAATCCCAGTAACTGAGGAAGCCAGCCAGCATCAAATCTAAATTTCGTAACTAGGTATAAATCAAATTTCCCTTCTGTTGTGTAGGATGGCGCACCATATATTGAGGAAGTAGTCTCTGTCGGTGAATATTGCCATCATACGTCTAAATGTCTATGAGTATCAACAGACCAAAATATCATTATTGTATAAGATGATGGCAAAACGAATGGCTTCAAGCATCCCCTTTCGATTCCCTTCACCTTAAAAGACGGATTCCACGTAGTGCTCCAAAATACGAATTCCACCTAGTACTCCAGCGTACGAATTCCACCTAGTACTCCAGAGTACGAATTCCACCTAGTACTCTAGAGTACAAATTAAACTTGGTGCTCCATAGTACGAATTCCTCTTAGTACTCCAGAGTACGAATTCTAATTAGCACAACAAAGTACGAATTCCACTTAGTACTCCAGAGTACGAATTCCACTTAGTACTCCAGAATACGAATTCAACTTTAGTCCAGAGTGCCAATTCCACTTTATACTCCAGAGTGCAAATTTCTCTTAGTACTCCTGAGTATAAATTCCACTTAATACTCCAGAGTACATATTCTACTCCAGGGTACAAATTCCACTCCAGAGTACGAATTACACTTGGTACTCTCAAGTATTTAAATACATTTCTGAATATGTACACTATATTTTTATGAAGAGAAAGTGCCATGTATGAAGCATCTTACTTCAAAAATGAAAGTAGAAGATATTGAATTGGAAAGCGTCAAAGCAAATCGAGTATAAATAGAAAATCATAAATGAGATTTTGAGAATTTCTGCCTCTGGGTATATAAAATTCCTAGAAGGCTCTGCATCATCTTATTTTCTAAAGATCTCAAAATAGAGTTATATATAGCCCATATAGTCGAAAGCTTTCCTCTGACAAAGAAAGTAGAGATTGCAGTGTGTTGCTTTTACTTTTGTCCAAGATTTTATGCAGTTTTTATCTAAAAGGAAAATAAATCCAGTTACCTGACAAAAGGAGATATGAAGTTCTTGGATATTATCTGAAGTATTTTGTAGAATATATAATCCGATGTGTGTATCACATATCTTTACTTTTAGATGAACGAAGTTCAATGTTGTGGCCATACAATAACACGAATTAGAGCTATATAGGATGTCTGTCATATGTTCTTATACACCTCTTTAACTAGAGCTGCAAAAACAGAGTTTATTAAGAAAAAGGCGACTATAAGCTATAGATTGAAAAAATTTTTAGTGCCTATAGCGGTGATTTGAAGAAGTTGGAATTCTTATCTCGAAAAGGAAGCAATATAGGTGAATTTTAAATTGCAAAGTTGTAGAACGTTTTCTATTTAAGAAAGACGTGTGGTTTGCATATAACTACTAAAATCAAGATCACATTCCCATTTCAGATAATTGCAGATATAAACCAGTTTTGAACAGACGATACCTGTAATGGCAACAAGCAAACTTACTATGTATCCGAATTTCGTAAGCATCTATAGATATTGACCTAGATTCCTACCACACAGCAAAAGGCGAATTCACTAAAGATATAGCTCAGGCTGTATAAGACTACAACGACCAAGTTCATATTTACAGGGGAGGAGAAGTGACGCCTAAGTTAAAGTCGCGGTTCTATTATAGATAACAACATCCATGGACCATATTGAAAATACCTCCTATATACAGATTCTGTGAGTATAAACTTAGACGTTGCCACCTGATATAGCCTGAGCTCAAACTTTAAGACATTTTAAATAAGCTGCGCGTTGAAACTACTTATCTTTATCAGTTTACAAAATCAGGATAAATAGCACGTTTTCATGCTCACATTACAAGTATTGGATATTTCAGGCTGACGAATGCGTAAAAACAACAAAACCGGTTCATAGATTTTGTTACCTGTATTGGGAGATGATCCTAGCTTTGATAATGCTCCCTCATAGGTGAGTTCCGTTAGTATTATCTACAACAATACAGCTGCAAATTACTGAGAGAAACATAATTAGGTTTTCTATCACGGAAAAGTACTTCATCCTACAGGATAGCTTAAATTTTCTCATCTGATATAACTTAATTCACATGGTTTAGAGCGCACAGAACTACCTTAGTAATCCTTTTCCCTTATACATTCTATCTTCTTCATTACATCATCCGCTAAAATTCACTAATTTCTATCATTTTATGTCTACTAATAATATTTATCACAAATCACAAATACATAATCGATAATCTGTTAACTTCAAAGACTAGAACGCCGTACATTTGAGTAATTGTGTAATATGTATATTATTTTCCCTATATACATAGTATAATAAATATGTAACGTATTGTAACGGGGAATTTGAATTCGTGTTTTTGAAGGAAGAGCACATTTTAATCTTCTCTGAACACTAATCGAACGTTTTTAACGTGATGTATGTGTGTGAAATTCATAAAAAAAAGAATAAGACACACTTCAGAAGGCTGACATGAACCGTTCTTGAGGTACTGCACGTTCTTAAAATAAATTTATCAGAAATATTACATAAATTTTTACAAATATTAACTTTCGTGAATTATGTTCACTTATGCAATAGTGTTATACACAAATTTGTTAACATCATTCTCGTAGATCCAGTTCGTTTCATTCACGAGAGAAGCTATTTGTGTATTTTTTTTTTTTTTGGATTTTATGACCAATAATTCGTCAATAGTTATTTATATATAAGAAAAACTCTTCTCTTCGTCTGTGTGTATCGTTTGGCAATAAAATTTTTCATACATGGAGACTCATTTAGATAAATATCGCCAACTTGGCTACATGTTTCCCCAGATTGGCGAAATTATAGTCGAAATTGCAAATATGACGCTAAATTAATGGAATTGAAATGAATTCATTATTAAAATATTATAATATATGGATTATATTGTTTATTGCTTATTATATTTAAAAAAAGTAAAAATAATGGAGTAAAATTTAAAAAAGTATGAACTATATCTATCGTATGCAATAATATGCAACAAATTTGTTAACATCATTCTCGTGGATCTAGTTCGTTTTATTCATGAGAGAAGATCTTTTGTAATAGATCTGTATTTTCACAACCAACAATTCTCGAATAGTCATTTATATATAAGAAAAGCTCTTCTTTCCGTCTATGTGTCACGTTTGGTGATAAATATGGCGAAATTGCACACATTTAGTGAAATATCGCCAACTTAGCTATATGACGCTTCAGATTGACGAAAATATAGACAAAATAGCAAAATTGGCGATACATTAATGGAATTGACGCCTAATTGATTAACTAATTATTAAAATATTTTAATATATGGATTATATTCCTTATTGCTGATGCCATCAATATTGAAAAATGTTAATTTAAAATTGCACGAAATATAAGTTAATTGAGTACTTCAAAATAATTTTACATGTTGTCAACCGTAAAAGCGTGAAATGTCCATTTCAACGTGTAAAGAACTTTGCTGCTCCAACCGGGAATCGAACCCTAGCTCTCCAAATTGACCAACCAACGCTCTACCGTTGAGCTATTGAGACGAAATTGCAAGCTCTTATCGTCGAAGCGGACTCTGCATTCTCCACCCTCTAATGTCAGATTGACGGGTAACTGACACTCTGACTGACCACCTCCTGTATTTTTGTCTGAGGTTAGCCTCCTGCTACTACTATTTTAATACACTTTAGTATCCTGCCTGGTCATTATCCTCTCAATTTGAAATTGGCGCTCAATATCACAGAGTCCACTGAATCCCTACTAGACATACTAGGGTCACTTTCAGACTTTGTTCGCGCGCCATTGTAAAGAACCTTGTTTCCCCAACTGGGAATCGAACCCTGAATCTCCGAACTGACCCGCCGACGCTCTACCGTTGAGTTATTGGGACGACATTACAAGCTCTTATAGTGGAGTGGACTCTGCAAACGTTAAAAAAATTGTGCTGTGGGTAGCATGCATCATTTGTTTACTATGAAAGAAATAAATTAATTGCATTATATAGAGGAAGTCATGTGCTGCAAACATAATTCTTATTTTTATTTATAACAGAAAATCTGAAATAACATATTTAAAGAACCTAAAAAAAATTAAGATCAAATCAAGGAACGTCAATGCAAATCGAGAATGGGTGGAAAATCTTGAAAGAGATATTGCCAATTTCTGCTTCCGGGTATATAATGAATGTCGTGGGAGTTTTGTTTTACCTTTGAAAATATTACAACATATAGTTATATATAACTGTAACGATGTCAATCTAACCTTTAGAAATTTGAATCAATGTTTTAGGGTGCAGTTTTACCCCTTAAGATATGATTCGCTATTTTACGAGAAATATTCTCATATATATATCCCGCAAGATTCATAAATTAACTTAAATATGATGTAAATTTTTAATTGTTAATGAAACGTAACGATCCCTGATGATATATTATATGTGATTAAAGTTATGTGATCATATGGGATCACTGATGTGATCAAAGTTTAAAAGATCATATATGTTTTTAGGTACTCACTAGAAAAATGATACGATGTCTCGCAGCACATTATTGTGTCGTAAAGAGTGCTTATGTGCGACGGAACATCAGTGTCTATCAAATAAAGTGTGTCCTGAATGGTGTGCCAGTGTCTCGAAATAAATATTCATGAACTTTTTATCAAATAAGATCACTGAAGAAAACTATCAACATTACTCTTGGGCATCTAACACGTTCCGTTGCAGAGAAAAAAATCTGATGTGGGCAGCATATGATTTTCCTTATATAATGCAATGAATTTACTACTTTTACAGCAAAAACAATTGGTTATTCTTATAGTAGACACTTATATTATTTCCAAGATATTAAATTTTCATCAATGAGTCGTCATTTTTATTGATTTAGCGCCATTTTTACCCATTTGGCGAGATTTTCGTTAATTTGGCACCATTTAAAAAAGTCGCCAAGTTGGCGACATTCCGCCAGATTCGTCGCACAAAATCTCACCAAGTGTTATGGACGCAGAAATAAGTTATTCTTATAGCAGATAAATGACTATTGGCGTTCAGATACAAAAGTATTTCTCAAAGTATCTTTTCTCATGAACAGAACGAGCTAGATTTACGAGAATGATGTCACTAAATTTATCGCATGATATTACATATGAAAAGTGAACATGTTTCTGAACAGTTTATTTTAATTCATGGGATTTTTTTATAAATTTATATGAAAATGTGCAATATCTCGAGATCGGTTCATGCTAACTTTCTAAAGTTGTTCTAAAGTTTTTGTCAATCGTTTTCTAAGGAAAAATTACATAAAAAAAATCTATTGGTGTAACTTTATTAAAGGTTTTGAATTTTTGATGATTTGTTCAACATTTCATTCGAAAATTTAGGGGGGTTCTGAACATTCGATTTTGTTTAAAAACTATAGACTTAATATAACCAATATTCGCGGATTGTGATTTTTGTACCAAATTTCATTCAAATCGCCCCATTCGTTCGCGAGACATCGTCTCCACAGACTCACGGACAAACACACACACACACATATATACTTTCACACACACACACACATACTTTCACACACACACCATACTTTCACACACACACACACGCATACTTTCACACACACACACACGCATACTTTCACACACACACACACACACACACAGACATCACCTCAAAAATGTTTGATTCGTAATTAGGGATGCTTGAAACGTGCTCTCCCGTCGAAAACTTGAATTCGAATTGTCGACCCCGTCACAATACTCTCCTTATACACTATGTATATAAGGAAAGTAAAAACAGTTTTTTAAGGATCCCAGTAATTTGTCAAATTGATATTTTTCATGAAAATTAATAAAATATTAACGATATTTTGATAGGTATTTTGCAAGTGAAGATAAATAAAAGAGTTTTCTTTCGGCCAAAAATGTCACCAAAAGTTTAGAATTTTAATGAGATTTTGATGTGGTTATAAATAAGTGGCAATAACTGTTTTTACACTGCGTTAGACTTTCCAAAGTCTACTTCTGCGATAAAAAAAACTTGTAATTTCTTCCCAATAGCTTAGCAGTAAAGCTTCGGCTGGTCAGTATGAAGATCATTGATTTGATTGCCGATTGGAGCAGGAGGGTTCTTTACAATGGCACCCTTATAAATCAACTTTGTGGGTTAGTGCAAAGATGTTGGACGTCTGAAGACCTCAGACAGTGCGACTCACATAGTGGGTCTAGAGTAGCTAGCCGGGAAAGGATTCCGCCTGCACTCAGGAGGCACCCAAGATCTACCATCCCGCCAAACGAACATTTATTTAGATCTAAAAAGATCACAATTGATGAAAAATAGTGTGATTAAACAGACAGTTTTACATTATATTTGAACTTGACAAGTACGTCCATTTTTCAAAAATGGGAAAAGGGTTATTGCGAATATAGATAAAAAGACCATTGAAAAATAAAATTTAGAGTGAGGTATAATAACATAATGAGAAATAGATTAAAATTAAAGAAAATAATAAAATTTTAAAAGTAAAATTTAGAAAATATATAAAAAGAAAATATATGAAAAGGAAAATAAATTAGGAACATGAAACACAAAAACAGAAATTTAGAATAAAATTTTGAAAAGAAAAATTAGAAAAAATACAAATAAAAAGGGTTAAAAGAAAAAGAAAGAACCGAGAAAATAAGAACAGTTAACAATTTTTTCTTATTTTAAGAAAGATGTTGGACGTCTGAATGTGATCCTAGTAGGACAAAGTTTTTTACAACTTCATTACAATGTGCATTGAAAGTCATATTCTGTTGGCACGATGTATGTTTTTAATATTTACTAAAAAAGTACCCAGCGTTTATTAAGGCCTGTACCGTAAATTTATTAGGGTCACTTAAATTGACTCTTGGATGTCTTACAAGACATTACACGGAATTATGAGTAAATTGTGAAACACCCAATTTCGTTGTCAGTAAATAGTTTTTCGTTCGAACCATCGCATAAAGCATACTCGTTCTTTTATTTTAAATGTTGATGATTTTTGCAGGACATTTTGAAGCTAAATAGCGGTTCCATTTTTTACAATCGTGCCAACATCTAATCAAAACCGGAATAATGCCCAACTGAATTTCAGAATTTCATTAAAATTTCGTTGAATATAGTGTTTAAGATACAGCGGATGAATGCAATGCATAGACAGACACACAGACAAATAGACGCACACACGCAGGCGCTACGCTAAGAATAGCTTATTCGTAGTCTAGCGTATGTGTCGAAAATGTGTACGTACATCGAAAACTCAAAATCCAGTTTTCAACCTATTTCTGATACTTTCCTTTTACAATACAAGGGGTTTAAAGCCCGCTTTCTCAAAAATTCAAAATTACGGAAACTAAGATAGGAGTTTTTCTTCTTCTTTTTCTTCTTCCACCCAAACCGCCCGACCTACCCAAAAGTGTCAGGTGGCCTGGTCGGGACTTTCTGTATGAGAACGTTGTTATTTTCTGTACTCAAGGTTAAGCCCTCCTTAATTCGGACTTTTCCTATGTCCATGAGCCCTCTTTCGCAATCCTTGACACCCCCCCCCCTCTTCGTCCTTGTTTTGAATTATATGTTGCTGCTCATCACTCAATATGGGGTTCCTCGGAGCACTGTTAACCTTTTTTACCCCTTTCTTTCTGGAGCATTTTCAGACTCCGTATTTCCAAATCTGCAACTTACGTTGAGACTCTGTCTCAATGCTACCCCGAAGAGCACCCCCTATCTGCTTTCCTTCCCCCCAACCCCAACTTCAATAAACTCATTGAGATCATTATGATCCGTTAGTTCGGATAAGAACTGGTGCACTACCAGTTCAGGTACTCCAAACTGCCCCAGTCCTAGAGTCTTTGAGTCCCTATATATTGCCATGTTTAGTAGCTAAGTAAGATTGAGAATAAAATTATTTCGATAATAGTTATGTAAGGCCCATAATATATTGATCTAACATTACAAATAAAGTAATGTACTGCAATATGGTATTCAATTATAGAATTTTCACAAAATTATGTGTTTCAAGAATTATTTATCACATTAAAGTTATAGGTTCTGGTCAAATCCGCCTTATTTTGTTTACTGCAACTATCATCTTAGTAACTGTGTATATTATTTTTTTATAAAGGAAAATCCCATATATGAGTATATGTCCCATGTCCTATATATTGCCATATATTGTAGCAAAGTGAGATTGAAAGAAAAATTATTTCTATATAAAAGTTATGTAAGGCCCATAGCAGATTGGTCTAACATTACATATAAAGCAATGTACTACAATATGGTATTCTATTATCGAATTACCTCTGAATTTTGTTTCTAGGATTATTTATCACGTTAAAGTTATAGGTTCTAGTCAAATTTGCCCTAACTTTTTTTTTTCTATTAATTCCTCTACAAATAAAATTTATAAAAAAAAGCATAAACGCCATGATCGATAATCCACAAACTTCAAAGACTGCAACTGTCAGCTTAGGAACTGTGCATAGTATTTTTTATATAAAAGAAGGTCCCATGTATGAAATAGCTTGTCCAAAGAACCACATGGAAAAGTAGATCGAATCAGGAAGCATCAAAGCAAATCGAAAATGGATAGAAAATCTTAAAAGAGATTTTCTGAATTTCTGCCTCCAGGTTTATGAAATTCCGTAAAAGTTTCGTTTCATCTTTGAAAAAAATCTCAAAATAGAGAGTTATATATAGCCTCAAAGATCGCTATCTAACTTTTAGTGACTGAAGTCAGGATTTCGATGTATCGCATTTCCTTCTGAAGGACATTTCTCTATTTTCCGATAACTTTCACTTAAATCCATGAAAAAACATAATTCCATAAAAAAAACTTTATTAAATCCGTGAAAAAAATAATTTCATTTTTATATGATATACAGATGGGGAATCGTGAGTAATTATTAAGTAAGTTTTAAAGGTTTTTCTTTTTTACTTTCCCTGCAATACATGGTAATGTATAGGGAAAGTATTGGAATCATACCGAAAATCGCAACTCGAGTTTTCGACGGATCTACACGTTTCGAGACCTCTAGAATACGAAAAAACCATTTTTAGCGTGACGTCTGTGTGTGTGTCTGTCTGTCTGTCTGTGTGTCTGTGTGTCTGTCTGTGTGTATGTGTGTCTGTCTGTGTGTCTGTCTGTGTGTCTGTCTGTGCAGATTTTGTATCCACTCTAACTAAAAAACTAATGGACCGAATTTCACAAAATTTTGTAGGTAAGTCACTTGTGGGCGAGGCTGGTGCTGATTAGCTCTGGGTACGATTTGGAATAAAAGAACCCGCCTTTTTTGTGAAATGGCCCGCAAAAGCTTGTATCCACTGTAGCTAAAAAACTAATGGACCGAATTTCATAAAATTCGGTAGATAAGTCACGTATAGGTCACCCTGCTGCTGATTAGATTTTGGTACGATTCAAAAACAAATAACCTGCCTTTTTTTGCAAAATGGCCCGCAAAAATTGCCAAAATCTAAAATAAAGAACTGGGTATACTCAAATATATCCATTAAATGCTGATTTAATACGTAATTTTTAACGACGAAAAGAATAAGACCAACCCCATTACCCGTTCTCGAGATATTTTAGTTTTTCGTACTTTCCCTACGCCACCTTTGAAAATAAATCCGGTTATCGAATGAGAACGAAAATTGAATTAAAAGTGAAATAAATTTAATTAAAATAAAGAGAACGTTAATATAAGTCTGCAGGGAAAGTCATGTGCTGCCCACACCAGATTTTTACTTTCCCTGCAATACATGGAAATGTATATGAAAAGTATTGGAATCATACCGAAAATCACAACTCGAGTTTTCGACGGACGTTTCGGGACCTCTAGAATACGATAAAACCATTTTTGGCGTAAAGTCTGTGTATTTGTCTGTCTGTCTGTGTGTCTCTCTGTGTGTCTGTCTGTGTGTCTCTCTGTCTGTCAGTGTGTCTGTCTGTCTGTGCAAATTTTGTATCCACTCTAACTAAAAAACTAATAGACCGAATTTCATAAAATTTGGTAGGTAAGTCAATTGCGGGCGAATCTGGTGCTGATTAGTTTTGGGTACGATTCGGGATAAAAGAACCCGCCTTTTTTTGCAAAATGGCAGCAAAAATTGCCTGTATCCACTCCAGCTGAAAAAATAATGGACCGAATTTCACAAAATTCGGTAGATAAGTCACTTGTGGGTCACCCTGGTGCTGATTAGATTTTGGTACGATTCGAAAAAAAATAACCTGCCTTTTTTTGCAAAATGCCCCGCAAAAATCGTTAAAATCTAAAATAAAAACTACGTATTCTCAAATACAATATCCATTAAATGCTTGTTTTATACGTAATTTCTAACGAAGAAAAGAATAAAATCAACCCCATTACACTAGGACTAGCCGTTCTCGAGATATTTTAATTTTTTCGTATTTTCTCTACGCCACCTTTAAAAATAAGTCCAGTTACCAAATGAGAACGAAAATTGAATAAAAAGTGAATTAAATTTAATTAAAATAAAAAGAACGTGGATATAAGTCAGCAGCGAAAGTCATGTGCTGCCCACATCAGATTTCTACTTTTTTTACTACTACCACATCAGATTCTTTTCCCTGCAATACATGGTAATGTATAGGAAAAGTATTGGAATCATGCCGAAAATCGCAACTCGAGTTTTTGACGGATCTACACGCTTTAAAACCTCTAGAATACGAAAAAACTATTTTTATCGTGACGTCTATGTGCGTGTGTCTGTCTGTGTGTCTGTCTGTGTGTCTGTGTGTCTGTCTGTGTGTCTGCCTGTCTGTGCAATGTATATATCCACTCTAACTCAAAAACTAATGGACCGAATTTCATAAAATTTGGTAGATATGTCACTTAGGTGTGACCCTGGTGATGATTCGTTTTTAGTATGATTCGAAAAAAACGAAACGATCCTTAAAATTTCATGTATCCACTCTAGATGAAATACTAATCGACTAAATTTCATAAAATTTAATAGATAAGTTACTTGTGGTATACTTTGTTACTGATTAGATTTTGGTATGATTCGGAAAAGAACAAACTGCCATTTTTTACGAAATGGCCCGCAAAAATTTCGTGTATCCATTCTAGATGAAATACTAAGTGAACAACTTTCACAAAATTTGGTAGATAAGTTATATGTGGGATACTCTGGTGCTGATTAGATTTTGGTACTATTCGGAAAAGAACAGCCTGCCTTTTTTTCCTAATGGCCCGCAAAAATCTGAAAAAAAAACTACGTACGCTCAAATGTATCAATTTAATTCTTGTTTCATACTCAATTTTTGACGAGGAAAAGAATATAACCAACTCCATTGCTTTAGGACTAACCGTTCTCAAGATATTTGAGATTTCTTGCATTTTTGTTTCGCCGCTTTCGGAAAAATATTCTATTACCAAATAAAAGCAAAAATTGAATTAAAAATGTAAAGTTAGTGTTATTGTGTGAAATTAAACTCAATCTAATGAATTATTAAAGAAATTTTAAAGAAATGAATTTGAATCTGCATTGAAAGTCATGTGCTACCCACATCAGATTTTTTATAATTTATAATTATCTAACGTAATTGTGTCTTGCGAGTCTATCATTTTCAGTGGCCTGGAACAGGGGTGGGCAACCGGCTACCTCATGCAGTCCACCACTTTGTGTTTGGCGGCCAGCGACTTCTCCCCAACTTTATATTACTCGTGGCCTACGAACCTCATCAATAATAAAATATTCGATTTTAAAATAAAATTTTAAAATAAAGTTATTTTAAAATAATAAAATTTAATAATTAATATTATGCTTGTAATAATTTTAAAATAAAACAAACACAACAAAACCACGAATTGTTGTATTTTTATAGCCAATAAGAATATTGCACAAATCACAAGTCACTTTTTTTTATTAAAGCTGTATAATATTTTTCTCACATAAAATGAGCAGCACCGATTTACTGTAGGAACGGATGTTGCCACGCCCGAACCAGGGACCCGGTGCTTATAAGACCGACATTATAAGATTAGAGCAAAAGCTAACTTTCACTCCGAACTTATAATTCGGGTTCATGTTCCTATCATCTTCGATCGATGTCTTTTGGCAGGAGCAGAGTCGGCTGCTGCCACACACTCCCCCCCTGATGAGAAGTCCCGGTCGAATTTCGGCGGGAAGAGGGGCCACCCAGAAAATCCCCGCTTGTCCCCATCCGAAACTCAGTCCAGTCCAGAGGCTGGCAGCAGCCGACTCTGCTCCTGCCAAAAGGCATCGATCAAAGATGATAGGAACATTAACCCGAATTATAAGTTCGGAGTGGAAGCTAAATTTTGCTCTAATCTTATAATGTCGGTCTTGTAAGCAAAGGGTTCCTGGTTTGGACCTGGCAACATCTATCGCTACATTGCTTTAACAGTTCGTCTAACTTATGTTAGCGCCTACAATCTTTTGATATATGCATATCGAATAATCATTTTTATTTTTTATAAATGAATTTCTATATTGAAGTGTATACTTTGAGAACGTTAAAGAATCAATATTTGAAGATTTCAATCTTTCTACTCGAACTTGCACAAGGTGTTTAGAAGATTTGGTGAGGAAACCCATTTGGGAAACTAACTCAAATGTGTGGCAAATATGCTTTGGTAATGGATGAGAGTAATGACACTGCACGACTACTAAAATTTATTCCGGGAATTGATAATGAATTTAATATTATTGAAGAGTTGGTTGATATGTGTAGTTCAATAGTACAACAATGGAAGAAGATGCATTCACGAAAGTTATTCATACTGTTTTGGGATTAGACTGGCATTAATTAGTAAGTGTAACAACGGGTGATGGCAAGAATATGTGTGGTTCTCATACTAATTTAATAGGACTAATTGGTTCCGAAATTCAGAAGATAGGAAGTGATAAACCAATGATATTGCATTACATAATTCACCAAAAAGTATTCTGCTGCAATTGTTTTTCACTATGAGAAATGTTTTAGATACAGCCGTATCAACAGTTAACTATATTCGAAATAATGCATTGAAGCACCGCCAATTTCAACAATTTCTAAAAGGGTTAGATTCAGAGTTTGGCGACATTTTATGTTTCTCAACTGTGAGATGGTTAAGTAGAGGAGCTATATTGAGTTACATTTTTGTGCTTGAGATAAGAAATGGGAATTTTGGTGGCAGAAAAATGTAACACTGTGCTCCATTTTACTTGGTGCAATGTGGATCGTGTTTCTTGTATTTATGGTACGCACCTGAATGAATTTAATGTCGAACTACAAAGAACAGATAATCTCTGACATGTTTCAGTCATAAAAGCATTTAAAGTTAAACTACGTCTAGTTAATAGACACATGAAAGGAGTCATGCACCATTTTGTAACTTCGTTCTTTAGAAATTTCAGCAGACCAATGGATGTCGTAAAGGAAACATTTCATAAAATTATCCATGCCTTTCAAAATGAATTTTTAATGTGGTTTGTGGATTTTTACGAAAAAAAATTGTGGCCTGCAATTAATTTTTAGCCTTTTTGATGATAGCATTGGTAATGTTCAACTTTCACTCAAAATAGAAGATTATAAATTCAGAATGATGATTCTTTGATAAATGCTTTTCAGGTAGAAAATCTCAAACCGTTCTATAAATGATTGCCAACCAATTTTAATGCAATTAAAAGTTTTGCAAAAAGATACATAACTGAAATTTGTAGTACTTACAAAACCATTTTCAGTAATGAATCGCAAATAAAATTGTACTCGATTAACTAACGAGCATCTTCAGGAATTTTCACTTCACAAATGAAATTAAACATAGAAAAATTAAGGAAAATTGCATAGCAATAAAAATATCACTAATTTAAATAAATTAATAAGTATGTTGATTTTTATGAGGTTTAATTTCTTAAATGCTTTATCAAGTTGATTTTCCATTTAGCACAGCTTTTATTTAAGAAAAAAATTTGTATTCTATTTTTGTTACTTTAAAATCACTAAATGCACATGTTTGTCAAAGATTGGCATTAATCTTTTAAATATAAAGACTTTCCACATTTATAACTACATTATTTTTATTTGACCAATATTAATTTTTTCATTCAAGTTCTTTAATTTTAGTTATCTGCATTTAGAGATTGTATTTAATTACAAGACAAAGCCTGTTATGAATTTTTCGCAAAAAATTGTTGTTAGTTTTTTAAAGATAAATATTTGACTCAAGTGTCCATGGTATTTTAAAAAAATTTCCATATTATATTTTCCAGTATTATAGAATTGTATTTTTATATTTTCTATATATTAGCAATGCAATATCTAAATCTGAAAATTTATATTAATTTCTCATTGAGTCGGTTATAACAGAATTATTGGTTAAAACTGTTTGTTTATATGTACGTATGGTTATTGTACAATGTAAATCATAAACAATGCATACCAGTGTAAACTCAAACTTTAATATTTGAGCACAAATTTTGATATAAAATTTTGTTATTCTCGTTAATGTGTATCTTTAAAAAATTTCAAACTGGGAATATTTCAAAAATTATATATTTGAATAAAACTAAAATGTCGAATAATATATCTTTAACATAATAACATAATATCTTTATTATATATATTCAAAGTAAGGAGATTACAGGATCCATGAATATACACTCCTTAAAAGATAACCTTATAGAAGAAGATAGGTGAACACTGTAGCAGCATCAAATGCCATAAAAACAGTTACAGATAAAACAATTACTATAAATCATTACAACGCAGCATCTAAAAAGATAAACAAAGACAATAAAAAGGGTAAGGATGACAATAAAAGCAGGTAAATAATTAGATATCAGTACGGAATTTTTTTTCAATTTCATCTGAATTATAAGTAAATAACCAGTCTTTGATAGCCCTGAAAAAGGGAACGATAGGTTACAATGCTTTTAAAAGATTGAGGCAGAAGATTATAAAATAAAAAAAAATTGTATCCCCCCTTTCCCTATCCCAACGATTGTCAAACTTGTAATTTTCCGCTCCACTATTTTCTTAAGTGTACATTCACAGAAGGGCTATTATTTTATTCTTCCATTAAAAAGAACCATATAGATGGAAGTGTTTAATCTGATATGTGAAACAAAAAATACAATTGGACACAGAAGCGGCAAAGCAAATCGGGAATTGAAGAAAAAAGCATATCTGTGGAGTTTTCTTTAAAAGCCCCCACGGGAATTTCTATTTCACATTGACGCCCAGGTAAATGAAATTCCTTTTCAGTTCTTCATGTTGTGTGGAAATGTCTCAAAAATAAAGCTTCTAAGCTAGCCATCTCGACTTCGACAACTCAAAATAGAGGATTTGAGAGTATTTTCACCATTTGAAAAAATATTTTTTTAGCTCGTTTTAAAACTTCAGTTGTATGAAAGAGGATAAAAATCTCACAAATAAGTCACACGCGTCTAAATTGAGAGCTTAAAATGGGTTTTCGAAATGAGGCTGTTGTGGTCTATTTTACGATGTTTTCTATATTTTTGACTCTTCGGTATTTAAAATTATTTATTGGAATACTTTAATGAATAGAATATCCTTCTAACTATTTTTCCCGTCTACATTCCTTTTCGATGCTAGTATCTCAAAAATGAGGTTTCTATTTCTTATATGATACTAAATTCAATTACAGATATTATTTCCGGATTTTTTTAATATTTGAATTCTTGACACGTGCGAACGAAAAGTAAACAACCTAAATGTTGGATCTATGTCCATCAAATATCTGGTTCGATCTAACTTTTGTAATAACTGTACTAGACTTGTATCCATGGAGATAAAGGTAAGGAGTTAAATCTCCGAACTGATAAAACGCCAATATCATTTGAGACAATAATTCAGATGGCGTTGCAGTAAGATAAGCTCCCCCAACATTGTATATAGTTTTATGGTAACAAGCTTAAACTATTTATTTAAACTGCTAATTTTGTAGAAATACATTCGTAGCGGAATGCAAATTAGAACTAAAACAATAAGGAATATTCCTACGTATTCGAAATCATTTTGCTCTTCCATTTATTTTTATTACCCTACATTCTCTCTGTCATAGAACTGTGAAAAAACTTCTGATTAATTATACGGCCAATTGGGGAATCTTAATTTAAAACTAATGAAAAATACATATACTCAATACTATACCTCTCTATTGTATCAAAGCTCTATTTGAAGTTGACGGCGGCCGGAACAATGGAGTTACTTTCAGAGTTTATTTGTTATTTCAGAAGATCTGAAAATTAGCCTCAGAAAGTCATAGTGCTGCCCACATCAGATTATTTTCTTTGAAGACCACACAAAAATGGCACCCCCGTGTATTTCAGAAAATACCAGCCACCGGAAAATAAATTATATGAAAGAATTTTGCATTTAATTCAAACAAACTTTCTATTTGGAAGTATATCTCTAAACCAATTGCCGAAATAAGAAAAGCTAACTCAAATATGCGCACACACCCTGTATATAGAATATGCATTCTTGCACGTACTTTCCAAAGAAAATTACACTTTCTTTCTACTTTTATAAAGATGCATATCCATGAAATGACTTTTTCTAGATTTGAAAAAAGAAATGGAATTGAACACAGACGCGTCAAAGCAATTCGTGAATTGGTGAAAAATAAATTTTGGATGAATTTCTTTAGAAGTCTTCGTAGAAGCCTCTATCTCAAGTTAACAGTCAGGTCAATGGAGTTATTTTTAGGGTTTATTTGTTGTTTCAGAAGATCTAAAATTAACTTCAGAAAGGCATAGTGCTGCCCATATAAGATTATTTTCTAAGGAGACCCTACAAAAATTACACCGCTCCCCCCCCCCCTATATTTTAGAAAATACCATCCACCGAAAAAAATTATATAAAGCAATTTTGCATTTAATTCATACAAATATTCAAATTGGAAGTACATCTCTAACACCAATTACCGAAATACGGAAAGCTAAGTCAACTATGATGAAACACCCTGTATATAGAATCTGCATTCTTACACGTACTTACCGAGAAGTATTATTCTTGCTTTCTACTTTTATAAAGATGCATATCCATGAAATTACTTTTTTCGAGATTTGAAAAGAGAAATGGAATTTTGGACACAAACACGTCAAAGCAATTCGTGAATTGATGAAAAAACATTTTGTGTGAATTCTTTAGAAGTCGTCGTAGAAACCTCTATCTGAAGTTAACGGTCAGGACAATGGAGTTACTTTTAGGGTTTATTTGTTATTTCAGAAGATCTGAAAATTAACTTTAGAAAGCCCTATGTTTCCCATATCAAATTCTTTTCTTTGGAGATCCTACAAAGGTAAGACGCCTATTTTTTTTAAATGTACCACCCACCCGAAAAAAATTATATGAAAGAATTTCGCATTCAATTCATGCAAACTTCCAAATAGGAAGTATATCTCTAAAACCAATTACCGAGATACGAAAGGCTAAATCATGCTGAAATACCCTGTATATAGAATCTGCATTCTTGCACGTGCTTTTCGAGAAGGATTATACTTTCAACTTTTATAAAAGTTCATATCTATGAAATGGCATTTTCCAAGATTTGAAAAAATTAAATGGAATTGGATACAGACCCGTGAAATCAATTATTGAATTGATGAAAAAGCATTTTGGGTGAACTTCTTCAGAAGTCACTGTAGAAACCTCTATTTCAAGTTGACGATCAGGATAAAGGAGTTACTTTTAGGGTTAATTTGTTGTTTTAGAAGATCTGAAAATTGACAACAGAAAGTCCTATACTGCCCACGGCAGATTCTTTTCCTAGGAGACCCTATAGACCTTAGCCGCCCCCCCCCTCCTATTGTTTTTTAAATACCACTGACTGGAAGAAAAATTATATGAAAGAATTTCGCATTTAATTTAAACAAATTTTCGAATTGGAAATATAACTCTAAAACCAGTTGCCGAAATACGAAAAGCTAAGTCAACTATGCTGAAACACCTTCTATATAGAATCTGCATTCTTGCACGAGCTTTCCGAGAAGGATTAGACTTTCTTTGAACTTTTATAACGGTGCATATGCATGAAATGACTTTTCCCAAGATTTGAAAAGATAAATGGAATAGGACACAGACGCGTCAAAGCAATTCGTGAATGGATGAAAAAGCACTTTGGGTAAATTTCTTTAGAAGTCTTCGTAAACACTCAAGCTGACGGCCAGGACAATGGAGTTACTTTAAAAGTTTATTTGTTGTTTCAGAAGATCTAACTAAAAATTAACTTCAGAAATCCCAACATCGACAACAAGAACTCAAAATAGAAAATTCTAATGCTTTTTTTTTTTTCAAGTGGAATACATTTCTCGTTTTATTTTTTATATCTTACATAATAAAATAAAGCGTTTGTTTGTAACGTCAGTCTGTAGCGGGAAATCTAAGTATCATACGATTATAAAATTAGGTACACAGATACTTCAGAGCAGGGGAAAGTGCATCTCTATGAGATTATTTTTTTTTTGCTATATTCGAATTAGTTTTTGAGCTATTTTATATTTTAGCACGATTTTGAGCGATTTTCACACAAAATGGATTTTTAGCGATCGAAAATATTATCGCAGAGTTTTTATCTTAACACCATCGAAAGATCAAAAAATTCTCTTTCAAACAAATTTTAAACGGAATCTATACCATTAATAGACGGAATTTCGTAATTTTTTTTAAAAAACATATGTTTTTCATATGTTTGAAACATCCCCCATTTTTATATTGCAATAGAAAATTGACTAGCAATCCGATATTTATAATTTAACAGTAAATCCTTTAAATATTACACACTGCTCTAAAACAAAAAACTCCTAAAGCCATCCTTTCTTTAATTATAATATTTACATACATGGTATAAATGTATCGTTAATTTTGACATCGGATATAATCTAACCATTCTTCTATAACGGTTGACACCTCACAACTTATATATATATATATATATATATATATATATATATATATATATATATACTGGCAGAAAATAAAATCCCAACACCAAGAGGAAATTAGTTTAGAGGAATGAAATTTGTGGAATTTGCTTTTTGTGGATATGCATAGGAATTCTATTTGAATTTGATTACTGGTTTTTATATGATATATATACATGTATATATATATATATATATATATATATATACCCCTCATCCCCTTTTTCTATTATAGCGATAAGTTATATACTAATTTTTCCTTAGTCTTATAATTACTAATTTGTAACGGATTTGCTAGAGATGGGTTTTTGTACTTACTGCATAGTTTTCGATTAATATCAATTTTATATATATATATATAATGTGTTCATTTTGATTATATACTTTGACTTGATAAATAATTTTTTCGAAATGAACAATTTTTAGGCCTAGTGCTTATCCACGTGTATAGCTTTAATGCTTGGATATTTTTTGTTTTTCTATTTTCGAATCCACACCATTGATATTTGTTGATTCTTTAGCTCGATGACTAGAAATATGCATTTTATTTTCCTCATGATAGATGATTCTCTTTTTAATACTTCTTAATTTGTAGGCATATTTTAAGTTAGGATGTTTTCAGTTACAACTTCTCTCTATTCTATCATTGGATATTCATATTCTATTTTTATTATATATATATATACTGGATATTCACAATTCACTTCGGCTCATATCACATCAACTCAACACTAACTAAACTATGACTCTTGCTAGAAGTATTTAGCCAAATTTTCATCCAGGTGACCAAATTTGTCACCAAGTTCTAGAAATCCAGACCTTCATACAAAAACAATCGTTGCCTGCAAATGTCGCTTTCCCTCGGGAATAGACAATATTCTGCGAAAGCTTTATAGGTATTCGTAACAGTACTGAAACTCTATATTATTGTGTTCCCATAATATTGAAATTATTTAGAAGGATGAGAAATTTATTTGTTGAGCACATCAAATTCGCTTTCAACAAGCAACCAATGACTGTTTTCGATGTGAGTAACAACCATCTCTAGCTGAAAACGGTGCTTTACGAAAAATGTAAACAATTTAGAGGCTTATATTTCAAACCTATTAGATAAAAATTTTAACAAATTGGTCGGAAATGGTGTACTATTTATGAATATATAAAAATAATTTCATTATTTTCATATTTTAATCTTTTTCATTTCCGAAAACAAAAACGAAAAGTTTTTGTCTGAGCGAGTTTTTGTCTCACTTTGCTTGCTTTCATTTGAAATACCTTCTAACCTATAGAAAATAGATATAAACAATAGGCGACTAAAATAATCAGAAGTAAATCCAGTTTTAATAGTAGTAAGTTCTTTTTACAATGCTATTATATTTATTAAAAAATCGTCTTGCCAAGATCATGATTCTAATTTTTCGGTTTGTCAAGATTGAAATGCTGGAAAATTAAAAATTCTAGCCAAGAAGTAATTTATATCCCTTTAAAAGTTCTACAAAAGTATACAACTAAATTTTGGATCACATTTTTTGTTTTCAAAACTTAGTGGGGATAATTTCGATATTTTATATTTTGAACTTTTTTGAAAAGATGGCTCTTATTTCAATATTTAATATTTTAAATTGTTTTTAAAATGTATGAAACCGACAAAGCACCCAAAAAGAAATGTGCTAAATCAAGCAAAACTCATTTCGGCTCCATCGGACTGAAGCCACTGCCGCTTTTTTTGACAAAAATATCCCAAGTCAGAGATACAAATACTCTATAAAAATCTACTTTCTCGCACTTATATTCAAAAGAACTACTCAATTTTCCTACCTGTATAAAGAATCGCATCCATGACATAGCTTACTCGGAGATCTGAAAGGTGAAATGGAATCGGACACAGAAAAGTCAAAATAAATCGGGAATTGAGGGGAAAACGTTTTCAGGGAGCTTCTTTCAAAGCTTTCATGGAAGTTTCTACCTCAAGTTGACGACCAGGTAAATGAAATGCCTTATTTTGCGTGAAGGAATTTCAAAATAAAGATTTGAGAATGTCATGTCGGCGTGAAGGGCTCAAAATGGGAGATTCCTTGGATTTTCTCCATTTCAAATAAGCATTGCTTTTTTTTATTTACATTTTCATAAGTTATATTAAAGTATTTCTGGTAGATATAAGTTATTTGAAAAACTTTGATGTGAGTAATGCAGTATGCAATGTAAGTTGTATGTTGAATGTATGCATATGTAAAATGAAAAAATGAAATGGTTTTCTAAATGTGAAAGGATTTAATATAATATCAGCTTTTGGATTTCCATTTTTTCATGCTTTGAATTTTAAAGAACTTAAATGCTAGCGTTTATTTTTTTATTTATATTTCATGAAAAAACTCTGAAAAATATATTTTTTTTTAATTATTACCTTCCCCTATTACATTTTACAATGTATAGAGAAAGTATTGTGACAACTTTCAACAGGCATCCAAGAACTGTTTTTGATGCGGAAAACATCTATGGTTGGGGTATTTCTAGCTAGAAACATAGCGTTACGATAAATATAAACACTTTGGACAGTTATATTTCAACCTAATAGATAAAAATGTAAATAATTTTTACATGTTTTGTCGGAAATAGAGTGAATATGTATTATGTGTGAATATACAAAAAGGATTTCAGTATTTTAATATTATTCTATTTAAAAAAAATTAATAAAAATATTTAGCCGAGAGAGTTTTTGTCTCACTTTGTTTAATTTCAGCCAAAATATATTTTAAACTATAAAGGATAAATATAATCAGTAAGCGACAAAGATATGCAAAAGGGAATCCTGTTTCTAAATTAAGAATATATTTTTACACTTATATTATATTTTTGAGGGTATTGCCTTGTCAAGATCAAGAAGATTGAAAACTTTCGGTTTATCAAGTTTGTAAAGCTTATATCTAGAAAACTGAAAGCTATAAGAAGTAATTTATAATTGTTGGAAAGTTCTCCAAAGATATACAATTGGATTTGTATCAGATACTTTATTTTCAGAATATAGTGATTATAATTTCGATATTTTAATATTGGAACTATTTTGAAAAAGTAGTTCTAATTTCGATATTTTAAAATTTATACTGTTTTAAAAATGCATATAAAAATCAAACCACCGGCAAAAAAATATGTTATTCACGCAAAACAGATTTTGGCTCCTGCCGAACTGGAGCCACTACTGATTTTTTTATAGAAATATCCCAAATCAGCAATACAAATACACACTTTATAAAATCTACTTTCTCGCACATACATTCAAAAGAACTGTACAATTTTCCTACTTGTATAAAGAATCGCATCCATGAAATAGCTTACTCGGAGATTTGAAAGGTGAAATGGAATTGGACACAGAAAGTTCAAAATAAATCGGGAATTGAAGGAGAAACGCTTCCAAGGAGCTTCTTTCAAAGCTTTCGTGGGAGTTTCTACCTTAAGTTGACGACCAGATAAATGAAATGCCTTATTTTGCGTGAAAGGATTTTAAAATAAAGAGTTGAGAATGTCATGTCGGCGTCAAGGGCTCAAAATGGGTTGTTTTTTTTTTTTTACTTTTCTATAAGTTATATTAAAGTAATTTTGGTAAATGAATGTTCTTTTAAACACTTTGAAGTGGTATGTAATGTTTGTTGTATGTTGAATGTATACATATATAAAAAAAATCTGATGTGGGCAACACATGACTTTCCTTATATAATGCAATGAATTTACTACTTTTACAGTTAAAAAATATGTTATTCTTATAGTAGATACTTATATTATTTACAAGATATTGAATTTTCTTCAATGAGTCGTCATTTTCAGTGATTTAGCGTCATTTTTATCCATTTGGCTAGTTTTTGTTAATTTGGCAACAATTAAAAATGTCGCCACGTTGGCGACATTCCGCCAAATTCGTCGCCAAAATCTCGCCAAGCATTATGGGCGAAGAAATAAGTTATTCTTACAGCAGATAAATGACTATTGGCGTTCAAATACAAAAGTATTACTCAAAATGTATTTTTTTCATGAATGGAACGAGCTAGTTCCACAAGAATGATGTCACCCAATTTATCGCATGGTATTACATATGAAAAGTGAACATGTGTCTCAATAGGAAATATTTTTTTTCATTTTATATGACTTTTTGATAATTTTTTTGAAAAATGTGCAATATCTCGAGAATAGTTCATGTTAGCGTTCTAAAAATTATGTCAATCGTTTTCTAATGAAAAATTACATAAGAAATGTCTATTTGCGTAACTTTATTAGTGGTTTTCATTTTTTGACGATTTTTTCAAAATTTCATTCGAAAATTTAGGGGGGGTTCTGAACATTCGATTGCGTATAAAAACAATAGGCTTCCAGTGTTTACGGATTGTGATTTTTGTACCAAATTTGGTTCGAATCGGTCCATTCGTTCGTCAGTTATCGTCTCCACAGACTCACTGACACACACACACACAGTAAAAATATATTTTTACTTTCCTTATATACATAATGTATAAGGAAAGTATTGTGACGGGGTCGAAAATTCGAATTCGAGTTTTCGACGGGAGAGCACGTTTCAAGCATCCCTGATCACGAATCAAACATTTTTGAAGTGATGTCTGTGTGTGTGTGTGTGTGTGTGTGTGTGTGTGTGTGTGTGTGTGTGAAAGTATGTGTGTGTGTGTGTCAGTGAGTCTGTAGAGACGATAACTGACGAACGAATGGACGAATTCGAACCAAATTTGGTACAAAAATCACAATCCGTAAACACTGGAAGCCTATTGTTTTTATACGTAATCGAATGTTCAGAACCCCCCTAAATTTTCGAAAGAAATTTTGAAAAAATCGAAAAAAAATCAAAACCGCCAATAAAGTTACGCAAATAGACATTTCTTATGTAATTTTTCATTAGAAAACGATTGGCATAAATTTTAGAACGCTAACATGATCCGTTCTCGAGATATTGTACATTTTTCAAAAAAATTATGAAAAAGTCACATAAAAAAAATTCCTATTGAGAAACATGTCCACTTTTCATAGTAATACCATGCGATAAATTGAGTGACATCATTCTCGTGGATCTAGCTCGTTCCATTCATGAAAAAATATACTTTGAATAATACTTTTGTATTTGAACGCCAATAGTCATTTATCTGCTGTAAGAATAACTTTCTTAGTGCATAACGCTTGGCGAGATTTTGGCGATGAATTTGGCGGAATATCGCCAACTTGGCGACTTTTTTGAAATGTTGCCAAATTAATGAAAATCTCGCCAAATGGATAAAAATGATGCTAAATCAATGGAAATGACAACTAATTGTCGAAAATTCAATATCTTGGAAAGAATATTAGTATCTACTTTAAGAAAAACCTATTTTTTTACTGTAAAAGTAGTAAATTCATTACATTATATAAGGAAAGTCATGTGTTGCCCACATCAGATTTTTTTAATTATTACCTTCTCTTCTTACAAATTATAATGTATAGAGAAAGTATTGTGACAACTCTCAACAGGCAGCTAAGGAGTGTTTCTTATGCGAAAAACATTTATGATTGGGGTATTTCCAGTTAGAAACATAGGTTTACGAAAAATATAAACACTTTAGACAGTTATATCTCAACCTAATAGATAAATATGTAAATAATGTGTGCATGTTTCGTTTGAAATAGAGTGATTATGTATTATTTGTGAATATACAAATATGATTTCAATATTTTAATATTATTCTATTTAAAAAAAATAATAATACTATTTAGCCGAGAGAGTTTTTGTCTCACATTGCTGAATTTCACCCAAAATGTATTACTTTCCTTATATACATAATGTATAAGGAAAGTATTGTGACGGGGTCGAAAATTCGAATCCGAGTTTTCGACGGGAGAGCACGTTTCAAGCATCCTTGATCACGAATCAAACACTTTTGAAGTGATGCCTGTGTGTGTGTGTGTGTGTGTGTGTGAAAGTATGTGTGTGTGTGTGTGTGTGTGTGTGTCTGTCAGTGAGTTTGTGGAGACGATAACTGACGAAAGAATGGACCGATTAGAACCAAATTTGGTACAAAAATCACAATCCGTAAACACTGGAAGCCTATTGTTTTTATACGCAATCGAATATTCAGAACCACCCTAAATTTTCGAATGAAATTTTGAAAAAATCGTCAAAAAATCAAAACCACTAATAAAGTTACTCAAATAGACATTTCTTATGTAATTTTTCATTAGAAAACGATTGACATAAATTTTAGAACGCTAACATGAACCTTCTAGCTCGTTCCATTCATGAAAAACTAGCCCGTTCCATTCATGAAAAAATATACTTTGAGTAATACTTTTGTATTTGAACGTCAATAGTCATTTATCTGCAGTAAGAATAACTTATTTCTTCATCCATAACGCTGAACTAGATTTTGGCGACGAAATTGGCGGAATGTCGCCAACTTTGTGACTTTTTGTAATGTTGCCAAATTAACGAAAATCTCGCCAAATGGATAAAAATGACGTTACATCAATAAAAATTACGACCAATTGTCGAAAATTCAATATTTTGGAAAGAATATTAGTATCTACTATAAGAAAAATCTATTACTTTCCTTATATATATAATGTATAAGGAAAGTATTGTGACTGGGTCAAAGATTCGAATTCAAGTTTTCGACGGGAGAGCACGTTTCAAGCATCCCTGATCACGAATCAAACAGTTTTGAAGTGATGTCTGTGTGTGTGTGTGTGTGTGTGTGTCAGTGAGTCTGTGGAGACGATAACTAACGAACGAATGGACCGATTCGAACAAAATGTGGTACAAAAATCATAATCCGTAAACACTGGAAGCCTATTGTTTTTATGCGCAATCGAATGTCCAGAACCCCCCTAAATTTTTCAATGAAATTTTGAAAAAATCGTCAAAAAATTAAAACCGCTAATAAAGTTACGCAAATAGATATTTCTTATGTAATTTTTTATTAGAAAACGATTGACATAAATTTTAGAAAGCTAGCATGAACCGTTCTCGAGATATTGTACATTTAAAAAAAAAATTATCAAAAAGTCATATAAAATTATAAAAAACATTTCCTATTGAGAAACATGTTCACTTTTCATATGTAATACCATGCGATCAATTGTTTGACATCATTCTCGTGGATCTAGCTCATTCCGTTCATGAAAAAAGATACTTTAAGTAATACTTTTGTATTTGAACGCCAATAGTCATTTATCTGCTGTAAGAATGACTGATTTCTTCGTCCATAACGCATGGCGAGATTTTGGCGATAAATTTGGCGAAATGTCGCGAACTTGGCGACTTTTTGAAATGTTGCCAAATTAACGAAAATCTCGCCAAATGGAAAAAATTGACGCCAAATCAATGAAAATAACACAATCAATATACAACTAAGAGATATACTGCTTCTACTACTTTGACCCAAACCGCCCTATCTACTTGAAGGTGTAAGGTATCTGCTTGGACGACGGGGAAGTACCACCCAATTTAAACCGGAACTCGGTGGGAGGCGGAATCCACAGAGATCGTACTTTCTTTCCCCCATCGCCAACCTTTCGGAATGATTTACGAAGTCACACATGCCCGTACTCTGCGTAAAAAAGGGGACAATTTGGGCCAGCCGAGAATCGAACTCGTGTTGTCCGAGGGCAATTCTCAAGCGCTAACCACTAGGTTGCCCCACCCCTTCGAATTACAATGTAAAATATACTTAGGATTTTTTTGGAGAGGAAAACATGACACTTGTTTTATTTTGGGAAACTCAAAATTAACGAGTCAAGAAACCGCTTAAAACTCGAGATTTTCTATTGCCCCAAAATCATTCTACACATGTAAACTTTTATATCTCGACTTATTCTTTTACTCTTTATTTATATCTCGAAAACTAAAAGTGTTAGAGATGAACTATAAGAAGTAATTTCTAGCCAATTTCTAGCCTCCTAATTTCAGTATTTAAATATTGTAATGCTCATATCTCGAAAACTGAAAGTATTAGAGATGAACTATAAGAAGTAATTTCTAGCCAATTTCTAGCCTCCTAATATCAGTATTTAAATGTTATAATGCTTATATCTCGAAAACTAAAAGTGTTAGAAATGAACTACAAGCAGTAATTTCTAGTCAATTTCTGTCCTCCTAATTTTAGTATTTAAATGTTGTAATGCTTATATCTCGAAAACTAAAAGTGTTAGAGATGAACTATAAGAAGTAATTTCTAGCTAATTTCTAGCCTCCTAATTTCAGTATTTAAATATTGTAATGCTTATATCTCGAAAACTAAAAGTATTAGAGATGAACTATAAAAAGTAATTTCTAGCCAATTTCTAGCCTCCTAATATCAGTATTTAAATGTTATAATGCTTATATCTCGAAAACTAAAAGTGTTAGAGATGAACTATAAGAAGTAATTTCTAGCCTCCTAATTTCAGTATTTAAAGATTTTAATGCTTATATTTCGAAAACTAAAAGTATTAGAGATGAACTATAAGAAGTAATTTCCTAACCAATTTCTAGCCTCCTAATATAGTGGTTATAATTTCGGTTTTTTTGTTTGTTTGTTTGTACTTGAGTTTTTTTTTTTTGGTTGTTGTTGTTGTTTTTTTGTTTTAATTTAATTTTGGACAAGATTGAAAATGTGTCAAGAAAGCAAACCATGAACAAAGAAAGATGTTATTCATGCCAAACCATTTCGGCCCCATCGGACTGGGAGCCACTGCCGATTTTTTTTTTACAGTGTAGCGTGTAAGGAACCTTGCTTCCACAACAGAGAATCGAACCGGATCTACGTACTGGTCATCCGACGCTCTACCGTTGAGCCACTAGGACGTAATTACAAACTCTTATATTCAAAGTGGAACTTGCACGCTCCACACCGTAATGTCAGATTGACGTGCAACTGACAATCGGAAATTTCAACTGGATTCGAAATCTAAAGGAGGAGAGTAATAAGTCCATGTCCACTATAAGAAAGAGGAAATCCATTCCAGCCAAAGATTGTCCTAGAATTTTTCCAGAAAATTAAAAATGCGTTCTAGCTTATTTTTAAGGAGTATTTTGCCTTCCAGAGGAGTAACTTTTAACAAATGAGCAATTACCCTCAAATTTCCAGATATTATAAAGACAATTTCAAGGTTACCCAAAAGAAACTCTCTTTATGTGCACATATCTGAAAAAATACAGAATGTATGATGTATTTGACATAGAGTCAAAAGAATTTTGTAAATTCTATTGTTTTTTTTTTTGTTGTTGTTGTTTTTTTGTCAAATTGCCAGGCACTTGACTAAATTCTATTGTTAAACCAGGATAATTTTCTTAAATTATTTTTCGAACTCATTTAAATTAAAGTTATTAGGACTACTATATTTAAACTAAAAGATGAAACCAAGATTTTTAATTTAAATTCTAAAGATATAAATTTAGATGCAAATGCATCAAGTTTGAATTTACGTTTCTGGAACGGTTGCATTTCTAACTACCCAAATCATTATTTAAATACCATTATTCAAAAATTGACGTTCATTTCATTAATAATGTGTTTGAAAAATAGTTTCTGTATAAAACACAAAATAACAAATTTTAGCCGATTCAAACTTATTGCGAAAGTGAAAAAATGTCTTCATTTCATTAATAATAAGTTTGAAAAACGACTATTATACAATACGTAATATTAGCAAATTTTGTAAATTTAGGTAAGCAAAAAATATTTTCGCAATTATACGAAATATACTGAGAATCGAGTACAATTTCAGTGTGTTTTTCGTGATAGTGATGCAAAACAGTCCTTCATTTCATTAATGATAGTGAGAAACATTTTTACTTTCCTTATATACATAATGTATAAGAAAAGTATTGTGACGGGGTCGAAAATTCGAATTCGAGTTTTCGACGGGAGAGCACGTTTCAAGCATCCCTGATCACGAATCAAACATTTTTGAAGTGATGTCTGTGTGTGAGTGTGTGTGTGTGGGGGGGGGGGGGGGGGTCTGTGGAGAAATGGAGATAACTGACGAACGAATGAACCGATTCGAACCAAATTTGGTACAAAAATCGCAATCTGTAAACACTGGAAGCCTATTGTTTTTATACGCAATCAAATGTTCAGAACCCCCTAAATTTTCGAATGAAATTTTGAAAAAGTCGTCAAAAAATCAAAACCAATATTAAAGTTACGCAAATAGACATTTCTTATTCATTAGAATTAATTTTTCATTAGAAAACGATTGACATAAATTTTAGAACGCTAACATGAACCGTTCTCGAGATACTGCACATTTTTCAAAGAAATTATCAAAAAGTCATATAAAATAGAAAAAAAAATATTTCCTATTGAGAAACATGTTCACTTTTCACATATAATATCATGCGATAAATTGGGTGACATCATTCTCGTGGATCTAGCTCGTTCCATTCATGAAAAAAGATACTTTGAGTAATACTTTTACATTTGAACGCCAATTTATCTGCTGTAAGAACAACTTATTTCTTCGTTCATAACGCTTGGGGAGATTTTGGCGACGAAATTGACGGAATGTCGCCAACTTGGCGACTTTTTGAAATGTTGCCAAATTAACGAAAATCTCGTCAAATGGATAAAAATGACGCTAAATCAATGAAAAAGACGACTAGTTGTCGAAAATTCAATATCTTGGAAAGGATATTAGTATCTACTAGAAGAAAAACCTATTTATTTTACTCTAAAAGTAGTAAATTCATTTCATTATATAAGGAAAGTCATGTGTTGCCCACATCAGATTTTTTTTATGTATAGCACGAAATTATTACAAAAATTTTTGTCAATTAAATAGATTTCAAAAGTAGAAGAAAGAAAAGAATCATTGGTAATCTCTTGCCTCTTACGTGGAACAATGGGAATAGTCGTTTGCGAACATGATTTTCCCAATCGCGCGAAAACTTCTTACCAGAAGAATGAGAAAACCCCGATCTCAAAATTAGTGTCTGTTTTCAAATTCGTAACATTTTCGGGAAATTTGTGACAGATTTCCATTTTTATGTATTTTTCGGAACTTCCGTGAACATTGTGATTGGCGATTTTTTTTTCAAAATCATGGAGTAAAAATACGCCTTACTTAATTTTCAAAGCGTATTTACCTATTTTAAAGCGTGAAATACGCGTACAGAGGCGTTACCTTGATCTCTGGTCCCCGTCTCTTATTGGATAGAGCCGTCCGAGTCGCTTAATGGTCAGTTTGAAGATTCGTGACTTAACTTCTAGTTGCGACTAAGATTGTTTACAAGTTATGTTACAAAATAAACACTTCATAAGCAATTATTATCTAATGACATGTAACATACTTTATAGAACGTTAACCTGTGCTTTTTTATAAATATATTTCACCTTTCTTATGGCGAACTATCTCAAGAACGGATCAAAAAGAATCCTAAAACAGTAAATTTAGTCACTAAAAATCTGTTAGTGATTTGCAACTGCCCTCAACATGAAATGAAATTATAATATTGTTTAGAAGTTATTACGAGTCGTTCTCGGAATATTAGACATTTTCGTCTTCCATATGAATCGTTACATTTCTCTAAAGATGTAAAATATTTCCAAGAAATTTGGTATGCTCAAATTCATCGGAAGTGAAATATATATAACTTTCTAAGACTTCCTTGAAGAACATAATGCTTATATCTGGGCAATTGGGCAACTACAATTGCCTCGAGGGCGTTTTGAGCCCTCCTACTCAGGTCAGAAACAATGGGTTCTGTCAACAATCAATAAGAAACAGCTACAGGGAATTAATTATTGAATCAGGAAGTTGTTGCTTTCTTTATATAGGTAATATAATATGTAAGGAAAGTATTGTGACGGGGTCAAAAATTCGAATTCAAGTTTTTGATAAAAGAACACGTTTCAAGTATCCCTGAACTCGAATCGAATATTTTTCAGGTGATGTCTGTATGTAAATATGTGTGTGTGTGTCCGTGAGTCTGTGGAAGTGATATCTCACAAACGAATGGAGCATGGCTAAAGAAATTTGGTACAGAAATTACAATCGGGGAATACTAGAAAAGAAATTGTATGTTCGGAAAATCCCAGATTTTCGAATGCAATTTTGAAAAATCATCAAAATATCAGAACCTCCATCAATGTTACTTAAATAATATTTCTTGTGTAATTTTTCATTAGGAAACGATTGACACTAAGTTCTGAACGGTAGCACGAACCTTTCTCAAAATATTCAACTTCATTTCAAATAAATCTATCAAAAATATCACATAAAATTAAAAAAAGTATTAACTATCGTGAAATATGTTCACTTTTTATGTGCAACATTATGCGATAAATTTGTCGACTTCATTCTCGTGAATCTAGTTCATTCCATTCACGAGAGAAGGTACTTTGTGCAATAGTTTTGTGTTTTGACGCCTAACGATTTGCCAACAGTCATTTCTGTATAAGAAATACTCTTCTTTTCATTGGTCTGCAATACTTATAAATAAATCTGACGCACTTGATGACTCATTTAGCAAAATATATCACCAATTTGACGTTATTTCATCCCAGATGGATGAAAATATTGCTAAAATTGCAAAAATGTTGCTAAGTTAGCGAAAATGACTCTAAATTGATAAAGTAATAATTAAAATGTTTTAATACATGAACTGTATTGCTTATTGCGGATGCTATCAATATTGATAATTGTCAATTAATAGTTGGTGCGATATAAGTTAATTGGGCACTTCGAAATAGTTTTACATGCTGTCCTCCGGAAAAGCACCAAATGTACAATTCATCATTAAAAACATTATACCATAGATCTTATACATCATTTTTTCAATGTAAAAGAAGTAAATTTAGTACATTGTCTACGGAAAGTCATGTGCTGCCCACAACAGATTTTTTTAAGGAAATGTATGCTCAAATTAATCGATAATAAAATGTATGATCAAATTAATAGGTAATGAAGGAAATATTACTCGGTAATGCGAAATCTATGCTAAAATTAATCGGTAACTAAATGTATGCTCAAATTAATCGGTAGTGAAATACATGTTCGTATTAATCGGTAAATCTTGATTTTCAGAGAGGTCTAACCATTAAAATCCTTAATTTGTGTTATTGTATTGTAATTTGTGTTATTGTATTGTTCCCTTCACAATATTAAATCTCTCCCAATCAATTTAATATTGTGAAGGGAAAGTCATATGTTGGATTAGATGTACTTAGCATTCAATATTGTTACCACGTATGCTCTGGAATCGTGGGTGTACGCTCAAGATACAAGTATGAGTCCAAATTTCTGGATAACTAACACGTTTATTCACAACCACATCTTAAAAAAGAACAATATACAGTAAAACAGCACTTAACTGCCCCTCTAATTTCACAAAATAACTAATACTATTCTCAAAACATTGACGAAAGTCGCAGTTCAATGTAGCTCGTATCTCGTCCACTGCTGTCCAACTAAGTGATGATTCTTTTTATAGATTCGCTACAGAAACTTCTGGGAATCTCTAACTCAAAGAATATTGAATGTTTCGAGGTCTTTCTCGAATCGTTGTAAAGCCGCCAAGTGTCGACAAATTGTCGATAAATCGTCCAATCTAGCAACCCTCCTGCGGAATTCAGCATCTGGAAGCCCTAGATATACATCATGGGAACGTCTATTAGGGTATATTTTTGCGTCTGGTTCTTAAAGGAAAAGAGGGAATATTACACGTTCGAAGCACTATATAGACGGTGATTGCTTTTTTAACAGAAATTTGCCAAGTCTCCAATTCAAATACTCCATAGGATCTACTTTCACTCACATACATTCAAAGCTGATATTCTATTTTTCCTGTCTTTGTATAGAAGCACATCCATGAAATGACATAGTACGAGATTTGAAAAGAGAAATGGAATTGGACACGGAGACGTCAAAGCAAATCGCGAATTGGAGGAAAAGCACTTTGAGGGTTTTATTTTAAACGCTTTCATTGGGCTGTCTGCCTCAAATCAACAACCAGGTAAATGTAAATAACTCTCAGCTTTACAGTTTGTGAGAAACGATCTAACTAAAGCAATTCAAAAGACCATATCCATATCAATGGATCGAAATGGGAGATTCTTTGGAGTTTCCTCCGTTTCAAATAAGTATTACTTTTATGAAGTTCATTTCAAAGTAGGTTTGGTACATGAAAGAGCTTAAGAATCTCAAACATGCAAAAAAAAATTCAAAATTTCTTTTTAAAAAAAGTACATGGGGAATCGAATCACCGATATCAGGCTTCTCAGATACGCTATTCCCATTAAGTTACTGGGCCAACTATGTTCTTATTTTATAAGCATAGGGCAATGTATAGAGAAAGTGTTGTGACGGGATGGAAAATTCGAATTCGAGTTTTCGACGGAAGAGCGCGTTTCAAGCATTCCTGGACTGGAATACTTGAATAAAACGTTTTTGAGGCGATGCCTGTATAGATGGAATACTTGGGAGAGAAGATACTTGTGTGATAGTTTTGCATCTTTTACGACCAGCAATTCTCCAATAACCTTTTATATATAAAAAACACCTCTTCTTTCCGCCTGTGCTTATTACTCTGTTATGACTCTGTGGATAAAGGGATGGTTAAAACATTATCTTGGTAATATGCTGAATTGATTTTGAAATTTTTTTCGACTTTTCTTGTCAAAATTTACCATTGTACAACAAGCCAGCAATAATCATGAATCCTTTACTGAATTTATTTAGAATTCTTGGAACCAAATGTTTAGCGCTTTTTCTTCTCTTTTGGGGAGTAAATCTATATTTTTTGTTGCAGTCATTTAAATAGATCCATGCTTCAATTGTCACAATATATTTCCATCTGTCACGAGTAAAATTATTTTCATTGAGAACTAACTCTGCAGCGTGTTCTGCGCTCAACTACATGCCTAGACTGTGAACATTATGATTTTTAGCTTTTTTTAGAGTTAAATATTTACTTATTTTGCTGCAGAAGTATTTGAAGACACTGAAGTTGTTCTTTGAGTCGATGTATTTTATTTTGAGACAAGAGACTTTTTAAAATGGTCGTAAATGTACTTGCTTTCTTTCGGTAGCCATTCGTTTGTTTTGTTGTTGTTTTTTCGATTAAAAGCAATGCTTGATGCTTTTTTCTTTTATTATTAATAATATCGCTTAGGTTGCATTTAAAAATGTGAATTCCGTGATTTTTGTGACGTTTTTAATTACAGAATAAGAATATTTCTCTTCGGAGCGAAATCAGCTTTCATTCCAAAGTTTGTTTGCATGCGCCATTTTTAAAATAAACAAAATTTAGCTTTTCTAAAATGGGCTGTTACCAGATAGCGTATTTTTCTTTTTATTAAGTTTCTATTTTGTTACTTTTTGCAATAAAATTGTTCTAGATATATGTAAACAGCCTCTATACATCAATTTTTGTCATTCTTATAAAATGCTCCCCAAATAGATTTACATACTTTAGCGCTAATTTTCCGCGGATTCACACAGAATTGTAACTAAAGAATAGTTTAATACTTCTTATTTTAACATTTTAGCACTTCAAGCAGTCATTGGAGTCAGATGTGGATTAAGCATCTACCGGAAAAACATTCTTTTGTAATCTGTAGCGAAAACTCGAAATGAAATATAAATTGGACTTTTTGGGGGGTTCATTGAAAAAGTTCTGATAAAATGGAAAGAACTCTCTAAGATTTCTTTACTGCCGATTCCGTTTCTCACCTGATTGGACGCCGTAAAAAGGATGCTTCAAATCCATCTGGTGAGTTCCATTTCTTATTTTTTCGAACGCCTCCTCGTGTGGATAATTATATCCTGCTGCTAAAAGAAATGTTTACGGTCATATTTATCCCTTTTTCCCAGAATCTAATATAATACTCGTATTATTATTTAATCTAATATGATTTTGAATAATATTAATCTAATATAATATTGCATAATATTAATCTAATATGATATATAATAATATTAATCTAATATGATATTGCATAATATTAATCTAATATGATATTGAATAATATTAATCTAATATGATATTGCATAATATTAATATAATATGATATTGAATAATATTAATCTAATATGATATTGAATAATATTAATCTAATATGATATTGAATAATATTAATCTAATATGATATTGAATAATATTAATCTAATATGATATTGCATAATATTAATCTCATATGACATCCCATAATATTAATCTAATATGATATTGAATAATATTAATCTAATATGATATCGCATAATATTAATCTAATATGATATTGAATAACATTAATCTAATATGATATTGCATAATATTAATCTAATATGATACCGCATAATATTAATCTAATATGATATTGCATAATATTAATCTAATATGATATTGAATAATATTAATCTAATATGATATCGCATAATATTAATCTAATATGATATTGCATAATATTAGTTTAATATGTTATTGCATAATATTAATCTAATATGTTATTGCATAATATTAATCTAATATGATATTGAATAACATTAATCTAATATGATATTGCATAATATTAATCCAATATGATACTACATTATATTAATCTAATATAATATTGCATAATATTAATCTAACATGATATTGCATAATACATATTATCATTTCAGCCAGTATACTGGATTGTATACAGCATGGTTGACTTCACTTATTGGTTTCAGCAATTGGTTTCATGCTCATTCTTTCAATTCTTCTTTCATTCTTCTGAAAGTTTGTTAAAATAAAACGCAAAATTCTTTCATCTTGCTTTTATTTTTGATAAGTAGTATCTTCTTAAAAGTAGATGTATAAACAAGATCCGATTAACTCAAGTTTGGGGAGGCACAGCTCCATATGAGTGCCCTATTTTTATCTCATGAATATAACCCTAGAAATGTTTTCAAAATAAATTTCTCATATACTCATCAATTTACTCGAAAAATCCTATTACCCGAGTTGCTTGATCAACTAAATATTCTCATGAAGCAATTGGTTTTTAAAACCGATTGTCTCTAACAAAATTACAGAATTTTTGTTACTAAATTTGATGTCTATTTCCTTATTTAATCAATAGCGGTTAATTTACTTTTGCAATTAATCCAATAATCTAAAACATTGATTATCATGCAATTTATTTTCATTAATAGTTTAACATTTAAAATTAAAAGAATATGGGCACTTACAGTTCTGGCTGACAACCAAAATGTTACCTTGTATTCCTGTATGGGGCCTCCCTTAAATATTTCGATGGGAAGATTATGCTTCCCTTGCCTTTTCGATAATCAGGCACTGACTGGAACCAAATTTCATATGGTCACTTGAACAAAAAGAGTTCAATTAAGAAATGTTATGCTGCACAGTAATCCAAGGGCAAATACCCAGTGCAATTCCCAGTGAAATCTACAGAATTTATGTAGATATTTTTATAATTTTATATTTAGTATAATGTGTATGTATTTTAATTTTATAGATATTTTTCATAAAAATGACATAAAAAACTGGCAAAATAGGCTAAAATTTGAAAATTGAAATTGAATTATTTCACGACTTTGACTCGTGCCGCTGGGGCTGACAGCAAATTAAAATTAGATTTTGCTGAAAACGTGTCTGTGCAATTTTCTTTTCATCTGACTACATCTTATTCTTTTCATTTCCTTACATCTGACTTTTCTTTTCATCTTTGTCAAAGGGAAAATTCCCTATTTTAATAGACAACTCGCCAAATATTGCAGGTAATCGTACCCGAATTTTTACAATGCATGGTAATGTGTAGGGAAAGTATTAGAATCGTGTCAAAAATGGCAATGCGAGTTTTCGGCGGATCTACGCATTACGAGTAATAGCTATCTTTCAGTCTGTGTGTCTACAATGCATGTATCCAGTCTAGCTCAAAAAACTATTCAGCAAAACTTCACAAAATTTGGTCGGTAAGTCACCCTATTAGATTTCGGCCGCTTTTGGCGAAATGGCCCTCAAAAATCGTCAAAATCTGAAAAGACTACATATATTCACATGATTTCATTTAATGCTTGTTTCTTATGTAAGTAGGGAGCTCTGCCCCCTTGCTCGTTACGTTCACTAACCCCCCTTAACTCGCTTATTGTTAGTCGGAGGCTTCGCAAGTACTTTCGTACCGCCTGCTACGCAGGATTAATAGTCCTTTGGTGCCATCCCTTGTAAACTAGCATTCACACAACCCTAGATCTTTCTTCGCGAACGCTTTTAAACCGACCGGCACACACGAGCGCCTGCATGTCCTATACTCGCTGACGTTTCCAAAACCCTAGGGCTCCGTCCTTCATTCACTGCCGTTCATTAATCGGAGCTCGCCGTAGGCGTAATGCACCAGTTGGGGCTCCGCCCCCTTATTAGCTGACGCTCACCAACTCCCTTAACTCGCTTCGCGTACAATTTCACCCAGCTCGCAATGCTCGCCAACCTTGAAACTCTCTTTGAGTGTTGGGAGGGTCTCCCAATTTCTGGCGCCCGCTGAACTAGCATCACTGTGTGAGCTAGCACAATGTGAGCTAGAATCATTGTGTGCTAGCATCACTTTCGTGTCTCCTGCTATTAAGAACGTTTGCTTAGTGTATTACGAACAAACAGCAAAATGTCATAACAATGTTTTGCCGTTTGTTTGTAATATAGTAGCAAAATATCGTGTTACGTTTTATGTATAGAGATATTTACAACAATAATACATTTAATTGTTGTGCAACAATTAAATCTTAATGTTGATTTCAACAGTAGTTACGAAACGCTCTATTTGTTTATACGATTAAGCGATAAGACAAATGATTGTCAACATTTTGAATTATACAAGCTCAGTAACTAACTTTGAGTTATGTTTAGAACTAAATATCTATACTACTAATGTTTGTTTTCATCAATCTTCAATAACTTAGATCTCGTCCATTTTGTAACGTTTTTGTCAAAAACCAATCAGAGGAAAGCTGACAATCGGCTCGACCAATTAAATTTTGCCCGTAGAGAAGAAAATTTTTTGCTTCAGAAGTACATAAGAAATTGAATTACTTATTAATTAAATCGAAAAGACTCTGCCCTGCAAAAATTCAAGTATGTAGATACATGCCAACGAAACTGCTATTAATAGTCAGTCCAAGAAGCGAACTCGCAGCTCAAATACTCTTCCTTTGATTTTGACATTAAATATGTCCTAAACTAAACTTTAAATCGAAAAACGGTTTATATCAGTTTTTTCTCCCAATATTTCTCTGCGAATATACCAAATTTCATATTTTTATATGCAATAGATTTTGCGGTAAGTGAGAAAGAAACACGAGAAAGGCAAAATTTATTAAACAGCAGGAGGCGGCAGCTACTGTTTTAAATGTAGATATATATATATATATATACACTAGAACAAATTACCCGGCGTTGATTGGATTCTAAATAAGCCCCTACTAATAAATTATTAAATAATCGCTTATTTTGCTATATATATGAAATAGGGGGGGGGGGGAATTTTAAAGCAGATGGTTTCATTCTAAATCACTACTTTCGAAGATGCTAAAATGACCAAAGAAAAATACGGAAATTGAAATAAATGTTTGGTAAGGATGTAACTTTTGCTCTAATTCTGCCATTTAAAATCTAAATTACATTTTAATTTAATTATAGCTCCGAAAGTCCTGGATAAGTTTTCAGCGGCATTTGGACAACCCTCAATTAAAATGTATAACATTATTCTAGCCCCCCCCCCCTCAGAGTATGAGTTTGTGAAAAAGTAAACGTCAAATATTTTTGCATACTAACTATACATTTCGATAATATTTTAAAAGTATATACTATATAATAAAAGATTTTATTCAATGAATGTTAGAATTTGATTTCCGTATCCAGGAAGCTGCGAAGAATAAGGCCGCAGCTGATTAAAAACAATAGGCAGAAATACAACCTGCTCTGCCTTCAACAAACAACGTTGGCTGGCTATAAGGAAGCGCGTTGACCGACATGAAAATCCAATGTGCAAGGTTGCGTAAAATTTCACTAATACTGATTTATAGTAATGAAATGTTTCACTATTTTGTACAGACCAATTAATATCATATATACTACTAGGGGGCTTCGCCCCCTGCGTTCCTCTCGTTAACCCCGTAACTCGCTTCGCGAGTCCAGATGTCTCCTACTCACTTACGCTCGCTTCGCGAGCACGTTTACCGCCTGCTACGCAGGCGTAATACTCCCATTGAGAATCCTCCTGTGTTATCTGACATTCACGCTCAGTTCAACGCTCTTTGGTGGTATTACCCAGTGCGCAATCACATTGCATTTCTACTCATTTGTATATTTGCCTGGCACGTACCTTCATGCCAAGTGTTCTTACGATTCCCCAATTACTTCTCGGTGCGCAAATTTTAATGTCTTAAAGTGTATTATCAAAATATCACTTTTGTTCTTAAGTTGTGAAGTCCCTATCTCATAGTTATCTTTTAATGTCCAGGCGCTTGATCGTCGAATCATTTGCCCACTTTCAACGGTCAGATCGTGATCTATTTGGTCTTATGACGTTACCCTGGCGCTGGCGCACCATAGAAGCAGAACATATTACGCTTTTAATCGTCACCACAATATCCATGCCCGCAGGTGGGAGTGGAACCCACAATTCGGCAGTCGAGACATCACAAGGAAACACCTGCCTCAGACCTCTTAGTCACCAAGCTAGTATAGAAACATATACACATATATGTAAACATTTCCCAGTATTTGAAATATGCTCAAGAGGTCAAAAAATATTTTTCCATCAAAATTGAAAAATTTCAGGAAAAATACTCTTACTATACAATAGCTATACAATAGAATGAGTAGGTAAAAATAGGTTGCCGACATAATACATTTGTAAAAATAGCAACCGCACGTAAATTGAGCGAAAAGTTTTTTTTTTTTTAAATGACTCATGTACGTTTATTTAATTAGCGAGTTTCCGAAAGTGAAAATAATTTCCAACGCATTCCCTTGGCTTTTAGAAATTAAGATTAAACTTTAAACGCGTTCACATAGAAACGTGCGCAATTAATTAAGCAAGAGGTAATTATACTCCGTGTAACAAGTAATTCACGCGACTGAAAACGAAACTTACGGAATGTCTGAATGTAAAGAATCGGGTAATTAGCGAAATATCACTTGTTCAATATCACTCTAGCACGCACTTTAAATATATTTAAATAAAAAGCGATACAAGCGTAGAGAAAATATTATAAAGAGTCGAATTAAATCGAGCTTTTGACGAATTTAATTTAACAGTTTCGGAAATCCAAGAGCTTCTATCTATGTCGATGTTTTTATATCAATATGTCTGTATAACGTACAATCGGTCAATAAGAATCTGTATGTCAATGTGTCTATATAATATACAATCGGTCAAAAAAAACTGAACACCACTCGTTAATCATTCCCATGAGATGGTACAGAGTAATAACTAAATTCATAGAATAATCACTAGATTCATAATAAGACCAACTGCAATTAAATGAGCCTCTAATTTCTATAACGGGATGCCTTATTTTATTTACAAGCGTAATAGTCATCTGAAAATATACCTGGAATTATTACTCCCCCAAAATGTCGTAGGTATTAAATTTATGCGTACCCAACTCTTGCGTACTCCGTGGGTCCTTTTGCAACGTACGTATTAGCAACTCGCCTAAGAATGAATATGAAGTAGGCACGACAACGGTCTTGCAAAATGTTGGCCCAAACTACACAACCATCTTCAGCTGAGCTTTTACTCGGAGCAATTTCTTAAGGCCTAATTACCACAGGTCGTCAATTAGATTGAGTTCGGGTGACGCAGTCCAGGACCTGGAACCGAATTCGGTAAAGCCAAGCAGTGGTAGAACGTGGAATATGCGGCTTGGCGAGTTCTTGATGTAAGGTTGAATATCTCTAAAAACGCAACGAGGCCAAGAAGGAAAATGCTGTTACAAAATTACCTGCCAGAGGTATAAATTGGCAGTCCCATCATACGGAACCAAATCAACATTGCAAAAATATTCAAATCACTCTCACATTTACATAGGGCCTGGATACCATATAGAATCTTTTTTTTTTAATTGTAAAAACTAATTTCTATGGAGCACTTCTTATTCTGATCATCTGAGAACGACAAAAAATCAATATATCTTGTTTGAAATCAACAATTTTAACACATATTTGAGTGTAAGAATGCAGGAAAAAATGCTTAATATCAGATTTGTAAATAGTGAAATATTTCTATGAAGTTCAGAAAACTTCAAGAAATACGCTTATAGAAAAGCAATAGTTTAAGTTGTTTCTTCCAAACAACAAAATGTCACGAATTTTACTAGGCTAGGAAGAAAACTTTTGTGAGTTACAAGAGGAAAATATTTGAAGATTTTGATTAAATACTATTTTGTAAGAAACGTGTAACTTTAACTTTTAACATCTAACATTCACAATTTTTTAATAATTTTCTAAATGCCCATTTAGTGAATTTTCCAAATGCCTCATATAATTTAAGTCAGTACCTTCCGACTATCGTAAATTAATGCCTAAAAAGAATGTTTAATTGGTCTGGAATGAAAAATAATAAATGTTACAACTGGTGATACTGCCATACACAGTATATTATACACAATATTTCCATGAAGTGGCGAAAATGTATACAAAGTTCACTGCAAACGTACAATTAAATTATACCCTATAGGAAAGAGGAAATACTCGTTTTACTGTCTTCATCATTGGAAGAATTAGAAGCGGATTTAATGAAAATGGGTCAGTAGGCAAGAATCTTAGTGGTGCCTAATACAGTGGCGTAGACAGGAGGGCACAAACGGGCCGGAGGCCCCGGTTTGTTTTTATTTAAGGATGTTTTAAATGCCCGCCCTCGAAAAAAATAGCCTGCGCCACTGCTTAGTACCAGGGTCAAGCGGTCAAGGTGGGGAACCCCTGTTCTGGGCGGATCCTCGATAAAATTTTGAAAAATAGAGTTCAAAAGATGTGTTTTGGAGTGTTCTAGAATCGAAATGAGATACTTGGAAATATACTCCAAATAAACATAATATATGTTGTTTTTCTTGCTTTTGTCTCCATTTACGTTTATCTCCATTCATCTCCATCTAGATTCTAGAGCAGCGTAGATGGAGATAAATGCAAGAAATTACTACGCATGCTTATTAAATATGCGTGCAGCCTGTACGCAGGCATTTGCATTACAAAAACAAACACAATTCAAGCTGAACACATAACATGTTTTATTTTATCAGCAGTAAGGACTGGTGAATCACCAGTCTTTGCCAGTCCAGCTGGTCACCAGTGGTGACCAGCAGAAAAATTTTAACTAAATGAATAAGATATAAAACGGGAAAATATGTAATGTAAGTTAAGCAATCACTCCTGCTTTGAGCTAAACCCAAACTTAGCCCCTGGGCAAGCTTTAAAGTGTGCAAAACTGGAGATTACGTCACTGACATCCAAAGACGCTACGAATTCACGCTCAACAAGGAGGACTGGTGAATCACCAGTCTTTGCCAGTCCAGCTGGTCACCAGTGGTGACCAGCAGAAAAATTTTAACTAAATGAATAAGATATAAAACGGGAAAATATGTAATGTAAGTTAAGCAATCACTCCTGCTTTGAGCTAAACCCAAACTTAGCCCCTGGGCAAGCTTTAAAGTGTGCAAAACTGGAGATTACGTCACTGACATCCAAAGACGCTACGAATTCACGCTCAACAACCAGCATATACAAATCGTTCAGGCGGTATTCTGTTATATTCGAGTGGACATAACTCTTAATTCGCTTGAGGACACTCATAACACGTTCGCAGCCGGCATTGCTCAGGGGAAGGATCAGAAATATGCGAAGAACCAATGCTAGTTGTAGATAGATATCCAGGATTCGATTTGACCCAAGAAAAGTCAGGTACATCTTGTACTCTGAACCGTTAGTTCGTCCATTCGACGTATTTCGAGGCTCAAAATATTGGAGGAGAGCTGTATATAGGATTGAGAAATCGTTTTCTCGAGAGAACTCACTTTGGTTAATGTAACTTTAAATCTTATATACGGTAGCTCCTTCGGTTTTATTTTCGGCTATAACTTTTACCGCAAAAAAAATCAGAAGTGGGACATGGAAGTCACGGGATCTCCGTGCTGTTTTGGAGATTTCACAGTGATTAAAAATATTAAAGTACTTGCCTCAGTTTAAACATATATTTTAATAGAATACGTTCCATATTATATAAAAACTTTATTTTAAAAAAGATTATTTGTGAAAATTATCATTTATAGGCCGAGGACATGAATGTTCCATGATATTTTGGCCTTATAAATACTTCCAAACGACATTGACTTCGATTATTACGAAGTCTATTTAAAATATATTTTAATTTCGGAAATGATCTTTAGTAAAACGCCTGAGTGTGAGTGGACGACATAATTAAAACGATTCTACCATTTGACGTTATAAATGTTAATTCGAAAATTATCGCAAAAGTTCCTTTTCCTTTCGTTTTCGGAAAATTGAAAAATCGTCGGCTGAGTCCGTACGGTGGCTCTTCGTGGCGCAGTAGGCAAATGTCAGTGTGCCGCGTGTTAAATCCGCCTCTGGGAAGAATCAAATGGAAACAGACTTAAGCAGCTAGGAAAACTAGAAAATCCATCAACAGCAGATCTGCTGCTGATGGCCTTTCGATTTTTTTTTACTCAACTTAAGTCTTACTAGGAATATTAAACAATCATATCCTCGTAATGAAATTTTAACAGTAGCAGGAGTACCCGTATCTTACAGAGCCGTGCGAGTTTGGAAGTTACTAGAAATCCAACATCAGCCAATTGCGTATTTCTCTCCAGTAGCGAAATTGTCAGCAAAACAACAGTACTCATTTATGTCAATTAACTAACCACATAAAGATATAACTAATTGCGGTTTCAAACATAGCAAATGACATGGAGTTCTGTGACATATTAACATAAATGTTAAAATGTATGGTTCATAAATTATAAGATGTACTTACTGAGTAAAAAGTATGACCCACCACGTTGGTTACATAAAATGGCTACTGCTCAGTAACACGCTACAATTTGCGGCTGGCACGCTGTGAACGGTAGCCCCCTCTCTAGAGACTGTACACTTATGCCTTATAGTGATTCGTACTTCTCCTTTGTGAATTCACTATGGATGGGAACATTGTAAACACTGGCGAATATATGAACACCTACCTTATTTAACTAAGCTTTCACTTACCCTACAATACACAGCATATAAGGGTTCTTAAAAGTCCTAAAGCACCACAATACCTTCGTAATGAAAAGTCCTGGATACGTTAGATTGGCAAAATGGTTGAACAAGTAAAAGTAATTGCAGCACAGAAAAATTGAAGAATTGGGGAACATAAACTTTGCAACACAGCGAGAAAGGAAATATACTAATTAAATAACTGTATGGTATAACTTAAATAATAGGGATCAAAAGTAAAATTACAGATGGCATTTACTTAACACAATATTTGTTATAGGCAAATTACTGTCATATTCAGGAATCTATATAAATAAAAATGAAAATATGTTTGTGGATACATATACGTGTTTATGTGTTTGCCTCACCATCACGGGAGAACGGCTGCACTGAATTTTATGAAATTTTGTAGATAGCCTTGGGATAGTAGCACCTAAAATTTAGTTCATGTTTCATGTTTCTAGGACTAGGGTTTGTCTATATATTAATAATAATTCACCAATGAACCTTCCATACATATAGAATTATGGACACGATATATTTTCCGAAAATTTATTTGAAGAAAGTTATACCATGTTGCTAAGCGACGGAATTAAACCCAATGAAATTATGCAGCAGACGATTTTTATTACATCTTTTCCAATTTAAGAAATTATGAAATGCATATAAAAATAAATTTTATCTGAATTAAATTTTGAATGGATTAATCGAAGACAGCTTTCGGGTTAAAATGTTGCGGAGATTATTGATATTTTCAATTTCTTAAGTCATCTTTTATTTTTTGCAAACATTTATCAAACTCATATATTGTGTTTAGCTAATTGTTGAAACAGAATAAAGGCGGTATAAGTATATATTCTAATGTCATTTAGAGTTTTCATTTTGGCATATGTTGATCTAATTTCATAGCGCAACGTGTATACTTTTAGTCAGACAATACAGTCACGGAACTTACAGTCACATACAGAACATACAGAACAATACAGTCACATACTTACAGTCACGGGAATCTAGAGTAGAGCGCAGTTGCAGATGCATATTACGTCAGAGTTTTTCTTTGCCTGCACTTCTATGAATCGTTGACTTCCATTCCATACTGTGGTGTAGCTGCGCATCTAGCGACCGCTAACTATAACAGATGTATCTTGCCTTGCATATACGCGTTTCGTCCGTTCCTGATGTCGATTCCTGCTAATGACAGTATTATATGTATAACTTTGTAATTGAAATATTTCTTCTATCCTGCTTTGTTACCAAGTATGTATTCCGAACTTCTTTCCTTCTCCTGTAACCGCGCTGTGTAATCATTTTCATTCTCTCACTTTACGATAGATAAACCTAACACGTACTCTAGGGTAGAGTGAAAAACTGAAATTTTGATTTTTTAAGTATGTATTTTTAAATATGTATTTGTAAGTATGTGTGATTCCCAGTACATGAATGATGGCAAACTCAAATAAATGGTTGAAACCACCCTCAAAATGGATATCGCCAAAATTAAAAAATCGTCTCAAGTTACGGAGCGATATGCCTAAATTCGATGGAACAGTGCAATTGTGCTCAAAATTCGCAGCAACTGCACCTCTTGAAGTTGAAGCTCAAGAGGAGTGAAACTTCACAGAAAAATCCAATTGACCAATATGTAACTATTGTATCATTGTTAGGCATTGCGATTCTAAATAGACAATTTGATAGTTGACGCTATAGGTTTGCTTGGTTACGGGCTGGAAGGGCTTTAGTCAAACTCTGCTGAGGAATACATGAGACGAAAAGAAACAAAATAATAGAACCTTTATTTAATTACGATCTGAAATAGACAATTTGATAGATGACGCTATAAGTTCGTTTGATTGCGGGCTGGAAGGACTTAGAGACTAGTAGAACTCTACTGAGAAATACATAAGGCAAAAAGAAAGAAAAGAATATTTATTTATTTAAAAGCGATTTCTAATAGACAGTTTGATAGATGATGCTATGTTTGCTTAGTTGCAGGCTGGAAGGGCTTTAGTCGAACTCTGCTAAGGAATACATGAGGTGAAAAGATAAAAAAGAATATGATATTCATTTAACAGCATTTACTGCTGATTACAGCAGTTTGTCATGACATATAGCGTTACAGCAACCTTAGCCTTAAAGACTCAATTAGTTCTGCTTATGGCAGTAGCAAGAGAAAATGTTCATACAAACAGGAAGCTTTTTATCACAGCTTAATTGTGGCAAATTTACATAAAGTTTCAAAAGAGATTTTAGTTCTGGCCGAGTGTGGATAAATACTCACAACAGGTATTGAAAACTACAATTTGGATTTTTTCTCTCCACCCTAATATACACCCACGAACTTTTATTCTAGAACATTTAAGGTACTTAAGGATTACTCTAGGAGCCCTGTATACCATAAAATATTTTTAAAAATTGGAAAAACATATTTTCGTAGAACACTTAATATTCTGATAATCTGGTAACTCCAGAAGATCAATATTTCCATATTTGAAATCAACTACTGCAACCAGTGTTTGAGTTTAAAATTTCCGAATGAGGAAAAATAACTTAATATCCGATTTGTAAACAGTGAAATATTTCAATAAAGTTCGGGAAAACTTCCGGAAATACACTTATAGAAAAGCAATAGTTTAAGTTGTTTCTTCCCAAACAACAAAATGTCACGAATTTTGCTACGGTTCTTCTAAAATCGGAAGTAATCGATAATCAATTTCATTTCTCACTGAAATCACGGTACGATACCTATCGTAACTATGGAAAAAAACTTTTCTGAGTTATAAGATAAAAAAAATTCTGGATATTTCGATTAAATGCTATTTTATAAGAAACTTGTAAAATATGTCGCAGATATTTAACTCAATTCTTACTTTTCGTACAATACAAATAACGTACATAAAAAGAAAGCATCTGAAATGGGATTTGAAATCCGACGCATGAATTTCAATGTATTTACTCATTCTAAGCAATACAAATCAACAAGTTTTACTTTTTTACGCAATACATTGTAAAAAATCTAATATGGGCAGCACAAGACTTTCCTTATATAATGCAATAAATTTACTACTTTTACAGTTAAAAAAATGTTACTCTTATAGTAGATACTTATATTCTTTCCAAGATATTGGATTTTCTTCAATTAGTCGTCATTTTCATTCATTTAGCGTCATTTTTATCCATTTGGCGACATTTTCGTTAATTTTGCAACATTTAAAAATGTCGCCAAGATGGCGACAATCCGCTAAATTCGTCGCCAAAATCTTGCTAAGCGCTATGGACGGAGAAATAAGTTATTCTTGCAGCAGATAAATGACTATTGGTGTTCAAATACAAAAGTATTACTCAAAGTATCTTTTCTCATGAGTGGAACGAGTTAGATCTACGAGAATGATGTCATCAAATTTATTGCATGATATTACACATGAAAAGTGCACATGTTTCTTAAAAGTTAATATTTTTTTTTCATTTATGGGATTTTTTGATAAATTTATTTGAAAAATGTGCAATATCTCGAGAAAGGTTCATGCTAGAGTTCTAAAACTTATGTCAATCGTTTTCTAAGAAAAAATTACATAAGAAATGTCTATTTGCATAACTTTATTAAAGGTTTTGATTTTTTGATGATTTTTTCAAAATTTCACTCGAAAATTTAGGAGGGGGGGGGGTCTGAACATTCGATTGTGTTTTAAAACAATAGGCTTCCAGTATTCACGGATTGTGATTTTTGTACCAAATTTCATTCGAATCGCTCCATTTGTTATTTAGATATCGTCTCCACAGACTCACTGACACACACACACACATACTTTCACACACAGGCATCACCTCAAAAATGTTCGAATCGTGATCAGGGATGCTTGAAACGTGCTCTCCCGTCGAAAACTCGAATTCGAATTTTCGACCCCGTCACAATACTTTCCCTATACATTATATATATAAGGAAAGTAATTAGTATGATAAGTACAATAAAGCTCAATTTGGATGAACTCAAAACTATCGAAACTTGCAGTTTTATTTTTAAACTTCGTATAGCTGTAGCATACAGAAAAGTATTATGTGGACAGCACAGGACTTTCTCTATATAATGCGGTGAATTTACTTCTTGATGTATAAGATCTGTGGCACAATGGTTTTAGTTTTGAATTATACATTTTGAACTTTTCCAGGTGAATCATGTAAAACTATTTCGAAGTACCCAATTAACTTAAATTTCGCGCAACTCTAAATTAACAATTATTAATATTGATACCCATAAAGCAATAGAGTCCGTATATTAAAAAAAAGTTAGTAATTAATGCATCAATTTGGCGCTATTTTTTTCATTTTTGCAATTTCAACGATGTTTTCGTCAAGCTGGGGCGAAATATGGCCAAGTTGGTAATATTTCGCTAAATGAGTTACCAAGTTCGTCAAATTTATCAGCAACCGTGATTGGCAGACAAATGGGGAAAATCTAATGTGTGCATCACATGACTCTCCCTGCAGACTTATATCCACGTTCGCTTTATTTTAATTAAATTTAATTCACTTTTAATTCAATTTTTGTTCTCATTTGGTTACTGGACTTATTTTCAAGGGTGGCGCAGAGAAAATAAGAAAAACTAAATTATCTCGAGAAGGGCTAGTCCTAGTGTAATGGGGTGGGTCTTATTCTTTTCTTCGTTAAAAATTACGTATAAAACAAGCATGAATATATTTGAGAATATATTTGAGCATAATGTAGTCTTTTATTTTAGATTTTGACGATTTTTGCTGGCCCTTTTGCAAAAAAAGGCAAGTTATTTTTTGTCTGAATCATACCAAAAGCTAATCAGCACCAAGATAACCCACAAGCAACTTATCTACCGAATTTTGTGAAATTCGGTCCATTAGTTTTTCAGCCAAAATGGATACAGGCAATTTTTGAGGGCCATTTCGCAAAAAAAGGCGGGTTCTTTTATCCCGAATCATACTAAAAACTAATCAGTACCAGGATCACGCCCAAATGACTTACCTACCAACTTTTATGAAATTCGGTTCATTAGTTTTTAAGTTAGCCTGAATACATACATTGCACAGACAGACAGACACACACACGGACGTCACGCTAAAAATAGTTTTTCGTATTCTAGAGAGCTCGAAACGTGTAGATCTGTCGAAAACTCGAGTTGCGATTCTCGGCATGATTCCAACACTCTCCCTATACATTTCCATGTATTGCAAAGAAAGTAAAACATATGATGTGGACAGCACATGACTTTCCCTGCAGAATTATATTCACGTTCCCTTTATTTTAATTAAATTTAATTCACTTTTAATTCAATTTTCGTTCTCATTTGATAACTGGACTTATTTCCAAAGGTGGCATAGAGAAAATACGAAAAAACTGAAATATCTCGAGAACGGCTAATCCAAATATAATGGGATTAGTCTTATTCTTTTGATCGTTAAAAATTAAGTATAAAACAAGCATTTAATGGATATTATTTTATTTTAGATTTAGTAGTAGTTTTTTATTTTAGATTTTGACAATTTTTGCGGGTCATTTCGCAAAAAAAAGCAGGTTATTTTTTTCCGAATCGTACCAAAATCTAATCAGTACTAGGGTAACCCACAAACGACTTATCTACTGAATTTTGTGAAATTCAGTCTATTAGTTTTTCAGGTAGAATGGATACAGGCAATTTTTGTGCGTCATTTTGCAAAAAAAGGTGGGTTCATTTATCCCGAATCGTACTATAAACTAATCAGCACCAGGGTCACACCCAAGTGACTTACCTACCAAATTTCATGAAATTCGGTCCATTAGTTTTTGAGTTAGAATGGATACATACATTGCACAGACACAGATACACAGACGCACAGACAGACATACACACAGACGTCACGTTAAAAATAGTTTTTTCGTATTCTAGAGGTCTCGAAACGTGTAGATCCGTCGAAAACTCAAGTTGTGATTTTCGGCATGATTTCAATACTTTTCCTATACACTACCATGTATTGCAAGGAAAGTAAAAGAGCGTTTTATATAGTATATAAATGACCTTGGACGAATTGTTAGACGTCAAAATACAAAACTTCTACTCAAAACGTCTTCTCTCATAAATGGAACAAGATCCACAAGATTGATGTTAACTAATTTATCACATGATATTACATATAAAAAGTAAAAATTTAAAAAGGATTTATTGGTGTGAAATATGTTAAGTTATTTTTTATACATTTATTTAAAATTGTGCAATATCTCAAGAATGGTTCAAGCTAGCGTTCAGAAGGTTGTGTCATTACTTTTCTAATAAAAAATTGTATACGAAATGATCAGTCACGTAATATTATTGAAGGCTCAGATTTTCTAATAATTTTTTCAAAGTTTCATTAGAACATCGGTTGGTCTTCAGAACATTCGATTACGTTTAAAATCAACAAGCTTCCAGTATTCAATGATTGCAATATTTGTACCAAATTTCGCTCGAAACGCTCCATTCGTTTGTGAGATATAGTATCCATAGGCTGGTGGACTCACACACACACACACACACACACACATATGTTCACGTACATACAGATACATACATTACCTCAAAAACATACGATTCCAGCAACTTTATAAATATTTATTTCCTAGCAGTTTAATATTTATTTTCCAACTACTTAGTGATCATTTGAAAAAATAATACGAATGTTTGAAAAGAAAAAAAAAATTTTTTCGTCTTAAATATTCACGATTACTTACTAAACCAGTAGGATATGTCAACTTGTTTGGCATTTCTTGGAATCAGACTGACAAACCTTGGAATCAGATTGAATCCAGCTACACGAATTTCCTGTTTCGCATTTATTTTTACGAGGTACTTGCGTTTCATTATAGAAACTATAGAAGATCCAGCCTCACAAAGATAAGACATTGTGAATGGGTTGAAGAATCATTCAGATTTAGCACTTAGCAGCGACTGTTCGTCTTTTAATAAAATCCAATCTTGAGTTAGTTCCATGCTGTTAAATTTACTTTACTTTTGATATCTTATCACAAGGCTGATCAGTATAATAGATTTTTTTCCTCTGCGCAAGTAAATTGAGATTATCTTAAGTTAGTTTTGAAGCCATGAAAACTTTTCCATATCTTCCGAAAAATATTTTAAATCAGTCACTGAGCTGTATATGGTGTTCTCCAAAGTTAGATTTAGGTTGTTAAGTGAAATTCACATCATTGGATGTAACAAACTTCTGCAGCAGGGGGAAATTGTCCTTGTATTGATTTTCATTATTATAGAATCAATGAAAGTTGTTACCTTCTTTATAAATTCCAGAGAGCTCAACAAGATTTTCTTCCATACATGTTGCATGAAAGAAAACCATTTTGAGCTGTCATATTGGCTTCATAAAGCGAGATATTCAAGGCATTTCGTTTTCTGAAGAGATCCTATAAGTATGCTAATTTTGAAAATAAGTTGGTCACTCTCGAAAATTTTTATGAGTTTGCTTTTAAGAAGTCTCTGACGTAGTCGGAAATTCAAGTACACAAAAGCTTTCCAAAACATCATCGAAAAACATGTAGAACGATATCTTTTGAAACTGTAAACTGCCCGGAGCCAATTATTCGCGGATATCCAGCAATAGTTAAGTATCACTGTGTTTTCCTCATATATTTAAAATATCCGCGACGGCACCTTGAATTCGACGTAGCATTTGAGATACTGTACTGCACAGTTTGGGAACAGCTGCTTTGGATGGAGTCAGATATTGGACCAGTCCGATCCAGTACTGTAAGCAAGGGTGGGGTAAGGATCATAACCCTCTATTAGCAGAATAAATTTATTTGGTCATCCAGAAGAAGAATATTGGTAAACGACATTCACCACTACAAACTCACATCCCATATTCGGTCATAGCACCTGAAGAGATCAGATCTAGTCGTAGCAGATTTTTCACTGTCTGCATGTTTGCCCGTGTATCTATCTATAAGTTTGTGAGTTAATATCCCGAATAAAATGGCGATTCAAAGAAAACTTTATATGATTAATGTAAACGGTAAATTAACAAGACTTACTGGTATTTAAAGATGTTATGTCCATACAAAAGCCTAAATTTTAGGAAAATAAATTTATAAGAATAGAAAATATAAAACATGATTAGGTTACAAAATGTTAGGTTACAAATGCTAATTCGAGACTACTTAGAATTAACCAGGAATGAATTGATGCCATTGCTTAGATGTTGTCACAAGGTGTTTTAGAGATGTTATTATAAATATAGCTTTTTCAAATAAAATATCTCTTGATAAATTAAAAAATTTCAATGAAAGTTTTTTTGTATATATATATATATATATATATATATATATATAAAAATAAATTATTAAATCCAAAGTTGGAATGTATGTAGTAACTCATAATACACTATTCCAAAATTTTCTACAAATACAAAGAAATTAAGACAAAAAGAGGAAATAATAAAGCATAATGCAAGTCATAAGGACAAAGACAATCAACAAATTTCAAAAATGAGGAATGCAAATAAGAAAACAAAAAAAATCAAGCAAAAAAGCTTGCACATGGAGGAGATTTAGGCTTACGAGATTAGGCTTACGAAAAGTTCATTTCGAAAAAATTCTCGTCGGGTCCATATATCTTTTCGAAATGAACACAAAAATGCTTGTTTCTGAAACACAAGATAGATTTTATCTATAAACTTGTGTTATATGGACGACAAGCATAAAGATTGGAACAATAAAGGAAACATAAATACCCCAAAACGCACCTCTTCAGCGCAACCATGACGAGCAAAATATGACTGGATCAACGTTGCCATATGCCAAAATGAAAAGATGTGATTTGCTGTTGCCAAAGAGAGTAATAAAAACAGTACTGCGCAAAAGCAATAAAATGAGTTATTCAACTGTTAAAGCTTCGAGATAAAAAGATGAAAATATAATTGCAGGAGAATGAAGAAGTACGGCTAAAATAAGATAATAAGGGGAGAATATGAGAATTTTAGGCTAATCGAAACTTATTAACTATACTATTGACTAAATATGCAGGATATTGATACATTTTACTGGTAATTTTGAGGTTATTAATGTGCAAAGCATGAAATTTTTTATCTGATAATCTATAAATTCTAAAAAGTTGATTAAGTATAATATTTCTAAACAATTGAATCGAGTTACAGGAATTAAAAGGTAATAATTTATTAATATTAAATTTAAAAAAATCTTTTTTATCATATAATTTAGTAACTATCCCATGAGCAGGTTCTATAATTAGATTTAAATCCAAATAATAAACATTATTACTAATAGCAGATCATCTACATATCTATAAATTTTATAATCAGTTGAAGTAAAGAATTTTTCATAATGATATAGGTATAAATTAGCTAACATACTGCTACTACAGCCACCTTGTGGAACACCTGACACTTGTAAGTATAATTTATTACCTTGAAAGATATAATTATTGAAAAGAACAAAATGGAGAAGCTTAGGAAAATTGGAAAATTTTGTAAGATTAGAATGTTTAGTAATATAAGCATTATATAAAGCTAAAATGACATCATATAGATCAGTGATCTTAATATTATTAAATAGATCTTTAAAATCAAAAGTTTGAAATCCTATTATTTTACCAAGCGTTTTTAATTTATTTTTTAATTCCTTACTGTTATTTAGAATAATGTAGCTATCACCAGAATCTCGTAAATTGCTATTTAGTACATTTAAATAATTTAGTAATAATTTACTAGCAGTAGTAGAGTATGAATTATGACCACTAGTAACAGTTCTAAATTTAATAGGATTTTTATGAAATTTAGGTATAAGCACAATATATGGAAATGTCAAAAATTTATTATTAATATCTAAATCACTATACATATTGATAATTTTCAATTTGATACTATTAAGAGAGTGTGAATCAATTTTAAATAGTCTATTATTTTTTAAATAATCTAGCAGATATTGAATATAGAATTTTTTACAAATAATAGCATAATTATTAGAGGCTTTATCTACATAAGTAATAACAAAAGATCTATGTAAATCATTAACAGAATGCTTTATATTATCCATATTATATATGGATCTAGATAAATTAATACTACAAATGGTATTTTTAATAGATCTTAAAATAGTAAATTTCCACATATTAAATGCCTCTAAAGGCTGAGCATATTTAGAAGCTAATCCATAAATAAATTTATCAAGGTCCAGATTGATTGACTTTAACACTTGTTTAGAATTATTACATGAAGGTAACCTGAATTTAGTGCCAAATGACATTATAGTTCTTAAAGATTTATCTTTTACAATGGCTAAGTCTCCAGTAACTATATGACCCAAGTGTGGATTTATAAATTCAGCATAATTATCAGCACTACAAATACATTCACCATCTAAATTTGTTGAGGAATCTATGTCGACTGAGAGAGATTTTGAAATTGCATTGTAATTAAAAATGGTTCTTCCAATAGGCTTGTTATATTTAAAAGTTTTAGTAACATTCAAATCCTTTACAGGCAATAAATGATGAAATTGATTAAATAAATTCTTAAAGTTTATGGAATTATAAATAGGATGCTTAAATGATATTACACAATAAGAATTGGAACAGTTATTATGATGAAATTGATTAAGTTTTATTTTTAAATATTTTGATCTAGTAATGAGCAAATCATAGAAAATATGATTAAAATGTTCATTAGTAAGATTTAACTTTAAGAAAATAGCATAAACTGTGTTTAATTGTTTTTTCTTAACTGCAAATACCCATGATTTAATAAATTTCCATTGATATGTGTTATTGAATTGTTGATGCATACTTTTAATCTCCGCTTTAATATCATATTGGGAGGAGCTTCCTTTACCGCGTTTAAATCTTTTGAGTTTAGCCAATTTACTATTATGTAAAAGAGGTTTAAAAAAAAGGTGATTAAAAATAGAATATTTATTATCTACAAAATTATTCTTAACAATATTACCATTGAGATATAACTGATTTAATCCATATGGAAACAGAGTACAATGTGATTTAATATAGAAGTTTTCAAAGAATAATCTATCAGCAGTATTTGTTTTAATGTCCAAAATATGTATAGTTATATTTTCAAAACCATGATGAGCAAAGTGTTTATATTCGATTTTATTAGAAGTAGGAAGAAAATTATTATTGTGGATATATTTTTTAACATGATCTCTATGTACATTCATACGTAGATGAATAGGATTACTGGTTTGTCCTATATAAGATATATTACATATATTACAAGATAATTTGTAGATGCAATTAAAAATTTTACAGAAAGTCTTATGACTATTTAGATTAGTAATTTGTGAGTTAGAAGCATATGGGCAGGTTTTACAATTTTTATTCTTACATTTATTGAAGTTATAATTTTTAGCTGGGCAATTATTATATCCAAAACAATCCATGGCACACTGTTGGTAAAATGATAACGGTCTAAACAATTCCCAACTAAATTGTAAATACCGGGCAATATTTATCAAATTATATAATAACAAGAATAAATATATTTGCCAGTCACTAAATCAAATAAGATGTGTAATTCATAAGAGTTAAAGTAATATAAAGAGAATAGCATTAACATTTATAAATAATATAAATAAAAATAAAATAATTGCTTATATATAAAAATATATACAACTAAGTCCATGTAAAACCTAATAAAATGTAATAAGTAGGATATTACAAGATAAAAAGAATTGATTAACAATATAAATATAATCAGTTCTAAACTAGATTAATTAAAACACAAGGTATAATAAAATATATACTGTGTAAATCTGGAATTCACATAGAATCCTGTCCAAAAAAGTAATAAAAAGATTGCACTAAAAAGTACAGTTTATAAAAGGTATCTATAACACCAATACAAAAATCCCAATTGCAGTTACCCAGTCATAAAAACACAAAGCCAATAAATTAGTAAGAAATAATAACGATAGATGGCAGCACTAGAATAAGATACTTCTAATATTTAATTACTAATAGCGAAGAAAATTTGCAGTTAGATTTAAAAAACGATAGATGGCAGCACTAGATTAAGGAAATTCTAATATTAAATTACTAATAGCTAAAGAATAATTGCAATACAAATATTTACCAAATAATAAAACAGAAAGGAAGACAATAATTAATAATACTTTAAGCAAAAATATAATAAGTAACCTATGCAAATAAAAGAAAAGAATAAAATAGGAGAATGAGCCACAATAAACTACAATTAACAATGGATGAAAGTAGAGAAAGTAATACATAATAAAAAATTAAAATGAATTAAAATAAATTCTATTACTAAATTTAGCGCAAATGCAGCATAAATTTGAATAGATAGCAAATAGAATGTTTCTTTAATACGAAGCATACAAAAGGAATTAGGAATAAGGATAGTTCATAAATGAAAAGTTAGATAAACTAAACAGCGTAGTATAAGAATGTGAATGACAATGCAATATACATTTAATTTATTGCGCAAATGCAGCTAATAAATAAAATGTTTTCAATATAAAAATAAATTATTAAATCCAAAGTTAGAATGTATGTAGTAACTCATAATACACTATTCCAAAATTTTCTACAAATACAAAGAAATTAAGACAAAAAGAGGAAATAATAAAGCATAATGCAAGTCATAAGGACAAAGACAATCAACAAATTTCAAAAATGAGAAATGCAAATAAGAAAACAAAAAAAATCAAGCAAAAAAGCTTGCACATGGAGGAGATTTAGGCTTACGAGATTAGGCTTACGAAAAGTTCATTTCGAAAAAATTCTCGTCGGGTCCATATATCTTTTCGAAATGAACACAAAAATGCTTGTTTCTGAAACACAAGATAGATTTTATCTATAAACTTGTGTTATATGGACGACAAGCATAAAGATTGGAACAATAAAGGAAACATAAATACCCCAAAACGCACCTCTTCAGCCCAACCATGACGAGCAAAATATGACTGGATCAGCGTTGCCATATGCCAAAATGAAAAGATGTGATTTGCTGTTGCCAAAGAGAGTAATAAAAACAGTACTGCGCAAAAGCAATAAAATGAGTTATTCAACTGTTAAAGCTTCGAGATAAAAAGATGAAAATATAATTGCAGGAGAATGAAGAAGTACGGCTAAAATAAGATAATAAGGGGAGAATATGAGAATTTTAGGCTAATCGAAACTTATTAACTATACTATTGACTAAATATGCAGGATATTGATACATTTTACTGGTAATTTTGAGGTTATTAATGTGCAAAGCATGAAATTTTTTATCTGATAATCTATAAATTCTAAAAAGTTGATTAAGTATAATATTTCTAAACAATTGAATCGAGTTGCAGGAATTAAAAGGTAATAATTTATTAATATTAAATTTAAAAAAATATTTTTTATCATATAATTTAGTAACTATCCCATGAGCAGGTTCTATAATTAGATTTAAATCCAAATAATAAACATTATTACTAATAGAAGTTTCATTAGGTATTAATTCCAAATTATCCGGATAGAAATCTATATCTATGACATAGTTATCAGTAAATACAAGACAAATCAGATCATCTACATATCTATAAATTTTATAATCAGTTGAAGTAAAGAATTTTTCATAATGATATAGGTATAAATTAGCTAACATACTGCTACTACAGCCACCTTGTGGAACACCTGACACTTGTAAGTATAATTTATTACCTTGAAAGATATAATTATTGAAAAGAACAAAATGGAGAAGCTTAGGAAAATTGGTAAATTTTGTAAGATTAGAATGTTTAGTAATATAAGCATTATATAAAGCTAAAATGACATCATATAGATCAGTGATCTTAATATTATTAAATAGATCTTTAAAATCAAAAGTTTGAAATCCTATTATTTTACCAAGCGTTTTTAATTTATTTTTTAATTCCTTACTGTTATTTAGAATAATGTAGCTATCACCAGAATCTCGTAAATTGCTATTTAGTACATTTAAATAATTTAGTAATAATTTACTAGCAGTAGTAGAGTATGAATTATGACCACTAGTAACAGTTCTAAATTTAATAGGATTTTTATGAAATTTAGGTATAAGCACAATATATGGAAATGTCAAAAATTTATTATTAATATCTAAATCACTATACATATTGATAATTTTCAATTTGATACTATTAAGAGAGTGTGAATCAATTTTAAATAGTCTATTATTTTTTAAATAATCTAGCAGATATTGAATATAGAATTTTTTACAAATAATAGCATAATTATTAGAGGCTTTATCTACATAAGTAATAACAAAAGATCTATGTAAATCATTAACAGAATGCTTTATATTATCCATATTATATATGGATCTAGATAAATTAATACTACAAATGGTATTTTTAATAGATCTTAAAATAGTAAATTTCCACATATTAAATGCCTCTAAAGGCTGAGCATATTTAGAAGCTAATCCATAAATAAATTTATCAAGGTCCAGATTGATTGACTTTAACACTTGTTTAGAATTATTACATGAAGGTAACCTGAATTTAGTGCCAAATGACATTATAGTTCTTAAAGATTTATCTTTTACAATGGCTAAGTCTCCAGTAACTATATGACCCAAGTGTGGATTTATAAATTCAGCATAATTATCAGCACTACAAATACATTCACCATCTAAATTTGTTGAGGAATCTATGTCGACTGAGAGAGATTTTGAAATTGCATTGTAATTAAAAATGGTTCTTCCAATAGGCTTGTTATATTTAAAAGTTTTAGTAACATTCAAATCCTTTACAGGCAATAAATGATGAAATTGATTAAATAAATTCTTAAAGTTTATGGAATTATAAATAGGATGCTTAAATGATATTACACAATAAGAATTGGAACAGTTATTATGATGAAATTGATTAAGTTTTATTTTTAAATATTTTGATCTAGTAATGAGCAAATCATAGAAAATATGATTAAAATGTTCATTAGTAAGATTTAACTTTAAGAAAATAGCATAAACTGTGTTTAATTGTTTTTTCTTAACTGCAAATACCCATGATTTAATAAATTTCCATTGATATGTGTTATTGAATTGTTGATGCATACTTTTAATCTCCGCTTTAATATCATATTGGGAGGAGCTTCCTTTACCGCGTTTAAATCTTTTGAGTTTAGCCAATTTACTATTATGTAAAAGAGGTTTAAAAAAAAGGTGATTAAAAATAGAATATTTATTATCTACAAAATTATTCTTAACAATATTACCATTGAGATATAACTGATTTAATCCATATGGAAACAGAGTACAATGTGATTTAATATAGAAGTTTTCAAAGAATAATCTATCAGCAGTATTTGTTTTAATGTCCAAAATATGTATAGTTATATTTTCAAAACCATGATGAGCAAAGTGTTTATATTCGATTTTATTAGAAGTAGGAAGAAAATTATTATTGTGGATATATTTTTTAACATGATCTCTATGTACATTCATACGTAGATGAATAGGATTACTGGTTTGTCCTATATAAGATATATTACATATATTACAAGATAATTTGTAGATGCAATTAAAAATTTTACAGAAAGTCTTATGACTATTTAGATTAGTAATTTGTGAGTTAGAAGCATATGGGCAGGTTTTACAATTTTTATTCTTACATTTATTGAAGTTATAATTTTTAGCTGGGCAATTATTATATCCAAAACAATCCATGGCACACTGTTGGTAAAATGATAACGGTCTAAACAATTCCCAACTAAATTGTAAATACCGGGCAATATTTATCAAATTATATAATAACAAGAATAAATATATTTGCCAGTCACTAAATCAAATAAGATGTGTAATTCATAAGAGTTAAAGTAATATAAAGAGAATAGCATTAACATTTATAAATAATATAAATAAAAATAAAATAATTGCTTATATATAAAAATATATACAACTAAGTCCATGTAAAACCTAATAAAATGTAATAAGTAGGATATTACAAGATAAAAAGAATTGATTAACAATATAAATATAATCAGTTCTAAACTAGATTAATTAAAACACAAGGTATAATAAAATATATACTGTGTAAATCTGGAATTCACATAGAATCCTGTCCAAAAAAGTAATAAAAAGATTGCACTAAAAAGTACAGTTTATAAAAGGTATCTATAACACCAATACAAAAATCCCAATTGCAGTTACCCAGTCATAAAAACACAAAGCCAATAAATTAGTAAGAAATAATAACGATAGATGGCAGCACTAGAATAAGATACTTCTAATATTTAATTACTAATAGCGAAGAAAATTTGCAGTTAGATTTAAAAAACGATAGATGGCAGCACTAGATTAAGGAAATTCTAATATTAAATTACTAATAGCTAAAGAATAATTGCAATACAAATATTTACCAAATAATAAAACAGAAAGGAAGACAATAATTAATAATACTTTAAGCAAAAATATAATAAGTAACCTATGCAAATAAAAGAAAAGAATAAAATAGGAGAATGAGCCACAATAAACTACAATTAACAATGGATGAAAGTAGAGAAAGTAATACATAATAAAAAATTAAAATGAATTAAAATAAATTCTATTACTAAATTTAGCGCAAATGCAGCATAAATTTGAATAGATAGCAAATAGAATGTTTCTTTAATACGAAGCATACAAAAGGAATTAGGAATAAGGATAGTTCATAAATGAAAAGTTAGATAAACTAAACAGCGTAGTATAAGAATGTGAATGACAATGCAATATACATTTAATTTATTGCGCAAATGCAGCTAATAAATAAAATGTTTTCAATATAAAAATAAATTATTAAATCCAAAGTTAGAATGTATGTAGTAACTCATAATACACTATTCCAAAATTTTCTACAAATACAAAGAAATTAAGACAAAAAGAGGAAATAATAAAGCATAATGCAAGTCATAAGGACAAAGACAATCAACAAATTTCAAAAATGAGGAATGCAAATAAGAAAACAAAAAAAATCAAGCAAAAAAGCTTGCACATGGAGGAGATTTAGGCTTACGAGATTAGGCTTACGAAAAGTTCATTTCGAAAAAATTCTCGTCGGGTCCATATATCTTTTCGAAATGAACACAAAAATGCTTGTTTCTGAAACACAAGATAGATTTTATCTATAAACTTGTGTTATATGGACGACAAGCATAAAGATTGGAACAATAAAGGAAACATAAATACCCCAAAACGCACCTCTTCAGCGCAACCATGACGAGCAAAATATGACTGGATCAACGTTGCCATATGCCAAAATGAAAAGATGTGATTTGCTGTTGCCAAAGAGAGTAATAAAAACAGTAATATATATATATATATATATATATATATATATATATATATATATATATATTGTGTGTGTCTGTAGTGAGACGGGATGTGGGGGTATTGTTTTATTAATATTACACGCAATTGATTCATTTAAAGTTCTAGATGTGTTGCATGTGTTGTGTTACAAATCTATAATGTAGTACATTGACAATACCTGCGTAAGATGAAATACAAAAATATTATAATTTCTATATTAAACATAGTAATTATGCGTTCATTATTAGTCTCCTTATTTAACAAAATAATTAAAATTCATGCTGACTAAGAAAAAAGGAACCGGCCAAACGAGCATTTTAATGTACTTACAGTGCAATTCCATAAAACATATTGATATATTTGATATATTTTGTAGGTTTTTAATGTCTCATATTAATTTTATAAGCATTTTAATTGGGTTTTTAAATAACTTCCCAACGGATTTCAATGAGAACTGTACAAGTTAAAATTTAAATAATCTTTTAGAAAAAGTTAAACATCGAATAAAGCGTGTTTTAACAATTCCGTGAAATCAAGTAATTTAATCATTTTCCGTTCCAATTCTTTTCCGCTGCCCAGATTTTGCCCCCTACTACCACTAATTTAATTCAATTTAGTCAACTCTTTTTACAAAAATCAAGCCAAACTTTAGCAGAGTTAGGAAATTTTATTTTTATTCAGAAAGCGTTGCTGTGAATTCCAAGTTGCTGTAGTTAGATGCAATTAATCAGAGAGAGATAAATCACAGGAAAAAGTTACTCTCGTCATGATCTTTTATTGAATAGTTGCAATTAACTGATAGTACTTGGTAGCAAGTGAAAGTCATTTAAGTTAAATTTATCTTATGTGAGTATAACTTTCACCAAATGAAATTTAGATAGAAACGGTGCCTGTACTTAAATATCATTTTAAATTAAAAACTTAATTAAATTTAATAAAATTTAATTTAATAAAATTTAATTTTAAATTAATTTTGAAAACTTAAAGAAATTAATAAATTATTAAATTAATAAAATAAAATTTAACCTAATAAAATTAAATAATAAAAATAATAAAATTAAATTTAACATAATAAAATTAAATAATAAAATTAATAAGTTATTAAATTAATAAATTTAAATTTAACTTAATAAAATTAACTTTAAAAAAATTAAATTTAAAATTAATTTAAAAAACTTAATAAAATTAAATTTTGTTTTTATTCAGAAAGCGTTGCTGTGAATCCCAAGTTGCTATGGTTAAGTGCAATTACTCAGAGAGAGATAAGTCTCAGAAAAAAGTCACTCTCGTCATGATATTTCATTGAATAATTGCAATTAACTAATAGTGCTTGGTAGGAAGTGAAAGTCATTTTAATTAAATTCATCTTATGCGAGTATCACTTTCACCATATAAAATTTAGACGAAAATGGTGAGTGTAATTAAATATCATTTTAGGTTCGAAAACTTCATTATAAAATTGTTTTTTTTTTCCTTAACTTCATCTTTATTAATAACTACTATTATCTTTATTATTAATCAGTTTTTAAGCTTATCAAAGACAGAGACACTAACACTCTTAAGAAATTAAACTGCGACTTTTTTAATAAGTTTTATTTTGTTAAACAATGTATAGCTCTTAGCGTCTAAAATAGTCATTTTAATCAAAAATTGTCTCAGTTAGGGCGATACTATACGCATCTCCAGTCTTCTAAATCACCGCGTGGCTTCTAGACAGCCTGAAAAAAATATCAATCCCCCCCCCCCTCCACACACACACGCACACACACACTACCAAAATTTTCTCCATCCCTGAGTAAGTATTTGAAAATCCGGTTTCGTTATGTATTTTCCAGTAGCCACTGTAAATGTACAAAAATTCAACCATTTAAGTTACCGGGGGACTTCTAGAGGGATGGGAGGGGGGTCTGGAAAGGCGATTATTATTTTTGCGAAATACTTTAAGGGTTTCTCCAAACAAAAAAGGTTGGTAATCACTGATATAGACTCATGGGCAGATCATACGCACAACCCGACATACCCCCCCCCCCCCCCCCTGAATAAGAGCTCCTAAGGCAATAGTTATGACATAGTAGAAGGGAGGTACGGAGTAAAAGTTTAAACTTTAAAGAAATATCACCAACTTGGCAGAATTTACGAAAGTATCATCAAAATTACAAAAATAACGCCAAATTAACAAAAAGGACGTAAAATTGATGAATTAATTATTAAAATATTTTAACATATCTGTTATATTGCTCATGGCAGATGGTATCAATATTGATAATTATCAATTCAGAGTTGCGCAAAATATAAGTTAATTGGGTACTTTGAAATAGTTTTGCATATTGTCAGCCGAAATAGTGCTAAATGTACAATATTCAATGTTAAAAACACTGGACCATAGATCTTGAAAATCGTTTTTCAGCTGTGAAAAATGAAAATTCGTTGAATTATATACAGAAAGTCATGTGCTGGCCAAGTCAGACTCTTTTTAGGTATTATATCGATAAATTATCAATATCGTGTAAAGATTGTAAAGAGGGAAATTCCTTAAGAAATCCCGATTGAATTTCCAGGGATGTCAAAAAGCCTACGATACATAGAACTAGGTTTATAAGTGTAAACTCAACAACAATTTCAAGATTTGAACTACAATCAATACATTTAATCTTCTAATCTCACGTTTTCAAATGTTCGTGATCACTTGTTCCGTCATATTTATTTGTTAATGAGTCCTCCAACTTGCTTTACATTTTTACTTATAAAATGTTAGATGTTGGTTACGTAAAGAGGAATATCCAAGTTTTGGGAATCACTAATATATAAAACATCATAGAAAATATTGTAATTTTCAAATTTTCATCTAAGGAATTCACTCAAATGACACGGCTGCTACGGCTAACACATTTAATAAATCACAATATTAAATCTATACATCGAAATTTTCTTTGCAAACTAGTTTACATTGCAATTACTAAAACATATACTTGATTCCTCAATATTTAAAAAAATATTTGACAAGTTACATTTTGTAATTAGCTGGCCATTGATTCAGAATAACTTCCAGAAAGAAAAGAATAAGTATTCTTATATTCAAAATAACATTTAAAATGATATTTCTATAGTTAATAACAAACAATATTGTCATTATAATTTAAATAACATGACCGCGTAATTTGTAATACATGTGAATTGCTTTAGGGAATTTCCCAAATTTTGATAAACAAGTCATATATAAATTGCCCTAGTGCTGAATAAATTGTGGTACTGTTCCAAAAAACAGAATCTACCTTTTTTGCAAAATGGTCAGAAAGTATCGTCAAACTCTAAAATAATAGCTTACATATGCTCAAATAAATGCTTGTTTCAAACGTAATTTTTAAGGGCAAAACGAATAATATCAATCTCATACCACTAGGACTAACGGTTCTCTAGATGTTTTATCTTTTTATTCGTATTTTTGTAACGTCGCCTTTGAAAATACGTCCAATGCAAATTCAGTGAATTTCAAATAATTATCCATACTATTTTGTGGTACACACTTGATTTAATTCCCTTGCTAAGCAATTTTCTTCAAATAAAGTTTCGGGAAATTATCATCTGGCTAATGCTATTTCAATGGAAGATTAAATTGTGCGTTTTTATTAATATCTAGATAGCCCCCTGGTCCTAGAAACTCGAAACATGGTTGGGGTTACCCGCAGTGAAGTAGAGAATAACCATATCAAATGTGAAAATAAATCATCAAAAACTGTGATTTTGTATAGACAGAGAATAGAGCGATTATGCTAGGAGGATTCAGTTATACTTAACATAACAACTCATATTATTTTCATGTGGCACGCATGCATGAAGTATAATAATTCTTGGTAGTTGGGACATTTAACGTTAAAATGTTAAGACATTAAACGTTTCCGCATGGTATTTAAAATGAAAGTCAATTTTAATTTATTTGCCATTTTAAGATTTTACATAGATATGAGGTAATTTGATTTTTGTTTGACATAAAGCACTAATGTTACTGTAAAACAACTTTTTATTATATGGCATTGCTTGAATATCCCACGTCATTACTATATTGCCTTGCTTAGTTTAACGAAGAATTAGAAAACAGCATTAATGTAAAGACAAAAGATTTAATAGTTAAAAGTCAGGTCACGCCTATAACTAGGACACGCCTATTACTTTTAAACCGAAAATTTAGAATTGAGGTCCTCTTGGGGGGATGGAGGATATTTAAGTAGTGCTTATGTTATTATTAATTACTGTATACAAGTTGTAAGGTATTTGTTCGCAATCACTACTGTAGTATGAGCTTAAAATACCATGGAAACACTGAAATAAATACGTTTTAAAATACATTTCAAACTCGCTTCTTTTAAAAGCCTTAAAAGTTATGAAATTTTACGCAGTCACTCTGTTGGAATAGTATGAAATATTGTCAATTGAAATTCAAAAAACAGAAAATCAGTGGAAACTCTGCTCAAATGGTCTAATGAGAAGACTGAAGACCACAAAGACTGAAGGCCACAAAATTCGAATGGTCATTTGACCTACAACATTTGCCGGTTAACTAACTGTATGGGTAATCATGCATTGTAACAGTGAATAAGGATGCATTTTTAGTAAGATGATTGTTATTAAATCTAGACTTTATAATTAATTGAAAATAGGTACGGTTAATACCATCTAATCATTCAAAGTGGACTAATTGTTGAAAACTGTTTGAATACTGATGTTGTTAAAAAAAGTTGTGTATACTGAAAGTTGTGTACGCATGTGTATATATCATTCAAAGTGGACTAATTGTTAAAAAATGTTTGAATACTGATGTTGATAAAAAAAAGTTGTGTATTCTGATTATAAGTTGTGTATTCTGATTATAAGTTGTGTATTCTGATTATAAGTTGTGTATTCTGATTATAAGTTGTGTATTCTGATAATAAGTTGTGTAGACTGATCCTGGAATACGGTAGCAATGAAAAAATTCTGAGTTACGACGTGTGTAATCCTGGATTATGGTAGGTAAGCTTTTGATTGTAGCTCTTTTATCTTGGATCTGTATTTTTACTCTCTTTTCATGATTTTCATTGCAATACTTTTGTTTATATTTTGAAATATATTAACATCAGATTATAAGAAACATATTGAACTCTATATTTCTCTCTTAAGTGACAACTGATAAATTAGTACAGAGGATTTTATGGTAATTATAATTGGAATAACAATGTTAATATAAAAATATCGTTCAGTAAAACAACATTTCGATCAGAGATTTATCGGGATTTACTAGGTGGCTCACTTTTGTACTGGTGATGCCACCTATAATATTTTTTTATAATAAAATATAAAAATTCTTATCTAGGCAAGAAGTTAGCAATCTAGCCATTTTTCGTTCTGAATTTAGCAATAAGGTGTCACGAAGTGCTGGCAAGCCCCTTTTATGTGTAGTAAATTTTTCGTTTTGCTTCATCACCATTAACCTATATAAATAAAATTGAAAATATGTCTATTTATTTATTTGTTTGCATGTAAGTGTGTTTGCCTCGTCATCACGGGTGAATGGCTACACCGAATTTGATGAAATTTTCGAGATAAAATACCCCCACTTAAATATTAGTCCATGTTCCTAATTTCTTTAGGATAATAGCCTATCGAGATATTAATAAAAATTGCACTATCAAACCTTCCAATGAGATATCATTATGCAAACTATATTTATTCCCCAAAGTTATTTGAAAAACAAAATGATATAATGTTGCTAAGAAACGGAATTAAATCCATTGAGTTTATATTTGAACAAGAAAGATCAATCATGCATAAAGCATTGATTATGAAACATTTTCCAACTTCAATTCTATTTAAACATCTCTAAAATACGATACATTCCTCGGTAATATATTTAAAATTATCACAATACTACATTAATTTTATTTGAAAACTTAAAACTTCATCGAAAAAATGAACTTCATTCAAATGACTGCATTAAAATATAAATTGCCTGGTTTAAACGTCTCAAAAATGCGATAGATTCTTCGTTAATATTTTTAAAATTATAATAATACTACAATAATTTATTACAATTGAAAACTTCATCGAAAACAAATGAAATTTATTCAAATGACGTCATCGAAAAATAACACGCCTGGCTCTCTCTATAAAAGCAGCATTTCATTCATAAACTTTTTTCCATTCATTTTATTCATCACAATACTATAAGAATTTACATTCTCCATATGTAAAAATTAGGCGTCGTTGTGGAAATAATCAAAGTTGGATGATCATTTAAACTCAAATATATTGTAATTGCGTTGTTTCAGTATGTAGATGCACAGAATGTAAGCAAAAATAAAGCGGTTTTAGGACGGATACAACACTGAATATGAATTAAAAAAAACTTTAAAAATCACGATTTTGACACAAGTTGGATGCCATATTTTGAAGTGGGTCACGTGATCTCTTCATATAAAAAGTGTAATTATTATTTTAATTTTTATTTAAAAAACTACTGAATATATTTTGCTGAATTTTCTTTTACATATTTTATGGGATAATTTGAATATTTCCTAAAACTTTCGAAACAATTTGTGAATTTTAAATCCGCTTAAAAAATGTTTGAAAAATTAGGTCCCATAGAGTTCAATGTATTTCATTTTTTCAACCTGGGTTCAATCCAAAACTAATATTGGGATATTATTCATTTATATTCCCATAGGCTCCATAGACCGTCTGAATAACATACTAAAATTTCATTTTGATAAAGTCATTTTTACGGCAGTTATAATGCTAACGGACAGACAGACAGACAGAATGAACAAAGTCATAAACATTTTTCAACTATGTTGTAAAGTGTTAAAAAAGAAATATCATTTTGCTAAGCAACGAAAATAAACCCAATATATCAATAAAACAGTAAAAATTTTTTATTTAAATAATCAAGAAATGTATATAAATAAATTTTATCGGAATTGCATTTTTGATTGGATTATCTCCATTACGACCTATGGGTTTAAAGATTATGGGAATTATTGATATTTTCAAATTCTTACGTCATGTATTTTATTTTGATGAAAGATTTTTCACATCCATATATTGTAGTACGGGTATATCTTCTAATATACGTCTATAACCTTCTAATATAAGTAATACGGGTATATCTTCTAATCCACAAGAATAAGCACTACAAGTAATCTAATACAATTTTAGAGCTTTTTTTTTTTGGCATATATTGATTCAATTTCATATTTTCTGTAAATTTGTTTAGAAACGGGATCAGGATGTTTTATTCTTCAGATCTACCTGTGAAAATAATTCTGTATAGCAAGAACAGAGATTATTAAACTTCTTTTTAGGAGCATAATTTAAATATTTAATAGGATGTTTCGAATAACGAAATGTCATTTAGAATACTATGAGAAATTTACATATGATTGTGAATTGTAGGTTTCTTTCTATTATATATTCCATACGAAGAACGGATATGCTCCTAGTATTAATTAAAATGCAAACTCATCTGAGCTGTATCATGGTATCATCTTCATTATCATTACATTGTTTAATACTGTAATAAAGAATAATACTCACAATAGCAATCATCAACGAGCAGTCGGGGCATTTTTTAAACAGCTCATAATTTACAATAAAAATAATAAATAGCTGGTAAAAGCTTTCTTACAGTAGCAGTCGACCTAATAGCAGCCCACTGCGAGGGATTATGTAATCCTTATATGTTCGGAATCCGGGTACGCCCTTAATAAGCTCTTAAACGCGTCAGCTGCTCCACGTGGCTGCATCACGGTCGCTGCGTGGGCATTACGCGACCTTCTTAAGATCAAGCTAAGACGTATGTGTTTAACCCTAAACTCTAGCATTATGGACACCTAGATAAGCTCCTTGCAATAACGATAACTCCAGCCCATTCCTTTAGAAATATGTCCCTTGAAAAAATAAATAAAATCGCTCCCTGCGTATTTAAAGTACATTTAAATATAATAAAAGAAACCTCTAAACTTTAAAGAAACATACAATCCCTGATGTTTTATGGTTTATTGTCCTCCCCTAAATGTCCAAATGAAGAAAAACAGCATTGAAATTTAGCGCCCTAATGGACATGGCTTTCACTAGGTTCCATTTTTTAACACCGGGTTATCCATTAGCTAATGCGAATTTGATTGCTTTGTTTAGAATGTTTTTCGCTTTTTTGTTAAAGATTTTGCGCTCTTCAGAATGGAGATTAAGAGATACTTAGATGCGTTTGTTTTAAAATTATAGTGTTTGCTGCAGCGCAGTGTTGCACAGATAAAAGTTATTGGGATATAAAATATCCACTCACCTTTCTAGCTACTAATATACTGTACACACGTAGAGAAGAATGATCACATAATTATGTTCTTAATGGTTAAAATGAATCTTATTTACACACTATGTACAAAATTTTCTATGTACATTTATATTATTACTGTGTACATTATTATTCATTACTCAGTTCATAACTATTATCATTTCTTAATAACTAGATAATTTGAAATTCGAACTTTGCTCTTAGTTTGTTAAATAAATCAGACTCTTTGTAAATCTATATAATATACACTTAACTGACGGACTGGCTGATACTGGGTGATACTGTGACATTATCAAAGTTGCTGAGCACTTTCACTATAGCTAGAATATAGATTTTGGTGTCATTCAATCCGCTATTGTTTGGAGACCAAGGGAAAAATCTAAAATGCCGAAAATTCAAATGAGGGGGTGACGGTGCGAAGAAATTTTCAAAAATCTTACTCCACTTTACTTCTCATAAATAATAAACACTTAATTTGATATCCTTCCGTTGACATCAATTAAAACTCTAAAAATGAAAAACTCTATCAATATAAGGTGATATAATTTTTCAAATATTTCAAAATCGTTTCACAATAATTAAATAATTTTGTGGCGGGGAATGATATTCAAGATATTCCAGAGGCAGAAATAGTAAAAGCAAAATTTTACATCTTTTGCTGAAAAACCAATCTTCTTATTTTAAGGCTTCCAGTATTTCTAGAACTATGAGTTTTCATCAAATTATTTGTAATTTGGCATGATCATTTAGAATGCACTACCATGTGTTGCCTCCCATTTTGGTAACAATGGGATATAGATTTCTATTTTTATACTTTTATGCAGTGAAAATTTTTGTACACTATTTTTGTATGAAAATTTTATTTTGTTTGTTGTATCTTCAAAATATAATATTTCATTGTTGAAAACGCTGTTGCCATCTCAAAAGAAGTAATATTTAAATGATTTAACTTTCATTGTTAAAAACGCTGTTGCCATCTCAAAAGAAGTAATATTTAAATGATTTAACTTTCATTGTTGAAAACGCCGTTTCCATTTCAAAAGAAGTAATATTTAAATTCGTGATTTAAACTTGCAAAACGCAATTTTTGTAGCAGCATTACTAGCAAACGACAAAACATACAGTTTAGAAATTTAACATTGTTACTTTGAGACTTTAACACCTTTTTATTTTCTCCAGAATTCATTAATTAATACAAAATTAATCAACATACTTTGTAATTTTCAATATTTAGTTATCTATTCAAAATTATGATTTAATATTCTACTTTGAGATTTATTTCATTCATCAAATTCAAAATACTCTAATTATATTAAAAATTAACAAGTTCCCTTTTCTGAAAAGCAACCCGCTCCTTGAATCTATTGGATCGAGGGTGTATCTGCCTCTATTTTCCCCCTTTTAGCCGAGATTCTTGAGTCTGTTGTCGTTAGACTGATTAAAACAAATAACGCCGGGGTGTACCTTCCCGAGCCCCTGAGTACCTGTACACCAAATTTCATTGCCATACCCGCACGCGCATACATCCATTTTTATTATGTAAGATTACACAAAAGAATATAAAGATTATTTAGAAAGTGTCAGCAAAATTTAATTATGAATAGCTGGAACATATATATATGGCCATGCCCACATTTGACATCTCCCATTTATCATATTCGGAGTTTTCTTGGGGGTACTGAAAGTGAGTGTTTATCAACAATAAATATGAAACAGGGAGATATATTTTTAAGCAGGTGGTTTCATTGCAAATCAATTTCCATTGGTGCTAAACTAACCATGAAAAATACTGGAATTGAAATAACTTTTTGCTGTGGATTTCATTATTGAACTAATTCTCTCATTTCAAGCAATGATGCCCTTTTAATTAGGGACCGAGTAATAAGATTTTTCAGGTCACTGGTAAATTTTTTCCAAAAAAAGTGGATCATCCAAAACAAGGATTACGTTATTCAATTGCTGTACAACGCATAATATTGCAAAAAAATGAAAGTAAAATATTTTTTACTAATATAACAATAATATTTTTAAAGTATATTTTATATAATGAATTATTTTGTTTGGTCTGTATATCTGTAAGTGTAATTTGACATTATAAACAAGAAAGATCAATCATGCTTAAAGCATTGATTATGAAACACTTTCCAACTTCAATGCAATTTTATTTAAATCAGTCTAAAATGCAATACATTCCTCGGTAATATTTTGAAACTTATCACAATACTGCATTAACTTATTATATTTGAAAACTTAAACCTTCATCGAAAAAAATGAACTTCATTCAAATGACGGCATTGAAATATAAATTGCCTGGTTTAAACATATCTTAAATGTTATACATTCCTCGGTAATAGTTTTAGAATTATCATAATACTACGATAATTTATTACATTTGAAAACTTCATCGAAAGCAACTGAAATTAAATCAAATGACGTCATAGAAAAAATAACAAGCCTGGATCTCTCTATAAAAACAGGATTTCATTCATAACTTTCTCCCATTCATTTCATTCATCGCAATACTATAATAATTTATTTTATTTAAACATTTTGTTTAAGACCAGGGAGCTACAAAAAATTAAACTCTATGCTTGAAACTTCATGGAAAAAAATCGTCCTTCTCTTTATGAAATCAATTAATATTTCATTCATATCAGCCATGCAGACTCCATGGACTGAATTATTTTGTGTTAAAAAAATACAGGAATTCTAATACAACTCATTCTACATATTTTTCTGTTTACATTTTACATAGGTGAAAAATAGGCATAGTTGTAGAAATAATTAAATTTAGATGAGCATTTAAACTCAAATATATTGTCATTGCGTTGTTTCAGTATGTAGATGCACAGAATTTAAGCAAAAATAAAGTAGTTTTAGGACGGATACAACACTCAATATGAATTAAAAAGAACTTAAAAAAATCACGATTTTGAAACAAGATGGATGCCATATATCATTTTGAAGTGGGTCATGTGATCGTTTCATATCATGGTCACGTGATCGTTTCATATAAGAGGTTTAATTATTATTTTAATTTTTATTTTAAAAACTACTGAATATATTTCGCTGAATTTTTTTTTATATATTTTATGGAACAATTTGAATATTACCTAAAATTTTCGAAGCAATTTGTGAATTTTAAATCCGCTTACAAAATGTTTGAAAAATTAGGTCCCATAGGGTTCAATGTATTTCATTTTTTCGACCCGGGTTCAATCCAAAACTAATTGGGTGATATTATTCATTTATATTCCCATAGGTTCTACAGACCGTCTGAACAACATAGTAAAATTTCATTTTGATTAAGTCATTTTTACGGCAGTTATCGTGCTAACGGACAGACAGACAGACAGACAGAATGAACAAAGTCATAAACACTTTTCAACTTTGTTGTAAAGTGTTAAACAGGCTATATTGCATGGAATTCTGTCTACTTCTGTCATTTCAGAAAATTATGTCCTTTTAATTAGGGGCCGATAGGTCACAGGTACATTTTTCCAAAAAACGGATAGCATTATTCCATTGTTTCACAACGTATGATATTGCAAAATATCGAAAGTAAAATATTTTTTAGTAATATAGCAATGATATTTTAAAGGTATATTTTATATAATGAATTATATTGTTTAATCTTCCGATCTGCAAGAGCAATATAACATTATCAAGTAGACTGTATAGAATACAGTTACAGCAATAATAATTGATGGAATGCAATAACCTCAAACAATTCTCCTCTAACATTGTCTGTCTGTGGAGAAATTTGATCGGCTTGAATTTTTTCGCTATAACATAAATTAACAACATTTAATTGTGAATCTCAATAAGGAAGTATTGGCATGTTTTTAACTGTAATTAATATTTCTAAAATATTTGTAAAATATATATAGATTTTAAAATTTCATTTTTTTTTCTAATCTATATTTTAAATACGTTTTAGCAACAATATGTGACCTATTTCCCAGGACTTAAAGCATGGATTTAGCTCAAACATCCATGGCATCATGCTGGTTTATGCTGGTGGACAAAAGGGGCAGAAATGGTTTTAGCGCTTCTAGTCAAGCCACAAACAGGGGAACGAGGTCGGCCGAATCACACAAGACATAGGGCCGGAAAGACAATCAACCGAATCTCGACCCCAGTCGCCGACGGGTCTGGTAACTGGCAACAAAGACACAGTTCCTCCTCGCCATCTGGAACAGTCTGCATCATGAAGGCGCAGGGACATTCGAGAACAATTCACGATTAATTGTATTCCCTTAAGAGAGACGGGTCAACAGTTACAGATCATTCAAAGCAGGGATTTAATGAATTCATTCCTTAAATTTTTCAAAAGAGGACAGGACTGGTATTGGATAAATGAATCCCCGCTGTAAATTCCGGGCTACAAAATACATTTGAAGTAATCGGAATTTGCTGATTTCTGTAAAAACCAGACTACGAGTTTCTTCATGGTTTCACTCTGATATTTTTTATATTCAAGATGCCAGCCCTGTTCCTCTAAATTTTTAACATTGCTCTAATAAACAAAATATATTAGTTGGTTTACAGCAGAGAATTTAGTTTGAAGATGACGTAATAAACATTTATTCTCAAAGCGAATTGAGAAGAAAACGACATATTATAAGAGAAAAAATGGTGAGCTTTCTGATAACATGAAGATTTGATGTAATGTGCAAAATAAATTAATTGAAATTTAAATTCACTCTGAAAGAACATTAAAAAGAAATCAATTAATTCTTGGAACCGGAAACATTTATAAGAATATTTTAAATTTCTTATAAATGAAACTGACCTCCAACTCGATTGCCAACTGGCTTCTTTCTTACTGGCTACACGTTTGTTTTACTGACTACTGTTAACAAGATGCCATCTTTTAGCTAGTCATACAACCATAGTTTTTCGAATTTGGCCGATTTTTTACACCAAATCTGGCTTATTTCTAGGAGGTTTAGCGTTCATTGCCGAAAGGTGCTAGCTTATCAGCGTGTCCAATTGGAGGGGAGAGTGTTGCAATCTCTGAGTTGGTTGCAATGGGTGTAGGGTATGCCATTGGACAGTCGAAACAAAAAGGTTTTAAGTCGCTGGCTTCTCCAGTAACTAGCCTATCTAGTAGCTTTCGCGACATATTTAGATGAAGCTAGATGCTAGAACTATTAACCGGTAACTTGCACCATATAAAACCATATTTAAGATGAAATATGGAACACATATTTTAATAGCCGATGTTTGTGATGAAGACAGAATGGTAGTTTTTGTAAGTGAAGATAGGAAAAACGCTTTAAAGAAGTACAAGATTAATTTTTTGGATGGAACGCTCAAAAGTTCCAATAAACAGCTTAATCAGTTCCTGAAAATGTAAAGAGTTTAATTCGTTCATGTTAATATTTAAAGTTCTTCGGATAGAATTAACGCCATTGCTGCAACATATGGTTTGTTATCAAGAAAGATAATACATCGCCATATGATAGACTTTTTTATTTTGAATATATATATATATATATATATATATATTAGAAATAGTTTATAGATATAATCTATCTATTTCTTCAGAAACATACATATTTTATGTCTGATTCGTCAAAATACTTGGACTTGAGAACGATTTTTACGAAGTGAAAATTTCCATTTTTTTTGGCTTAGCCCCTTTTCCACGTGTATAGCGATTTAGCTTGATTTTTTAAGTTTTTCTTTATTCATTTCCATACCTTTGAATTTTGTTGATTTTCTGTAACTTTATAACTCGTGTTTTGTATTTTTATCCATTTCATTGATGATTTGCTATTCTATATTTTATTCTGTGGGTGTTTTAGAAAGTTAGGTTGTTTATCGTGTTGCAGCTTCTTACTTTTCGTTCATTGGATTTTCAAACTACTATTTTATATATAAAGCTAAACAGAATGCGAATACTGTAGTTATGGACTTTGAAGGATCCGAGAGAATTGCACTACGCTACATTTCTCCAAACATAAATGCAAGCGGATGCAACTTGCAACTTACACAAAGCTCAAGGAGGCATATTCAAGAAGTCTGCTTAATTACGGAAGGTAAGGATGTTGAAAACATACGAATGTAATTACGAATGTGATCTCAGCATTAGTGCATCTGCCAATAGAAGACATTGATAATGGTTGGCTATGCATTATAGTAAAACGGACCAGCAAACGAAAAACTTCAGCAATTTTACGATTACTTTGTAAATAAATGGTTAGAAAAGTATGTTATTACAATAGATATGTGGAACTCTCACAAAAAAACTCTAGAAACTACAGCGTTGTGTAAGGCTGGCACCTAAACTAAACGGATTAATGACCGTTGCTCCCAAAAATTAAGAGTTTGGTAAAAAAAAATTAAGACGTCGCAGAATATTTTTTAAAGAAAAATAGCCTAAAGCTTGAGAATAAAACACACATTAATATGCATTCGATTCAATTATATATACATTCGAAATTTAAATTTAAAATCAAATGTTTTACTCTGCTTCACTCTAAAATTTTTCATTTTCCAAAAGTACATTTTTTTCACTGTAACTATATAACGATCTACTATAGAAACTTTCAAGTTCCTGTTAAAATATATTTCAGAGTTAAAGGTCTTATTCCAAAACTCTACTTAAGTGTATGAAATCAGAAATATTCATTTCTTTTCGATTTATTAATTCACTCATCTCTTTATAACATTTTATGACTCTAACTTACTTGAAAAACGTCTGTTTTCTCTTCACACAACCATTAAAAAACCGTTTACCGGCGATACTCCAAAAATAAAAGCATTTGGAAACAGCATTATTTCGTGTTCATTCTATGACTTTACTTTCTCTTGCACAAATTGCATATCATTAGCTCAATAACCCTGCAATTTTAAGTTTACTAGGCAATTCCTTGAACATCAACACATCAATTTTGGTGAACAACAGCACCACCTAAATTTTGCATTTTTGTATTTTCGTAACTGTAAATTGTCAGTAAAGCTTCTTTCTTCAGCCTTTACGACATCTGAGGGTATGTTTCATGTTCGAAAGTAACGTTTAATTCCCCTGAACACTCTTTAGAACTATTATGAAGGCTTCAAGGATGTTTTGCTCTTTCGGATTTGGTATCGAATATAATAATTTTAGTATGAACATAAATTATTTTATACCATGCATCTCTTATGCTTTTCTCATATTTTATTATTTTATGCCTTACTTATGATTTTTAAAATTTTATACTTTTCTTATGCTTTATATTATTTTATGCATTCCTTGTGATTTTTATTTTTTATGGGAGAATTAAATTTTTAACATAATTTTGTTTTAAACTGCTATAATTTTTTTAGACTGCTACTGAAATTTATACATATATCAAATCGTGAGCAACGCCGAGTATATCTGCTAGCGTCTTCACAGTGCACTAAATATTAATATTTTCAGCCCCTTAATATAATTTTATGCACCTAATTTCATGAAACTTCTTTTAAGCAATGTAATAAATCAAATAAGTCTGTGAAATCTCAAAATTCTCTAAACTTTAAAAACTACATAAAATCCTGTTGTTTTACAGTTTATCACATTCTTCTGTACAAATGAAAAATAGCATTCATATTTAGCTCAATAATGTACCGGATCGATTCTATTTTTTTACAGAGGGTTAGCTATTAGGTAATGGGTGTTTGATTTGCTTTATTTAGAAACAACGTTTTTACCTTTTCTTTAACGACATTTTAAGAGAAGAGATTATGATATACTTGGTGAGGTTTTCTTTGTTTTGATAAAAAGCTTGGTAACGTTTGTAGAGCGCATCTTAACGTGGATCTATGATGTGAGTCCATTCCCATTCTTCGATGATTTCAGTAAAGCAATATGTAAAAAATCAATGGAAGGCAAGTCTCCACTCGACTTTTTCATGCATTTATATTTCATATTGTTTAATTCTATTTCTATTCTAATCAGTATCAAATACAAAATACACAGTTTCTAAGAAAGTACTTAAGCGCCCCAATATTTACTTCCCAATGCTTTTGTAAAATGGTATAAAGTATTGTTTCCATGAAAATTCTCTAATTCGAGACTTTGATGCTAATATATATTTTAAGACCTCCTTAACACGTTTTGACTATTTCTGGAGTGTTGTCCATCTTTCTCGATATTCCTGTGGTCGATTACTTGTGCAAAGAATAAAGGTCACAAATATTAATGGATTTTTACGAAATTTATTTCGGGCTTTGTTATCAAAAAATCTTGAACAAGGGAGAGTTTTTATAGAGATTATATTATATTACGATTCCGTTCAAAGCTCATTGAAAAATTATTTCGTTGATCTTACCGATGCTGTTAAGATTAAAATTCTGAAATAATATTTTCGATCACTAATGAAGCAATTTTCATTAAAATAGCTAAAAATTGTGCTTCATTAATGAACCCCAAAACTAATCAGAATTTTAAAAATGTCTTATCTGGGTGCATCGTTGCCTGACCATGTACTTAATTTCATGGCTATGAGTCACTTAAATTTTCCCCTACGCGTAACACAAATCTATAATCAAACATACATACAAGCAGGCATTTCCCTTTATTGTTATAAATATATCTTCCTGTGACACTTCACAACTCCTCAAGCTATCGTATCCACATCGCACAGACATAATACATAAACATGCATACATAAACATACACACAGTACACACACATGCACGCACGCAAATACAGAGACGCGGACATGAACATATTTCCAAAAGTATCCGTCTTTCTCGATATTCCTGTGGTCGATTATTTGTGCAAAGGATAAAGGTCACAAATATTAATGGATTTTTACGAAATTTATTTCGCGTTTTTGCGGATCGTCTGTTCTCGGAATTATGAGTATTATTTTGGCAATTCTAATTTCGGTAAGCGAATTTTAATTGCTGCCGTTTATCTAAACTCCGCCCTTTTTGCCGCATGTATAAATACGCGCGCAGAATTTTTCGGTTTCAGTTTTTTTTGTTGAAATCCTTCGTCGTGTGGTAGCGCGAGAAGCGCGTTGTCGATTTTCGAAAGGAACTTATGTTCCACGCGAGATTTTCTATGGAACGTTAAGTTCCTCGCGTTATTTTTTTTTAACATTTGTTGTTTTAATGTAAATGATGGTTTTTCGAGCTTTTATCGCGTAATTCGCGACGTAACTCTCCGGAAAAGTGTGTGGTGAAATTCCTTATGCGAGCTACGTGAACGTAGCTTCTGACGAGGATGGCCGTTCTATAAAGATCCGAGTGTACCAGCAGTTTCTGTTAGGTCCGATTTCCTGAGTTCTGATGTCTTTCAAGAAAATGCTGAATCCTCTCCTGACTAAAGTTTGGTAATCTCCAGTAAACCAGTCCACAGAATTTGCCTCCAACCTGTGCAGCTCTAATATTTGGAACTTTTCCCCCCTGTCTGATGGCTCTGCCGGGTGAATACAAATGTTTTATTTAAACTCTTAATTTCTTTAATTCTGAATATAAATTCTCAATATTTGAAATGTGTTTAATCAAATTTTATTCTGTAAATTTAAAATTCTAAAACTTCATTCTGAGAGCAAATTTCTAAACCTTCATAAATTTATAAGAGCCTGGATAAATTCTAAAATTCTTTAAATTTAATATTTTTGTTAATGATTTTCTGATGGAATTTAAAAATGGATTTTTTTGAGTAAAGTTTTTATGCTAATTCCTTAATTTTAACTAAGTTGATAAAATTCTAAAATTCTAATGTCTGTCTAAAATTCTAATGTTAATTCTTCCTGAGTTGCCTGCCTGTGAGCAGTGTTTTTGTATTTGTTAATTTGAATTAATTTGAAGTTACAGTTTAATAAACTAATTTTCTTTAAACTAAATATTATGTCTTCCTTTATCTCTTTTAAACACAGCAGGTTTCATTCTATCTTTCAAACACAACAGTAGTTTCAGAGGTTTTAAAACGTTCTTGGGCATCACATTTTTTAATTCCAAAATTTTGTGCAAATAAGACTTTCTCTATACAACAGTATGAGAAAATTAAATAGTATTTCGAAAGTGTGAATAGAGTAAACCGAATAAAATTAACTTTTGGTATTTGATTTCTCGATGAAATTATAAATAAGTGTGTAATATAAAAAAATTTACATTTAATTTTAAGCTTTAAGCAAATATATGCAATATTGCAATTAATGCAAATATTTGCAATCCGTGAAAACATCATTGTTAGTTAATTCATCACACTCAAAATGGTCGAATCGTATTCACGAGTAAAATCCACTTAACACAATATTTGTATTCATTGAAAATTACTAAGAATAATTCACTACTAGATTCATTTTTTTAAACACACACTCACACTAAAAATCATTCCATTTTAAACACACACACACTTAAAATCATTTCGTTAACAGTCGAATCGTATTCTGTAGATGTTAAAAATCGTAGTGTTAAAATTCACCACACTCAAAATGGTCGTACCGTATTCACAAGAAAAAATCCACTTAACACAATATTTGTATTCATTGAAAATTACTAAGAATAATTCACTACTAGATTCATTTTTTTAAACACACACTCACACTAAAAATCATTCCATTATTAAGTTATTATACACAACACTCCGAAAAAATTATTAACGTCATGTAGTCGACTGTATCGACACGCCGAAAATCGTTAGGTACCGCATCTATATTCCCTTTATAAAATACATTCCATTTTATAAAATGCCATCCCTTTTGCAAAATACTTATCAGTTTCATTAAAAAATATAGTTCCCCTTAATAATTTCCAATCAAATTTCTCTTAACACGTCGAATCCTCGAATAATCTATCTTCCATTTACTTTCACAGAATACACATTCACGGTAAGAATCTACTGATTAAAAATCACTGGCGCAGTGGATAAGATACCCGCCTTGTATTCTCAAGGTTGTAAGATCGAACCCCGGCCGAACCAGTTGAAAATCATTATCTTTTATATTCGAAAATTAAAAAAATGCTGATAAGTGGCAACACTTCACCAACTTTCGCCAGGGGGCGCTTCAATTACATCAGCACTGATAAGAAACGTCGCCAACCAGCAAGCAGGAAGGTCGTGCTCTACGACACTCCCTTGATATCGCATTGCGCAATCCGGTCAAAGGTCAGCTCCAAGATTATCAGCTAGTTCACTCTCTTCCACTCAAGATCGTTGTCTCCTCAGACTCAAGGCCACCAAGATGGAGACCTCTCAATGAGGCCATGAGTCATCCTCAACCTCCTCCCCCATGAGGCAATCCTCCTCCTCAATGAGGAAACCTGACTCATGAGTCATTGGCACCACACGGTACCGCCTCCTCAATCTGCCAGTGAACGCCCTTTTATACCTACTTGCAGAAAACAGCATAGATATTGGAAGACATATTACTTTTAGGTACTCGCGTCTGGCACGCAGGCTACGTGACAAAATTCTACCAATAACTGGCACCAATGGTGATACTGCGTTCCCCGCATGAAAGCCGATCTTACTTTGTGTTAAGAAACATTTTTAACAGCAAACCACTCGACTTTGTTGCTTTCAATCACTTAAAGACAATACGCTTCCACAGCTGCTTTCCAACAGGGATGCCAAACTTTTAAGGTATGGCACACATTGAGGATTCACAACGCACTGTATTTTCTTATAAATACATGAACGTTTCATTTATTTATAACATTATTCCTGTATTTAAAAATATTTTTGGTAGTGAATGGTGATAAATAATTTCAAAATTAAAATATCCGCGCTTTTAAAGAACTGGTTTCAATTAGAATTACTCGAAAATCGAAGGGGATAGCGGCAACAGATAACAATACATTTTGGCTATAATCTTAAATGTCTACTTATGGTGCTAAAAGTTCAAATATGATAACCTCTGTTTTAGGATAGAAATACCCTGTTTAGGAAAGAATTACACCTGTGTGCTATTGGGTGAGACTAGAGATCCTTAATAGGGTGAGAGGAGTCACACAGCTTGAAAGAAATAACTGCGCATGCGCCGCCCCCAAGTTTCGTCCGAAATTGGACGAAAGAAACCCTAAAGCTATGTAGTCGCATCAGTGAAAATTCGACTGTTGGCAATATTAAAGTTCATTGATATTTTTTTAAATATGTCACGAACATTAAATGCAATACAATACAATGCCACTTGATAAGGTGCATTAGCGACCGATTTCACGATGCCTTCTATAGAATAAAAAAGCAATACAATAAATGTAATGAAACAATATAAAATACAGAAAGGGGATTTCTTAATTTTTTCTTTTTCAGTGATTTATATTAGTACTAATAGGAAGATATTTTCATTTCAAAATGAATGCTGGATTGGACGTCCTGCGTTTTCTTATATGCACAGTATAATGTATAAGTAATGCGACGGGGTCGAGAATTCGAGTTCTCGACGGGAGAGCACGTTTCAAGACACCATCACGTACAATCTAGACGTTTCTGAGTTGATGTCTGTGGAGACGATATCTCACGAAAGAATGAAACGATTTTTGGTACAAAACGATGGATTCTTCGAATGCTCGCAGAAATAATACTTTAATATTGAATTCCAGTTAAACACAGATTATGGTTAAAGATTTAAATAACTCAGAAATACAGGAATTACATAAATGAATGACTAGAGGGAGTTCTAGCGGAAATAAAATAGATAGATGATTTTAAATAGATTAAATAACCAGAAATACATTTGATGAGTTCATACAATTTACACAGAAGTAATGCGGGTTCGAATCGAGACATTACACACCTTGGGACCTCCGGGTAAAAAATTTCAGCGCACTGCGAAGGAATTTTTCAAAATACAAGTAGGTTCAAGTAGACATCATATAAATCTTCAAGTAGAAAATTTCAGCAAAAATTTAGTGGTACACCGCTTACACCAAAGAGTTTTTGACACGAACACCGTAAAATTCGAATTCGAGTTTTTGACGGGAGAACATGTTTCAAGCATCCCTGAGCACTAATCAGACGTTTGTGAGAATATGTCTGTGTGTGTGTGTGTCAAAGAGTCCTTGGATACGATATCTCACGAATGAATGAAGCGATTCCAACGAAATTTGGTAGAAAAATATCACAATCAGTGGACACTATAAGCCTATTGCTTTATACGCAATCGAAGGTTCAGAAGCCACCTAAATTTTGAAATGAAATTTTGAAAATTTCCTCAAAACACTGAAACATTTCATAAAGATACGCAAGTAATCATTTCTTATATAAATGTTCCTTAGAAAACGATATACATAAATTTTAGAATGCAAGCATAAACCGCTCTTGAGATATAGCACATTTTTCAAGTAAATGTATCAAAAACTCACATAAAATAAAAAACAGTGTTAACTTTTGTAAAATCTGTTCTTTTGTCACATGTAATATTCTGCGATAAATTTATAAAAATCATTTTCGTAGATCTAGCTCGTTCCATTCACGAGAGATGACACTTTGGGTACAGTGCCTAGAAGTAATAGTGTTCCGACCACCTATACCTACCAATTCTGGGAGCTGTTCTCCAAAAGCCGCCTCCGTCAAACGCCTCTGGTCTCGAATAAGATATCAAAATCTGAGTAGTTAACATTTAATCTAATGGGAGTTTAAGAAAGCACTTAGAAATGCACCCGTTTTGTGGAATAACTTGAGATCAAGTATATCTAAAAATTCGAAATTTTGCATATCCTTGTCATTTGCGATATATTTTAAGTCTTTGGATTTAAAACCTTTTCGGGCTAGCCCGTCCTGAGCCCAACAAGAGGAAGGTACTCGTATTTTGAGAATAACTCAAAATTCTGAATACCTAGAATGTCTAAATTTGATATATCATTGTCCTTTAGCGTATGTAGCATTTCATCGCATTTCGAACCTCATCGGGTCAGCCCGTCTTATGCCCCCCATAGAAATTTACTCTATTTTCAAGAATAACTCGAAATCGGAGTAGCTACAAAAATGTAAATTTAATATATCATTTTCTTTTGGATAGATTTTAATTTAGATTTTGAACCTCATCGGGCTAGCCCGTCTTGGGTCCGCTGAAGAGTGTATTCGTGTTTGAAGAATAACCCGAGAACCGAAGTAGCTAAAAATTGCAAGTTTAACAAGTTTAAGGTTGGCTTTTGTGGTATATTAAGGTTTTTCGGATTTTAACTTTATCGGCTAGTCTGTCCTGGGACCGACGTATAAATGGATCCGTTTTTTTAGAATAACTGGAAAATCGGAGCAACTAGAAAATATAATATTAGTACATCCTTTTCATTTGAGGAATATTTTAATTCATTCGATTTTGAACCGTATCGAGTAAACCCATTTTGGGCCCGCCTTAGTTCATTTCCGTGAACTTTCAAAACGAGTTCATTCCTGTGGCGGGCCCCGGACGGACAACCCGATAAGATTTTACATCGAAAGAGTTGAAATCCACCTCAAAAGGCAACGGCATGCTAAACTTGGAATTTTTAGCTTCTCCGTTCTCGGAATATTCCCCCAAAACGAGTGCATTCCTAAGGCGGGCATTCTTCGATACGGTTCAAATTCGAAAGTATTAAACTTTATCCCAGAAGAAAATGATATACTAAATTTTGATTTTTTAGCTGCTTCGATTTTCAAATTATTCTTGAAAAAGAAGTACATTTCTATATCGGACCCAAGACAGGCTAGTCTGATAAGGTTCAAAATCCAAAGAAATAAAATATACCCTAAAATACAAAGATATACCTACTAAATTTAGAAATTGTTGCTGCTACAATTTTTGAGTTATTTTTAAACGAGTACTTTCTTTTGTTGGGACTAGGACGGGCTAGACTGATAAGGTTTTAAATCCAGTGAGTTAAGATATATCTCAAATGACAACAACATTCTAAACATAGACTGTAAACATTAACTGCAATTAATATTTCTAAAATATTTGTAAAATTTATACAGATTTTAAATTTCTTTTTTTTTTCTAATCCATATTTTAAATATGTTTTAGCAACAATATGTGCCCTATTTCCTAGGATTTAAAGCATGGATTTAGCTCTAACATCCACGGCATCATGTTGGTTTATGCTGATGGATAAAAGCGTCAGAAATGGTTTTAGCGCTTCTAGTCAAGCCACAAACAGGGAAACGTGATCAGCCGAATCACTCACGACATAGGGCCGGAAAGACAATCCGCCGAATCTCGACCCCAGTCGCCTTCGGGTCTGGTAACTGGCAACAAAAACACAGTTCCTCTCCGCCATCTGGAACAGTCTGTACCATAAAGGCGCAGGAATATCCGAGAACAATTCACGATTAACTGTATTCCCTTAATAGAGATGGGTCAAAAGTTACAGAGCATTTAAAGCAGGGATTTAATGAATTCATTCATTAAATTTTTCAAACGAGAACAGGACTGGTATTGGATAAAGGAACCGTCGCTGTAAATTACGGGCTACAAAATACATTTGAAATAGTCGGAATTTGCTGATTTCTGTAAAAACCAGACTACGAGTTTCTTCATGGTTTCAGTCTGATATTTTTTATATTCAAGGTGCCAGCACTTTTTCTCTAAATTTTTAACATTGTTCTAATAAACAAAATATGTTAGTTGGTTTACAACAGAGAATTTAGTTTGAAGATGACGTAATAAACATTTATTCTCAAAGCGAATTGAGAAGAAAACGACATATTATAAAAGAAACAATGGTGAGCTTTCTGATAACATGAAGATTTGATGAAATGTGCAAAATAAACTAATTGAAATTTAAATTCACTCTGAAAGAGCATTAAAAAGAAATCAATAAATTCTTGGAACCGGAAACATTTATAAGAATATTTTAAATTTCTTATAAATGAAACTGACCTCCAACTCGATTGCCAACTGGCTCCTTTCTTTCTCGCTACACGTTTGTTTTACTGACTACTGTTAACAAGATGCCATCTTTTAAATAGTCATACAACCATAGTGTTTCGAATTTGGCAGGTTTTTTACACCAAATCTGGCTTATTTCTAGGAGGTTTAGCGTTCATTGCCGAAAGGTGCTAGCTTATCAGCGTGTCCAATTGGAGGGGAAAGTGTTGCAATCCCTGAGTTGATTTCAATGGGTGTAGGGTATGTCATTGGACAGTCGAAACAAAAAGGTTTTAAGTCGCTGGCTTCTCCAGTAACTAGCCTATCTAGTAGCTTACGCGACATATTTAGATGAAGCTAGATGCTAGAACTATTAACCGGTAACTTGCACCATATAAAACTATATTTAAGATGAAAGATGGAATACATATTTTAATAGCCGATGTTTGTGATGAAGACAGAATGGTAGTTTTTGTAAGTGAAGATAGGAAAAACGCTTTAAAGAAGTACAAGATTAATTTTTGTGGATGGAACGCTCAAAAGTTCCAATAAACAGCTTAATCAGTTCCTGAAAATGTAAACAGTTTAATCCGTTCATGTTAATATTAAAAGTTCTTCGGATAGAATTAACGTCATTGCTGCAACATATGGTTTGTTATCAAGAAAGATAATACATCGCCATATGATAGACTTTTTTATTTTGAATATATATATATATATATATATATATATATATATTAGAAATAGTTTATAGATATAATCTATCTATTTCTTCAGAAACATACATATTTTATGTCTGATTCGTCAAAATACTTGGACTTGAGAACGAATTTTACGAAGTGAACATTTCCATTTTTTTAGGCTTAGCCCCTTTTCCACGTGTATAGCGATTTAGCCTGATTTTTTAAGTTTTTCTTTATTCATTTCCATACCTTTGAATTTTGTTGATTTTCTGTAACTTTATAACTAGTGTTTTGTATTTTTATCCATTTCATTGATGATTTGCTATTCTATATTTTATTCTGTGGGTGTTTTAGAAAGTTAGGTTGTTTATCGTGTTGCAGCTTCTTACTTTTCGTTCATTGGATTTTCAAACTACTTTTTTACATATATATATATATATATATATATATATATATATATATATATGTATATATATAAAGCTAAACAGAATGCGAATACTGTAATGATGGACTTTGAAGGATCCGCGAGAATTGCACTACGCTACATTTCTCCAAACATAAATGCAAGGGATGCAACTTGCAGCTTACACAAAGCTCAAGGAGGCATATTCAAGAAGTCGGCTTAATTACGGAATGTAAGGATGTTGAAAACATACGAATGTAATTACGAATGTGATCTCAGCATTAGTGCATCTGCCAATAGAAGACATTGATAATGGTTGGCTATGCATTATAGTAAAACGGACCAGCAAACGAAAAACTTCAGCAATTTTACGATTACTTTGTAAATAAATGGTTAGAAAAGTATGTTATTACAATAGATATGTGGAACTCTCACAAAAAAACTCTAGAAACTACAGCGTTGTGTAAGGCTGGCACCTAAACTAAACGGATTAATGACCGTTGCTCCCAAAAATTAAGAGTTTGGTAAAAAAAAATTAAGACGTCGCAGAATATTTTTTAAAGAAAAATAGCCTAAAGCTTGAGAATAAAACACGCTTTAATATGCATTCGATTTAATTATATATACATTCGAAATTTAAATTTAAAATCAAATGTTTTACTCTGCTTCACTCTAAAATTTTTCATTTTCCAAAAGTACATTTTTTTCACTGTAACTATATAACGATCTACTATAGAAACTTTCAAGTTCCTGTTAAAATATATTTCAGAGTTAAAGGTCTTATTCCAAAACTCTACTTAAGTGTATGAAATCAGAAATATTCATTTCTTTTCGATTTATTAATTCACTCATCTCTTTATAACATTTTATGACTCTAACTTACTTGAAAAACGTCTGTTTTCTCTTCACACAACCATTCAAAACCGTTTACCGGCGATACTCCAAAAATAAAAGCATTTGGAAACAGCATTATTTCGTGTTCATTCTATGACTTTACTTTCTCTTGCACAAATTGCATATCATTAGCTCAATAACCCTGCAATTTTAAGTTTACTAGGCAATTCCTTGAACATCAACAGATCAATTTTGGTGAACAACAGCACCACCTAAATTTTGCATTTTTGTATTTTCGTAACTGTAAATTGTCAGTAGAGCTTCTTTCTTCAGCCTTTACGACATCTGAAGGTATATTTCATGTTCAAAAGTAACGTTTAATTCCCCTGAACACTCCTTAGAACTATTATAAAGGCTTCAAGGATGTTTTGCTCTTTAGGATTTGGTATCGAATATAATAATTTTAGGATGAACATAAATTATTTTATACCATGCATCTCTTATGCTTTTCTCATATTTTATTATTTTATGCCTTTCTTATGATTTTTATAATTTTATACTTTTCTTATGCTTTATATTATTTTATGCATTCCTTGTGATTTTTATTTTTTATGAGAGAATTAAATTTTTAACTTAATTTTGTTTTAAACTGCTATAATTTTTTTAGACTGCTACTGAAATTTATACATATATTAAATCGTGAGCAACGGCTAGTATATCTGCTAGCGTCTTCACAGTGCACTAAATATTAATATTTTCTGCCCTTTAATATAATTTTATGCAGTTAATTTCATGAAACTTCTTTTAAGCAATGTAATAAATCAAATCAGTCTGTGAAATCTCAAAATTCTCTAAACTTTAAAAACTACATAAAATCCTGTTGTTTTACAGTTTATCACATTCTTCTGTACAAATGAAAAATAGCATTCATATTTAGCTCAATAATGTACCGGATTGATTCTATTTTTTTACAGAGGGTTAGCTATTAGCTAATGGGTGTTTGATTTGCTTTATTTAGAAACAACATTTTTACCTTTTCTTTAACGACATTTTAAGAGAAGAGATTATGATATACTTGGACAGGTTTTCTTTGTTTTGATAAAAAACTTGGTAACGTTTCTAGAGCGCATCTTAACGTAGATCTGTGATGTGAGTCCATTCCCATTCTTCGATGATTTCAGTAAAACAATATATAAAAAATCTATGGAAGGCAAGTCTGAACTCGACTTTCTCATGCATTTATATTTCATATTGTTTAATTCTATTTCTATTCTAATCAGTTTCAATCAGTAAAATACACAGTACCTAAGAAAGTACTTAAGCGACCCAATATTTTCTTCCCAATACTTTGGTAAAATAGTATAAAGTATTGTTTCCATGAAAATTTTCTAATTCGAGACTTTGCCAATATATATTTTAAGACCTCCTGAACACGTTTTGACAATTTCTGGAGTGTTGTCCGTCTTTCTCGATATTCCTGTGGTCGATTACTTGTGCAAAGGATAAAGGTCACAAATATTAATGGATTTTTACGAAATTTATTTCGAGCTTTGTTATCAAAAAATCTTGAACAAGGTAGAGTTTTTATAGAGATTGTATTATATTACGATTCCGTTCAAGGCTCGTTGAAAAATTATTTCGTTGATCTTACCGATGCTGTTAAGATTATAATTCTGAAATAATATTTTTGATCACTAATGAAGCAATTTTCATCAAAATAGCTAAAAATTGTGCTTCATCATTAATGAACCCCAAAACTAATCAGAATTTAAAAAATGCCTTATCTGGGTGCATCGTTGCCTGGCCATGTACTTAATTTCATGGCTATGAGTCACTTAGATTTTCCCCTACGCGTAACACAAATCTATAATCAAACATACATACAAGCAGGCATTTCCCTTTATTGTTATAAATATATCTTCCTGTGACACTTCACAACTCCTCAAGCTATCGTATCCACATCGCACAGACATAAACACATGCATACATAAACATACACACAGTACACACACATGCACGCACGCAAATACAGAGACGCGGTCATGAACATATTTCCAAAAGTGTTTGATACGTGTTCAGAGGTTTTAAAACGTTCTTGGGCATCACATTTTTTAATTCCAAAATTTTGTGCAAATAAGACTTTCTCTATACAACAGTATGAGAAAATTAAATAGTATTTTGAAAGTGTGAATTGAGTAAACCGAATAAAATTAACTTTTGGTATTTGATTTCTCGATGAAATTATAAATAAGTATGTAATATAAAAAAATTTACATTTACTTTTAAGCTTTATGTTCCAAACTTCGGGCATCTAGTTCAAAGGTGAAAACTGGGAGAAACTGGGTATACATGCATTTGTATAGTGACTTGGAATTCACGTTAAATTGTAGGTATCAATCATGTGAGCCCTTGATGCTCAAAACGATTACATAGTTCAAACAATCCAATTATCGTTTCGATTTATACGATAAACGAGAATTTCCTATAAATTTCTCAGAGGCAAAAAAAACAACAGTCCTAAATATTAAAAAATTTAGAATACTTTATTAATAACAAGATAAGCAGGTTTTTGAATGTCTCAGCCGCTTTCAAATGCAAAAGAGAATTCTTTTATTCAAGACAAGTGAGACAGAACTACCACTACAACAGAGGTACAGTAATTTTCTTATCAATGCTGAAGTGGCTGCTTTGTTTCATTAATCCAGATGAAAAAAAAGCCATTTTTAGCTTCCCTACAATACATAATGTATAGGGAAAGTAGTGAAATCGTGTCGAAAATCACAACTCGAGTTTTCGACAGATCTGCACGTTTCAAGCACTCTAGGACCCCAAAAAACTATTTTTAGCGTAATATCTGTGTGTGTATGTGGTGTGTGTATGTGTGCGTGAGTATGAGGGTGTGTCTGTCTCTGCAATGTATTTAGCCACTGTAGCTGAACAACCATTTGAATACTGTTGTAAATACTTTGAAATAGTGTTATAAATTAAACTTTAATTCAGTATTCCAGGCTGAAATTTCTGCGAAAACTTGGCCAATGATAATAAAACTGGCTCAAATATATAGCATGCTGAAGTATCATATAGCAAAGAATTTATTCTCTGTATAATCACGAAGAAATTGAAATTAAAAATTGCATCACTTTTTATATATGTGACAAATCTAAGAAAATATTTCATCGGGTTAAACAAAAGCCCTTCCCTTCCTGGCCCCCTGTAGTTTCTGAGTGTACTTATGAACTGGTCACTATGCGACAATCAGTTATTGTTCTATTGTTTTCATTAATGTAAAGCATTTCTGATTATCAATGATATATTTATCTCTAAAAATATTATTCTCCGTTTTCAGACATATATTTTTTTTTAACTTGTGTGGCTTTTGTTGCGGTTGTGCGATGCATCAATATTGTATTTAGATACGGCCGCATTTGACCACTTCCATTTTTCGCATTCGGAATTATTTTAATTGGAGGAATTGAAATAATTTTTATTTGCAATAAATATGAAAGAAAATACGCTGTACACTTTTAACCTCTTGACATACAACGACGTCTTGTTTACGTCGTATGTTTAGTTAGGCATTGTAGACATTGGCGTCTGTGGGACGAGCGCAGATTTAAATTTTGTGATGTGCAAATCTTATAGAAATGTGGGGGGCGTGGTTTATATACTGAAACTTGCCCTTGACATACGACGTTTTGAATACGTCGTTGTTTCATAAGGCATTGTAGAAAGGGATGTCTGTGGGATGCGCGCAGATTTCAATTTTGTCAGGTGCGAATCTTACAAAAATGTAGGAAGCGTGGTTTATATACTGAAACTTGCCCTTGACATACGACGTTTTGAATACGTCGTGTGTTTCATAAGGCATTGTAGAAAGGGATGTCTGTGGGACGCGCGCAGATTTCAATTTTGTCAGGTGCGAATCTTACAGAAATATAGGAAGCGTAGTTTATAACCTGAAACTTACACTTAACATACAACGACGTCTTGAATACGTCGTGTGTTTCATAAGGCATTGTAAAAATTTAACGTCTGTGGGATGCGCGCAGATTTAAATTTTGTCATGTGTAAATCCTACAAAAATGTAGGAAGCGTGGTTTATATAATGAAACTTACCCTTGACATGCATTGACGTTTTGAATACGTCGTTTGTTTCATAAGGCATTGCAGACATTGACGTCTGGATATATATATATATATCAATATTGTACAACATTGCTCCTCAGAGTACGAGATTTATGAAACTTAAAAGTGATTTTTCATCTCGGTTCATATGTATCGATAATAAATTAATAGTTAATATAATTTTATATTTTTATGTAATTGGTATCAATCTCGTATGTATTGTACAGTATCTCTGGAGATCTGCGTTAAATAAAGCAGCAGTATAATAGAAATAAATGAATAACTTTCCTGCCCTATCAATTCCATACAACTTACGGGGAAAAGTATTTCATGCACTTTGGCATAATAATCATCTTTGCAATGTTGAAAGTTTCAGCAATATCAATAGACGCAATTGAGCACTATTTTAAAACCATATTTTTATATATACAGGATGTTTCAAAACTTGGAAGACGAAATATATGTTGAGCGATATTTATTAGACCCATTGTTCCAACTTAAATGCTTCAAATAAGTTAGACTTTCATACTGCAATAGTTTTGGTGTCATGACAAGATTTAGTAAAAAAGTACAAAAATTGAACATTTTATACGTGCCCTCTGTAAAAGAAGTTCCATTTAGAAAATTCTTCCATACTCATTTGTTTCATTTAAAGGTCTTTTGAAAAAAAAACAGGTTCTCATTGTTGCAAAATTAGCAGTAAAGTTATAAGACCTAAACCACTTTGAACCAATTAAAAGCAACGGCGAAAACATAGATTTCAGAGGTCATACAAAAATGTAATTTCTTTAGATAAAATTTCAATCTGAAAACTTACGTGCGTACCTACATTTAGCAAAAGTTTTATATAGTCCTAAATTATATATCGAAAACTATAATTGATGATATCTCGGGTAAATTTGACCTCGTGACATTAGAACTTTTGGGGGCTGTTTGGGCTATAGAAAACACTTTTAGAATTAAAAATATTTTCCAGGGGACCCCATATAACACAAAAATGTGTGAATTATACTGATTTACTAAAAGGTGTCACGTGATCAAAATTTGTATACGATGATAGTTTATCTAAATTAAAGGATTACATACCTTTTAAATCTCCAAATATATATATATATATATATATATATATATATATATATATATATATATATATATATATACTTTGTGACGAATTAAAATAAAGGTACTTTTTGTCAAAGGTTTTGTTAAACAGATCCCATGCAAAAACTCATACTAGAACGAAATTTATAGTCAAAACAATGTAAGTTGATTTTTCAAATTTGCAACATTTATATGGCCAACGTGCATGTTCACATTTCAAAAAAAGAAGAAGAAGAAGAAGAAGAAGAAGAAAAATAGTAATTAATTTAACTTTTACTTCCACTATGTTATGATCTGTGATGCAGAAAGTACAGGAATGTCATGTTGTAATCTTGAATTGTGAGAATACTAAATCTCGCAAAAATCGTCACGATGAAAAGCGTTTTTCATTTATTAACTTTGATGTATATTATATCTTTTTTATTACTTAGTTTTTAGTGGTGTACAAAAATGCCACATCTGAAGGATAATTATGAAACAAAGGTTCCCTGTTAAGCTTATACTAATGTTCAATGTTATGCTTATATAATTATGTTTATACTAAAAGTAAGTAAACCTATATTTGAAACTGTTTCAAAAAGTTATTTACAGAAAAATATCATGGAAAATAAACCCGTGAAACTACTTTGTTTATATTGATTAGCAATATTGTCGCCTGATAGGATGTTAAAATAATTTTATCAGCATTCCAAAAGTGCAAACTGTGTGAAAATGATATATATAACTCTAAAAGAAAAATAATTGCATGTGGTTTATCATAAAAACTTTCAATAGAGTGTAAAAGCTGCATTGAAACCATCTTCATTTAGGAATTCTTTGAAAGAGCGCAAAAATTAATTTTGTTCTGCGGTGTAATAAACGTCTTCCAACATTTACTTTCTATAAATGTAGTACACTCTGCAGCAGCTTCTACAGATGTAATTGTTATGAGCGATTTCTCGCAAAATGAATTTATATTCTTGTGTGTACATGGTGTGTACATTTATATTGAGCATGGTGATGAACATGGTAAACACGCTGTCATTCATCACCTGTTTGTGCAGTGATCGGTGGTAAAAATTTTAACGACAAAGGCAGATTACCGAAAAGGTAAAATAGACAACTGCTTAGAAAACAAACTTATATTTTTAAAATCAGCCGTCACCCTAGGTGTGGCTGAAAATACTACTTAGATGGGAAGCAGAATTTGAGTAACACCAAAGCAGCGTTCCCAGAGGTAGCTAATGTGAAACTACGTGTGTCATTAGGATGAGGGCACACGCTGTAAATGTACGTAACAGAAATTTAATATTTGATGTAAATGAAAATTTATTTCAAACGCGAATTTTTCGTGAAATACTCGTATGTTTATCATATGTGCTTTTTTATCCCCCTTTATAGACATAGATATCCAAACACGCCCATGTCTGCAAAGAGGAATCGAAGTTTTGGATAGGGTTTATCAAATACCTGTCTTTTTTAGAGGTTCTTAGTTTGGTATGGACGCTGTACCACCAGTAAGCAAAAATGTAAGAATCGTTTAAAATGAGTGAAGCTCATTTGAAATATAATTTTACATTAAATTGCCTTTACGCGTGCATTATATATATGTCACAAAATATAATTTGTTTGCTTGCATACCTTGAGAACATAGACAGTTCAGCTCACTTGAGGGCATGGAGCATTGATTGAACGGCCGGGAAGGGGCTTGCATACCCTGAAAGGCAGATCGCAAAATGGATTCAGCGACTTCAAGAATACGGAATGGAAATTCGACACCGTAAGGCATCGTCTCATGCCAACGCTGATGCACTCTCGAGAAGACCTTGTCCCTTGAATGGTGCACATTTCTCTCATACTGAAATAATGTTTGATAGCCGGATTTTTAAAAAAGCCGGGTTTCAGAGATCATCCGGCAAGTTATTACCGACCACAGTTCAATTCACCTCTAGATTCCTGGAGGTATGAGGAACTCTATCGATCCCAAAAAGAAGTCAGAGATATCGAGCCAATCCTAATTCGCAAAGATCGAGCTAATGAGAGGCCAACTTAGCAAGAAGTTTCCGGCTTCTTATCTGAAACAAAACAGTGCTGAGCTTTTTGGGATTCACTGCACTTGACGAACAAAGTAGTATACGTAAATGGCAAATTAACGATGTAAAGTGCAACAGATGGCAGTTGCTCCTTCCTCGTGTCGGGGTACTAAAAATATACATGGCAGTCCCACTGAAGGACATTTTGACATTAGCAAGATGCTAAACAAAGTTCATGGAAGCTTCTTCTGCTGCAATGTGAGATTCGATGTTGAGAGCTGCTGCAAAGAATTCATGAAATGCTGTGCTCGAAAGGGATCGAAGAAAACACATCGGCCTCTACAATGTCAAAGCTCCTCTTCAAGAGAATTGGACTCGACGTTTTGGGGCTATTTCCACAGACATTAGCCAGTAACAAGTACATCCTAGTGATAATTGACTACTTCACAATGTGGCCAGAAGCGTGTTCAATCCCTGATCAAAAAGCTATAACAATCAGTGATGTTTAAACTCGGAACTGGATATGTCGTTACGGGGGTAATGCATTTAGGAATTATTGAGAAACTGGTCTCACACTTGCTCTCTCCGCCGCAATTAATATGAATAAATGTGTAATTAATTTAATAAGTATTCTATGTTGTTAATAAATGATTTTACTTATATACATCCATGTTTTACGTGGGACTCGAAACCACAACGCGGCGGTCGAGCGATTGCTGTGGAAACGCTCACCTTCGTTTAATTAATTCATTCGTTTAATTAAATTTTCGTTTAATTAAATCATTGACCCGTTCTTGAAACTGTGATTCCAGAAAGCTGTGATGAATAAAATTACACCAGATACAAATAAAAAGTAAAACGTCATACATGCACAAGCATCTGCAATTATAGGCAAGGATGTTACACTTGAATAAACCTTATGTTATTAAAATATGGGTTTAGGTTATTTCACTAGCAACTAATTATGAGATAAATAGTTTTATTGAAAGGAACTGAAAGAAGTGGGGATACCAATGGGATTGATAGCGCGTACCATATTTATAGAATAAAAATAATTTACTGAAACACAATAATTCAACATATATTTGGTATTTAGTCCATTATTTGCAATAATGTAATATATATATATATATATATATATATATATATATATATATATATATAAACTTATTAATTCCGTCATATATATATGCTGCCATTAGTGCAATAAATATATATTTCTCCCCTCCCCCCCCCCCCCTCACACACACCGATCCTCCGAGGACACAATGGCAAGTACAGGGTGCCCCAAATTAAACTATATTTCCGAGAGGACTACAGGAAAAACTATTCATCAGAATGTCACGAAATTTGAAGAGTGTCGTAAGGAGATAATGGGAATTTTTTCTACAGAAAAAAAAAGTTAGTTTAAAAACCAACAATACAGGGCGTATAATATCTTTTACAGAATATATGATGTGAACTACATAATGTATCTGTCTAATGAGGACAAAACATGTTCAATATGATGGCCATTATTGTCTACTACCATCTGGAATCGTAACATAGCATGTTCAATGGTTGATTGCAGTGTATAAGTCGGAATGTTACAACCATGCCGTTGGCGCGGTAGCCCAGTGGTTTGCGCGCGGGAATTGCACTCGGTAGACCCCGGTTCGATTCCCTCCGCTGCCAAAACTGCCGCCGTGTTCACGTGGAGAACGATCACGTTACACATGTGGGTCCTTGAGTCCTTCCGAGAGGTTAGTGGTAGGGGAAGGAGGGTACGGACCCTGTGAATGCCCCTCCCACTGGGTTCCGGTCTAAATTGTGCAGCTACTCCAGGTTGTCCAGACAGATACCTTTCACCTATCTGGTAGGTCGGACGGTCTGGGTCTTAACAACAACACCCATCGCGTGCTATGCTGTCTTTAAGATAGGACAGGGATCTTATGGGATCACGGTGGACCAAGTCTTTGAGATATCTCAAGAGCCCAAAATCGCATGCATTCAAATCTGGGGATCTTGCAGGCCATACCGTAGGAAAATGATGGCTGTTGATTCTGTCATCAGAAAAGTGTCTTCTCAACACTTGTTTCACACAAGTGGCTATGTGTAGAGGCATAAACACTATTGCTTACACTGCATCTTGCAGAAACACTATTGTTTTAACACATTGATGTACCTGCAGAGCAGGAATCGTAGAATTTTCCAATAAGGATGCGTGACATTGCTTGGTGGCAGAAAAAGTTGCAGGACCTGCGGGTCTAAGTTCTTCAAAAATAAAATGATCCCAAAATAAAGGTGGCAGTAAAATCACACAATACCGCTACCTTAAAGTAGCATAACGGAACTCGTAGACACTCATGTGAGTAAAAAAACCTACCAATATCGATCGCTATTGGTGGTTTTTGGAACTAACCTTTTTTTTTTTTTTGCTCTAGAAAAAAAATCCCATCATCTCCTTATGACACTCCCCTAATTTCATGATTTTCTGATGAATAGCTTGTGTTGTAACCCTCTTGGAAATGTGTAGTTTAATTTGGGACACCCTGTATGGTGTCAATCGAAAGAAAATTCCAATCCCTTTAAAGTGAAGGTCAACACACTGTAATTGTAGTCAATTGGACCCACGATACCAATTTTTTTTAATATTTCTTGTAAAATTTGAAAGAAAAGCAAAACTATTTGAAAAGAGATTATTATATAAAACATTCGAGTTAAGCCACACTTTTGTTTATTATCAACTAAATCTTTTTCAGTCAACAATTAATTGCATCAATACCGAGTATTTTTCTCGGTGTTCTAAGAACCTTAATTTTTTTTTTCAAAATCAATTACAACATATATTAGTTTCGGTAAATCCGGATAATAGGTCACCGCACGTATTTTGTTAAGTACAAAATCGGGTCAAGTTGGCGCATTCTCCCGTGTTTTGAAATTTTCCCCATCCATTCTCAGTGACGTCATTTTCCATCTTTAAAAATAGGCTCCTACTCCCAAAATAACGTTTTGGCAGGAGAAGCCTATTTCCTAAGACGGGTTACTGTGTTTATTCTAAACAAGATTTTCTAATGTAAATGATAGTGTAATATAATTTAATTAACAGTGAATAATACTCACAAAAACGTTACAAAATCAGACTTTTGTGTATTTTAAGAAAATTGAATAACTTTGTAAAATTGTAGAGAAAAAAAATGAATAATACTCATATAAATGTTCTAAAATCAGATTTTTGTGTAATTTAAAATTTTTATGCTACAATTTTATCTGTGCATATCTCACTTAACAAAATCACTTTCTTCATGCAACCAAGGATCAATTATAAAGGCAGGAGTTCGACCTAAGGGTCAAAATTTGTGAAATGAATGTACCAATCGTCCGTGTAGGGGCAGGGGTTCGACCTAAAGGTTGAAATTTGTGGAACGGATATACCAGTGGTATGTAAAGGGGCAGGGATTCGACCTAAAGATCGAAATTTGTAGAACGGATGTACCAGTGATTCGTGTAAGGGCAGGGGTTCGACCTAAAGGTCGTTCGCCCTTCACCGGGGAAGGGCCCCAGTGATCTCCGGTTTATTAGGAACGATCGCCTGCGGAGCCCAGGCACAGAATATTCTACAATTTTATATGTGCATGTCGCACGTAGCAAGATCACTTTCTCCATGCAACCAGTGTTCCGTGTAGGGGCAGGGGTTCGACCTAAGGATCGAAATTGGTGGAACGGATGTACCAGCGGTCTGTATGTACCAGTGGTCCGTGTAGGGGCAGAGGTTCGACCTAAAGGTCGAAATTTGTGGAACGAATGTACCAGTGGTCCGTATGTATCAGTGGTTCGTGTAGGTTTAGAGGTTCGACCGAAAGGTCGAAATTTATGGAACGAAGGTACCAGTAGTCCATGTAATGTCAGGGGTTCGAACTAAAGGTCGTACTACTCTGGGACTGGGTCCCCAGTGATTTCCGGTTTATTATGAACGGTAGTCTGCGGCGTCCAGACACAGAATATGCTACAATTTTATCTGTGGATGTCGCACGTAGCAAGATCACTTTCTCCATGAAACCAGTGATCAGTGTAGGGGCAGGGGTTCGACGTAAAAGTCGAAATTTGTGAATTGGATGTACCAGTGGTCCGTATGCATCTGTGGTTCGTGTAGGGGCAGGTCCATTTGTTGATGCCATTTGTTTTTTATATAAATATAAATTCCATATTTAACGGCTATTTCTGTACATATATTGGTAACATGAATATTTTGTATGTCTTTTCAATTTTAGGAATAAATAATTGAAAAAGTCTTCTCCTGGTCCGACGTCACTGAAAACTAATAGGATTCTAATGTTTACACGATTGAAATAATCGTACGACATTCTGTTTCATTATTTCAATCTGTGTTGTACTCATAGATCGTACTGGTTTGTACGTTTTCAGGGAAGTTCTCAATGAGTAAATTCATCCAAAAGTTTTATACAAATTTCAAATGTATTGAATAATTTTACAGAACTATATAGTATTCTGATAAAATAAATAACCTTCATTCTGAGATCAATATTTTTAAGGCAATTAAACATAATATTGAAAAAATATAAGAATTCAAAAAAACCTTAATATCAGACACCTGTGCAAAACAATTTTTTATTAATTACAAATATTGAAAAATTTATACGAGTACTGCCAAATAAAAAAAATATTTCTTAGCGTCAAATAAAAGCACATTTTCATCGGATTAGACCGAGGTATCTTACTCATCAACGATAAATTCGTTTCTAGAGGATCCACTTAGTTGAAAATTGCCCAGATGAATTCTGCTAGATAAAAGTCTTCAAAGCTGACCACTTGGTTTCCCCAGGATGAAATACAACATTCTTCTTTCAGGCATCTACAACAGAACTTGAGAGATGGAAATATGGTCATGCAATCCATTGCCAAATACCCAGAATTTTCTCCTGCTACAAAGAGCTTAGATATTATCGGTAGACTGGACCTGGACCCCCGATGTGTTAATTGCTTTAGGACAACTGACTGTTCATATAAGATCTTATCTCATCTGTATGGGAGTGAAAAAGGTCCTTCTACACAGAGAGATCACTCCCTGTGTAGGGCTTTTCTTTTCTTATTGTAAATGCATTTATTTTATCAGTTCAATGAGAGCAATATTTCAAAGCTAAATAGAAAGAAGTTACTTTTATTACCCTGGAAAACGCTTTGTAACCCTCCCTTCAAAACTGGGCAATTTATGTGAAGTATTATCTATTATTTTCTTACCGGATTTTCTGATCAATTGTTGATACGAAAGCATATTCTTTGTACGTTACGGACAACGTCTTTTTTTCCCTTTTTTTAAAACATACATTAAAAAAAAGAAGTGAAACGTATCTCGTGTTGCTTAATGTATCATGTACGTAATTTTTACAATTCACTGGGGTTCTTTTATTGTTTTAAAGAGCATGCGTTTGCTTTTAATCTATTCTATACTTGTAATTTTATACTTGCACAAAATATGCGGTATTGTGTCACAAAATATTTATTACAAATTTATATGCACATATAATGCTGAAAAAATATTTTTCCACGGGCCCCTATCGTTCGCCTTGCCTCAGTACCATGGTCTCAACTGACCTCCCCCCCTTTGTGGGGCCCTGCCTATATCATTCATTTCAAGTTTGGACGGGTGCTGGTCAAGATGTCGCTCTGTGAGTTCTAGTTTTTGTTTATTATTTTCCATGCTATGTGAGACACATATCTCCTAAAGTTATAAAATGTGTCTAAATATTCAAACTCATAAACTTTAACTTAGTTGGGTTTCACCAAAGTAATTTAAATGCAAATATTTGCAATCCGTGAAAACATCATTGTTATTTAAAAATAGTCGAATCGTAAATAGGAAATTCTATAATCCTATTTCTCATAGCGTACAACCGTAAAATCTATTTTAAAATTTGTTGAAACGTATTCGTGAGGCGTAGAGTCTAAATTCATCACACTCAAAATGGTCGAATCGTATTCACGAGTAAAATCCGCTTAACGCAATTTTTGTATTCACTGAAAATTCCTAAACATAATTTACTATTAGATTCATTTTTAAACGCACACACACACTTAAAATCATTTCGTTAACAGTCGAATCGTATTCTGTAGATGTTAAAAATCGTAGTGTTAAAATTCACCACACTCAAAATGGTCGTATCGTAATCACAAGATAAAATACAAACACAATATTTGTGTTCATTGAAAATTACTAAGAATAAATCACTACTAGATTCTTTTTTTTAAACACACACTCACCCGAAATGTCATTCCATTATTAAGTTATTATACACAACACTCCGAAAAAATTGTTAACGTCATGTAGTCGACACGCCGAAAATCGTTAAGTATCGCATCTATATTCCCTTTATAAAATGCATTCCATTTTATAAAATGTCATCCCTTTTACAAAATACTTATCATTTTCATTAAAAAATATAGTTCCCCTTAATAATTTCCAATCAAATTTTTCTTAACACGTCGAATCCTCGAATAATCTATCTTCCATTTACTTTCACTGAATCAGTAGATTCACGGTAAGAATCTACTGATTAAAAATCACTGGCGCAGTGGATCCTCGTATTCTCAAGGTTGTAAGATCGAACCCCGGCTGAACCAATAGAAAATCCTTCCGTCGTCGTCGTTGATGAAGCACCTGGCGTTGCCGCCTTTATCTTCTGTGCTGTGTGATTCGTTGTACTGTAGCTTTAACATTTCTTGTATACTTGAAAAGTCCGTAGAAGTAGAACGTCCCCTGATAGGCGGGGCATCGTCGCAAGAGCTGGCTCCAAGCACGTGAAGCACGCCAGAACAAGTCCATACACAATCAGCACGGAGTGAGACCGTGGGAAAGTCCTAATGCTTGAAACAGGTGGTGAACAGATGATGAGGCATGTGGGAGGAGTCCCGATGCTTGAACTGTTGATGAACAGGTGTTGAGGCACGTAGTGAAGGTCCAAATGCTTGAACAGGTGATGAGGCACGTAGCGAAAGTCCAAATGCTTGAACAGGTAATGAGGGTAGTGACCATAATGAGATAACACAGAAAGCCAGCCAAAAGAAAGCAAAACTTAGATTTGGGGGGTTTGATTTTTTAGGATTTTTGCGACCATATCAACAATTTGGAATGTTTTAGTCATAGCATCCTCCTCACTTTTCAGAATTTGTACAACATCTTTAAGAATGCTACTGATTTTACTTATATCTACATATTTTTCTACCTCTTTGTAGAGACTCAAAAACTCAAGAAAAGTGTTTCCACTCGCGGTTTGACGGTTTTTGTCCAGCCCAGGTTGCGCTTGGACTAAGTGCTCGCCAGTAGTTCCTTCTACCGTTTCGGCAGTTGCCGGCACTTCCTGTGCAGGGGGGGATCTCTTAGTGGGAAGGGGGGGGAAAGTTATCCTCGCCAAGGGTGGGTGAAGTTTTTACAGTTTTTGTAGTTTGCTGGATTTTTTTCAATTCCTGGGTTTTTTTCCTAAACCAGGGGTTTTGGGGACAGTGCCTAAAATTTGCCGGGTGGGATCCTGCGCAGTTGGCGCATTTCGCCGGGGTGTCTCTATTTTTTGTACAGTTTCTCGTGGGATGATCTTCGCCGCATTTTAGGCAGCGGGGAGGGAGGGTACACTGGTCAGAATGATGGTTCCAAAGTTGGCAATTGTAACACATTTTATGGCCTCTTGCCTTAAAAAGTTGAACTTTAATTTGCATAGAAAACAGGGAATTTACTTCATAAATCCTCGCCCATCCTTCCGCCGGCTCAAGTCCGACCAAGAAGATGGGGAGGGGGGTCCTATCTCGTCTATTTCTTAGCTGAGTAATCCTCACAATTTTAAAGCCTAGCGTGGCAAGCTCTTTTTTTACATCCTCAATGCTGGTGTTAGTGGGCAAGCCCTTTATTACTACCTTCCTCGGCCTATCCGTTTTTAGGTTTAAGGAGCTGAAAGGAATCCCCTCACGGGTTAAGTGAACCTGCACACTCCTGTAGTCCTCAACGGACCCAGGAGTGATCCGGATCACTCTCCCCATGAGAAGACCCTGAACTTTATTATCTAGTGATTTGTTTAAGTCCTCTATTAGGGCTCCCCAATTAATTGTGGAGTCCATGTAGAAGGACGCGACTTTTTCCTTAGGGGAGGGGGGCGCATCAGTCATTTCGACTTCCTCGTCGTTAAGTTTGCTGAATTTATTTTTAGTCTGATTTTCCTGGGAATTTGATTTAGAAGTAGAAGGTTTACTACTATCAGAAGTTTTTAATTTTTTGGATTTAGGCTGGGTGATATACCCCTCAAGTTTGCTAAACATTTCGTGCTTAAATTTCAGATATAACTCATCTTCAGATTTAGTTTTCCTATTTCTACACATATCATATACAAGATCATAAGATTTCCTATTAGTTAAAGTACTAATGTTAGGGTGGCTGGCTAGCAGATTAGCGTCAGAAATGGTACCTGTTATTATAGTCCTGAGCATCTTGGCCCGATCGAAGTCGATCTCGTCCTCCTCCAGATCCATCTCCAGTCTGGCGATGATCCAGTCATAAACCTTGAAATGGCTGTATATTTTCCACTCGGTGGTGTCTTTCTTGATCTGGTCACTCCCACGTCCCAGGGTCTTGATGTACGCTGCCTCGTAAACAGCTGCACTTGGGGTTTCATCGCCCTCCGATGAAGAATCCGACTCTCCTTGAGCCTGGTCCTGGTCCTCCATGACTTCGGCCCAGTCCATCTTGTCTTTAGTTACCCGCTGCTCCACGTGCTTGGCTGACGCTCCTTGCGCCATTTTCACGGCAGCTGGCTCCACAATCTTTATCCCGTCCATATTGTACCGAAGATCTTGAGTAAAATCCACAGAAATGTCCTCCATAAGCTTTCTCCAGCCATGTCTACCTCTCCAATCTCTCAAAATTTCCACGTCGATCTTCACTGGCTCCGCAGAAATCTGCTCGCTCGAATATCCACCATGCTGTATCACTAACTCCTTCCATGCTCGAAATCCTTCTGCTTCCACTGGTGAAATGAAGAGCTCCTCCACCTTTGTGATAGTCCTTTGCACTTCCATCGTAAGTTACTTTTGCCCGACGCGGTTTACTAAAACTTAGTACACTCACGCCCAAGCCTAAGTAAGAAGAAAAGAAATCCACGTGATAACTGCGACGAGCGTCTCAGGAGGTGTGCACTGTTCGAAGTCAGGGCACCGAATGAGGTCCATAAAGTAGTGTCGTACAAGACAGAGCACCAGGCGCGAAGCGCCTTTAATCTCCAGTTTCAATATGTGGTTCTTATCGTCAAACTGTGACATTAATTCAGTGACCCTAATTGGAGGTTCGAGGTTTTTATTTACTACTTTTTATTATTTGTCCTAGCTCCTAGTGTGGCAGTTTGTTGCACATTTAGAGTTTAAGCAGTTTGGGGGGTTGATGCAGATCTAAGGGTTACCTAGCGTTTTGGCAGTTTAGAGTTTAGAATATTTTTTTTATAAAATAAAAGTCGCGAGTTTTATTTAAAAATCAGATGTTTGAGGTGGGATCTTTTAATTCCGATTATCGATGTTTAGAACAGCGCGGGGTCTCTTACGAGATTTGGCCTTGCGATGATCATAGTCTTAATGAGGTCCATTAGAAAATCATTATCTTTTATATTCGAAAATTAAAAAAATGCCGATAGGTGGCAACACTTCACCAACTTTCGCCAGGGGGCGCTTCAATTACGTCAGCACTGATAAGAAACGTCAGTACGTCACCATCCGGCAAGCAGGAAGGTCGTGTTCTACGGCACACCCTTGATATCTCATTGCGCAATCCCGTCAAAGGTCAGCTCCAAGATTATCAGCTAGTTCACTCTCTTCCACTCAAGGTCGTTGTCTCCTCAGCCTCAAGGCCACCAAGATGGCGACCTCTCAATGAGGTTATGAGTCATCCTCAACCTCCTCCCCCATGAGGCAATCCTCCTCCTCAATGAGGAACCCTGACTCATAAGTCATTGGCACCGCACGGTACCGCCTCCTCAATCTGCCAGTGAACGCCCCTTTTATAGCTACTTGCAGAAAACAGCATAGATATAGGAAGACATATTACTTCTAGGTACTCGCGTCTGGCACGCCGGTTACGTGACAAAATTCTACCAATAACTGGCACCAATGGTGATACTGCGTTCCCCGCATGAAAGCCGATCTTAATTTGTGCTAAGAAACATTTTTAACAGCAAACCACTCGACTTTTCACTCACTTAAGGACATCTCACTTAAGGACATGCTTTCACTCACTTAAAAGACAATACGCTTCCACAGCTGCTTTCCAACAGGGATGCCGCGTTCCCAGCATGAAAACCGATCTTACTTCTGTGCTAAGAAACATTTTTAACGGCAAACCTCTCGACTTTGTTGCTTTCATTCACTTAAAGACAATACGCTTCCACAGCTGTTTTCCAACAGGGATGCCGCGTTCCCAGCATGAAAACCGATCTTACTTCTGTGCTAAGAAACATTTTTAACTGCAAACCTCTCGACAGCTGCTTTGTATGATATTCTCTTCAAACTTTTGAGGTAGGGCACACGTTGAGGATTCACAACGCACAGTAATTTCTTATAAATACATGAACGTTTCTTTTATTTATAACATTATTTCTGTATTTAAAAATATTTTTGGTAGTGAATGGTGATAAATAATTTCAAAATTAAATTATCCGCGCTTTTAAAGAACTGGTTTCAATTAGAATTACTCGAAAATCGAAGTGGATAGCGGCAACAGATAACAATACATTTTGGCTATAATCTTGAATGTCTACTTATGGTGCTAAAAGTTCAAATATGATAACCTCTGTTTAGGATAGAAATACCCTGTTTAGGAAAGAATTACACATGTGTGCTATTGGGTGAGACTAGAGATCCTTAATAGGGTGAGAGGAGTCACACAGCTTGAAAGAAATAACTGCGCATGCGCCGCCCCCAAGTTTCGTCCAAAATTGGACGAAAGAAACCCTAAAGCATTGTAGTCGCATCAGTGAAAATTCGACTGTTGGCAATATTAAAGTTCATTGATATTTTTTTAAATATGTCACGAACATTAAATGCAATACAATACAATGCCACTTGATAAGGTGCATTAGCGACCGATTTCACGATGTCTTCTATAGAATAAAAAAGCAATACAATAAATGTAATGAAACAATATAAAATACAGAAAGGGGATTTCTTCATTTTTTCATTTTCAGTGATTTATATTAGTAGTAATTGGAAGATATTTTCATTTCAGAATGAATGCTGGATTGCACGTCCTGCATTTTCTTACATACACAGTATAATGTATAAGTACTGCGACCGGGTCGAAAATTCGAATTCGAGTTCTCGACGGGAGAGCACGTTTCAAGGCACCATCACGTACAATCTAGACGTTTCTGAGTTGATGTCTGTGTATGTGTGTGTTAGTAAGCTCTTGAAGACGATATCTCACGAAAGAATGAAACGATTTTTGGTACAAAACGATGGATTCTTCGAATGCTCGCAGAAATAATACTTTAATAATGAATTCAGTTAAACACAGATTATGGTTTAGAGATTTAAATAACTCAGAAATACAGAAATTACATACATGAATGATTAGAGGGAGTCCTAACGGAAATGAAATAGTTAGATGATTTTAAATAGATTAAATAACCAGAAATACATTTGATGAGTTCATACAATTTACACAGAAGTAATGCGGGTTCGAATCGAGACATTACACACCTTGGGACCTTCGGGTAAAAAATTTCAGACCACAGCGAAGAAATTTTTCAAAATACAAGTAGGTGCAAGTAGTCATCATAGAAATCTTCAAGTAGAAAATTTCAGCAAAAATTTAGTGGTACACCGCTTACGCCAAAGAGTTTTTGACACGAACACCGTTAAATTCGGATTCGAGTTTTTGACGGGAAATCACGTTTCAAGTATCCCTGAGCACTAATCAGACGTTTGTGAGTTTATGTCTGTGTGTGTGTGTGTGTGTGTGTCAATGAGTCCTTGGATACCATATCTCACGAATGAATGAGGCGATTCCAACGAAATTTGGTAGAAAATATCACACTCTGTGGACACTACGATCACGTTAAACATGTGGGTCCGTAAGTCCTTCCGAGAGGTTGGTGGTAGGGGAAGGAGGGTACGGTCCCTGTGGATGCCTCCCCCACTGGTTTCCGGTCTAAATTGGGTGGCACTTCCCGGCCGTCCATACAGTTACCTTACACCTTTCTGGTAGGTCGGACGGTCTGGGTCTCAACAACAACAATCAGTGGACACTGGAAGCCTATTGTTTTATATGCAATCGAATGTTCAGAAGCCACCTAAATTTTGAAATGAAATTTTGAAAATTTCTTCAAAACACTGAAACATTTAATAAAGATACGCAAATAATCATTTCTTATATAAACGTTCCTTAGAAAACGATATACATAAATTTTAGAATGCAAGCATAAACCGTTCTTGAGATATAGCACATTTTTCAAGTAAATGTATCAAAAACTCACATAAAATAAAAAACAGTGTTAACTTTTGTGAAATCTGTTCTCTTGTCACATGTAATATTCTGCGATAAATTTGTAAAAATCATTTTCGTAGATCTAGCTCGTTCCATTCACGAGAGATGACATTTTGGGTACAGTGCTTAGAAGTAATAGTGTTCCGACCACCTATACCTACAAATTCTGGGAGCTGTTCTCCAAAAGCCGTCTCCGTCAAACGCCTCTGGTCTCGAATAAGAGATCAAAATCTGAGTAGTTAACATTTAATCTAATGGGAGTTTAAGAATGCACTTAGAAAAGCACCCGTTTTGTGGAATAACTTGAGATCAAGTATATCTAAAAATTCGAAATTTTGCATATCCTTGTCATTTGCGGTATATTTTAACTCTTTGGATTAAAAATCTTTTCGGGCTAGCCCGTCCTGAGCCCAACAAAAGGAATGTACTCGTATTTTGAAAATAACTCAAAACTCTGAATAACTAGAATGTCTAAATTTGATATATCATTGTCTTTTGGCGTATATAGCATTTCATCGCATTTCGAACCTCATCGGGTCAGCCCGTCTTATGCCCCCCATAGAAATTTACTCAATCTTCAAGAATAACTCGAAATCGGAGTAGCTACAAAAATGTAAATTTAATATATAATTTTCTTTTGGATAGATTTTATTTTAGATTTTGAACCTCCTCGGGCTAGCCCGTCTTGGGTCCGCTGAAGAGTGTATTCGTGTTTGAAGAATAACTCGAGAACCGAAGTAGCTAAAAATTGCAAGTTTAACAAGTCGTTGGCTTTTGTGGTATATTAAGGTTTTTCGGATTTTAACTTTATCGGCTAGTCTGTCCTGGGCCCGACGTATAAATGGATCCGTTTTTTAAGATTAACTGGAAAATCGGAGCAACTAGAAAATATAATTTTAGTACATCCTTTTCATTTGAGGAATATTTTAATTCATTCGATTTTTAACCGTATCGAGTAAACCCATTTTGGGCCCGCTTTAGTTCATTTCCGTGAACTTTCAAAACGAGTTCATTCATATGGCGGGCCCAGAACGGACTAGCCCGATAATATTTTACATCTAAAGAGTTAAAATTCACCTCAAAAGACAACGGCATGCTAAACTTGGAATTTTTAGCTTCTCCGTTCTCGGAATATTCCCCCAAAACGAGTGCATTCCTAAGGCGGGCATTCCTCGATACGGTTCAAACTCGAAAGTATTAAACTTTATCGCAGAAGAAAATGATATACTAAATTTTGATTTTTTAGTTGCTTCGATTTTCAAATTATTCTCGAAAAAAAAGTACATTTCTATATCGGGCCCACGACGGGCTAGTCTGATAAGGTTCAAAATAAAAAGAAATAAAATATACCCTAAAATACAAAGATATACCTACTAAATTTAGAAATTGTTGCTGCTACAATTTTTGAGTTATTTTTAAACGAGTACTTTCTTTTGTTGGGACTAGGACGGGCTAGACTGATAAGGTTTTAAATCCAGTGAGTTAAGATATATCTCAAATGACAACAACATTCTGAACATAGACTGTAAACATTAACTGCAATTAATATTTCTAAAATATTTCTAAAATTTATAGAGATTTTAAAATTTCATTTTTTTTTCTAATCCATATTTTAAATATGTTTTAGCAACAGTATGTGCCCTATATCCTAGGATTTAAAGCATGGATTTAGCTCTAACATCCACGGCATCATGTTGGTTTATGCTGATGGACAAAAGCGGCAGAAATGGTTTTAGCGCTTCTAGTCACGCCACAAACAGGGAAAGGTGGTCAGCCGAATCACTCACGATATAGGGCCGGAAAGACAATCCGCCGAATCTCGACCCCAGTCGCCGCCGGGTCTGGTAACTGGCAACCAAAACACAGTTCCTCTCCACCATCAGGAACAGTCTGTATCATAAAGGCGCAGGAATATCCGAGAACAATTCACGATTAACTGTATTCCCTTAATAGAGATGGGTCAAAAGTTTCAGAGCATTTAAAGCAGGGATTTAATGAATTCATTCATTAAATTTTTCAAACGAGGACAGCACTGGTATTGGATAAATGAATCCCCGCTGTAAATTACGGGCTACAAAATACATTTGAAATAATCGGAATTTGCTGATTTCTGTAAAAACCAGACTACGAGTTTCTTCATGGTTTCAGTCTGATATTTTTTATATTCAATGTGCCAGCCCTGTTCCTCTAAATTTTTAACATTGCTCTAATAAACAAAATATATTAGTTGGTTTACAGCAGAGAATTTAGTTTGAAGATGACGTAATAAACATTTATTCTCAAAGCGAATTGAGAAGAAAACAACATATTATTAAAGAAACAATGGTGAGCTTTCTGATAACATGAAGATTTGATGAAATGTGCAAAATAAATTAATTGTAATTTATATTCACTCTGAAAAAACATTAAAAAGAAATCAATAAATTCTTGGAACCGGAAACATTTATAAGAATATTTTAAATTTCTTATAAATGAAACTGACCTCCAACTCGATTGCCAACTGGCTCCTTTCTTCTGGCTACACGTTTGTTTTACTGACTACTGTTAACAAGATGCCATCTTTTAGCTAGTCATGCAACCATAGTTTTTCGAATTTGACAGATTTTTTACACCAAATCTGGCTTATTTCTAGGAGGTTTAGCGTTCATTGCCGAAAGGTGCTAGCTTATCAGCGTGTCCGATTGGAGGGGGAAATGTTGCAATCTCTGAGTTGGTTGCAATGGGTGTAGGGTATGCCATTGGACAGTCGAAACAAAAGTGTTTTAAGTCGCTGGCTTCTCCAGTAACTAGCTTATCTGGTAGCTTAGGCGACATGTTTATATGAAACTATTAACCGGCAACTTGCCAACTAGCTAGAACTATTAACCGGCAACTTGCACCATATAAACTATATTTAAGAAGAAAGGTGGAACACATATTGTAATAGCCGATGTTAGTGATGAAGACAGAATGGTGGTTTTTGTAAGTGAAGGTAGGAAAAATGCTTTAAAAAATTACAAGATTATTCTTTGTGGATCAAAAGTTCCTATATATATATGTATAGGCATATTCAAGAAGTCGGCTCAATTACGGAATGTAAGGATGTCGAAAACATACGAATATAATTACGAATGTGATCTCAGCATTAGCGCATCTGCCAATAGAAGACATTGATAATGGTTGGCTATGCATTATAGTAAAACGAACCAGCAAACGAAAAACTTCTGCAATTTACTTTGTAAATAAATGGTTAGAAGAGTATGTTATTACAATAGATATGTGGAACTCTGACAAAAAAACTCTAGAAACTACAGCGTTGTGTAAGGCTGGCACCTAAACTAAACGGATTAATGACCGCTGCACCCAAAAAATAAGAGTTTGGTAAAAAAAAATTAAGACGTCGCAGAATATTTTTTAAAGAAAAATGACCTAAAGCTTGAGAATAAAACACGCTTTAATATGCATTCGATTCAATTATATACATTGGAAATTTAAATTTAAAATCAAATGTTTTACTCTGCTTCACTCATGTTTCATTTTCCAAAAGTACATTTTTTTCACTAAAATGTTTCATTTTCCAAAAGTACATTTTTTTCACTGTAACTATATAACGATCTACTATAGAAACTTTCAAGTTCCTGTTAGAATATATTTCAGAGTTAAAGGTCTTATTCCAAAACTCTACTTAAGTGTATGAAATCAGAAATATTCATTTCTGTTCGATTTATTAATTCACTCATCTCTTTATAACATTTTATGACTCTAACTTACTTGAAAAACGTCAGTTCTCTCTTCACTCAACCATTCAAAAACTTTTACCGGCGATACTCCAAAAATAAAAGCATTTGGAGACAGCATTATTTCATTTTTATTATATGACTTTACTTTCTCTTGCACAAATTGCAGGTCGCAAAATGAATTCAGCGACTTCAAGAATACGGCATGGAAATTCGAAACCGTAAGGCATCGTCTCATGCCAACGCTGATGCACTCTCGAGAAGACCTTGTCCCTTGAATTGTGCACATTTCTCTCATACTGAAATAATGTTTTAATAATGAAATAATGATTGCCGGATTTTTAAAAAAAGCCGGATTTCAGCGATCATCCGGCAAGTTATTATCGACCATAGTTCAATTCACTGCCAGATTCCTGGAGGTATAAAGAACTCTATCGATCTCAAAGAGAAGTCAGAGATATCGAGTCAATCCTAATTCGCAAAGAACGAGCTAATGAGAGGCCAACTTAGCAAGAAGTTTCCGGCTTCTTATCTGAAACAAAACAGTGCTGAGCTCTTTGGGATTCTCTGCACTTGAGCCAGTAACAAATACATCCTAGTAATAATTGACTACTTCACAATGTGGCCAGAAGCGTGTCCATCCCTGATCAAAAAGCTATAACAATCAGTGATGTTTTAACTCGGAACTGGATATGTCGTTACGGGGGTAATGCATTTAGGAATTATTGAGAAACTGGTCTCACACTTGCTCTCTCCGCCGCAATTAATATGAATAATTGTGTAATTAATTTAATAAGTATTCTATGTTGTTAATAAATGATTTTACTTATAAAGTTATCAATGGTGACATTAAAGGAATTTAATGGTGCCATTAACAATAGTGCCTCCGTGTAAGTTTCGTATTGGCATCAATTCTGTCGTTTAAAGTCTAAATTTTCATTTTATTTTATTTTATTTATGGCCCGACACGTCATTTGTAAACTGTTTTCGACGGCAAACCATTTGAACAGCCTTTATAATTTATTCCCAAAATGGATAGTATTTTTCTATCGCTTCACAGAGTATTTTTTTTTAAATGGCCAGACACTTGACTTTCGTCATTCGCCTTTGTCAGCGGCCAGTACGTGAACCATTTAGCCGTCCTAGGACGTTGCCCCAGGAGCACCAGAAGGGGGCGGAACACACTGCGCCTACAACACAAACATCCATGGCTTACATGGGACTCGAACCCACAACGCGGCGGTCGAGCGATTGCTGTGAAAACGCTCACCTTGACCACTCGACCACCACGTTGGCGCTTCACAGAGTATGAGATTAAGAAAAACTCAAAAGCGAAATGTCTTTGTGCACTGTTCATATGCACGGGGAATATTTTAATAACTAATATTTAAAAATGATGATTTCGTTTAATTAAATCATTGACCCGTTCTACAAACTGTGATACCAGAAAGCTGTGAAGAAAAAATTACAACAGAAATAAATAAAAAGTAAAACACCATACTTGCACAATCATCTGCAATTATAGGCAAGGATGCTACATTTGAATAAACCTTATGTTATTAGAATATGGAGTTAGGTTATTTCACTAGCAACTAATTATAAGATGAATAGGCTTATCGAAAGGAACTGAAAGAAGTGGTGATACCAATGGGATTGATAGCGCGTGCCATATTTATAGAATAAAAATAATTTGGACAATATATATATATATATATATATATATATATATATATATATATATATATATATATATATATATATATATATGCTGCCATTAGTGCGTCATATATATATGCTTATATATATATGCTTATATATGTTACTCCCCTCCCCCTCTCACACACACCGATCCTCCGAGGACACAATGTCAAATACAGGGAGTCCCAAATTAAACTACATTTCCAAGAGGGCTACAGCGAAAACTATTCTTCAGAAGGTCAAGAAATTTGAAAAGTGTCGTAAGGAGATGATGGGAATTTTTTCTAGAGCAAAAAAAGTTAGTTCAAAAACCACCAATAGAAGGCGTATAATATCTTTATACAGAATATATAATGTGAACTACATAATGGATCCGTCTAATAAGGAAGAAACATGTTCAATTTGATGACCATCATTGTCTGCTACCATCTGGAATCGTAACATAGCATGTTCAATGGTTGATTGCAGTGTATAAGTCGGAATGTTACAACCATGGCGTGGGCGCGGTAGCCCAGTGGTTTGCACGCGGGAATTGCACTCGGTAGACCTCGGTTCGATTCCCTCCGCTGCCAAAACTGCCGCCGTGTTCACGTGGAGTACGATCACGTTAAACATTAAACATGTGGGTCCTTTAGTCCTTCCGAGAGGTTAGTGGTAGGGGAAGGAGGGTACGGACCCTGTGAATGCCTCTCCCACTGGGTTCCGGTCTAAATTGTGTAGCTATTCCAGGTCGTCCAAACAGATACCTTTCACCTATCTGGTAGGTCGGACGATCTGGGTCTCAACAACAACACCCATGGCGAGCTATGCTGTCTTTAAAATAGGACAGGGATCTTATGGGATCACGGTAGACCAAGTCTTTGAGATATCCCAACAGCCCAAAATCGCATGCATTCAAATCTAAGGATCTTGCAGGCCATACCGTAGGAAAATTATGACTGTTGATTCTGTCAACAGAACACTGTCTTCTCAGCACTTGTTTCACACAAGTGGCTATGTGTAGAGGCATAAACACTATTGTTTCCACTGCATCTTGCATAAAAACTATTGTTTTAACACATTGATGTACCTGCAGAGCAGGAATCATAGAATTTTTCAATAAGGATGCGTGACATTGCTTGGTGGCAGAAAAAGTTACAAGACCTGCGGGTCTAAGTTCTTCAAAAATAAAATGATCCCAAAATGAAGGTGGCAGTAAAACCACACAATACCGCTACCTTAGAGTAGCATAACGGAACTCGTAGACACTCATGTGGGTAAAAAATCTACCAATAGCGCCATTGGTGGTTTTTGGAACTAACCCTTTTTTTTTTTTCTCTAGAAAAAAAATCCCATCATCTCCTTATGACACTCCCCAAATTTCATGACTTTCTGATGAATAGCTTGTGTTGTAACCCTCTTGGAAATGTGTTGTTTAATTTGGGACTCCCTGTATGGTGTCAATCGAAAAAAAATTCCAAGCCCTTTAAAGTGAAGGTCAACACACTGTAATTGTAGTCAATTGGACCCACGATACCAATTTTTTTAATATTTCTTGTAAAATTTGAAAGAAAAACAAAACTATTTGAAAAGGGATTCTGATATAAAACATTCGAGTTAAGTCACACTCTAGTTTATTATCAACTAAATCTTTTTCAGTCAACAATTAATTGCATCAATACCGAGTATTTTTCTCGATGTTCTAAGAACCTTAATTTTTTTTTTCAGAATCAATTACGACAGATATTAGTTTCGGTACATCCGGATAATAGGTCACCGCACGAATTTTGTTAAGTATAAAATCGGGTCAAGTTGGCGCATTCTCCCGTGTTTCGAAATTTTCCCCCTCAGTGACGTCATTTTCCATCTTTAAAAATAGGCTCCTCCTCCCAAAATGACGTTTTGGTAGGAGAAGCCTATTTCTTAAGACGGGTTACTGTGTTTATTCTAAACAAGATTTTCTAATGTAAATGATAGTGTAATATAATTTAATTAACAGCGAATAATACTCACAAAAACGTTACAAAATCAGACTTTTGTGTATTTTAAGAAAATTGAATAACTTTGTAAGATTGTAGAGAAAAAAAATGAATAATACTCATATAAATGTTCTAAAATCAGATTTTTGTGTAATTTAAAATTTTTATGCTACAATTTTATCTGTGCATATCGCACTTAGCGAAATCACTTTTTCCATGCAACCAAGGATCAATTATAAAGGCAGGAGTTCGACCTAAAAGTCAAAATTTGTGAAATGAATGTACCAATCGTCCGTGTAGGGGAAGGGGTTCGACCTAAAGGTTGAAATTTGTGGAACGGATATACCAGTGATTCGTGTAAAGGCAGGGGTACGACTTAAAGGTCGTTCTTCACAGGGAAGGGGCCCCAGTGATCTCCGGTTTATTAGGAACGATCGCCTGCGGCGCACAGACACAGAATATTCTACAATTTTATATGTGCATGTCGCACGTAGCAAGATCACTTTCTCCATGCAACCAGTGGTTCGTGTAGGCTCAGGGGTTCGACCCAAAGGTCGAAATTTGTGGAACGAAGGTGTCAGTGGTCCGTGTAGGGGCAGGGGTTCGACCTAAAGGTCGTACTACTCTGGGACTGGGCCCCCAGTGATCTCCGGTTTATTAGGAACGGTCGTCTGTGGCGCCCAGACACAGAATATGCTACAATTTTATCTGTGGATGTCGCACATAGCAAGATCACTTTGTCCATGAAACCAGTGATCCGTGTAGGGGCAGGGGTTCGACCTAACAGTCGAAATTTGTGAATTGGATGTACCAGTGGTCCGTATGTATCAGTGGTTCGTGTAGGGGCAGGGCCATTTGTTGATACCATTTGTTTTTTATATAAAAATAAATTCCATATTTAACGGCTATTTCTGTACATATATTAGTAACATGAATATTTTGTATGTCTTTTCAATTTTAGGAATAAATAATTGAAAAAGTATTCTCCTGGTCCGAACTCACTGAAAACTAATAGGATTCTAATGTTTACACGATTGAAATAATCGTACGACATTCTGTTTCATTATTTCAATTTGTGTTGTACTCATAGATCGTACTGGTTTGTACGTTTTCAGGGATGTTCTCAATGAGTAAATTCATCCAAAAGTTTTATAGAAATTTCAAATGTATAGAATAATTTTACAGAACTATATAGTATTCTGATAAAATAAATAACCTTAATTCTAAGATCAATATTTTTAAGGCAATTAAAAATAATATTGAAAAAATATAAGAATTCAAAAAACCTTAATATCAGACACCTGTGCAAAACAATTTTTTATTAATTACAAATATTGAAAAATTTATACGAGTACTGCCAAATAAAAAAAATATTTCTTAGTGCCAAATAAAAACACATTTTCATCGGATAAGACTGAGGTATCTTACTCATCAACGATAAATTCGTTTCTAGAGGATCCACTCAGTTGAAAATTGCTCATATGAATTCTGCTAGACAAAGGGTCTTCAATGCTGACCACATGGTTTCCCCAGGATGAAATACAACATTCTTCCTTCAGCCATCTAATACAGAACTTGAGAGATGGATATATTGTCATACAATCCATTGCCAAATACCCAGAATTTTCTCCTGCTACAAAGAGCTTAGATATTATCGGTAGACTGGACCTGTACCCCCTGATGTGTTAATTGCTTTAGGACAACTGACTGTTCATATAAGATCTTATCTCATCTGTATGGGAGTGAAAAAGGTCCCTCTACACAAAGAGATCACTCCCTGTGGAGGGCTTTTCTTTTCTTATTGTAAATGCATTTATTTTATCAGTTCAATGATTGCAAATTTTCGAAGCTAAATAGCAAGTAGTTACTTTTATTACCCTGGAAAATGCTTTGTAACCCTCGCTTCAAAACTGGGCAATTTATGTGAAGTATTATCTATTATTTTCTTACCGGATTTTCTGATCCCTTGTTGATACGAAAGCATATTCTTTATACGTTACGGACAACGTCTGTTTTTCCCTTTTTTTAAAACATACATTAAAAAAAAGAAGTGAAACGTATCTCGTGTTGCTTAATGTATCATGTACGTAATTTTTACAATTCACTGGGGTTCTTTTATTGTTTTGAAGAGCATGCGTTTGCTTTTAATCTATTTTATACTTGTAATTTTATACTTGCACAAAATATGCGATATTGTGTCACAAAATATTTATTACAAATTTATATGCACATATAATGCTGAAAAAATATTTTTCCACGGGCCCCTATCGCTCGCCTTGCCTCAGTACCATGGTCTCAACTGCCCCCCCTCCTTTGGGGGCCTGCCTATATCATTCATTTCAAGTTTGGACGGGTGCTGGTCAAGATGTCGCTCTGTGAGTTCTAGTTTTTGTTAACTATTTTCCATGCTATGTGTGACACATATCTCCTAAAGTTATAAAATGTGTCTAAATATTCAAACTCATAAACTTTAACTTAGTTGGGTTTCACCAAAGTAATTTAAATGCAAATATTTGCAATCCGTGAAAACATCATTGTTAGTTAAAAATAGTCGAATCGTAAATAGGAAATTCTATAATTCTATTTCTCATAGCGTACAACCGTAAAATCTATTTTAAAATTTGTTGAAACGTATTCGTGAGGCGTAGAGTCTAAATTCGTCACACTCAAAATGGTCGAATCGTATTCACGAGTAAAATCCGCTTAACGCAATTTTTGTATTCACTGAAAATTCCTAAACATAATTTACTATTAGATTCATTTTTAAACGCACACACACACTTAAAATCATTTCGTTAACAGTCGAATCGTATTCTGTAGATGTTAAAAATCGTAGTGTTAAAATTCACCACACTCAAAATGGTTGTATCGTAATCACAAGATAAAATACACTTAACACAATATTTGTGTTCATTGAAAATTACTAAGAATAAATCACTACTAGATTCTTTTTTTTAAACACACACTCACCCGAAATATCATTCCATTATTAAGTTATTATACACAACACTCCGAAAAAATTGTTAACGTCATGTAGTCGACTGTATCGACACGCCGAAAATCGTTAAGTACCGCATCTATATTCCCTTTATAAAATACATTCCATTTTATAAAATGTCATCCCTTTTACAAAATACTTATCATTTTCATTAAAAAATATAGTTCCCCTTAATAATTTCCAATCAAATTTTTCTTAACACGTCGAATCCTCGAATAATCTATCTTCCATTTACTTTCACTGAATCAGTAGATTCACGGTAAGAATCTACTGATTAAAAATCACTGGCGCAGTGGATCCTTGTATTCTCAAGGTTGTAAGATCGAACCCCGGCTGAACCAGTAGAAAATCATTATCTTTTATATTCGAAAATTAAAAAAATGCCGATAGGTGGCAACACTTCACCAACTTTCACCAGAGGGCGCTTCAATTACGTCAGCACGGATAAGAAACGTCAGTACGTCACCAACCAGCAAGCAGGAAGGTCGTGTTCTACTGCACACCCTTGATATCTCATTGCGCAATCCCGTCAAAGGTCAGCTCCAAGATTATCAGCTAGTTCACTCTCTTCCACTCAAAGTCGTTGTCTCCTCAGCCTCAAGGCCACCAAGATGGCGACCTCTCAATGAGGTTATGAGTCATCCTCAACCTCCTCCCCCATGAGGCAATCCTCCTCCTCAATGAGGAACCCTGACTCATAAGTCATTGGCACCGCACGGTACCGCCTCCTCAATCTGCCAGTGAACGCCCCTTTTATAGCTACTTGCAGAAAACAGCATAGATATAGGAAGACATATTACTTCTAGGTACTCGCGTCTGGCACGCCGGTTACGTGACAAAATTCTACCAATAACTGGCACCAATGGTGATACTGCGTTCCCCGCATGAAAGCCGATCTTACTTTGTGCTAAGAAACATTTTTAACAGCAAACCACTCGACTTTTCACTCACTTAAGGACATGCTTTCACTCACTTAAAAGACAATACGCTTCCACAGCTGCTTTCCAACAGGGATGCCGCGTTCTCAGCATGAAAACCGATCTTACTTCTGTGCTAAGAAACATTTTTAACGGCAAACCTCTCGACTTTGTTGCTTTCATTCACTTAAAGACAATACGCTTCCACAGCTGTTTTCCAACAGGGATGCCGCGTTCCCAGCATGAAAACCGATATTACTTCTGTGCTAAGAAACATTTTTAACTGCAAACCTCTCGACAGCTGCTTTGTATGATATTATCTTCAAACTTTTGAGGTAGGGCACACGTTGGGGATTGACAACGCACAGTAATTTCTTATAAATACATGAACGTTTCTTTTATTTATAACAATATTTCGGTATTTAAAAATATTTTTGGTAGTGAATGGTGATAAATAATTTCAAAATTAAAATATCCGCGCTTTTAAAGAACTGGTTTCAATTAAAATTACTCGAAAATCGAAGGGGATAGCGGCAACAGATAACAATACATTTTGGCTATAATCTTGAATGTCTACTTATGGTGCTAAAAGTTCAAATATGATAACCTCTGTTTAGGATAGAAATACCCTGTTTAGGAAAGAATTACACCTGTGTGCTATTGGGTGAGACTAGAGATCCTTAATAGGGTGAGAGGAGTCACACAGCTTGAAAGAAATAACTGCGCATGCGCCGCCCCCAAGTTTCGTCCGAAATTGGACGAAAGAAACCCTAAAGCTATGTAGTCGCATCAGTGAAAATTCGACTGTTGGCAATATTAAAATTCACTGATATTTTTTTAAATATATCACGAACATGGAATGCAATACAATACAATGCCACTTGATAAGGTGCATTAGCGACCAATTTCACGATGCCTTCTATAGAATAAAAAAGCAATACAATAAATGTAATGAAACAATATAAAATACAGAAAGGGGATTTCTTAATTTTTTCTTTTTCAGTGATTTATATTAGTACTAATAGGAAGATATTTTCATTTCAAAATGAATGCTGGATTGGACGTCCTGAGTTTTCTTATATACACAGTATAATGTATAAGTAATGCGACGGGGTCGAAAATTCGAATTCGAGTTCTCGACGGGAGAGCACGTTTCAAGACACCATCACGTACAATCTAGACGTTTCTGAGTTGATGTCTGTGGAGACGATATCTCACGAAAGAATGAAACGATTTTTGGTACAAAACGATGGATTCTTCGAATGCTCGCAGAAATAATACTTTAATAATGAATTCAGTTAAACACAGATTATGGTTTAGAGATTTAAATAACTCAGAAATACAGAAATTACATACATGAATGATTAGAGGGAGTCCTAACGGAAATGAAATAGTTAGATGATTTTAAATAGATTAAATAACCAGAAATACATTTGATGAGTTCATACAATTTACACAGAAGTAATGCGGGTTCGAATCGAGACATTACACACCTTGGGACCTCCGGGTAAAAAATTTCAGCGCACTGCGAAGAAATTTTTCAAAATACAAGTAGGTTCAAGTAGACATCATATAAATCTTCAAGTAGAAAATTTCAGCAAAAATTTAGTGGTACACCGCTTACACCAAAGAGTTTTTGACACGAACACCGTAAAATTCGAATTCGAGTTTTTGACGGGAGAACATGTTTCAAGCATCCCTGAGCACTAATCAGACGTTTGTGAGTATATGTCTGTGTGTGTGTGTGTCAAAGAGTCCTTGGATACGATATCTCACGAATGAATGAAGCGATTCCAACGAAATTTGGTAGAAAAATATCACAATCAGTGGACACTGGAAGCCTATTGTTTTATACGCAATTGAATGTTCAGAAGCCACCTAAATTTTGAAATGAAATTTTGAAATATTCCTCAAAACACTGAAACATTTAATAAAGATACTCAAATAATCATTTCTTATATAAATGTTCCTTAGAAAACGATATACATAAATTTTAGAATGCAAGCATAAACCGCTCTTGAGATATAGCACATTTTTCAAGTAAATGTATCAAAAACTCACATAAAATAAAAAACAGTGTTAACTTTTATGAAATCTGTTCTCTTGTCACATGTAATATTCTGCGATAAATTTATAAAATCATTTTCGTAGATCTAGCTCGTTCCATTCACGAGAGATGACACTTTGGGTACAGTGCCTAGAAGTTATAGTGTTCCGACCACCTATACCTACAAATTCTGGGAGCTGTTCTCCAAAAGCCGTCTCCGTCAAACGCCTCTGGTCTCGAATAAGAGATCAAAATCTGAGTAGTTAACATTTAATCTAATGGGAGTTTAAGAATGCACTTAGAAATGCACCCGTTTTGTGGAATAACTTGAAATCAAGTATATCTAAAAATTCGAAATTTTGCATATCCTTGTCATTTGCGGTATATTTTAACTCTTTGGATTAAAAATCTTTTCGGGCTAGCCCGTCCTGAGCCCAACAAAAGAAATGTACTCGTATTTTGAAAATAACTCAAAACTCTGAATAACTAGAATGTCTAAATTTGATATATCATTGTCTTTTGGCGTATATAGCATTTCATCGCATTTCGAACCTCATCGGGTCAGCCCGTCTTATGCCCCCCATAGAAATTTACTCAATCTTCAAGAATAACTCGAAATCGGAGTAGCTACAAAAATGTAAATTTAATATATCATTTTCTTTTGGATAGATTTTAATTTAGATTTTGAACCTCCTCGGGCTAGCCCGTCTTGGGTCCGCTGAAGAGTTTATTCGTGTTTGAAGAATAACTCGAGAACCGAAGTAGCTAAAAATTGCAAGTTTAACAAGTTTAAGGTTGGCTTTTGTGGTATATTAAGGTTTTTCGGATTTTAACTTTATCGGCTAGTCTGTCCTGGGCCCGACGTATAAATGGATCCGTTTTTTTAGAATAACTGGAAAATCGGAGCAACTAGAAAATATAATATTAGTACATCCTTTTCATTTGAGGAATATTTCAATTCATTCGATTTTGAACCGTATCGAGTAAACCCATTTTGGCCCGCCTTAGTTCATTTCCGTGAACTTTCAAAACGAGTTCATTCGTATGGCGGGCCCAGGACGGACTAGCCCGATAATATTTTACATCTAAAGAGTTAAAATCCACCTCGAAAGACAACGGCATGCTAAACTTGGAATTTTTAGCTTCTCCGTTCTCGGAATATTCCCCCAAAACGAGTGCATTCCTGAGGCGGGCATTCCTCGATACGGTTCAAATTCGAAAGTATTAAACTTTATCCCAGAAGAAAATGATATACTAAATTTTGATTTTTTAGCTGCTTCGATTTTTAAATTATTCTCGAAAAAAAGTGCATTTCTATATCGGGCCCAAGACGGGCTAGTCTGATAAGGTTCGAAATCCAAAGAAATAAAATATACCCTAAAATACAAAGATATACCTACTAAATTTAGAAATTGTTGCTGCTACAATTTTTGGGTTATTTTTAAACGAGTACTTTCTTTTGTTGGGACTAGGACGGGCTGGACTGATAAGGTTTTAAATCCAGTGAGTTAAGATATATCTCAAATGACAACAACATTCTAAACATAGACTGTAAACATTAACTGCAATTAATATTTCTAAAATATTTGTAAAATTTATACAGATTTTAAAATTTCATTTTTTTTTCTAATCCATAATTTAAATATGTTTTAGCAACAATATGTGCCCTATTTCCTAGGATTTAAAGCATGGATTTAGCTCTGACATCCACGGCAGCATGTTGGTTAATGCTGATGTACAAAAGCGGCAGAAATGGTTTTAGCGCTTCTAGTCACGCCACAAACAGGGAAAGGTGGTCAGCCGAATCACTCACGATATAGGGCCGGAAAGACAATCCGCCGAATCTCGACCCCAGTTGCCGGCGGGTCTGGTAACTGGCAACAAAAACACAGTTCCTCTCCACCATCAGGAACAGTCTGTATCATAAAGGCGCAGGAATATCCGAGAACAATTCACGATTAATTGTATTCCCTTAATAGAGATGGGTCAAAAGTTACAGAGCATTTAAAGCAGGGAATTAATGAATTCATTCATTAAATTTTTCAAACGAGGACAGGACTGGTATTGGATAAATGAATCCCCGCTGTAAATTACGGGCTACAAAATACATTTGAAATAATCGGAATTTGCTGATTTCTGTAAAAACCAGACTACGAGTTTCTTCATGGTTTCAGTCTGATATTTTTTATATTCAAGGTGCCAGCCCTGCTCCTCTAAATTTTTAACATTGCTCTAATAAACAAAATATATTAGTTGGTTTACAGCAGAGAATTTAGTTTGAAGATGACGTAATAAACATTTATTCTCAAAGCGAATTGAGAAGAAAACAACATATTATAAAAGAAACAATGGTGAGCTTTCTGATAACATGAAGATTTGATGAAATGTGCAAAATAAATTAATTGTAATTTATATTCACTCTGAAAAAACATTAAAAAGAAATCAATAAATTCTTGGAACCGGAAACATTTATAAGAATATTTTAAATTTCTTATAAATGAAACTGACCTCCAACTCGATTGCCAACTGGCTCCTTTCTTCTGGCTACACGTTTGTTTTACTGACTACTGTTAACAAGATGCCATCTTTTAGCTAGTCATACAACCATAGTTTTTCGAATTTGACAGATTTTTTACACCAAATCTGGCTTATTTCTAGGAGGTTTAGCGTTCATTGCCGAAAGGTGCTAGCTTATCAGCGTATCCGATTGGAGGGGGAAATGTTGCAATCTCTGAGTTGGTTGCAATGGGTGTAGGGTATGCCATTGGACAGTCGAAACAAAAGTGTTTTAAGTCGCTGGCTTCTCCAGTAACTAGCTTAGCTGGTAGCTTAGGCGACATGTTTATATGAAACTATTAACCGGCAACTTGCCAACTAGCTAGAACTATTAACCGGCAACTTGCACCATATAAACTATATTTAAGAAGAAAGGTGGAACACATATTGTAATAGCCGATGTTAGTGATGAAGACAGAATGGTGGTTTTTGTAAGTGAAGGTAGGAAAAATGCTTTAAAAAATTACAAGATTATTCTTTTTGGATCAAAAGTTCCTATATATATATGTATAGGCATATTCAAGAAGTCGGCTCAATTACGGAATGTAAGGATGTCGAAAACATACGAATATAATTACGAATGTGATCTCAGCATTAGCGCATCTGCCAATAGAAGACATTGATAATGGTTGGCTATGCATTACAGTAAAACGAACCAGCAAACGAAAAACTTCGGCAATTTTACGATTACTTTGTAAATAAATGGTTAGAAAATTATGTTATTACAATATATATGTGGAACTCTCACAAAAAAACTCTAGAAACTACAGCGTTGTGTAAGGTTGGCACCTAAACTAAACGGATTAATGACCGTTGCACCCAAAAATTACGAGTTTGGTAAAAAAAAATTAAGACGTCGCAGTATATTTTTTAAAGAAAAATGACCTAAAGCTTGAGAATAAAACACGCTTTAATATGCATTCGATTCAATTATATACATTCGAAATTTAAATTTAAAATCAAATGTTTTACTCTGCTTCACTCATGTTTCATTTTCCAAAAGTACATTTTTTTCACTAAAATGTTTCATTTTCCAAAAGTACATTTTTTTCACTGTAACTATATAACGATCTACTATAGAAACTTTCAAGTTCCTGTCCGAATATATTTCAGAGTTAAACGTCTTATTCCAAACTCTATTTAAGTGTATGAAATCAGAAATATTCATTTCTGTTCGATTTATTAATTCACTCATCTCTTTATAACATTTTATGACTCTAACTTACTTGAAAAACGTCAGTGTTCTCTTCACTCAACCATTCAAAAACTTTTACCGGCGATACTCCAAATATAAAAGCATTTGAAAACAGTATTATTTCATGTTCATTCTATGACTTTACTTTCTCTTGCACAAATTGCATCTCATTAGCTCAATAAACCTGCAATTTTAAGTTTACTAGGCAATTCCTTGAACATCAGCACATCAATTTTGGTGAACATCAGCACCACCTAAATTTTGCATTTTTGTATTTTAGTAACTGTAAATTGTTAGTAGAGCTTCTTTCTTTAGCCTTTACGACATCTAAAAGTATGTTTCATGTTCGAAAGTAACGTATAATTCTCCTGAACATTTTTAGAACTATTATGACGGCTTCCAGGATGTTTTGCTCTTTAGGATTTAGTATCGAATATAATAATTTTAGCATGAACAGATATTATTTTATACCAAGCATCTCTTATGTTTTTCTAATTTTTTTATTACTAACACTAATACACTTAAAAAAAATAAGTTGCATTTTTTACTTTCCCTGAAATACATGGTAATGTATAGGGTATGTATTAAAATCGTGTCAACAAAAATCACAACTCCAGTATTCGACGGATCTATACGTTTTAAGCACTCTAGGACCCGAAAAAACAATTTTTAGCGGAACATCTGTTTGTGTCTGTGTATAATGTGTGTTTGTCTGTCTGTGCAATATATTTATCCACTATAGCTGAACAATTATTTGAATTCCGTTTGAAATACTGTTATAAATTAAATAACTTTAATTCAGTATTCCAGGCTGAAATGTCAGCAAAAAACGATGCTATTAAAGATGCTACTAAATAATAAAACTGGCTCAAATGAATAGCATGCTTATACATAGCATGCTTAAGTATCATATAGCAAAGAATTTATTTTCTGTATAATCACGAAAAAATTGAAATTAAAAATTGCTTGACTTTTTATATATGTAACAAATCCAAGAAAAATTTTTATTGGAATATGCTAAGGCCCTTCCTGGCCCCTGCAGTTTCGGAATGTACTTAAGAACTTGTCACTATGTGCGACAATCAGTTATTGTTTTATTGTTTTCATTAATGTAAAGAATTTCTGATTAACAATGATATGTTTATTTCTAAAAATATCATTCTTCGTTTTCAAACAAATATTTTTTTTAACTTGTGTCGATTTTGTAGCAGTTGTGCATCAATGTTGTATTTGGCCACGGCCGCATTTGTGAACTTCCATTTTTCACATCCAAAATTAGTTCGATTGGCGGAATTAAAATAGTTTTTATTTGCAATAAATATGAAAGAAAAGACGCTGTACACTTTTAACCCCTTGACATGTAACGACGTCTCGAATACGTCGTATGTTTCATAAGGCATTGTAGACATTGACGTCTGGGGAACGCGCGCAGATTCAAATTTTGCCATATGTAACTCTTACTAGAAATGTAGGGGGCGTGGTTTATATCCTGAAACTTACCCTTGACATACAACGACGTAGGCGAATGACGAAGGTCAAAGTGCCTGGCCATTTGGAGAAAAAAAAAACATACAACGACGTTGTCACGGGGGAAAATAGGGCAAGGACCAATAAGGTTAAACCCAGGTTCTATTTCGAAGTTCTCTCGTCCAGGAATAAATCCCTGGATGACCTGCAGTGCAAAATACAAAGATGCAATAAACCCTTACCTTGTAAGGCGCCATCTCCTGAAAACACAGATGCACAATTTCCAGAGACAAAGATGTTAAATAACCACACAGGTTTAAATATAAATCACTTTCTTTATTCAATTTTTTTATCAAGAAGTTAGAGTAGTTAATATGATAAACTGAATCTTTATCAGGAAGCACAACGCTAAGTAACTGTGACAGTGACACTGGACTCAGGATTCCTACTAATATATTTGCTGCCACGGAAGTAATTCAATGATAATAATATGATCAACAATATAAATAAAGTGGCACAGCAACATTTAAGTATATAATAAACAACATGATTTAAGAGGTATGGTCTCAAAGCAATAGGAGAAACTCGCACTCAGAGATAGGAAAATGAGAATTGATAATTAAACAAGTTGATATACTTGATATACTTTTTGGAACGGAAGTCAGAGTTTACGTAATTTTAGAAGATTCTTTATATTTATGCTTCCGTAAGACAGGCGTAGATGCAGAGAGCAGTCAAACCTTACCTCCCCAGTCGGAGTTGCAGAAGGGTCGGAATCACACATCCGCCTCATATCGCAGGGAATTTGGTTTCATAGTTGCATTCCGTACCATTCCAACTCGACCCGGCACATAGACCTCGGGCCCCATCGTACCTTTCTCGTCGCAGCTCTCTCAGCTAGACGTCGGGCTCTCCATCGATGTTCTTCGGCGATGTAGGCGTCTTCGGCTTTTCTCCCCATGCCCACAAGAGGCCAGAAATCGACTTGGGGCCGACTCCCGCACTCCGTGGTGGGCAACATTGAAAAATGGTCCAGGCCGACCTGAGAGCGTCGACACTAGACAGGAAGAAAAAGCCACGAATATTCTTTGCAACAGCTTTTATGTATTCAGACGGATTCAGGCCCCAGACTCACTCGGACCTGCCCGAGAGCTTATTTACAGCTTTTGACCAATAGAAAACTTCACAGGCATAGCCTCGCCAGCCCAGAGCGGGGTCTCGAAAATGAATATGCTGACACATCAGACCCTCGCCACAAGGTCTCAATATCATCCAGAAGTTTCTCTCCAAATCTATTGTGCAGAAAAGTGCATGCCTTGCACTAACATTACCAGGCCGCGAGCAGAACCAAACATCTGCTCTGCCCGGGACAGAACCTTGAACATTAACGGTCAGATAATAACGAAACTTCTCTCTGAATGCGGTTTTCACAGATTAATAAAATGGCTAAAAGCTTTCCTTTGAGTATAGAATATTTTGTATAATGCATATTTAATAGACAAGAGGGATAATTAAAACAGGGTGTAAAATAATGTAAAAATATAGAAACTTGATAATATATAATTTGCGATTTTCATAAGGGTTTGGCGAGATTATGAAATCTCGTCACAACATACCTCCCCTCCTCGAGACAAAAAAATCTGACTAACAGGAGGATTTTTTTCATCACAGGATGTAGGCGCAAGTAGTTATTAGGTCCTTGAAGTTCTAGAACCTTCAAGTTGAATTTCAGCAAAAATTTAGAAGTGTAGACGATCAAACTACACCAAGGGTTCTCGGCACGAACACCATTCCATATGAGCGCATGTCGAAGAACCAGATCCAAAAGAAACCTAAAGTTGACTGCAATAGAGTCAAAAATCCTAATATCTACGAGCCCTTTACAAAAAGTTCACATTATGTGAATTCCAAATGTATTAAATTATGAATTCCAAAATTAAAATGTATATGTAAAGAATATCCCTCAAGTCAACAGTAAATGTAAACAAATTAAAATTTAAGTGTAAGAAAATTTCCAAACAAATTTCCAATCTATAAGTTAATTCTAAATTAAGTTCAGCTTCAAAAACATTTCTTTATCTTACAATAAAATCTTTTCTTAAGGACTTAATGCCAAAGTGTGGTCAGCAATTTTTCAGTTTATGCAGTTAGATCTTAATTTCTCCAATATTGTAAATAAAAATTCCTCATGACCACAACCAATTTCTAGTTTAGTATAATGTTAAACAAGTAGATATTAATATAATTTTTCCAGTCGATATTAATGTTAATTTTCATCAAAAGCTCCAATGCTGTAATGTAGTTAATTTGTCGATAATAATTTCATGAATTATCGTCATAGATAATTTCATCATATTACATAAATAAATAATATACAGATTTAAATAATAGAAAAGACCATACCAAAGAATTTGAAAAAAATAGAAAAACATGTACCTGGTCCAGTGTCTCACAAAACATCCAAATTTTAACAGCAGGTGTCTATTTGACACATATTTTTGATAATTTCGAATATAACATTGAGCATGACAATCAGCAAGGTATCATATTCTTCTTATAAAGAGGCAATCAGTAAGGCAAAATAATGGCAACAGCAAGAGTATCTCTTACCCAGATACTTTAAAATATAACATTATTTCATGTAAAATATAATATTATTCATGACTTTTTTTTATATTTTATATATATATATAAATTATCCAAAATATTTTTCTTTTCAAAATTGTATTCAATATATTCCATTTGTTATTTCAAATTTATCACTTCAAATCGTTATCTCAAAAATGTAACTTTGTAATATACACAACTCAGTGATGTGTAAGTAATCATGAAATCATACATGTGGCAAAAGGGGGACAGTGGCCGAAAAACGCTTCACCAATTTAAATTATTGTACTAAATTGTTGTCTTTATTAACAGTAATTTGTGGCAGTCAAGCGGTTATAAATGTTGACCAGGTGACCAAAATCAACTCAGATTTTTCGTAATTATTCCTTTTATAATATTCCATTATTATAAATTTTTCTTAAAGTTGTGACTCGAAATAAGCTTTGTAGACAAAATGCATGTCGAATATATGTAAATATAAATATATGTGTGTATGTAGATAGCAATTATACTTTAAGAAGTTTCTTTTTTTTTTTTCAATTCGCAAGTAATTCGCAATGAATTGTTAAGAAATCTCTGTTCTCAACATCCCTGAAGTAATCAAATAATATTTACACTGAAATAATAAACATAAAACATATAGTATGTACACAGAAATAAAATTGCGGTATTAAATGATTATCTTGTTTACTCCACACACCTCAGAACTTGCAAATAAATTTTGAACATCCCGAACCAAAAACCCAGATGTCATGGCATACTGGTATTTGCAATTTAGATGAAATTTAGGGTGTGTTTGCAGCCACACCACCACACCTACAAGATCAGAGTGCGCGCTAACATTCAACACTTGCAGGGGGCAAAGAGTCCAAATAAGGCCGAAAGAAAGGATGTCCAAGCTCTACACCAGACGTAATATCCATATAAACATTAATATTATATGCAAACAGTAATTGTCCACTTGAAATAAATTGTATATGTTTATAATATGGTCTCATTCTTTGAGAACCACAACAGTCACAGCGAAATTATCTCTTTAAGAAAATTGTCACCGTCTAGTCAAGCATTGTAAATAAAATTCTTGTAGTAAATAAATGTAAGTAAATGTGCCTCGAAATTAAATAGTGCTCCTCTGGCACGGCACGAACTTCATGTGTCATCATTTCACACCGTAAGTAAGTATCTCATATATATATATATTTTTTTTATGAAGTTCTCAAAAAAACTTGGCCACAGAAAATAAAATTAATTTTTGAAGAAATTTTTCGCCACTCCCCGAATCAAATAACCAAAGCCACAGATCAATATTTAAATTTGTAACATAAAAATAATTTTCAACATGTTGCCAACAAATCACATTTCGTAAATAAATAAGTATCATTTCATAAATTTTCCCATAAATTCAATCCAATTTCATAAAATTGCCTTTTAAAAATCAATGGATTTCTTCTTTAAAATAATGTTGCCTTTTAAATGTAAGTAAAATAAGCTGATGTCAAAGAAGAATTTTAAATCGAGTTCAAAAAAAATTTTTTTTTACTCAATGTTATTAATATTTTGCACAATTTCTGAAATTCAGGAAATTATATTATCAAGTGCAAAAATCTCTGAAGTAACTCCAAAATAAAATTAATTGAAATCCAAAATATTCATTTTCTGTAATTATTAAAGTTTCCAAATAAATTCAAAGTATTTTTAAAATATGGATTTCATAAAGTAAATCAGAAAAATAAAATGTCCAAATATTATAAGAAAATTAAGTTTGTGGAATCCGTTTTAAAAATTAACCTATCTTGTAAATAAAATCAGAGTTCAATACTCTTTAAGGATTTCCACACTAAATGTAAATACAGTAAATAAATCATTAATACTTGTAAATTATAATCAAGTAATTTCGTGGAACAATTTTCTAATATTCTTATATATATTCGTAATTAACACCAGAGTTCATTAACTCTATGAAGGGTTCCACGCATACAAGTAAATACACCATGAAATTGAAATACACGTAAATAAATCATAAAAATTCAAATGCCTGTAAACACACCCTCGAAAACAAATTCTTAAGTTGTAATAAAATAGTTTAATTGTGGAATTAACTTATGGAATTCAATTCCATGTACGTAATTATGTTAGAGTACGCTGACTCTCTTTTTTTTTTTTTTATACCACAATGTAAACAAGCAAATTCTTTTTAGACTCCAACATTCCATTGTATTTCAAATTATTTATCGTAAGTACAAGGAGTCGCGAAAAATATTTTTAGGTTTCGAAGGTGTTTCAATTATAAACATATAAATAATTCCATATTTCAATTTCCTAAATTTTCAATTTCAATTTCAACTCTCAATTGTGTTTCATATTTTATGTTGAGATATAAATGCCAAGTTTCATAACTTTTATCTCTCTCTCTTTTCGTTAAAAGGTTAAAAAAAATAAATGTCCGTTATCAATCTCATCTCTCAGTTTGTTAAGTTTCCATAACTTAATTAATTCAGTTTCTCTTTCGGCGTTAAAATATTGCAGACAGATGTTCCTTATTCGGCTCCGTGAAGTTGGCCCCCCCATGGAAAGCACAAACGACAAAAACTAGTGGAATCGTTTGTACTTCGTTTGTGCTGGTTTGTGCTGCAAAAATTTTCGTTTGTGCTTCTTTCGTTTTCGATTTATAGCATTTTCTTTTCCGGGGGGGCTAACTTCACGCTCAGCCATTGTTTACATAAGAGATATTACATAAATTTCGAAAAAACGTTTATGCCATTCGTTTGTGCTTCGTTTGTGCTGGTTTGTGCAGCAAAAATTTTTCTTCTAACCCTTTTCAAATTTGTTCATTTGTTTGGCGCCAAAACTGGCTTTGTTGACATACAAGAAATTTAAGGAATTTCGGAAAAACGTTTATGCCATTCGTTTGTGCTTCGTTTGTGCTAGTTTGTGCCGCAAAAATTTTCGTTTGTGCTCTTTTCGTTTTCGATTTGTAGACGTTTCTTTTCCCGGGGGGGCTAACTTCACGATCAGCTGTTGTTTACATAAGAGAAATTACATCGATATCCAAAAAACGTTTATGCCATTCGTTTGTGCTTCGTTTGTGCTGGTTTGTGCAGCAAAAAGTTTTCTTCGGACCCTTTTCAAATTTGAATTATAAAGCTTTCATTTGTTTGGCGGGAAAACCGGGTTTGTTGACATACAAGAAATTAAAGGAATTTCGAAAAAACGTTTATGCCATTCGTTTGTGCTTCGTTTGTGCTGGTTTGTGCCGCAAAAATTTTCGTTTGTGCTCTTTTCGTTTTCGATTTATAGACGTTTCTTTTCCCGGGGGGGCCAACTTCACGATCAGCTGTTGTTTACATAAGAGAAATTACATCGATATCCAAAAAACGTTTATGCCATTGGTTTGTGCTTCGTTTGTGCTGGTTTGTGCAGCAAAAAGTTTTCTTCGGACCCTTTTCAAATTTGAATTATAAAGCTTTCATTTGTTTGGCGGGAAAACCGGGTTTGTTGACATACAAGAAATTAAAGGAATTTCGAAAAAACGTTTATGCCATTCGTTTGTGCTTCGTTTGTGCTGGTTTGTGCCGCAAAAATTTTCGTTTGTGCTCTTTTCGTTTTCGATTTATAGACGTTTCTTTTCCCGGGGGGGCCAACTTCACGATCAGCTGTTGTTTACATAAGAGAAATTACATCAATATCCAAAAAACGTTTATGCCATTCGTTTGTGCTTCGTTTGTGCTGGTTTGTGCAGCAAAAAGTTTTCTTCGGACCCTTTTCAAATTTGAATTATAAAGCTTTCATTTGTTTGGCGGGAAAACCGGGTTTGTTGACATACAAGAAATTAATGGAATTTCGAAAAAACGTTTATGCCATTCGTTTGTGCTTCGTTTGTGCTGGTTTGTGCCGCAAAAATTTTCGTTTGTGCTCTTTTCGTTTTCGATTTATAGACGTTTCTTTTCCCGGGGGGGCTAACTTCACGATCAGCTGTTGTTTACATAAGAGAAATTACATCAATATCCAAAAAACGTTTGTGCCATTCGTTTGTGCTTCGTTTGTGCTGGTTTGTGCAGCAAAAAGTTTTCTTCGGACCCTTTTCAAATTTGAATTATAAAGCTTTCATTTGTTTGGCGGGAAAACCGGGTTTGTTGACATACAAGAAATTAAAGGAATTTCGAAAAAACGTTTATGCCATTCGTTTGTGCTTCGTTTGTGCTGGTTTGTGCCGCAAAAATTTTCGTTTGTGCTCTTTTCGTTTTCGATTTATAGACGTTTCTTTTCCCGGGGGGGCCAACTTCACGATCAGCTGTTGTTTACATAAGAGAAATTACATCGATATCCAAAAAACGTTTATGCCATTCGTTTGTGCTTCGTTAGTGCTGGTTTGTGCAGCAAAAAGTTTTCTTCGGACCTTTTTCAAATTTGAATTATAAAGCTTTCATTTGTTTGGCGGGAAAACCGGGTTTGTTGACATACAAGAAATTAAAGGAATTTCGAAAAAACGTTTATGCCATTCGTTTGTGCTTCGTTTGTGCTGGTTTGTACCGCAAAAATTTTCGTTTGTGCTCTTTTCGTTTTCGATTTATAGACGTTTCTTTTCCCGGGGGGGGCCAACTTCACGATCAGCTGTTGTTTACATAAGAGAAATTACATCAATATCCAAAAAACGTTTATGCCATTCGTTTGTGCTTCGTTTGTGCTGGTTTGTGCAGCAAAAAGTTTTCTTCGGACCCTTTTCAAATTTGAATTATAAAGCTTTCATTTGTTTGGCGGGAAAACCGGGTTTGTTGACATACAAGAAATTAATGGAATTTCGAAAAAACGTTTATGCCATTTGTTTGTGCTTCGTTTGTGCTGGTTTGTGCCGCAAAAATTTTCGTTTGTGCTCTTTTCGTTTTCGATTTATAGACGTTTCTTTCCCCGGGGGGGCTAACTTCACGATCAGCTGTTGTTTACATAAGAGAAATTACATCAATATCCAAAAAACGTTTGTGCCATTCGTTTGTGCTTCGTTTGTGCTGGTTTGTGCAGCAAAAAGTTTTCTTCGGACCCTTTTCAAATTTGAATTATAAAGCTTTCATTTGTTTGGCGGGAAAACCGGGTTTGTTGACATACAAGAAATTAAAGGAATTTCGAAAAAACGTTTATGCCATTCGTTTGTGCTTCGTTTGTGCTGGTTTGTGCCGCAAAAATTTTCGTTTGTGCTCTTTTCGTTTTCGATTTATAGACGTTTCTTTTCCCGGGGGGGGCCAACTTCACGATCAGCTGTTGTTTACATAAGAGAAATTACATCAATATCCAAAAAACGTTTGTGCCATTCGTTTGTGCTTCGTTTGTGCTGGTTTGTGCAGCAAAAAGTTTTCTTCGGACCCTTTTCAAATTTGAATTATAAAGCTTTCATTTGTTTGGCGGGAAAACCGGGTTTGTTGACATACAAGAAATTAAAGGAATTTCGAAAAAACGTTTATGCCGTTCGTTTGTGCTTCGTTTGTGCTGGTTTGTGCCGCAAAAATTTTCGTTTGTGCTCTTTTCGTTTTCGATTTATAGACGTTTTTTTTCCCGGGGGGGCTAACTTCACGATCAGCTGTTGTTTACATAAGAGAAATTACATCAATATCCAAAAAACGTTTATGCCATTCGTTTGTGCTTCGTTTGTGCTGGTTTGTGCAGCAAAAAGTTTTCTTCGGACCCTTTTCAAATTTGAATTATAAAGCTTTCATTTGTTTGGCGGGAAAACCGGGTTTGTTGACATACAAGAAATTAAAGGAATTTCGGAAAAACGTTTATGCCATTCGTTTGTGCTGGTTTGTGCCGCAAAAATTTTCGTTTGTGCTTCTTTCGTTTTCGATTTATAGCATTTCCTTTCGTTTACTTCGTGTGAAGTTGGCCCCCCCGTGGAAAGCACAAACGACAAAAACTAGTGGAATCGTTTGTACTTCGTTTGTGCCGCAAAAATTTTCGTTTGTGCTTCTTTCGTTTTCGATTTATAGCATTTCCTTTCGTTTGCTTCGTGTGAAGTTGGCCCCCCCGTGGAAAGCACAAACGACAAAAACTAGTGGAATCGTTTGTACTTCGTTTGTGCTGGTTTGTGCCGCAAAAATTTTCGTTTGTGCTTCTTTCGTTTTCGATTTATAGCATTTCCTTTCGTTTACTTCGTGTGAAGTTGGCCCCCCCGTGGAAAGCACAAACGACAAAAACTAGTGGAATCGTTTGTACTTCGTTTGTGCTGGTTTGTGCCGCAAAAATTTTCGTTTGTGCTTCTTTCGTTTTCGATTTATAGCATTTCCTTTCATTTGCTTCGTGTGAAGTTGGCCCCCCCGTGGAAAGCACAAACGACAAAAACTAGTGGAATCGTTTGTACTTCGTTTGTGCTGGTTTGTGACGCAAAAAGTTTTCTTCAGACCCTTTTCAAATTTGAACTATAAATCTTTTATTTGTTTGGCGCGAAAACAGGGTTTGTTTACATACAAGAAATTAAATGAATTTCGAAAAACCGTTAATGCCATTCGTTTGAATTTCATTTGTACTTGTTTGTTCCGGGAAAACAAAATTTCGGACCCTTTGCATACGCAAAGTATAAAGCTTTCATTTGTCTCCGGGACAAGTGTTTTTTTTTTTTACATAACAGAAATTAAATGAATTTTAAAAAACTGTTTATGCCATTCGTTTGTGCTTCGTTTGTACTAGTTTGTTCCGGAAAAAATTTCTTCGGATCCTTTTCATATCCAAAGTATAAAGCTTACATTTGTCTGGTGGACAAGTGAGTTTTGTTTACAGAACAGGAAATAAATCAATTTCGAAAAACCGTTTATGTCATTCGTTTGTACTAGTTTGTTTCGGAAAAAAATTTCTTCGGACCCTTTGCATATCCAAAGTATAAAGCTTTCATTTGTCTGGGGGACAAGTGGGTTTTATTTACATAGCAGAAATTAATTGAATTTCAAAAAACCGTTTATGTCATTCGTTTGTACTTCGTTTGTACTAGTTTGTTCCGGAAAAAAATTTCTTCGGGCCCTTTTCATATCCAAAATATAAAGCTTTCATTTTTCTGGGGGACAAATTGGTTTTGTTCACATAATAGGAATTAAATGAATTTCGAAAAAACGTTTGAAATAACCAGATCTAAATCTGTCGTTACTATTCCTAACATTATTCAATTGATTCAATTCATAGAAGCTTAAAAAATTTAGAAGTAACATTTCAGTATTAGTCTAATTAACCTCATTTGACATGACAAAAGGCAAAACAATACCGTGTAAATTAAAGTCACCCATAGTAACAATGTCGTAATTGAAAAAATTAAAATTAGCTTCGAACAAATTGATGAATTCATCATACGTATCAAAACTGGAAGAAGGGCTTATATATACCACACAGAGAAACAAATATTTACCAAAAGCACGATCAATTTTTAACCATACCGATTCCGTTTGATTTTCACCCATGGATAACTCATTGAACACAATGTTAGAATTGAGTACAATAAACAAGCCCCCGGCACGAAGGTCTCGAATATCCATATTAGTCCAATCTCCACGTATAATTGTATATCTGTCATCAAAACATTCCGCACTACTAATATTTTCACAGAGCCAGGTCTCAGTTAAACATATTACATCATAGTTTTGAGTTAATACCGATAAGAATAGTTTGTTTGTTTTTGTCCGTAGACCCCTAACATTCTGATAATAAATTTTCATGTCACGATTTACAACACATCCACCAGTGATCAAAGACTCATCAGGTAGTCACTTCCCTGCTTCATTCTCATGGCCACGCATTTCACCCTCTTGAAGAATCTGCTTATCATTAAGTTTACCAACTAATTTGGTAATGAAACATCCATCGGGCCAAACATCACTTTCAACAACTTTGCCATGTCCTGTTCCTGGACCTCAACATGAAAAGGAAAGTAGGTATTACATTTAGTAACTAATGGCGTACAAATGAAATTATCAATAAGACCGTTCTTTAAATCAATTTCAATATCATCGGCTCTCGCATTTGAACTCAGTCTCAAGAGAAATATTACTCCCATTCTGGGACGCTTCTCAACCGCCACTAATGTGGAAACTTTACATGAACCGTTTACAACTGTCTTTGATTTCGGTATAGCAATATATCCCTTATCGCCTTTTTAAAACCAGATCCCATAGTATTTATAAACATATCCCTGTGTATGTGCAGTTGAGCAATACTAGCTCCATCTTGTAAATTTGGCCACTGTTCAGCATTTCCATTGCTCTATTCAGCAACATCATTGACAGTTTCCCTCATGTTTTTCCTGATACTATTTCTTCGATTTAATTCCGAACGTAGTTTAATCACATTCAAATCCATCCAACAGTGTTCCCGATCAACGAAGTGAACATTTACCTCTGTCTTTATGATACCATTTATACCATTACTGCCTGAATATACTTTTTATTCGATGCTGACCACTCTCCTAAGGAGGTCAGTGTCATTATCTTGCACTTTTCTATTCAAAAGTTCCACTAAAGCTAATTAATTTTATCCGAAAAGTGTGTGTTGTCATCAGAACTTACTTCCGCTCTGTAGGTTTATTCCTATCATTCAATGCTTGTTCAAAAATCTTCAGCGCGTTTTCTCTATTGAGATCGAAACTGACCCTATGTTTAAAGGCCGATTTTCTATCAGAAACAGAAATGAACAAGTTATTCAAGTTGCACACTCCAAAAATGCTTTGCGTAACACTGGCTCAACTTCTTCTGAAGTCGAACCACTATAGTCCGCCATGACAAAATTAAGAACAATTCGTTAAATTCTTCTTAACTACTTGTCAGTATCTAAAAAGTAGTTTACTCACAGTATAAGCCACATTAAAAACACAATATTAAGAATAAAAACTCTTTAAAATTTTAAAACTGTAAAAAATTTATCTCTTTCTAGCCTCCCTCCTCCCTTTCGTGTTTTAAATTTTTCTTCCTCAAACCCTTCCTCGTTTTCTAGGTTTAATGTATTCACAGATGGTCAAAACTGAATAATAATGTAGGTTTATCAATATGCATTTTCGAAAATGATCGACTGATCGAATCATTATCCTTTAAACTTAGAACTGGAAACACAGTTTTTCAAGCCGAACTTGAGGCCATCAACCAGGCCATCCTCTGGGCCGGCAAAAACAATTTAAAAATCAACATCTTTTCGGACAGTCAGTCATCTATTTCGGCTTTTAAATCTATCAAGAATAAAACGAAATTTCTATCTAAAATTAAAACTAATGCTCACCCCTACAAATCATTAATTAACTTATCCTGGATCAAGGCCCATTCTAACATTCAGGGCAACGAAGTCGCCGATGAACTGGCCAAACAAGCTACGATCTCCGGCACCCCACTCCTTATACCTTTTCCCTACTCCTTTTTGATTAATAATTATAAATCTTTCCTTCTTAAAAATTGGCAATCTCTTCTTAATGATTATATTTCCCCCCGGACTCCTGACCCTGCCAGAATTCTAAGCTATTTACCCAAAGTCAACCTCAATTTTCAAATTTATAACAAATTCTTAATCTATTTTTTAACGGGTCATGGTCCTTTTCTTGACTATCTTCATTTTTTCAAACATAAACGTTCTTCAAATTGTCTTTGTAATTCATATGGTGACGTAGATCATTATGTCTTTAATTGCCCCCATACCTCAAAATTTCACTTAACCCGTCCTCCAGATAATCTTCGTGCGACATGGTTCTCTGGTGTCAGAACCAATAAAATTATTTTAAATAGGTTGAAAAACTGTGTTTTAATTGCGAGAGAACTCTCCCATCCTTAGCAAGCTTGGTGCCAACTGCTTTCAATTTTCTTCGGTCAATGTTGTCTACCCCCTGTTCCAGGCGTTTGTCTCTTATTGTTCCTGTACTTACACTTTTTGGTGTCCATCTTTTGTATATTTTGTTTCCTGTTTATATTCCTCTGTTGTATATATCTGTTTTCCCTGTGTTCCTCGGCTGTTCATATATTTGAAAGTCTTACCATGTACATGTATTGCTATATTGCATTTAACTTTGTTTTATCCGATTACCTCAACTGATTGCATGTAACCTTTGTTCAGCCATGTTCTTTTTGCTTTCTTTTTGTTGGTTTTTACTGTATTGTCCCTTTTCCCGAGGTTGCTCGGATTCTTTTGGCCATACGTTTTTACATAACTTTAATTTCATTTTAAGAAAATAACTTAATTTTTACCTCAAAATTCAAAATTTGTTAAAATCTACGTTTCTTTGCCCCCCCCCCCCCTTCCCACTGTATTTTATGTAAAACATGTAAAACTGTATTACTGTCTGTATATATATATATATATATAAATATTTACCATGTAACCACTTTATTGAATTTTAAATAAATGCAGACTAAAACTTGGTGGCTGACCGTGGAGGTCGGTTTCGACTAACCTCTCCCGGCCACACATTAAACTGCCGTAAGCCCTAGGGTTGGCCGTGTGGTTTGGTCCTTCCACATAACCGACCGATCTTCACATTGTCACAATTTTGAGTAACCTTTCAGAAGCTTTGGGATAGTTTGTGTTTCGTTTTCATTCCAACATCTTTGACCTTCTTAGATTCAAAATTAAAAGTTGCTTGCTGCTGTTTAAAATGTTTTACATTGCCAGGCCATTATACTAGCTTTTCAAAAGTTATAGCTTCTATCTTAACACCAGCCTCTATCTCAACACCAGCAACAATTAGATCCCGAATAATATATTGTTCCAAAAGTTCATGGAGTGAAGTCAAGAATTTGTAAACATTTAATCCAACAAGCTGAACGCGGATGTTGAATTTGGACCCACTCGTGAATAACATTACATTTGCGATAAAATAATATTAATAACTTTTCAACACTTTTTAATACTTTTTCTAATTTCAGCATTCAATACTAGTGCATGTGGAATCAGTTCAGCTTTCGTCACCCCTAGTGCAAACGAATCGACTTGTTCTGAGCCAGGTTTGCTCTACATAAAAATTAACAGAAGGAAGAAATATTTCCTAACTCACAGATAAGATGTCAATATCGACTAGCTTGACACCTAGATTTGTGACCTTGACCGTTTAAAGGCGGAAAAGACCTCCTCCTTACCTCCTTTATGAGCTCCCATTGCAAGGGCTTATTGTGCAGCTTGCTTTTACGAAAGTTGGTTCAGACTGCTTTCGCTGGCTACATGAAAGGTGGTGGAAAATGTGAAGCTCAATAAATCTGAAACGAATATATCTGAAATGAATAAAAGGAAAATCGTTGAGGTGCAAGCCGGTACAAACCGGTAGAAACGAAATACAAAAGAATGGCATAAAGACCTTTCTAAAACTCGTGAAATTTATTTTATGTCAACAAAGCCCGTTTTCGCGCCACACAAATGAAAGCTTTATAGTTCAAATTTGAAAAGGGTCCGAAGAAAACTTTTTGCTGCACAAACCAGCACAAACGAAGCACAAACGAATGGCATAAACGTTTTTTGGATATTGATGTAATTTCTCTTATGTAAACAACAGCTGATCGTGAAGTTAGCCCCCCCGGGAAAAAAAACGTCTATAAATCGAAAACGAAAAGAGCACAAACGAAAATTTTTGCGGCACAAACCAGCACAAACGAAGTACAAACGATTCCACTAGTTTTTGTCGTTTGTGCTTTCCACGGGGGGGCCAACTTCACACGAAGTAAACGAAAGGAAATGCTATAAATCGAAAACGAAAGAAGCACAAACGAAAATTTTTGCGGCACAAACCAGCACAAACGAAGTACAAACGATTCCACTAGTTTTTGTCGTTTGTGCTTTCCACGGGGGGGCCAACTTCACACGAAGCAAATGAAAGGAAATGCTATAAATCGAAAACGAAAGAAGCACAAACGAAAATTTTTGCGGCACAAACCAGCACAAACGAAGTACAAACGATTCCACTAGTTTTTGTCGTTTGTGCTTTCCACGGGGGGGCCGACTTCACACGAAGTAAACGAAAGGAAATGCTATAAATCGAAAACGAAAGAAGCACAAACGAAAATTTTTGCGGCACAAACCAGCACAAACGAAGTACAAACGATTCCACTAGTTTTTGTCGTTTGTGCTTTCCACGGGGGGGCCAACTTCACGTGAAGCAAATGAAAGGAAATGCTATAAATCGAAAACGAAAGAAGCACAAACGAAAATTTTTGCGGCACAAACCAGCACAAACGAAGTACAAACGATTCCACTAGTTTTTGTCGTTTGTGCTTTCCACGGGGGGGGCCAACTTCACACGAAGCATATGAAAGGAAACGCTATAAATCGAAAACGAAAGAAGCACAAACGAAAATTTTTGCGGCACAAACCAGCACAAACGAAGTACAAACGATTCCACTAGTTTTTGTCGTTTGTGCTTTATACGGGGGGGCCAACTTCACACGAAGTAAACGAAAGGAAATGCTATAAATCGAAAACGAAAGAAGCACAAACGAAAATTTTTGCGGCACAAACCAGCACAAACGAAGTACAAACGATTCCACTAGTTTTTGTCGTTTGTGCTTTCCACGGGGGGGGGGCCAACTTCACACGAAGCAAATGAAAGGAAGTGCTATAAATCGAAAACGAAAGAAGCACAAACGAAAATTTTTGCGGCACAAACCAGCACAAACGAAGTACAAACGATTCCACTAGTTTTTGTCGTTTGTGCTTTCCACGGGGGGCCAACTTCACACGAAGTAAACGAAAGGAAATGCTATAAATCGAAAACGAAAGAAGCACAAACGAAAATTTTTGCGGCACAAACCAGCACAAACGAAGTACAAACGATTCCACTAGTTTTTGTCGTTTGTGCTTTCCACGGGGGGGCCAACTTCACGTGAAGCAAATGAAAGGAAATGCTATAAATCGAAAACGAAAGAAGCACAAACGAAAATTTTTGCGGCACAAACCAGCACAAACGAAGTACAAACGATTCCACTAGTTTTTGTCGTTTGTGCTTTCCACGGGGGGGCCAACTTCACACGAAGTAAACGAAAGGAAATGCTATAAATCGAAAACGAAAGAAGCACAAACGAAAATTTTTGCGGCACAAACCAGCACAAACGAAGTACAAACGATTCCACTAGTTTTTGTCGTTTGTGCTTTCCACGGGGGGCCAACTTCACACGAAGCAAACGAAAGGAAATGCTATAAATCGAAAACGAAAGAAGCACAAACGAAAATTTTTCCGGCACAAACCAGCACAAACAAAGTACAAACGATTCCACTAGTTTTTGTCGTTTGTGCTTTCCACGGGGGGGCCAACTTCACACGAAGTAAACGAAAGGAAATGCTATAAATCGAAAACGAAAGAAGCACAAACGAAAATTTTTGCGGCACAAACCAGCACAACCGAAGCACAAACGAATGGCATAAACGTTTTTCCGAAATTCCTTTAATTTCTTGTATGTCAACAAACCCGGTTTTCCCGCCAAACAAATGAAAGCTTTATAATTCAAATTTGAAAAGGGTCCGAAGAAAACTTTTTGCTGCACAAACCAGAACAAACGAAGCACAAACGAATGGCATAAACGTTTTTTGGATATTGATGTAATTTCTCTTATGTAAACAACAGCTGATCGTGAAGTTAGCCCCCCCGGGAAAAGAAACGTCTATAAATCGAAAACGAAAAGAGCACAAACGAAAATTTTTGCGGCACAAACCAGCACAAACGAAGCACAAACGAATGGCATAAACGTTTTTTCGAAATTCCTTTAATTTCTTGTATGTCAACAAACCCGGTTTTCCCGCCAAACAAATGAAAGCTTTATAAATCAAATTTGAAAAGGGTCCGAAGAAAACTTTTTGCTGCACAAACCAGCACAAACGAAGCACAAACGAATGGCATAAACGTTTTTTGGATATTGATGTAATTTCTCTTATGTAAACAACAGCTGATCGTGAAGTTAGCCCCCCCGGGAAAAGAAACGTCTATAAATCGAAAACGAAAAGAGCACAAACGAAAATTTTTGCGGCACAAACCAATGGCATAAACGTTTTTTCGAAATTCCTTTAATTTCTTGTATGTCAACAAACCCGGTTTTCCCGCCAAACAAATGAAAGCTTTATAATTCAAATTTGAAAAGGGTCCGAAGAAAACTTTTTGCTGCACAAACAAGCACAAACGAAGCACAAACGAATGGCATAAACGTTTTTTGGATATTGATGTAATTTCTCTTATGTAAACAACAGCTGATCGTGAAGTTGGCTCCCCCGGGAAAAGAAACGTCTATAAATCGAAAACGAAAATAGCACAAACGAAAATTTTTGCGGCACAAACCAGCACAAACGAAGCACAAACGAATGGCATAAACGTTTTTTCGAAATTCCTTTAATTTCTTGTATGTCAACAAACCCGGTTTTCCCGCCAAACAAATGAAAGCTTTATAAATCAAATTTGAAAAGGGTCCGAAGAAAACTTTTTGCTGCACAAACCAGCACAAACGAAGCACAAACGAATGGCATAAACGTTTTTTGGATATTGATGTAATTTCTCTTATGTAAACAACAGCTGATCGTGAAGTTAGCCCCCCCGGGAAAAGAAACGTCTATAAATCGAAAACGAAAAGAGCACAAACGAAAATTTTTGCGGCACAAACCAGCACAAACGAAGCACAAACGAATGGCATAAACGTTTTTTCGAAATTCCATTAATTTCTTGTATGTCAACAAACCCGGTTTTCCCGCCAAACAAATGAAAGCTTTATAATTCAAATTTGAAAATTGTCCGAAGAAAACTTTTTGCTGCACAAACCAGCACAAACGAAGCACAAACGAATGGCATAAACGTTTTTTGGATATTGATGTAATTTCTCTTATGTAAACAACAGCTGATCGTGAAGTTGGCCCCCCCGGGAAAAGAAACGTCTATAAATCGAAAACGAAAAGAGCACAAACGAAAATTTTTACGGCACAAACCAGCACAAACGAAGCACAAACGAATGGCATAAACGTTTTTTCGAAATTCCTTTAATTTCTTGTATATCAACAAACCCGGTTTTCCCGCCAAACAAATGAAAGCTTTATAATTCAAATTTGAAAAGGGTCCGAAGAAAACTTTTTGCTGCACAAACCAGCACAAACGAAGCACAAACGAATGGCATAAACGTTTTTTGGATATTGATGTAATTTCTCTTATGTAAACAACAGCTGATCGTGAAGTTGCCCCCCCCCCGGGAAAAGAAACGTCTATAAATCGAAAACGAAAAGAGCACAAACGAAAATTTTTGCGGCACAAACCAGCACAAACGAAGCACAAACGAATGGCATAAACGTTTTTTCGAAATTCCTTTAATTTCTTGTATGTCAACAAACCCGGTTTTCCCGCCAAACAAATGAAAGCTTTATAGTTTAAATTTGAAAAGGGTTAGAAGAAAAATTTTTGCTGCACAAACCAGCACAAACGAAGCACAAACGAATGGCATAAACGTTTTTTCGAAATTCATGTAATATCTCTTATGTAAACAATGGCTGAGCGTGAAGTTAGCCCCCCCGGAAAAGAAAATGCTATAAATCGAAAACGAAAGAAGCACAAACGAAAATTTTTGCAGCACAAACCAGCACAAACGAAGTACAAACGATTCCACTAGTTTTTGTCGTTTGTGCTTTCCACGGGGGGGCCAACTTCACGGAGCTTCCTTATTCGATTGTAGGCGAGAATAAAGTTTCAATGTCAAATCAGCAGTCATGAATACAATCAATCAAACAAAAATAAAAGGAGAAAGATAGCTATTCATGAAGCACATGAACGAGATAAGATTCGAAGATTCATAAACAAAACCGCAACAGAAATTAAGCGTTTATGAATTCGTCCCGGATCGAGGTCAACTTGCCTTTGTATTAATGAATTTGCGGTATCAACATTTTTCACTTCTCGCGGTTCTAATTGTGAAAGTCTATTGCATTTGATTGCGCAATTAGCACGGAAACAAGATTCTCTTTTTTATCATGGGAAAAGAGCACAGGAAGCAGTATTTCAAATATATTTCGTGATTCTTTTAAAGGCGTTCTGTTTTTTTTTTTATTTAATATTCCATTTCAGAGGGGGATTCTTTTTAAAAAAAGGATTTTTCTTATTAAAATATGGGATAACTGAGGCGAATATAATATGATTTGTTAATGACATAACATAAATAACCAGTAATGAAAATCAATGCCTTAGTAAAGTTTTGTAGTTATAATAATGGCAGAACGTAAATATATATCATTTTCAAAATTTCTTAATATATAATATGTTCAATTTCAATAATTCAAAATTCTATTTCAATATTATTTCAGTATTTTCTCCACGTTTTAAATCAAACATTTTTAATTTAATGTTTTCAAGTTTTTCTCCACCTTAAATCAATAGTTTCAATTTTTTTTGTAATAATTTCACTTGCCAAACAGAAAGCAACCCATCCTCAATATTTTAAGTTATTAACGTGTTGGGCTAAACAGGGAATTGTGCAACTGTAGACCACACAAACTTTTGAATTGAATTTTTGAGCAAGACTTCATTCATTGCTACCGGAATAACATAGGCCTGGGTGCGACGGGAATTTTTACGAGGACATCATTCTACTCGCAAAGTTTTCTCTCGAAAATAGCAACTAATGAGGTATTTTCCTTCTCATAGGATTACGCTAGTTCGACGTGATATATGATATTAATTTGCATTCCAAACAAAAATAAATAAAAGTAAACTGTTTGAATGCAGAAATAGTAGATAGGCAAGGAATCAGAAATATATATATATAATATATACAAGTGGAGAATGGAGAAATCATTTAAATCATTTTCAATCATCCTGAGGCACACATAAATAAATTGCAATCAAAACAATCTCTCAGGGAATTAAATAAATAATCAAGCGCTCAGTCCCATTCAAACACATATTTTCAAATTTATCAGTTCAATTTTTGACTTTTCAAAATATTATTGTAAATAAGTTGTGGAAACAATTTTCTATAATTTTCATTTTCTCATGTATATTATCTATATTTTATACAATTGTTCCATCAAATCATTCAAAGTCAAAACAAAATATAATCAACCCCTTTTTACAATTTTCCTGCTCTTCCCCGCTTTTATGAAATGATACCGCACATAAATTCTTTTATATAATACACACATATTATTCAACTCATTTCATATAATTCAACTCTGTGTGCTTTTGAACTTAATATCATATTGATATACACATATTTTATAAATTTCACATTATATTTCATCTTGTCAAAATTCACTTACTTCGAATTTTTCATGCAATGAATAGTATATTCTATATATAAATATAATAATATGAACAGATATATATATATATTTCCTTTCTTTTCTTCAATACACATTTTTTTATTCAATATACACTTTTATTCAAAATTACTGTGTACGTAATTAATTCTTTTATATATATATATATATATTTAATTTACCATAAACTGTATAAGACATCGTACAAATTGTCTCCTCCATTGAAATAAACTTTTCATCATTTTTGTACGAAATTTACTTAATCACTATCATGTAAAAAATGTGAATTATCTGTTTTAAAGTCTTGATGGGACCAACAGTTTATTTAATATTATCTTATATTTATTCATTGAAATCAGGAGATTATAATTTTGGTCCATCAAGCCTTTGAGTCTGTCTGTCATCCAGAACTCAAAAATTTCGTTGTTCGCTTTCTTTCGCTACACAAAACATAAAATTTCTCGATGTTATTTTATAAGGACACAATCGGTAATTATTTGTCATAGTCGAGAGTCACAGTCGGGTATATTCATAAATAAGGGTGCATTCTCATTTAAATTTAAGCATTTCCATAGTTTAATGTATATATGTATTCAAATAAATTCAAGTTCTCAAATCCCAAGTATATTAAAATTCTAGCATTTCTATATATAAATTTTCAAGTAAACAAGTATTCGTTGAAAAAGGTATTAACACTTTAAATATTTTCAATCAATTTCAAGGATTTGAGCATTTTCAATGAACATTTCATTTAGAATAGAATTTCCGAAAATAAGCCCCTATTTCCGGGCGAGATTCAATCTTTTAAAACTAACTGACATTCTTTGAGATGCAGATTCTGCCACCCCAATTTATTGGGTAAAATGCTCTATGAGCATGTCGAAATTACTATATGGTCAGAAAAATCTCCAAACATGAAATTCATACAAAAATCCCTAACCGAAAACAAGAGATATTCTCACAAATCTCCATAAATAAAATTCTCTTTCAAACAGGCTGTCGCCTAAGTTTCACTGTAGATTAATTTAAAATTGTTAAATTTCCAATATATATACATATTTTTATCTTCAACAAATAATATATTTATAAAATCATTAAACAACATTATTTCTCAAATCTCAATTTCTTGTAAAATCTTTTTAACTTTTAAATATAATTATAGCAATTTCTTGTAATTCTATGCAACCCCTACTCATAAAAATTTGTCATAATATTGGTTACTTGATCTTAAAATGTGCAATATATTGCAACACATTTCCAATTCTGTCTATATGCCACTACTCCATACAACTACGTCTGCATAAAATTTTCAATAAATGCACAATACATATATCTCTGAAATTATGAGTGCGGTTTCCAAATCAATCAGAATTTCAATTTAAAGAGACCATACCAAATTAATTATCAGTGTCCAGTGCACAAAATATAAAAATTTAAATAAATCACATGTACAAATTCTAAAATTTCAGAAGTTCAAATTTTGCAACAGGTGCTCAAGAGACGTGGTCACGAAGCACCAATCTGTCACACCTGTTTACATGATTGTTATAATAAATATGAAATTCTCTAAATTTATGCACTTTTTGCACGGTATTTTCAATTCTGGCCATGTGCCACTTTTGCACATGCCAACAGTGAATCATTTTTTCAAATGCAAAACACCCTTCACACAATTTGTCACAGATATTGATATTAAGTATTTTAAGTGTGCAACTTTGCACCAATGCATATAAATCCGACTACGTGCCACTGCACACGTTTATAAATACATTTTCTTTTCAAACCCTTTATCTACTTGTAATCAATTTGTCGATAAATGATATTTTATACACAAATCAATATTTTCTTTTCCAAATATTATAACAGAAAATTTTCTTTAAACATATATATATCATAATTCCAAGTGTTCTCCCAGAATTTAACTAATTTTTAAAGATTCCATATCAATTCAAATACCACAGAGTCCAGTGCAACACCTAAATTTTAAATTTTTGACAAGCTAAATTTCAAGCAAATTTAAATTTTAAAAACTCCATTTAGTAAGATTTCGTAAAGGACAGGTACTCGAGAGACAAGGTCACAGGCACCAATTGTCACGTGGGAAAAAAGGGCGCCAAGTGTGCCAAACGCCAAGCATGTTATATGTGATACGAGAATAATAAGATATTTGAAGTTTGTAATTAGTAAGAAGCAAATATGCTAATGCCGTGAATGTATTAAGCCGTGAAGTTCGTTGGCACAACCCATAAATGTTGAAACACACCAATGTTATACCCAGGTTCTATTTCGAAGTTCTCTCGTCCAGGAATAAATCCCTGGATGACCTGCAGTGCAAAATACAAAGATGCAATAAACCCTTACCTTGTAAGGCGCCATCTCCTGAAAACACAGATGCACAATTTCCAGAGACAAAGATGTTAAATAACCACACAGGTTTAAATATAAATCACTTTCTTTATTCAATTTTTTTATCAAGAAGTTAGAGTAGTTAATATGATAAACTGAATCTTTATCAGGAAGCACAACGCTAAGTAACTGTGACAGTGACACTGGACTCAGGATCCCTACTAATATATTTGCTGCCACGGAAGTAATTCAATGATAATAATATGATCAACAATATAAATAAAGTGGCACAGCAACATTTAAGTATATAATAAACAACATGATTTAAGAGGTATGGTCTCAAAGCAATAGGAGAAACTCGCACTCAGAGATAGGAAAATTAGAATTGATAATTAAACAAGTTGATATACTTGATATACTTTTTGGAACGGAAGTCAGAGTTTACGTAATTTTAGAAGATTCTTTATATTTATGCTTCCGTAAGACAGGCGTAGATGCAGAGAGCAGTCAAACCTTACCTCCCCAGTCGGAGTTGCAGAAGGGTCGGAATCACACATCCGCCTCATATCGCAGGGAATTTGGTTTCATAGTTGCATTCCGTACCATTCCAACTCGACCCGGCACATAGACCTCGGGCCCCATCGTACCTTTCTCGTCGCAGCTCTCTCAGCTAGACGTCGGGCTCTCCATCGATGTTCTTCGGCGATGTAGGCGTCTTCGGCTTTTCTCCCCATGCCCACAAGAGGCCAGAAATCGACTTGGGGCCGACTCCCGCACTCCGTGGTGGGCAACATTGAAAAATGGTCCAGGCCGACCTGAGAGCGTCGACACTAGACAGGAAGAAAAAGCCACGAATGTCGCAATGTGCCAATTTAGAGGAGCACCTAGCCGGGTGGCTTTCATCTCCGATATGAAAATAATATGTGTGAACATGACATTATTTGAGCAGAAGAGGTTTGTAAACACAACAAAAGAACAATACAAAAGGGACAGAGTCCCGCCTTCCAGCTTGGAAGGAAAGCTGCAGCGCAAGTGCTGCCATCTGTTAAGAACAGGAGAGGGGAAAAAATATCCGAAGATGCGAGATGAAGCAGAATTTAAGATTTAGATACAAGAGAAGAAAGTATTAAAAATAAGAGGGGATGGAAGGATGAAAAATACGTAAATTTACGGAGGGTTGTAAAGAACTGCTCGCGGACGCTTTCTCTGCTGCCGCGCGTCATAATCTGGAATATTAAAGAGCTCTTCGTTACGGATGGTGGGAATGTTTTGAAAAAAATTTTTAGCCTGTTTGCGGATTGTGAAATTTATTGTTTTGATTTTAAAATCCTTCCTGATGACGTCGTTGCGTAGGTAGCGGGGAGCTTTACGAATTATCCTAAGGATACGATTTTGTTCAACTTGGATTTTATTAATGTTTGTTTTGCAAGCAAAACCCCAGATGGGACAAGCGTAGAGGAGAATGGGCTGGATGATAGTTTTGTAAAGCAGAATTTTATTACTTGTATCTAAGTGATTTGAGAAGAGAAGATGATTAAGGGTTCCAACAAGTTTACGTGATTTCTTGATAATATAGTCAAAATGCACTCTCCAAGTAAGTCGGCTATCCAAATGGGCGCCGAGATATTTGGCAGTGCGTGCAAAGCAGATTGGTTGGCTGTTGATCATGATGGGAGGGGGGGGGATACGTCTAGCAGAGAAGAAAATTGCCTGCGATTTAGGTGCATTGATTTTGATCTTCCAAAGCTTGTAATAGTTTTCCAGTGAATTAATGTGATCTTGCAGATTGATTTGAAGATAGTTGATGTTGTGATTAGCAGAAATGATGCATGTGTCGTCAGCATACAGACACAGAGAAGTATGGGGGGAGCGAGGAAGGTCGTTGACATAGCAATTAAACAGGAGGGGGGCGAGAATCGAACCTTGGGGGACTCCTGCTTGGATGGGTTTCTGTGCGGAAAGGGTGTTGGAGATACGCACATGGAAAGATCTGTTCTGAAGGTAGGAGTTGATAATAAGCACCAGAGGGGGGGGGGATGTCCATTTGAATGAGTTTATAAATAATTCCAGTCGTCCAAGTCCTATCAAAGGCCTTTTCAATGTCCAGCATCAGAGCCGCAACAGATTTCTTTTCTTTCATTCCCTCAGCAACAAATTCAACCAGTCGAAGAAGCTGGTGGGACGTAGAGTGGGCGGGTCTGAATCCGAACTGTTCCGGGATAATCAGATTGTGATTTTCAATGAAGTTGAGAAGTCTGTTTTGAATAATTCGTTCGCTGAGTTTGCTGAGGGAGGAAAGCAGAGAGATAGGACGGTATGAGATGGGGTCAGAGGGGTTACTACCATGTTTAAGAATTGGAATAATGATAGCTTCTTTCCAGCAAGAGGGGAAGTGTCTGACTTTAAGCATGGCATTGATGATGTAAACAAGATAGAAAATGATGTTAAGGGGAAAGTATTTAACAGCTCGATTGGAAATTTTGTCAATACCGGGGGATTTTTTATTTTTGAGTTTATGAATATGCCCAATGACTTCAGAAGGGGTGGAGGGGGGGACGACTTCCAGGTGGGGGGTAGAAAGGAATGTTTCAACAGATTGGTTGATATGAGAGTGGCAGGCTTCATCAGGTCTGTGAGTTTGAAATTGCTTTTCATACGACTCCGCAATGGCATTTGCCTTGTCGAGATCGGAAAAGGCCATTCCACAATTCGCTCGCAATGGCGGGAATTGTGCGAATGGTCTTCTGACTCTTTTGATATCTTTCCATAAAGTCTTGTCTTCGGGGGAGAGAGATTCAATGTAGGATTTCCAGTTTTGCTGATTATACTTATGGACTTCAGTTCTGATTTTTTTGTTAAGGGTGTTAAGGGAGATTTTAGTTTGGGGGTTCCTGGTAGTTTGCCAAATTCTGCGAGTTGCATTACGGGCTTTGATTTTATTTTTGATGTGCTGCGGAAGGGAGTTGTAACGAGGGGCAGGGCGGGAAGAAGTGGCATCAGCCAGGGATCTCTGGATTTCGTGAGTGAGGTCGTTAACAGCAGAGTCAAGGTCGTTGGTGCAGTTAATTTTGGGGATGAGAAGGGAAGATTTAAGCAGGTTGTTTTTATACTTTTTCCAGTTGATGGCAGTAGGAAGATTAGAAATAGGGAGGAGGGAGTTAAGGTGGATTGTAAGAAGAATGGGGCGATGGTCCGAGGAAAGTTCTTCAAGGGTGTAAGGGTAGTGAATATTTTTCAAAAGTGCGAAGTCGATGGTAGAAGGGGTAGCCATAAGAGAGTAATGGGTGGGTTTGGAGGGGACAGCAACATGGATGTCATTAGCAGAAACAAAGTCCATAATTTGCTTACCGTACCTGTTGCGACGTCTACAGTTCCAGAACATATGATGAGCATTGAAGTCTCCGGCCATGATTTCTCTGTGTTTGACTTTAAAGATTTTATCAAGATCATTCTGCAGGTTGATGTTTTGGCCAGGTTTTATATAAATGGAGCCAATGACGATGGGAGGGTGGTTAGGAAGATCAAGGTGAATCATTTTATTTTCGATGATATCCGTATCCAAAGGATTAAGTTCGTGGTGTGGAAAACAATTTTTAACATAGATGGAGACACCTCCAGAGGCAGAGGAGCCCTGATTTTGAGTACGAAGCGCTGTATATCTTCTGTAATTAGCAATTTTCAGAGGGGGGGGGGGCGACGTCCAGGCTTGACTTCTTGTATGAGAATAATATCCAAGGGATTGTTTTGTACGAAGTCCCGTAATTCGGTGATTTTATTCTTAAGTCCGTTGGCGTTCCAGGACAAGAGGCGAACAGAAGAGAGGATCTGATTACTCCCCATCCTGGGGCGTAGAGACCGTACAAAAAACCTCGTCAAAGGCCGATATTACTTCAAGAAGCTTGTCCAGGGGATTGCTGGTTTGTTGGAACTTGACCTGTACAGTAGCCAAAAATTTTTTAATTTTTTCAAAGTCAGGTCAGTAAAAATCTTTTTCATCTCCTGGATGAGCAGTATGAGATCAGTAAGTTGCGAAGAATTAGTTTGATTATTATCAGAGCAATTAGAGGAAGAAGTGGTTGCAGTAGCAGAGTTGTTATCATTAGTAGAAGAGGAAGAAGCAGGAGTAGAGGGGGGTAAGGAGGTGTTATTGTTAGGTTGCTTGATGGGCTCCTGAAAAGGGGGTTTGCTGGTAGAAGTGTGAGCGTTTTCACTGGAGGTGGGGAGAGCGTCAGATTGTGGTCCACGGGTGGTAGTGAGGTTGGCGACAGCTTCAGCAAATGTTTTAGGGGTGCTAGTAGGTGAATTGGGGTTGTTATTGACAGTTTTGTTATTGGTTTTTTGAACAGTTTTAGGATGGGGGGGATTTGGAGTAAGATTTTTATTTTGGAGAACAGGGAAATCTTGGGGGTTAGGTACGGTTTGTTGCGTTTTAGGGGGCGGGGGTGCAGATTGGGTGGTGTTAATGGGGGGTTTGTTCTTATTTTGAGGATTGGAGGGGCAGAGTCTGAAATTAGCGGGATGTGGGCCAAGGCAGTTAGCACATTTGGCGGGGGTGCTAGGGGATTTGGTGCATTCACGGGTGAAGTGGTTGAGACTGCATTTTAAGCATCTGGGGGGTTGATAGCAACAATCGCTGGAATGTCCGTACCGCTGACAGCGGAAACACATTTTGGTACCTCTGGACTCGAATTTTTTAACTTTGATAGACATATCAATTAAAGTTTGTAACTCATAGATGGTTTCCCAGTTTTTAGCAGGATTGAGATATATCAAGTAAATAGGAAGGGGAGCTTTATTCTTTAAGTCTTTAAGCTGCGTAATTCTGTGCACGTTGAATCCTTTAATTCTAAGTTCGTCATACAGCTCATTGATAGGAGAGTTAATGGGAAGTCCTTTGATAAGGATTTTGACAGGCCTCTCTGCCTTGATATTAATGGAATGAAATTCCAGTTTTTTCTCAATTAGAATTTTTTGAACAATCCTAAAATCTTCAAGAGTTTGCGGGCTGATTTTAATATGTTCACCAGCAAGCTGGGCTTTAACAGGGGTAGACACTAGCGAGTTGAGTCCTTGGACCAGGGTTCTCCAATTATCGGGGCAGTTAACGAAGAAGGGTTCCGGTTTGTAATAATTGGAAGAGGGATTTACATCGTTAGCTTGGTTTAGCTCAGTAGCGTGATCAGTGGTTTGAGGGTAGTCATTTTGCGAGTTAATCTCTTCAGGGGGACCATTAGTATCCATACTAAGCGCTTCGAAGGCGTTCAGAGCAGTTATGGATTTAAATCCAGAAGTGATTTGAGTCTCACGACAAACTTTTTTATGGTGGGGAAAGGTAAATCCTTCCATATCCTCAGCAGTGTTATCTTTAGATAAAGTATTAGTATTAGTTATTGCATCAGCAATAGAGTTATCCTTAGGATTATCAGTAAAAATAGCTTTAGAGTTAGAATTAGAAGGATGAACATTTTCAGTGATAACACTGTTCTGATTTAAGATCTTACAGTTATTTGCATCAGAGTTAGCAGTAATAGTAGCATTAGCATTAAGAGTAGAGATTAAGTTAAGATTAGAATTAATACAAGAATTAGCATTTGAAAAACAGTTAGAGTTAGCATGTAAGATACTTTCATGCTGAGAAATATAAGCTTCGATCTCAGATTTAAAGGGAGTCAGATTAGAAATACAAACATTCTGCTCAAAATAAGAGGTCAAAGTTCTACACATACCTTGGAATGATTCCGTGGATCTTTCAGAAAGTCCAGCAGCGATCTTGTGCCACTCGGCCATCAGGAAGCTTCCAGTATGGGAAAGATCATTAAGGTATTGCAGATATCCATTAGAAGTTGGATCCGGTAATGGAAAGTTCCCATTTCTGAATCGGGAAACAATGATTTTCAGGTCCGGAGGAATATCAGGGAGATCAGGGTTTGTAGAAAAAGCGGACGCCATGTCCGTACAGGTCTGAGAAGCTACCACACAAGGCAGAGAACAAATGTTCGAATGATAGAACACTTCGAAGAAAAGGCGGGAAAATCACAGGAGCGAACGAAAAACACGTCTGCACGAGTCAAGTTCCAAGGCTGGGAGTGTGAGAGAAAAAAAAAAGCCACGAATATTCTTTGCAACAGCTTTTATGTATTCAGACGGATTCAGGCCCCAGACTCACTCGGACCTGCCCGAGAGCTTATTTACAGCTTTTGACCAATAGAAAACTTCACAGGCATAGCCTCGCCAGCCCAGAGCGGGGTCTCGAAAATGAATATGCTGACACATCAGACCCTCGCCACAAGGTCTCAATATCATCCAGAAGTTTCTCTCCAAATCTATTGTGCAGAAAAGTGCATGCCTTGCACTAACATTACCAGGCCGCGAGCAGAACCAAACATCTGCTCTGCCCGGGACAGAACCTTGAACATTAACGGTCAGATAATAACGAAACTTCTCTCTGAATGCGGTTTTCACAGATTAATAAAATGGCTAAAAACTTTCCTTTGAGTATAGAATATTTTGTATAATGCATATTTAATAGACAAGAGGGATAATTAAAACAGGGTGTAAAATAATGTAAAAATATAGAAACTTGATAATATATAATTTGCGATTTTCATAAGGGTTTGGCGAGATTATGAAATCTCGTCACAACAACGTCTTGAATACGTCGAATGTTTCATAAGGCATTGTAGACATTGACATCTGTGGGACGCAAGCAGATTTAAATTTGTTATGTGCAAATCTTACAAAAATGTAGGGGGCGTGGTTTATATCCTGAAACTACACTTAATTAATGTCTCTTAATTCGTATGTCACGGGGTTAAGTAGATGATATCATTTCGGATCACTATTTCAACAGATGAGATGACGAAGGGAAAATACAACATTGAAACAACTGTTTGATTTATAATTGGCTATAATTCTTTGGCATATCAAGTCTAAATTTTCATTTTATTTTATTCATAGTCCAACAGGTCATTAGTATTTTTTTTTTCAATGGCAGTCATTTGGATAACCCTTAGTTAAGCCCAAACCGGACAATATTGAACAACATTGCTCCTCAGAGTACGAAATTGGGGAAACCTAAAAGTGATTTTAGCACGGTTCATATGTTCCGGTAATAAATTTATAGTTAAAATTATTTCATAAATGATTTTGTTTTATTATTATACATATATTGGATATCGTATAACTCTGGTGATCTGCTTTAAATGAAGCCGCAGCATAATGAAAATAGATAAACAACTCCCCTGGCCTATCCATTCCAGACAAGTTTTGAGGAAACATATTTCATACGCACACATTGGCATAATCCTCTGCGTAATGTTGTTGAAAGTTTCAACAATATTAATAGACACAGTTAAACACTATTTTAGATATTTTTATATATTATACAGGATGTTTCAAAAAATTGAAGACTAAATATCTGTTGAACGATTGGTGTTAGACGTTTCAACGTGGCTTAAGTTTCAACAATATTAATAGACACAGTTTAGCACTATTTTAGATATTTTTATATACTATACAGGATGTTTCAAAAACTTTGCAAGACTAAATATCTGTTGAACGATTGGTGTTAGACCCGTTGTTCCAGCTTAAATGCTTCAAATAAGATAGACTTTCATACTACAATAGTTTTGGTCACGTGACAAGTTTTACTAAAAAAGTACAAAATTGAACTTTTTATGCGTGCCCTCTGCAAAAGAAGGCTCCAGTTAACAAATTATTCTATACTCATTTGTTTCATTTAAAGATCTTTTGCAAAAAAAAAAAAACAGGTTCTCTTTGTTACAAAATTAGCCATAAAAAATGTGAAAGTTATAAGACCTAAACCACTTTGAGCCAATTAAAAGTAACGGCGAAAACATAGATTTCAGAGGTCATACAAAAATGTAATTTCTTTAGGTAAAATTTGCATCTGAATACTCACGTACGTACTTATATTTAGCAAAAGTTTTATATAATCCCAAATTATATATCGAAAACTGTAATTAATGATATCTCCGGTAAATTCGACCTCGTGACATTAGAACTTTTGGGGGCTGATTGGGCTATATAAAACACTTTTATAATTAAAATATTTTCCAGGGGACCCCATAGGAAGCAAAAGAGTATAAATTATATTGTTTTACTAAAAGTTCTCACGTGATCAAAATTTGCATACGATGATAGTTTATGTTAAAAAAGGAGTCACATACCTTTTAAATCTCCAAAAATAGATTTCCTTTTAACGAATTAAAATAAAGTGATTTTTTATCATCGTTTTTAAACAAATCCCCTGTAAAAATTCATACTAAAACAAAATTATAGTTAAAACAATACAAGTTTTTCGAATTGTCAACATTTAAATGGTCGGCGTACGTGTTTACATTTCTTATCGGATCACTCAGCGTTTTAGCGTGCAATTTCTAAGATTTTTATATAAATTTATTGAAGAAGATATATTTTTTAATTCTCCTTTACAAAAAAAGAAGAAGAAGAATAGTAATTACTATAATTTTTACTTCCACTATGTTATGATCTGTGATGCAGAAAGTATGGGAATCTCATGTTGTAATCTTGAATTGTGAGAATACTAAACCTCGCAAAATTCGTCACGATAAGAAGCGTTTTGCATTTATTAACTTTAAAGTAAGTTATATTTTTTGTTATTATTTATTTTTCAGTGGTACACCAAAGTACCGCTTCTAAAAGATAATTATGAAAAGAAAGTTCTCTATTACGCTTTGTTTATACTAAAAGTAAGTAAATTTATATTTGAAACTGTTTCAAGAAATTATTTACAGACAAATTTCATGTAAATTAAAACCGTAAAACTACTTTATTTATACTGATTAGCAATATTATCGCATTATAGGATATTAATGTAGTTTTATCAACATTCCAAAAGTGCAACCTGTGTGGAAGTGATATATGTAACTCTGAAAGAAAAAAATGATACCCCAACTACCCTGCAAATATCTCAAGGCAAATCACGAGAGAATGTTGCAGCACAAGTCAAACGAGGGAAATGACGTCACAGCTAATCACGGGGAGTTTTGTGTTTGCACAGATTTTGCGTTTTTTCTTTACTTGATGTTTAAATAAATAATGTATTTTAAGAGATTTTCTCTTGGATATTTGGAATCAGAAAAAAATTCTCTTTAAATATGAAGTAGTTTTAAGAGTTTTAAAAAAAATCGGAATTGTCCCATAATTGAAAGAAATTAAAATATAATTAAATTAAATACATATTACGATTTCAGTTTTCTACTGATACGCTCAACACATTTAATCAATAAGAATATACATAAAAATCGGGTGTGGGCAGCACATGACTTTCCTCACAGACGCAAATTCATATTCTTTTTTCTTTACTTCATGATGTATTCATTTGAATTTAATTGCAGAAAATTACATGAATACTTTTCTGATAATATATCTAATTTGCATTGTTAATGCATTGTAAAACTACTGCATATTGAAACATCTTCAGATCCTCAAAATTCCAAAAAATCTGAAATATCTTGGAAGAGTTTATACTAGAGGTATAGGGTTGATCTTATTAGTCTTATTGTCAAACATTACATGAAAAACAAGTATATAATTAATATATTTCAGCAAGTTAGTCATTCATTTCAGATTTTCCGATCTTTAGGGGTCATTTCGCAAAAAAGGATCAGTTTAAATTTTTCGAATCATGCCAAAATCTAATCAGCATCAGTATAACACTCTAAAGACGTAACTACTACATTTAAAGAAATTTCATTAAATACGTTTTTAAGTACAGTGAAAATAGTTTCCAGCTCCTCAAAATTTTAAAAATCGTCAATATCTAGAGAATAGTTCTTCTTAGAGTAATAGGGGTTGATTTTTATATTTTAATCGTCAAAAACCAAGTATAAAATAAGCATTTTTGAGCATATGAGTCTTTTATTTTAGATTTTGACGAGTTTTGCGGGCCATTTCGCAAAAAAGGTAGGTTCTATCCCCCCCGAATTGTATTAAAATCGTATCAGCGCAAGGGTTAACTATAAGGAACTTAACTACCAAATTGTGAAATTTGGTCAATCAGATTTTTAGCTAGAGTGGGTACATACGATTTTTGAGGGCCCTTTACGAAAGGACAGATTCTTTTTTCCTGAATCGTACCATAATCTATAAAGCCCCAGGGAAATCCACAAGCGACTTACCAAATTTTATGAATTTGGGCCAATTAGTTTTTGAGTTAGAGTGAATACATACATTGCACACGCAGACGTCACACTAAACATCGTTTTTTAGGGGTTCTAGGGTACATGAAACGTGCAGATCTGTCGAAACCTCGAATTTCTATTTTCGACAGGATTTCAATGCTTTCTCTATATATTACCATGTATTGCATTGAAAGTAAAAAAGACAAGTCGTCTGTCTGTCAGCCTGTTTACCTTTCGCTATTGGGACAAATGTGGAACAATGTCGACAGCTTGATAACTATAGAAAGAAATATATTTTCCTTCGAAATTTGTAACTTTGAAATTTTTGCTATGATGAAAATTTTGTTAAAATTAATCTATCAGCCCGCAATAGTGTATTGTAGCATTTCTAATTGCCTCACCCCCACCCCCCCTCCCACCCCCGGAAAAAGATTAATAAATAAATAAAAGTGTTTTACAGTGATGAAAGTTTTGTGAAAATTAAATCTATTAGCCCACAATAGTGTATTGCAGTTTGATGGCTGCCCCCCCCCCCCCCCACCAAAAAAAAATAAATAAATAAATAAAAGAGTTGATGAAATCAAATATATTACACTGTGAAAACAAAAAGAGTTGAACAAAATCAAGGTGATTGATATGAAACAAGAGGCAATGTTATCAATTTTCATTTGAGGAACCCATCTAAGGTTTTTACTTTTTAATACGTAATGGTTTTGATATTGTCACCATCATCATAAATTCATAATAATGTAATCGCATATAGCATGTTTAAGTATTATGTGAGAAAACATCTATATATACTAATTGCCACGTGTCCGTCTGTCCGTCTATCTATCTGTCTGTCTGTCCGTCTGTCACGTTTTTCTTAAGCACTTCCCGAATAGATAGAGACTTGCAATCTGGTACATGGGTCGATCGTTCGGTAAAACACCCTGGAAAATTCGTATTTTCCGAAAATGTTCTGAAGAAAGGGAGTTTCACAACAAAACGCTCGAAAAATGAAATGATAGAAAAGCATGCTGTAGGATAAGATAAAGACTTTAAATTTGGTGTATGTGTAAATTGTTCGAAAGGAAAAAAGTTGTTTTTGTTGAGACCCAGACCGTCCGACCTACCAGAAAGGTGTAAGGTAACTGTTTGGACGGCCGGGAAGTGCCACCCAATTTAGACCGGAACCCAGTGGCGGAGGCATCCACAGGGACCGTGCCCTCCTTCCCCTACCACCAACCTCTCGGAAGGACTTACGGACCCACATGTTTAACGTGATCGTAACGTGATGAACACGGCGGCAGTTGTGGCAGCGTGCAAATTCAGCGCGCAAACCACCGGGCTGCCGCGCCCGAAATATGCCAACAGCACGCGGTGTTTCCAGGTGGTCACCCATCCAAGTACAAGCGCCCGATGCTGCCTGAAAGGAAAAAGTGTGCAATTTCAGGTTTCCAATATTTTCTACTATAAGGGGTGTCGCACACCAAAATGTTCGATTTACCGAATAAATGAGAAACGCCTCCTTTAAATTTTGATAGAGGCTTGAAATTTTGCATATGTGATAATTATTTAATTAAAACACCCAAGACGAATATAGTTTATCAGAAATGTTCGATTAAAGGGGTGCTGCAAAGAAAAACGTTCGAAATGTGAAATGATAAAAATACATGCTTCGGGATGAGATAGACTTTAATTTGGTGTCCCTGTATATAGTTCGAAAGGATGAAGTGCGCAATTTAAGTTTTCCAATATTTTCTTCTTTAGGGGGTTCTGAGCACCAAAATATTCGATTGGCCGAATAAATGTGAAACGCGAATTATTCAAAGATTTACATTATTCGGGGGTTGTTTATTGTGAGACCGTTAATTTTCAACGGGTATTCGGCTAGTTGATTTTCAATTTTCCAAAAGAATGAAATTCAAAATTGCTGGACATTTAATATCTGGCAAATGTTAGAAAATCATTTTCATCAGGATCTACTTGGGCCCTCCATGTCCCCCATCGCGCTGATACTCTAATGCGTGTACTTAAGACCTTTGTTTTTACATGACTATCAATTAATGTTCTATAGCTATTATTAATGGAATTTCTGAATATCAATAATATATTCATTTCTAAAAATATTTTTCTTCGTTTCCAGACAAATATATTTTTTTTATTTGTGTCATTTTTATAGCGACTGCATCATGCATCAATATTGTATTTGGCCACGCCCGCATTTGACTACTCCAATTTTCCACATTCAGAATTAGTTCTATTGTGGAATGGAAATTTATTTGCAATAAATATGAAAGAGAAGGAGGTGTAAACTTTTGAGCAGATTATTTCTTCTTACAAGGGAATGCTCTGCAATAGTTCTCTCTGATTGCAATCTTTCATATCCTATCTTGTAAAGGACCATGAATAATGATAAAACGCCACAGCTTTTATCTGCTAAGTGATAGGGGGCGCCTCAATAACAATCTGAAGTTGTCATGCAACCGTGCTCTACTGCCGTGTATTACTAACATTTTAGTGTGAAAATATTATCCTTTTCAATTATTATTATTATTTTGAAATAAAATGGACAATAATGGTAAGTAGTAAACGATAAATTTATTACTAATATAATTTATATCTTATTAATTAGCTAAACAACTGCCAAGACATAGTCGTAAAGGTTGATCAAACACAACAAAGACAAAGGTTGAAATTTTTGGAAACCAAAACTGAACTAATCAGCAAAACGATTGACTGTATTACAATGAAAGTCAAAGGAAATGGAATTTGTAAAATAATGAATGATTTAAATTCTTTGTAAGTTTGAAATTATGAATGGGAATGATTAAATGTATGATCAATACAAATGAAAACGTTACAATGTGCACATTTAACAAATGCATAATCATTGCACTTTACAATGAAACAAGTTGCTGAACCAATATTAAATACAGTTGCCATTACCTTGTTAAATTTTGTAATGTGTTTTTCAACAGAATTTCCAGCTTTTTTCCAAGAATATATTACCATATCTTGAAATATATCAGCGCCAAGTTAATTGTACACAAATGAATGCATTTTTAAAATAAATAATCTGTCATTTAACTTTCTGTTGGCCTCTTCATCGATGTTAGTTCAACATTCATCGATATCTTCAATATGGACCCCTTCAATGCATGCAGCTCGAATTTTTATGTAGTCTTCGATACGTTTTACAAATGCCTTATAAGGATTAAAGAAGTAAGTCTAACGGCTGTGCATATTTTGTTGTTTTTTCAGGTATTATTTAATAATAATAATAACTGAAAAGGATAATATTTTCACACTAAAATGTAAATAATACACGTCAGTAGAGCACGTGTGCATAACAACTTCAGATTGTTATTGTGGCGCCCCCTATCACTTAGCAGATGAAAGCTGTGGCGTTTTATCATTATTCATGGTTCTTTACAATATAGGACATGAAAGATTGCAATCCGAGAGAACTCTTGCAAAGCCTTCCCTTGTTAGATCACTGTTGTAGCAGGTGCTAAAGTGATCAATGAATAAACGAAAATTGAATAACTTTTCGATGTAAATTTCGTATTGGCATTATTTCTGTCGTATAAAGTCTAAATTTTCATTTTATTTTATTTATGGCCCGATATGTCATTTGTAAACTGTTTTCGACGGCAATCATTTATACAGTCTTTATTAATTAATCCCAAAATGGATAACATTTTTCTATCGCTTCACAGGGTATAAGATTACGAAAAAACTAAAAGCGAAATGTTTTTGTGCACGGTTCATATGTACCGGTAATATTTTAATAATTAATATTTAAAATAAAACAGCTTTGTTTAATCCACAGTTTAGACCAATAGCTTGCCAACTATAGACCAATTAGCTTGCTACCGACACTTAGTAAAATTACTGAGAAAATTATTCTTAAGAGACTGAACACGCACCTTAGTGAGAATGACATTATCATTCCGGAGCAGTTTGGATTTCGGCCAAAGCACTCCACCACTCATCAATTGCTGAGAGTGGTAGAGTACATATCTTCTGGTCTCAATAACAAGACACCCACAGCTGCGATTTTTCTGGACATACAAAAAGCCTTTGATAAAGTACGGCACTGTGGATTAGCGTACAAATTGATCACTTTAAAAGTCCCTGACGCTATTGTCAAACTTTTAATCTCATACTTAAATAACAGACACTTTCAAGTCAGAGTAGGAGATAACTTATCTACACCCAAGCTCATTAAAAGTAGTGTACCGCAAGGTTCTATCCTGGGCCCGACACTCTTTAACATATACCTGAACGACATCCCTAGGACTCCAAACACAGAGCTGGCACTCTATGCAGACGACAGTGCGATACTTGCAAAACACCCCTATGTCTCAGTAATGCACAGACAGCTACAACAACACTTAGACATACTCCAAACTTGGCTGGAAAAATGGCGAATAAAATTAAACCCCAATAAATGTCATTGGATTTATTTCTCAAGAAAACGTAAACCTCCGCCGCCTCTGTACATAAACAACCATGCCCTAAAAGCGGAAAAATCTACTAAATACCTAGGTGTAACGATAGATTCCCACCTAACCTGGAAACAGCACGTAACGAACTTAATCAAAAAAGCGTATATGGCCACAGGAGCCTTATACCCAATGATAGGAAACGGAAATCTAAGTTATCAAAATAAACTCCTAATTTATAAATCGGTCATCCGCCCGGGAATGCTGTATGCAGCACCCGTATGGGGATATGCCTGTAAAACTACAATAGACCTCCTAGAGACAAAACAAAACAAAATCCTACGGATTATCAGGAAAGCTCCCAGGTACTTAAGAAACTCGGTAATTAGGAATGACTTCAAAATAAAAACTGTTAGAGCCCAAATTAAAAAGCTAGCGCTTAAATTTTACAGAAATTTGCCATCCGTTCCAAACGAACTGTTATTCAATCTGCATGACTATGATCATCGCAAGGCCAAATCTCGTAAGAGACCCCGCGCTGTTCTAAACATCGATAATCGGAATTAAATGATCCCACCTCAAACATCTGATTTTAAAATAAAACTCGCGACTATTATTTTATTAAAAAAAAAAATATATATATTCTAAACACTAAACTGCCAAAACGCTAGGTAACCCTTAGATCTGCATCAACCCCCCAAACTGCTTAAACTCTAAATGTGCAACAAACTGCCACACTAGGAGCTAGGATAAATAATAAAAAGTAGTAAATAAAAACCTCGAACCTCCAATTAGGGTCACTGAATTAATGTCACAGTTTGACGATAAGAACCACATATTGAAACTGGAGATTAAAGGCGCTTCGCGCCTGGTGCTCTGTCTTGTACGACACTACGTATCAGGTATCCACAGTTAAGGGAACGCCTACTAAAAACCAGGATGGAAACTTAAAATCTAGTGATAGTGTTGTAACTGAAAATGAAAATGTTAGAACTAGGACTTATGCTGAAATTGCTGCACAACCTGTGCAGTTTAAAAGTGCACCTAAACCTAAAGCGGTTGAAAATAGTAATGTTATGAATGTAGAAAAAAAAGAACCAAAAGCAGAGTGTTTCTTCATAAAGTTTAGAGACAACTACCAGGCTCTCCTTAAAAAGCTAAATGAAATTACAGAAAATAAAATATCTGGAAAATTGACAGGAGATATGCTCAAACTGATACCCAATGACGCTGACTCCTATAGGGTTGTTCAGCGCCATTTGTCTAGCGAGAAAATCCCCTTCCATAGTTTAAACCTCAAAACTGAAAGGCCGAAAAAGGTAGTTTTGAAGGGGCTACCAACCAGCTATGACATTGAGGAGATAAAATTGACTCTAACATCCAATGGATTAGATGTAGTCCGGGTTTCTCAACTGAGAAACACCAAAACCAGATTACCCCTGCCGATCTTTTTAGTCAGCCTTAGGCCTACCGATGACTGGCAGAGGGTCTACAGACTCACAAGATTAGGGTACTTGGCTGTGAAGGTAGAGGCCTTCAGAGCACGGGGCTTTAAGATTTGCTACCGGTGCCAGCAGTTCAACCACTCCTCTGAGAACTGCAGTATGCCACCAAAGTGCCTGAAGTGTGCACAAGATCATTTCACACGGGACTGCCAGAGACCCAGGACAGAGAAGGCAACGTGTGCAAATTGTAATGGAGACCATCCAGCGAACTTCAGGCAATGCCCGAAGAACCCCTGGAACAGAGGAAAGGCACCGGAGTATGCCCCCCCTCCCCCCAAAAATAAGATACCACCTTGGAGGCAAAAGGCCCTCGGACTAAACCCCCAGGCACCCCCTCAGGGCTCCTCGCACATAGTGCCACAGGAAAAAAGACACCAACCTTCAGCACCTACCAGATCGGTGCAAGAGCAGGCCCCCAAATCATCGACCTCCAGAGAATTGACCCTGGAGGAAGTAAGAGCAGCTACAGCTGCCATTAAAAAGAGATCGGAGTTAGAAAAAGCCAGACAGGCAAAGGAGGCAAAGGATAGACTGGATGGGAAAGTTAAGGAATGGAAAGATACTAAACGAGTCAGGGAGGAAGAAGAGCTCGCGCAAACCCAGCTGTTAGCTAAAACGGATGGAAAAAAACAAAAAACTATCGAGTTCCAAAAGGACACTCACAAAAAAGTGCAAACCGCGGTTGAAGCTGAGGAAATGGAAGCTGAGACTGAACCGACTGATAAATCTGATGCTGAAAAGATGGAGGATATCATCAACCTCATCAGAGGATTTATTAGCATGTTCAATCTAGACGACATAAAACATCTGTTGATGCAGTTCGCAGAGTTAGTACAAAAAAAGAGCGATCCTATGGTAATGGTCTTTGAGGCCCTTAAAATAATCGCGGACTTTAAAAATAACAGTGAGAATCAAACACGTCATGGCTAGGTCCCAAAAAGAATCCTTAAAAATAATATTTTGGAATGCGAACAGCATATCTCCAAGAATAAATGAACTTAGGAACTATGTAAATGAAAATGACGTAGACGCCTTATTAATTCAGGAAACTAAAGTTAGAGAAAGTAAAAAACTAAACATAGCCAACTATATATGCTATCATAATTTTAGCTCAAATACTAATGCTAGAACGCCCCATGGAGGAACAGCAGTATACATTAAAAGAAATATTCCCCACGAGGAACTAAACAACATAAATCTTCAAGGTATAGAAAATACTAGTATAAAAATTAAAATTAATAATACTAGCCCGTTTATCCTAACCTCAACATATGTCAAAAATATGAGTAGAGTAGATGTAGCTGCGCAACTGGAACTGCTTTTCGCGCGATATCCAAACACTATACTCGCAGGCGACTTCAACGCACACCATCGAGCGTGGGGCTGTAGGAGAGCCAATTCACGCGGTACACAGATACACAGACTGCTGAACACTACAAACACTAACATTATTGTACCTTCGACACCAACCTGCTTCTCAGGCGCCAACGGCTCATTTATAGACTTTGTCCTAACGCGAAACATAGATTACGCTCACACTATTAGTACCCTGGATGAATTTGACTCGGATCATCTACCGGTACTGGTGACATTCGACCTGAACACGCCTCTTCCAGCCTCTTTGGGACAAGAGAGGGTCAACTGGGAAGTATTCAAAAGAGCACTCTTCGAGCCGCACTTAGCAGTACCTAACATAATGAGCACGGCGGATATTGACTCTGCCACGCACACACTCACAACAGAAATCAAGAGAGCAATTGCCTCTGCCACAACACATCGTGAGTCTCCAAAAATGCCCACACTTTCCCACCATGTCAAACAATTATTCAGGCAAAGGAATAGAATACGTAAGACATGGCAGGCTAACAGAGACCCCGCCCTTAAAAGGGAGCTTAACAGACTCACGTGCAAAGTCAGGGAAAAAATTGTCGCAGAAAAGCAGCAACAGTATAAAGAACTAATCGAATCCCTTAGCCCAGAAGACGTATCGCTCTGGCAATTCGCAAAAAGACTCAGGAAACCTCAAATTAAGCTCCCGCCACTAATAGATGGTGCTAAAATCGCGTACTCAGACGAGGAAAAAGCCGAAGCGCTCGCAAGCCATTATGAAAAACAATTCCAACCAAACCACGATCTAATGTGTCAGGACACCCTAAGAATGGTCAGACAAACTTTAAATAATTTCAGGAATTCCCCGGTAACGGCTGAGATTAGCCCAGCCACCCCGCAGGAGATAGTAGAAATCATTAAAAATCTCAAAAACCGTAAAAGCCCAGGGCACGACAAAATCAGAAATATTGCGGTTAAAAACCTACCCTTAAACGTAATATGTTACTTGACAATCTTAATAAATAAAATATTAAAACTAAACTATTTTCCCAAAGAATGGAAGGACGCGATAATTATAGCAATCCATAAGCCTGGTGAGGATGCCACAATTCCAGCCAACTATAGACCAATTAGCTTGCTACCGACACTTAGTAAAATTACTGAGAAAATTATTCTTAAGAGACTGAACACGCACCTTAGTGAGAATGACATTATCATTCCGGAGCAGTTTGGATTTCGGCCAAAGCACTCCACCACTCATTAATTGCTGAGAGTGGTAGAGTACATATCTTCTGGTCTCAATAACAAGACACCCACAGCTGCAATTTTTCTGGACATACAAAAAGCCTTTGATAAAGTATGGCACTGTGGATTAGCGTACAAATTGATCACTTTAAAAGTCCCTGACGCTATTGTCAAACTTTTAATCTCATACTTAAATAACAGACACTTTCAAGTCAGAGTAGGAGGTAACTTATCTACACCCAAGCTCATTAAAAGTAGTGTACCGCAAGGTTCTATCCTGGGCCCGACACTCTTTAACATATACCTGAACGACATCCCTAGGACTCCAAACACAGAGCTGGCACTCTATGCAGACGACAGTGCGATACTTGCAAAACATCCCTATGTCTCAGTAATGCACAGACAGCTACAACAACACTTAGACATACTCCAAACTTGGCTGGAAAAATGGCGAATAAAATTAAACCCCAATAAATGTCATTGGATTTATTTCTCAAGAAAACGTAAACCTCCGCCGCCTCTGTACATAAACAACCATGCCCTAAAAGCGGAAAAATCTACTAAATACCTAGGTGTAACGATAGATTCCCACCTAACCTGGAAACAGCACGTAACGAACTTAATCAAAAAAGCGTATATGGCCACAGGAGCCTTATACCCAATGATAGGAAACGGAAATCTAAGTTATCAAAATAAACTCCTAATTTATAAATCGGTCATCCGCCCGGGAATGCTGTATGCAGCACCCGTATGGGGATATGCCTGTAAAACTACAATAGACCTCCTAGAGACAAAACAAAACAAAATCCTACGGATTATCAGGAAAGCTCCCAGGTACTTAAGAAACTCGGTAATTAGGAATGACTTCAAAATAAAAACTGTTAGAGCCCAAATTAAAAAGCTAGCGCTTAAATTTTACAGAAATTTGCCATCCGTTCCAAACGAACTGTTATTCAATCTGCATGACTATGATCATCGCAAGGCCAAATCTCGTAAGAGACCCCGCGCTGTTCTAAACATCGATAATCGGAATTAAATGATCCCACCTCAAACATCTGATTTTAAAATAAAACTCGCGACTATTATTTTATAAAAAAAAAAAAAAAATATTCTAAACACTAAACTGCCAAAACGCTAGGTAACCCTTAGATCTGCATCAACCCCCCAAACTGCTTAAACTCTAAATGTGCAACAAACTGCCACACTAGGAGCTAGGATAAATAATAAAAAGTAGTAAATAAAAACCTCGAACCTCCAATTAGGGTCACTGAATTAATGTCACAGTTTGACGATAAGAACCACATATTGAAACTGGAGATTAAAGGCGCTTCGCGCCTGGTGCTCTGTCTTGTACGACACTACGTATGATCATCCACAGTTATGAATCACGTATAAAAATTCCAGAAAGCTGTAATGAATATAATTACAACAGATTGAAATAAAAAGTAAAACACCATACTTACACAATCATCTATAATTACAGACAAGGATGTTAACACTTAAATAAACCTTATGTTATAGGTGGAATAAGGTTATTAGTATATGAGGTTAGACTATTTCACTAGCGACCAACCATGAGGTGAAAAGGTTTGATGAAAGGAACTCAGAGCAGTGGCGTTACCAATAGGATTGATAGAGTATTCCATATTTATAGAATAAAAATATATTGACTCACAATAATTCAACATATATTTAGTATTTAGTCCATTATTTGCAATAATGCTAAAGCTTCTATTATCAGTTAATAAAGACAATGTATATATATATATATATATATATATATATATATATGGCTGTGCCTGTGGGTTTGTATCTCTGTTTTTTGCATTTCTGGTTTTTAATTCACTTAGTATTTATTATTTCTCCTTCCACTAGCCAGTAGACAGTTCCAATGGTGTCCATAGTCAAATACTATCACCATTGTCAGAAATTGGCTATTACATCAGTTTTAATTCGAATTGTATGGCTGTCCTGACGAGAATGCAATTTCGAACTATCAGCCATTTTTTTTGTAGTTTCAACTGGTTGTTGTTCTCCATGTATTGCTCTTTAATCTTGAGCTAGATATTATTGCATTTTCTCATTTTTGCCGTGTTTACTTTTTCATTTCATATATTTATATTTATATATACTTATTTAATTGGGATTTATGTATACTAATAATCCCCTCATCCCACACCATTATTATGATAAGTTACCTAATATTTTTATCCTTAGTCTTGGTCTATAGTTACTTATTTGTAACAGATATGCTAGAGATGGTTTATTTTTTACTTACCGTAGTTTGCATAGTGTTTGATTAAAAAATTTCAATTTTCATTTATATATATATATATATATATATATATATATATATATATATAGAATCAAAAAGTTCGGAAACTGTACTTGGGAGAGAGGGGAACTATTTCACCTTCGCGTAGAGGCACATGTGACGCGTGATGTGAAAAGGAAGAAGCAGGTCCGCAGTGCAGAGTTTTTCCAGACAATGCGTGTCAGTGAACTGTAGTCGTTCACGTTCGTCGAAAACGAAAGTGGCGGTTGAAGAACAACGTGCGAATATCAAATTCTGCCAGCGTTTGGGGAAATCGCCTGCAGAAACATTGCACCTGCTGCAGCAGGTACCTTGTATATACAGGGTCTTTCAAAAGTCCGTATAAACTTTAAAAATTTATTAAAAATCGAAAAATCATCGCATTGAGATGCGGTTTGTACCATAAGTATTGTCAGGACAGCGGGGTTTTTTTTTTTGACGTGAGAAAATTTTGTAGTTTAAAAATCACCTATAGGTGGCGCTGAACGCATTAGAAAGACAAAGAAAATAACTTACTGTACTCTCGGTACCTTTATTATAACATCATGTGTTCGACATGCCCTCCTCCACAAGGTATGACACAATTCAGACGAGTGAAACCACCAGTAACTGCAGAATGCAGCATGTCTGGATGGATCAAACTCACTTCACGACGAATGGAATCTTTTAGTTACGACAATGTGGAAGGACATGATTGATACACTCGTTACTTTAAATACCCCCACAACCAAAAATCAACTGGTGTCAAATCTGGAGGCCGAGGAAGTCATGGGATCTTGAAATGCCTACTGATATGTCTGTCTTCCCCGAAGGTGTCAATTAGAAATTTCTTTACTGGAGTTGCGATGTGAGATGGTGCTCCATCTTGCATAAATATTATAGTAGATATCGCATTTCGTTCTCGCAAAGACGGCACGACTTGCTCATGCAGAAGTGTCAAAAAACGCTGTGCGTTTACTGTGCAAGTTTCCCAACCAGTACTTGAGCTAAACTCCTCAAAGAAAAAGGTCCCAGAAAGGTCCCTGAGTCAGTGAAGCCACACCAAACTGCCACTCCTGGTGAATGAAGTGGCTGCGCTATATACTCACGTGGATTAGAAGTCGCCCATATTCACCAGTTGTGTGTGTTCACATTTCCATGCAGTGAAAAGTGGGCTTCATCTGTCCACAACACATTAAATAACCACTGTAGTTCCTGTGCGATTTTTGACATAGCCCATTTGGCAAACGTTTCTCGCTATGCTGTATCTACTGGTAAAAGTTGATGGTGTGATTAAATTTGTAAGGATGCAGATTTAAGATACCGTGAAGGATACGCCATACCGCGGATACAAGAATATCCAATCACCTTGCAGCTTCAGAAGCGCTGCCAGTCCCAGGCGCTGTTTCAGTTGCTAGGTTTTCAATTTCAGATGCCACAGTACTGGCACGGAAGTCCATTAACGATGGTCTTTCGATGGACGATCCTCCAAACATCCAGTTTCTTCAAATCGTGTAACAAGCTTAACCCAGAACAGGTGATAAGACCTTTTCCTTTCTTCAGATTTTTCCTGAATTGGAATTTTCGCAAAGCATCTGATGCTGATTCTACGCTCACGTAATACAGCTTCACTAACAAGGCTTTCTCGATCAAAGTTGACATTCTCGCAAAAACTTCTTCTTTGCACAGTTTACTAATGAATCAAATGAAGAATCTACAGAGCACTACAGCTCTTTTATAACAGCCTCATTTGCATACTTCGGAAAGATGTATTCAGGTAAGGGCCACCTATAGGTGATTTTTTAAGCTACAAAATTTTTTCACGTCAGAAAAAACTCCATCCTGACAATAATTATGGTACAAACAGTATCTCAATACGATGATTTTTTCAATTTTTAATGAATTTTTAAAGTTTATACGGACTTTTGAAAGACCCTGTATATATACTTCCTACCTTATATATATATATATATATATATATATATATATATATATACATAATTATAAACTTTAAAAACTTTTAAATTAATGTTTGGAATTATATTACCAATAAAGCAATGTATACCAATTAAACAATAAAAGAGTATGCGCAAAGTAGCAATAACAATTTTATGCACGATATAAATTCAATGAAAGAATGAACAGTACCAAAAAGTGGTTGTGGGAGGGTTGAGACCCCCACACCCCGGTTAAAAGCATGCTCTGAGTGCCGCGGCAAACACTCCCGGAAAACCGGCACCGTTCATAGAAAGTCCTTGCGACTAAAGTAATTGCCGAAAATTAAGACACAGAAATTAATCAAAATCCGAAGGAAATACCTTATATGTAAAACCAATCGAATCCACCTCACGCCAACACCACCAATAAATCCATCGAACTCAACACACAAACGCTCTACCCCATCCCCTTCATCACCGGAATAACTCCGAGAACCGAGGAATCTCTGGTTATATACTGTATACCGTTGCCACAGATTCAACTAAAAATCCGTTAATCTTAATTTGCACTCTTGTATATCGATATTGTAAAAATCCGATGCGATACCACAAAGGAACCCTCTGGGATATCCAACCCTACGGACTTCCCCAAAGTATCTTTTCAAATACGAATATTGGTCTTCTGTATTTGTGTTCAATCTTCTACTTCTGATCAGATAATTCCTAATAATGTTTCTAAACACTCGTTTATTGAGATTAGATATCCAGGGAATAAGATAATTAATTTCAAATTTAAAACCGTTGCGTTTATCATAAATACGAAAAAATGTTTTTTGATGTTTTCCGTCTCGTTTATTATTAACAATATTAAGATCCAAAAAATTAACGATTCCGTCTTCATTTTTGGTGTTTTCGATCAGATTTAAACCACTTGGATAAAAACTAAAATCCACCGCGTAATCCTCTTCCTCGCATGCTGTCAACACATCGTCAACGTATCTTATGAATATAATTTCATTTAAGATGTGTATTCCAGATTCATAGCTATTCAGATAGATATCTGCCAATATAGATGAGCAACTACCCCCCATAGGTATACCAAATTGTTGTTTATGAAAATCCATGCCATTAAACAAAACTGTTTCGAAAAGTACCATTTGTACCAAGTTTTGATAATTATTGTAATTCAGGAAAGTCTATATTCAACGATTTTAAATTTGAAATTAATTATCTTATTCCCTGGACATCTAATCTCAATAAACGAGTGTTTAGAAACGTCATTAGGAATTATCTGATCAGAAGTAAAAGATTGAACACAAGGACAGAAGACCAATATTCGTGTTTGAAAAGATACTTTGGAGAAGCCCGTAAGGTTGGATATCCCAGGGGATTCCTTTGTGGTATCGGATCGGATTTTTACAATATCGATATACAATAGTGCAAATTAAGTTTAACGGATTTTTATTTGAATCTGTGGCAACGGTAAACAGTATATAACCGGAGATTCCTCGGTTCTCGGAGTTATGCTGGTGATGAAGGGGATGGGGTAGAGCGTTTGTGTATTGAGTTCGATGGATATATTGGTGGTGTTGGCGTGAGGTGGATTCGATTGGTTTTGCATATAAGGTATTTCTTTTGGATTTTGATTAATTTTTGTGTCTTAATTTTCGGCAATTACTTTAGTCGCAAGGACTTTCTATGAACGGTGCCGGTTTTCCGGGAGTGTTTGCCGCGTCACTGAAAGCATGCTTTTAACCGGGGAATAGGGGTCACAACCCCCCCACAACCACTTTTTGGTATTGTTCATTCTTTCATTGAATTTATATATATATATATATATATTAACTTATTAATTTCATCTTATATATATACTGCAATTAGTGCAATAAATATATGCTACCCTCACACACACACACACACACACACCGATCCTCCGAGGGCACATTGTCAAGTATGGTGTCAATCGAAAAGATTTTTTTCAAGCCCTTTAAAGTGAAGGTCAACAAGCTGTAATTGTAGTCAATTAGAGCCACGATACCAATTTTTTGAAAGAAAAACAAAACTATTTGAAAAGGGATTCTGAGATAAAACATTCGAGTTAAGCCACACTCCAGTTAATTATCAATTAAATCTTTTTCAGTCAGCAATCAATTACATCGATACCGAGTATTTTTCTCGATTTTCTAAGAACCTCAAAAAAATTTCAAAATCAATTACAACGTATATTAGTTTCAACAGTTTTATAAAAAAGAATTTTTTTTTTAAATGTAAGATTGTGAGAAATTGAAAAATCTTAAACAATAAATGTTATCGTGTAGACAGAGCATAAAACTCGAACTTTACTCAAAAGAACACTTGGCCGATCTCAAGAAATGACAGCACTTGAGTCATAGCCTTTTAGATCATACCTAGACGTACTATATGCTATACTTCGAACATACTTCAACCATGGAAGAAATTGCTCAATTCCCTTTCTTCCGAGTCTAGATACCTCTTCTTACATTCGCTCCCTTCGAAGACTTCTCGGAGAAAGCACTAAGTACCATGATATGAGCAGTCCATGACGTCAACGTGAATACAGGGTTGACATTATTTCCAATTCCTAAATAGGGTTGCCGGATTTGGGCGATTTATCGCCAATTTAGCGACACTTGGCGACTTTTCGAATATTCGAGACAGACCTCGAAATAACGATTAGTTTACAAGATATGGAGAGATTTCCAGAAGTTTCTATAGAGATATTATAAAAGTAGTCCCGGTCTTTTATTCTGCTTTTATTTAGGATTGAGCTTTAATATTTCATTATATATGTCAATTTTTGTTGTAATAGCAATATTTGCATGCTACAAAAAATACAAACACATCGATGATTAAAATGCAGTTCATTGTGTATTCAATACCTCAATTTCAGATGTTTTCTGTTGCACGCAGTTTTCTGAAAGCATCTGGTATTATTGTGAATGATCTGAAAAGATAGTTCAAAATCATTTAAAATTAAAACATTAAGATACATTTACTGCCAACACATACAAACTTTTAATAGCTTAACATCCAAACCAAATAATTTCGTGCTTGATAACTGGCTGCAAGTTTCTTGCCATACTAATATTTTACTAAACTGTTTTCCTTGAAACATCTATTTCTCAGAATCTGCTATGTGTACAAATGAGATAATGACAAATATAGATTCAGCATCAAATTCCGGTGGAGGTAGGTAAGGGTTCATTAAGGATTTCCACTTAGGGTTCTTTTATTGCTTATTTTTTACTTCCGGATCAAAAAATTTCATTTTACTGAAACACCTATTTCTCAAGATTGGCTATAAATTGAGCTTCGATGATCTAATATGAATTTATCGTCATACTTTAGAGGAGTTCGAGTGGTTACTAAGTATTTACATATCCGGCTTTTTCTCCACTTCCGGTAAAAATAACATTCTTTATATATCTGTTTAACCGACGTGGTGGTCGAGTGGTCAAGGCGTGTGTTTCCACAGCAATCGCTCGACCGCCGCGTTCGAGTCCCACGTAAGGCATGGATGTTTGTGTTGTGGGCGCAGTGTGTTCCACCCCCCTCTGGTGCGCCTGGGGCAACGTCCTAGGACGGCTAAATGGTTCACGTTCTGACCGTTGACAAAGGCGAATAATGAAAGTCAAGTGTCTGGCCATTGGAAAATATATATATATATATATATATATATATATATATATATATATATATATATGTATATGTGCGGAGGTAAGCGAAAGAAAGATGCGAATGGACTGTATATTAACAAAACTTTATTTGCGCAAAACAAACACCACGACAGCACATGACGGATGCAACAGAGCAACTCGAACTCGCACACAAGTTCTCAGTCTTTTCTACCTTCTTCGGCTGGGTTACAACAACCTAACTAGCGCCAAGGCGGAGTGTTCAGTCGCCAAAAGGCGATCTCGAAACAGATACGGAACATCCCGCCCGGCGTTGAAATATTCAATTATTTCAAATATTACATAACTTTACAAATAAAACATATTCTAACAAAATCAATATAAACATATACAAAGTAAATGTCACAATAATTATTTTACATTGGACTGTGATTATCTGGAATTGGCAAGATGCATATTTTAGAAACGCATCTTCTAAAATTGCTTGCCGGAGTGCGTAAGTCTATGACACGAACATTTCCGTCTGCACCTGGCATAACTTTAGTAATTCTGGCCATAGGCCACTTATTGAACGGAAGATTTGAGTCCTTGAGTAACACTAACATTCCTGGCAATCTATTTTGCCGAACAGTGTTCAATAAGGCTTGTGGCCCAACGTGCAAATTTTTTCTATGATAATACTGAAAGATCATTTTAACTATTTTATTACCAGAAGGCAAAACTATTGGGTGTCTGTGATCGTAATTTAAATTTGAATTAGTAAGACGACCACCGACCCTAATTAAACCTCTACTGTCCAGAAATGAATGCAAAAATCTGAGCCTACTGTTAGTTGGAACTGATGCTCCTTTCTGTAAGGCCGAAATTTCTGGAGTGAAATAACTTAACTGGATTTGCTTAATTAAACATTCTTCAGCCTGTTTACATTCATTTACAGAGAGAGCACCTTTTAATGCATGTGTATTACCCTTACAGTTTTTAATAAACCTAAAAATAAATGCTAGCATTCTAATTAGTTTATGAAAATCATTAGTGCGATCAATTAAATTATCATAAAATTTAGAGTCACTATTCAAGGCTAAAGTTAATTTAGAAGGGACCTTGAGTTCCTCCAGATAGACCTTGTCCATTATGAAATCAGGATCACACAAAGTCTCGTGAGTCGAAATTGCTAACACAGAAGGATCTGGTCCACACCACCATAGTTTATTGTCTGCAAGAGTTCCTGCGTCCAATCCTCTGGAAATGAGGTCAGCAGGATTAGATTCAGAGGGGATATGTTGCCACTGAAAGTCCTTGGTCAGCTGCTGGATTTGGGATACTCTGTTACTTACGAAGGTTTTAAGCAAGTGGGGAGAGGTCCTTATCCAAGCCAGGCTGATAGTTGAATCAGACCATAGTTGAACAGAGTCCACCTTCTGTCTTAAAGCATCTAAGACCTTATGGATTAGTTGTGAAAGAAGGAGACACGCCGCAAGTTCAAGTCTTGGAATCGTCATGGTTTTGATGGGAGCCACGCGTGATTTACTACACAGAAGTTGACAGGAGACTTGGCTTGTATAGTTTACAGACAGCACGTACACTACTACGCCGTAAGCCTTAGAGGAGGCGTCAGCAAATCCATGGAGAACAATAGACTTGACCTCGGATTTAAGGACGCATCTGGGCACTTTGATAAATTCTAAATCTGGCAGTGTCTTAATAAAGGACATCCACTGTTTCGATAAGTCTGGTGGTGATGTTTCATGCCAGCCTAATTTCAGCAACCACAATTGTTGCATGAAAATCTTCGCCTTGGCAATAATTGGCCCGAGAAGACCAATAGGATCATAGATGCGGGCAATTTGTGAGAGCACTTCTCGTTTAGTGAAACTACACTTATTGTCGATTGAAACGTTGTATGCAAATGTGTCCGTTGAGCTATTCCAAAGCATGCCTAACGTTTTTACTGTTATCTCTTCTGAATTTCGATCTAAGGGAAAAATCTGTTCAGAAGTGCGAGTTATATTGGAACACCACTTATGTAAAGACATTCCCCCTCTTTTAAAGAGCTGTGTTAATTCTAATTGAACACTTTCAAATTCCTTCAAATCCGATGAACCAGAAAGACAGTCATCCATATAGAAGTCGCGCAGGATAACACTCGATGCTAATGGAAAGTCTTTGCTTTCATCTAAAGCAAGTTGATGCAAAACTTTCGTAGCTAAATAGGGCGCACTCGCAGTGCCGTAGGTAACCGTTTTTAACTGATAAGTCTTGATTGTTGCCGATTGGTTGTCTTTCCACAAAATCTTTTGAAGCTTTCTTTGTGACGGATCAATTTCAATCATTCTAAACATCTTTTCTATATCTGTAGTGAATGCATAGATATGTTTTCTAAAACGTATTAATATCGAAAAAAGATCTTCCTGTATCACCCCTCCTTTGCATATCAAATCATTTAAAGAATTTTTGTTAGTAGTTTTTGCGCTCGCATCGAAAACGACGCGCAATTTGGTCGTTTGACTAGTTGGTCGCAAAACGCCATGGTGAGGGAGATAATAACCTTCTTCAGAATCTTCATCTTCCTTTATTTCCTCCATGTGGCCTAGAACTTCATATTCCCTAAGAAAATCTGAATATAGCTCTTGCATGGTAGGATCGCGTTCCAATCGTTTCCATAAATGTTCTAATCTTTTAGAAGCAATTTCTTTAGAACTCCCTAACATCTTTTCAGAAAGCTCTGGTTTGAATGGCATTTTAACTACATATGTTCCATCTGAGTTCCGATAGTGCGTTTTTTCAAAGTGTTCGTTGCAATATTTTAACTCTTCACTGATGCAAGTTTCGTGACTTTCGATGGTTTCTGTTTCCCAGAAGGATGTAAGTGTTTTATTTAGAGTCTCCAAATTTTTAGACAAAAAACAATAGTTAGTTGACATATCAGAATTATCGTCCGAAACACTGCCCGAAACCACATGTCCGAAAACAGTTGATTGTAGAAATAAATTTTCTGTTAATCTAATTTTATCCGAGTTTAAGAAAGCGAAAAAATATTCAGCACCCAAAAGTAAATCAACCTTTTGAGGCAAAAAGAATTTAGGATCTGCGAGTTTTAAGTTCTTTGGAATTTTCAAATTAGAAATCTTAAATTTCTTCGAAGGCGTAACATCTGTTATTTTAGGTACAATAAGTAACTCTAATTCCCATTTTGAATCATTACTTTCATTCGATATTTCAGCGGTGACCCTTGACCTGACATTCAGAGTAGTGTCATTCAAACCGCAAATTGGTATTTGTATCTTTTCTTTCTTTAATTTAAGTGCATCAGCCGCTTTGTACGATAAAAATGATGACTCAGATGCACAGTCCAAAATTGCTCTCAATGCAATTCTTTCACCACATGAATCTTTCACGTACACTATTGCTGTATTAACCAACACACTTTTCGAATTTCCATTTGTAAAAAAGGAAGAACGAGTCTGCTGCGAGTCAATAAATTGAGCGGAATTAATTGTTCACTTCTTGCTCCTTATAAGTAGCCAAAGTGTCTGGCGATGAGATCTGCGCTTTAGTTAAAGTGGGTGTATAATAATACTTATGCAGCAGCGTATGGTGAGTCGATGCTTTACAAACGAAACAAGAACTTTTCGAATTGCAGTTTGATAAAATATGAAGATCGCTCAAACAATTAAAACATAGTTTGTGTTTTTTAACAATTTCTAATCTGTTATCCAGTTTCATGTCCTTGAACTTTTGACAATGATAAATAGGATGATATTTGTATTTGCATGCAACACATACTTTCCAGGAATTATTGGATTTAACGATAAATGATTTTGATCGTTCCACATTGGGTTTAGCAATATTTCTGCTAATACTACTAAGAATTTGACATCTTCTTTCTAAGAATTCCAAAAATGCATCGAAATCTGGAACTTCATTGTTTGTTAGGGTTAACTCATATTGCTTGCGTGTTTCGCGATCTAATTTGTTAAGTATTATATTTAATAATAATGCATTAGAAAATTTGTCGCGTTTAAATTCCAAAACCGTTAAAGCTCTGAGATTCTTCTTTACAATGTCTAATAAGCTGCGAAGTTCCCTTTCAGATTCGTGTTTAATTGAATCCACATTAAGAATATTTTTCATATGCGTATCAACAATAATTCTATGATTTTCATAGCGTTGTTCCAAAGCCTTAAAAAGAGAATTGTACGAATCATCAGAAGTTTCAATAATCTTAGCTTCACCCTTTAATGAACCGCGTAAATAATGAAGTTTTTCATTTTCTGATAAATCTTGATTTTCAGTTATTAAGGCATTAAATTGACCTTTAAACAGATTCCATTCCTCAAATTTACCACTGAATATAGGTAATGGAATTTTGGGTAGTTTGATCGAAGCCCTTTTATGCAGATCTGTATGTAATGAACATACCTCTTGAGTAGAACTCTTCCCAGTCGTTGTAGAATTATCTGAATTATCCTTAATTTTATTTATAGAGGTCCTAATTCTAACCTCTATTTTTTGCATCTCTTCATCAATTAGCGACAGGGCTGCTTCCGTTTCTTCGAATTCGTCATCCGGAACAGTAGCGTAATATTCTTCTTTTAATGCATCAAACTTCACTTGAATCTTTGTAATCAATTCACAGTAGACATTCAGCTCATTGAATGTTGGTTCCTTCCCTTCGGTAAGACAGTTCGTAACTTTGGTCAGTTGACCCTTAATATTACCGCGCTTGCGGTTTAGAACAGTAATTGTGTTACTGTCAGTCATGGCGAGCGATGAAACTAAAGTAAGATTAAATTAGTTATTTAATCAAATCCCTTACCATAGGAACTGGTAGTACCTCCGGGTCGTTAGGACCATTAAATGTGCGGAGGTAAGCGAAAGAAAGATGCGAATGGACTGTATATTAACAAAACTTTATTTGCGCAAAACAAACACCACGACAGCACATGACGGATGCAACAGAGCAACTCGAACTCGCACACAAGTTCTCAGTCTTTTCTACCTTCTTCGGCTGGGTTACAATAACCTAACTAGCGCCAAGGCGGAGTGTTCAGTCGCCAAAAGGCGATCTCGAAACAGATACGGAACAGTATATATATATATATATATATATATATATATGTATATATATATATATATATATATATATATGTATATATATATATATATATATATATGTATATATATATATATATATATGTATATATATATATATATATATATATATATATATATATATATCTGTTTCTCAAGTTTAGCTGTAAATAAAGCTATCATGGGTGATATGAATTTACCATTGAATTCCAGGGGAGATTGGGAAGTTCACTAAGGATTTCCATTGCCGGTTTTGAAGATGTCACTATGTCACTTCTTGCTTTTCCGAAAATTCGTATGACCGTACGAAATAAGTATGTAAAAGAAAATGAAAATGCTTAATAATTCCACCAAAAACGAAATATGCACACCATATCAAGATTACCTTCATACATTTCTTGTTAAAAATATTTTTTATTTTTTGACTTCAGCAACAGAATGAAAATGTCCTCGTAATAAACTTCAAGCTTATACGTACTTCACATAAATGCTAAAGATAATCTTACCTTTAAAAAGGATTGCTGTTCATTTCACACTTGGAGAACATTGAAGAGAAAAACAGGGGAACTTTAAATTATTCCTAACTTGTAGCTTTAAGAAGTACATTTTTTTCTAGGGTATATCTGGGGTTTAGATTTAGGTGGATTTCATCCATATAAAAAGAATATTTAAAACAATTTTGAAAACAATATTTCAAACAAAGATTTTTTTTTTAATTTTAAAAACTTCATATAAAAAATAAAAATGAACATTACAACTTTTGAGAGGAAAGTATGTTATTGAAATAACTCCATCTCTTAAGGGTATATTTATGAAATAAAAAAATTAAGGATGGAATTTTATATTACAGGGTGAAAATAAATTCTATCTTGCTATATTTTTGAATAAATAATATTTTCTAGTATTCTGAGGATATAGAAATATATCATTGCGTGCGCAACAAATATATACAGAGGCAAATAAAGTCAATATGACATGTTTAACTTGAATAAGTTTCACTTTGGTACATATTATAATTTGGCGTATTTTCCTCCGGTGGCTAAAAATCAAACTATTTTTGTATCTACAAATTCTATTTTTAAAATCTTATTAACAAAAATTTCTTGTGTCTATGGAATACACTACTTGCAACACCAAGAATGAATCACAATATTTAAATAAAATTCAAATCGCCGATTACTCATGTTACAGTAAGTAACTGATTATATTTGCTGAGCTGCACAAGATTTTTCGCTTCAAAATTCAGTATTGAGCGATGGCACCATTAGCAACAGTAACAGCTTCTATGCGTAGTATTGAATGGAAGAAAATTTTGATATTAACTAGGGAACAGCTTGCCAGGCTGCTTCTATGCGAGTCCAGAATTCAATGGTGGTTGATGGCGGAAGCACTTCTTAAGCCATTTGCTAAGCTACCATCTTCCACACGTGTTCTATCTTGTCTGGTGAACGTATAGGTCAAGGATGAAGCTGTATCTGTCGTTCATAGAGGAAATCTTGGACATTCTAGAACACATGGGGACGAGCGTTATCCTGCTGGAATATAGCATCAAGACGACTCTAAAGGAAAGGTATAACCTGTACCTCAAACACAGACAGGTTTCCAACCTGAGGGTCGTGACCCACAAGGGGGTCGCAGCTGGTTTTTAGTTTCAATTACTTTTATAGCAAATTTCACCATGAAGGCTGGCTTGAAATTTCAGCGCCGATAGACAACCCCCTTCAGTTGGCTCCAAGATGGAAATCAGCCAGCCACTCGCTGTCGAGTGTAATTTAGCTATTGCTTGCACTTTCTAAAATCCAAAGAGAAATCCTAAGAGAAATTTAAAGAGACAATATTGACTAGGTCAAAAATTCGAATTCGAGTTTTGATGGAAGAGCAAGTTTTAAGCATCCCTGAACACGAATCAAAATTTTTGAGCTGATGTGTGTGTGTGTGTGTGTGTGTGTGTGTGTGTGTGTGTGTGTGTGTGTGTGTGTGTGTGTGTGTGTGGAGACTGTGGAGACAATATCTGACGAACGAATGGATCGATTCGAATGAAATTTTGTGCAAAATACACAATCCGTGAATACTGGAAGCCTATAGTTTTTAAACGCAATCGAATGTTCAAAACCCCCAAAAATTTTCGAGTGAAATTTTGGAAAAATCATCAAAAAATAAAAACCCTTAATAAAGTTACGCAAAAAGTCATTTCTTATGTAATTAGAAAACGATTGACGCAAACTTTAGGACGCTAGCCATTCTTGAGATATTGCATATTTTTTCAAATAAATTTATCAAAAAATCACATAAAATACGAAAAAATATTAACTATTATGAAATATGTTCACATGTCAAATGTGTTGAGTTGCTTTAGAATTTAGGTAATTTGGGAATTTGAAAATTTACTTTTATTTCTTTTTCCCTGGCTCAATATTCTTAATTTGGAAATATTTAAATAATATTTATTGGCTTTTTCATTTATTCTTTAATTAGAATATTTTAATCTTCTAAATCAATTTTCTTTATAATATTCTTAATTAAAAATGTTCCATTCCTTAAATTAATATTACTTTTGATTTGTAAATTTTAAAAATTATTTATTTATTTGATTCCCCTTAAAATTCCCTTTTATTTGATGTCTCATTTTCCCATTTTGGTTAGAAATTCCGTTTGTTCTACAGATTCAAGTTATTTCCATGTTTCACTGCAATTCAAAAAATTTCAGTTGCTGCCATTTTCGGAATCCTGTTTAGCGGGCTTTTTACCGCAATTGATGCGCCACCTAAGCGTTTTTCGCGCCTCTTTGGAATTCGTGAATTATTCTAATTGGTTCGCGTTTTTACGGATCGTCGGCTCTCGGAATTATGAGTATTATTTTGGCAATTCTAATTTCGGTAAGGGAATTTTAATTGCTGCCGTTTGTCTAAACTCCGCCCTTTTTCCCGCACGTATAAATACGCGCGCAGAATTTTTCGGTTTCAGTTTTTTGTTGAAATCCCTCGTCGTGTGTTAGCGTGTGAAGCGCGTCCTTGTTTTTTCATTGGAACTTATGTTCCACGCGAGATTTTCTATGGAACGTTAAGTTCCTCGCGTTACTTTTTTTTTTACACTTGTTGTTTTAATTTAAATGATGGTTTTTCGAGCTTTCATCGCGTAATTCGCGATGTAACTCTCCGGAAAAGTGTGTGGTGAAATTCATTATACGAGTTACGTGAACGTAGCTTCTGACGAGGACGGCCGTTCTATAAAGATCTGAGTGTACCAGAAGTTTCTGTTAGGTCCGATTTCCTGACTTCTGATGTCTTTCAAGAAAATGCTGAATCCTCTCCTGACTAAAGTTTGGTAATCTCCAGTAAACCAGTCCACAGAATTTGCCTCCAACCTGTGCAGCTCTAATATTTGGAGCTTTTCCCCCCTGTCTGATGGCCCAGCCGGGTGAATACAAATGTTTTATTTAAACTCTTAATTTCTTTAATTCTGAATATAAATTCTCAATATTTGAAATGTATTTAATCAAATTTTATTCTGTAAATTTAAATTTCTAAAACTTCATTCTGAGAGCAAATTTCTAAACCTTCATAAATTTCAAGAGCCTGGGTAAATTCTAAAATTCTTTAAATTTAATATTTTTGTTAAGGATTTTCTGATGGAATTTAAAATAGATTGTTTTGAGTAAAGTTTTTATGCTAATTCCTTAATTCTAACCAAGTTGATAAAATTTTAAAATTCTAATGTCTGTCTAAAACTCTAATGTCTAAGATTCTAATGTTAATTCTTCCTGAGTTGCCTGCCTGTGAGCAGTGTTTTTGTATTTGTTAATTTGAATTAATTTGAAGTTACAATTTAATAAACTAATTTTCTTTAAACTAAATATTATGTCTTCCTTTATCTCTTTTAAACACAGCAGGTTTTATTCTACCTTTCAAACACAACAGTAGTTTTGGTGCCGTGTACCAGTCTAGAAATTGCTCTCATGTTTAATAATATTTATTAGTAGTATTATGCTTTCAATTGTATTACAAATATGGATGATATTGGAGAAAATAACTGTGTGTATGTTTCTGTGTTTGGGTCAAATGAAACTGGAGATGGCTGTAAAGATAAACCCTTTGAAACATTGTTGTATGCTATGCTCTCTCTTGGTAAAGAACCATTTCCTTCATTTTTTACAAATTCAAATAATGGTAAAGATTGGGATTTAATTCCCAGAAGTCAGGTTGCTAGTACCAAGAAAACTTGGTTATCCTTATTAGAAAGAAATTTACCTTCTAAAGTAAACATTGAGGCAACCTCTGATGATGTAAATTCTATTTGTAACAAAAATACTGATTCAAATGTTAATATTAAACAGAATGATTTAATTGAACAGGGATTAAAAATGGATTCTGCTAAATGTAATGTAATAAGTAATTTTAAAACAGTCTCTTCAATAGGAGACTTTTTAGATTCAATCCCAGTGTTTTCAGGAGAGGAATCTGGCCTCCCATTAGAGGATTACATAGATAGGATTAAAATGTTAGCCGACCATGCAAATTGGTCTGAGTCAGACAAGGTGTTAGTTTTAAAATTAAAACTGTCAGGTATAGCTGCATGATTTATTAGAGATAATCCTAAGTTAAAGGAAGAGAAATCTTTCTCTCAAATTCTTAAAGCTTTACGCGACAGATTTTCCTCAATAGAAGGTTTACACAGTAACTTGAGAGCATTTTTGCAAAGTTATCAGAGACCTAATGAATCTGTACGTCAGTTTGCTGCTAGAGTTGAGGCTTCCTCATATAAAACTGTTTCACCAGCCTTACTGAATGACAGAGTGGCAAACCAGCAAAGACTTGATGTCTTGTGCTCGGTTTTCATTGAAGGTTTGAAGCCTCATTTCAAACGGCTAATCCTACCTCAAAACCACAAATAAACAACATATGTAATATCATGCGATAAATTTGGTAACATGATTCTCGTGGATCTAGATCGTTCCATTCATGAGAAAAGATACTTTGAGTAATACTTTTATAGTTGGACGCCAATAGTCATTAATCTCCTATAAGAATAACTTATTTCTCCGTCCATAACGCTTGGTGAGATTTTGACGACGAATTTGACGGAATGTTGCCAACTTGACGACTTTTTTAAATATTGCCAAATTAACGGAAATGTCGCCAAATTGATAAAAATGACGCTAAATCAATTAAAATAACGACTAATTGGCGAAAATTTAATATATTGAAAAATGTAAGAATCTACGAATACTATAAGAATAACCTATTTTTCCGTCCGTAACGTCTGGATAAAATTTTGGTGAGGAATTTTTTAGAATATCTCCAACTTGGTGACTTTTTAAATGTTGCAAAATTGACGAAAATGTCACCCAATTGATAAAAATTCGCCGAACTGATAAAATGACAACTAATAACAACAATAAAATGACAACTAATTGATGAATGTTCAATATCTTGGAAAGAACATAAGAATAGACTATAAGAATAACCCATTTCTCAGTCCGTCTGTGCGTAATGCTTGGCGAGAAATTTAACGGAATGTCGCCAGCCTAACGACTTTTTAAAAAATATTGCCAAAAAGACAAAAATGTCGCCAAATTGATAAAAATGACGCCAAATGAGAAGTAATGTTTCGTAAATTCTGATTTCCGTCATATGACGGGCATACATTCTAGTATATAAGAAATGCACCGGTTATCTGTAACACTTGCTGATGTATTTGGCACACTTGGTGAATAATCTAACGAAGTATCGCCAACTTGGCAACATTTCGTCCCAGATTGACGAAAATTTCGTCAAAATTGCAAAAATGATGCTAAATTAATGAAAATGACGCCTAATTGAGGAAATAATTATTAAAATATTTTAATATATGGACTATATCGCTCATTAAGGATGCTATCAATATTGATAATTGTTAATTTAGAGTTGCGTGAAATATAAGTTAATTGGGTACTTTGAAATAGTATTACATGCTGTCATCCGGAAAATCGCCAAATGTACAATTCAACGTTAAAAACACAGTACCGTGTAACTTATACATTATTTTTGGACTGTAAAAGAAGTAAATTCATTGCATTATATAATGATAGTTGTGTGTTGTCCACATCAGAATATTTTTCGATATATAGTCATGGGCGTATGCAGGATTTTTTCCAGGGGATGCTAAAATCAATTGCTTCCAAACTTTGGAAATAACTATCAACCTATCATTTTAAGAGTTTCGAAATTAAACAACAGTTATCCTATTTACAGATGCCTGTATTAGGCTGCAATCCCCTCCCATGTTTTAAATCTAACATATTCATTTAACAGTCGTGAAAATTGGCATACAAATGTAGATTTAAAGATCCAATAACAACAAACTGATAAAATTTCGAAACATTTAAACTTCGGGAGGAGGGGACATCGGTCAAAGAATAAGGCATATATGAACAAATATCATATTGTATGATATCAAAGAAAAGGGCGGGCATATGAAATCATGGAGAAAATTGCCAAAATTTTCTCTTTTAAGTGCCCTGGGGGGAGGCAGGGAGGGGGGAGAGTCTTGCAAAAACATAAAATTTTCGCTTTTTCTTAGTTTTGGAAGAAGTAATAAATGCAAAATTCTAAAACAACTTTTAGAAATCCTAACTTAAATATGAAATATGACAGGTATTCTTTAGATCGATTAGAAAAAGAAGTCGAACAGAAAAAGAAGGAAAAGAGATAATATGAGGGAAAAATTCGAACAAAAAAAGAAGGAAGTGAGATAATATGAGGGAAAAATTCGAACAAAACATGAAGAAGTGAGATAATATGAGGGCTTAAAATAAAATAATTGATAAAAAATATCGAATCGAGTGGGAGAATAAAAAATCGGACATCGAGATTATGAAAAAAAAAATCTGATGTGGACAGCACATGACTTTCCTTATATAATGCAATGAATTTACTACTTTTACAGTAAAAAAATAGATTATTTTTATAGTAGCTATTTGTATTCTTTCCAAGATATTGAATTTTCGTCAATGAGTCATAATTTTTCATGTCGTCACCATCAATGAGTCGTCATTGATTTAGCGTCATTTTTATCCATTTGGCGAGTTTTTCGTTAATTCAGCAACATATTTAAAAAAGTCGCCAAGTTGGCGACATTCCACCAAATTCGTCGCCAAAATCTCGTCAAGCGTTATGGACGAAGAAATAAGTTCATCTTACAGCAGATAAATGACTATTGGCGCTTAAATACTAGGTATTACTCAAGCATCTTTTTTCATGAATGGAACGAGCTAGATCCACGAGAATGATGTCACCAAATTTATCACATGGTATTACATATGAAAAGTGAACATGTTTCTCAATAGGAATTTTTTTTTTATTTTATATGACTTTTTGATACTTTTTTGAAAAACGTGCAATATCTCGAGAATGGTTCATATTAGCGTTCTAACATTTATGCCAATCGTTTTCTAATGAAGAATTACATGAGAAATGTCTATTTGCGTAACTTTATTAGCGATTTTGATTTTTTGACGATTTTTTCAAAATTTCACTCGAAAATTTAAGGGGGGGTCTGAAGATTCGATTACGTATGAAAACAATAGGCTTCCAGTGTTTACGGATTGTGATTTTTGGACCAAGTTTCGTTCGAATCGGTCCATTCGTTCTTCAGTTATCGTCTCCACAGGCACACAGACACACACACACACACTCACACACACACACACACACTCACACACACACACTTTCACACACACATACACACACACACACACACACACACACACACGGATGCTTGAAACGTGCTCTCCCGTCGAAAACTCGAATTCGAATTTTCGACCCCGATACTTTCCTTGTACATTATGTATATAAGGAAAGTAACAATATTTTTTTTCTCGGTCACTAGACAAAAATGGGGAGAGAAAAAAAATTGATTTTTCTTTATTTTGGTAAGTAATGATCGAAAGAAATATGAAAATTTATTTGGAGACAAACCCAAACCTTAGCTCAAACACAAGTAAAGTATCACAAACACTTCTGATTGCAAAAACAGAGAGAGAGAGTAATAAAATGAGGTAGAGAGAAATGAAGAAAAGAAATATTTGAGTGTCGAGCACATCAAAACGAAGAGAAAATTGTCACATTTTTAATTTTTTGGGAAGACATAAAAGAACAAATTAGTTTTTCTTAGTTGTAAGAAAAGTAATAAACAGACACATCTGACCGAAAACGAAACTACAAACGATTAGAAAACGAGGGAAGATAAAATATGTAAAGAGATGGGAATATGAGAATCGAAATATATTTTTTAAAAACAATCATTTTAGACAAAAACAATACGATTGTTTTCATTTGTTCAGTCATTGAAGTTTACTAAACGCATTGGAAACAATACTAAAACGATTGCAGTTTAGACAAATAAAACCTAGTGAAATTAATTTGCCTAATCATTCTCTACATGCTGACATAAATTTTATGAGCTAAACGATTACGAACATGGCGCACGGAACTAACGACTTTTGTTTCAGATATATACCAATTGGGTGGATTATAAATGATAGCAAAAATTTTTGACGTCTGAATAAAACACGAGTTGTTATACGTGAAAACTTTACATTTTTAGCCGCATAGGACAATATATTATCCGTTAATAAACTTGTGTATGCTGAATTTGACATGCAATCTGAACCTAATTTGTATTGAAACTTGATACTTTTTATCTGAAACAAAAACACTAAAACATACTCGGAAAAAACGTAAATGATTGATTTGTTACAAAGAGAAATAGTTCATGGGATGAGCAATAGATGGCGCAGTCTTTCTGTAAACTTGTCTATAGACAGCGCCATCTATTGCGCATACTGTGAACCATTTCTCTTAGAAGCAAATCAGTCATTTACATCTTCAAGTAGGATAAGTTTTAGTAAGCAAAAGGTTAATCAAGGAGACACTGAAATGTTATAAATATTAATCAATGCACGGTGTTTAACTTAAAGTCACAGCATTAGTAAAACACATCTCCAAGATACCATGTTGGATTCTTTTGAAAGTTCATCTCACATTTTACTTTTTTAATCTTTTTGTTTTGTTTTGTTTTATGGTAAGCAGTAATATATTGCCTGTAAGTCAATTCATCTAGGTTTTAAGGTATGGTAATAAGCTAACAGTTAAGGATATGGGGTACACTATATTTTTATGTGCATATACTCCTGTGATCGTAGTATGCAAAAATGTACATATATACATATATTAAAAATAATTAAATTAGCTATTATGATATAGCATAGTAAAAATTAGCATAGTTAAAATTTACTGCTCAAAATATTCAGGTTAAAAACTTTTTTGTTAATAAGTTTTGAAAAGAATTAAGAACATATTAATTCTGATTCAACGTTTAAATAATAATACATTTATTTTCTACTATTACCTCTGTCTTCTATTTCTTTTTACAATATCAATCTTTTGCGAAACCAGTTAGCACATCAATTAATCATTAAAGCATAATTTTTTAATGAAAAATGTTATCTCATTTTTTTTTCTAAATATTTAACAGAGATAATTTGCACATAAATGAATCAATAAATCTACTGCACGTTCTTAAATTGATTAATTAATCAACACATTTTAATTTCATTTAAGAATGTATAGCCCCACAGCCTGCGTCAACATGCTTGGCATTTTTTCCATCCTCAAAAAGTTCCACATAATGAATTGTTTTATCTTGAAGACAGCTAACATTTTTATTTTCCAGTCGTAGGTGTATTCCATCGAGTAAATTGAAGCACGCTAATTGAGTATTCATTTTATTATAATTTCATCGATGAAATCTGGGTTCTTCACTAATTAATTGATTCAAACTTCCCGAGTAGGATATTGTTCTCAGCGTTCTAAGAACATCGAGGTTTTTTTTTTTTTTCAAAATTAATTACGACATATATTGTTCTCGATAGATCTAAAAAAAAACTTCTAAAAATATGCCATAATGAGATAGAAAAAGATATGAAGCAATAAACATTGCATTTGTTAAAACGAGTCAAATTCCTTTCTTTGTTGCTCTAAATCAGTATGAATAGATATCAATATAGTTATTAATAATAAATATCAATATAGTTATTAATAATAGATATCAATATATCTATTTATAATAGATATCAATATAGCTATTAATAATAGATATCAATATAGCTATTAATAATAGATATCAATATAGCTATTAATAATAGATATCAATATAGCTATTTATAATAGATATCAATATAGCTACTAATAATAGATATCTTTATAGCTACTAATAATAGATATCAGTATAGCTATTAATAGATATCAATATAGCTACTAATAGTAGATATTAATATAGCTACTTATAGTAGATATCAATATAGCCATTAATAATTAATATCAATATAGCTACTAATAATAGATATCAATATAGCTATTAATAGATATCAATATATCTACTAATAGTAGATATTAATATAGCTACTTATAGTAGATATCAATATAGCTATTAATAATTTATATCAATATAGCAACTAATAATAGATATCAATATAACTATTAATATAAATTATTATAGCTACTAATAATAGACATCAATATAGCTATTTATATATATCATTATGGCGACTAATAATAGATATCAATATAGCTATTAATATAAATCATTATAGTTACTAATAATAGATATCAATATAGCTATTAATATATATCATTATGGCGACTAATAATAGATATCAATATAGCTATTAATATAAATCATTATAGCTACTAATAATAGATATCAATATAGCTGTCAATATATATCATTATGGCGACTAATAATAGATATCAATATAGCTATTAATATAAATCATTATAGCTACTAATAATAGATATCAAAATAGCTATTAATATATATAATTATGGCGACTAATAATAGATATCAATATAGCTATTAATATAAATCATTATAGCTACTAATAATAGATATCAATATAGCTATTAATATATATCATTATAGCTACTAAAAATAGATATCAATATAACTCATTTTAAATTCTCATGTAGGAGTGCTGCAATCACTTTTATTCGATCTGGAATTGCCACTTTCCCTTAGTTAGACCTAAAGTGTACACTTAGAGAAGTTATTTGGGTGCCTAAGATTTTACCACTTATAATTTATATATTTACCGCAATAATAAGTATTTAATTGATATATTTGAGCATACGTAGTCTTTTATTTTAAATTTTGACGATTTTTGCCGGACATTTCGCAAAAAAAGAAGGTTCTTTTTTTCCGCATCGTATCAAAATCTAATCAGCACCAGGGTACCCCACAGTAGGTGACTTATCTACCAAATTTTGTGAAATTTGCCCAATGAGTTTTTCAGCTACAGGGGATATAGGTAGCTTTTAAGGGCCATTTCGGATGAAAGGCAGGTTCTTTTTTCCCGAATCATACCAAAATCTAATCAGCACTAAAGTCATCAACAAGGGGCTTATACCAAATTTTGTGAAAGTCGGTCAATTAGTTTTTCAGCTAGAGTGAATACATACATTGCAAAGACAGACACACACACAGATGTTACGCTAAAAATAGTTTTTTCGTATTCTAGAGGTCCCAAAACGTGTCTGTCCGTCGAAAACTCGAGTTGCGATTTTCGACGCGATTCCAATACTTTCCCTATACATTACCATGTATTGCAGGGAAAGTTAAAAATAAGCTGTTGCCAGAAAAAAAATTTAATTCGTTTATTTATTTTTTGCAATAAAATGATTCTAAAAATGTATAAACAGTCTCTGTATTACTTATAAATCATCGTGACTAAATAGAATTTTCCCAAAATATAGACTTAACAGAAAAAGTGAAAATTACTCAGACTTCGCAATTTTTAAGAGCTTAGAATCTGAAGAAATAATTAATTTTATAATAGCAAAACGAAATGTTTCCAGATAAGAAATTTAAACCTGTACATCAGATATGTTCTGAAAGATTTTATAAGACGTTTACCACCCATTTCACACTTGAAGGCTATTAGAAAGCACAGCTCTTAATTCTTCCTACATTTTGTAGTTTGAAAAGTAATCTCCTTTTTTATTTATTTGGCTAAGATTTGGATTTAGATCAATTCAATCTATGTAAGAAGGAAGTTTAAAAGAATTTAGTGAACGCCATTTCGGATAAGGATTTTCTCGATTTTTTCATGTCTTTCTTTAGAAGTCTTAACTTCCAAAGAACTTTAAAACTTTTCGCGAAAAGTGGTGTATTGGAACAATTTCACCTCAGCGAGATATTTGAAAAGAGTAAAAATTGAAGAAAAGTTTCATATTACAGAAATGAAGTTCGTGCTCAACTTTTTCAATAAACTCTCTTTCTCTACAATGTGTGATATGGGAAAGAAAAGAAAACCATCTGTCTAAAGGTCAAATGTGGTGTGTTTATAACTAAGTACATGTTTATCACTGTGTTTTTAACACACATATCTTTCTGCACACATATCTAGCCCTCCAAACTCAACTAAATAAGTGTTTTTGATGTGAAGCATCTTAGTGCGAGGGGTAGATTAAATATTGAAAGAAATGAGACTTAGATGAAACTGAATTGGAAGTATGTAAAGGAAGTGTAATCATATTGTTACGAATACGCAACAAAAGAACCATTGTTATGGATTGAAAGTTTAGTGGTCACTTGACCTTGGCGACATGATCGATGTCCTTGGTTACGACACTTAGATTTCCCGCTGCAGACTACACACACATCTTCCTTTATGTAAGATGAAGTATCAAGGAAATTACCAGTTTAATATTAAAAGTTATCAACAGTTTCTCTGAGCAGAGATTAGCATTAATTTTTGCCTTTTCATATTATTGTATAAAGAAATATGATTTAGATGAAACTGAAATGGAAGTACGTAGCGGAAATGACATCATATTATAGCGAATACTCAAAGAAAAACCATTGTGATAATTCAAAAATCTGAGTCACTTGCCCTTGGTGACATAGTTGGTGACCTTGATGGCGATTTTTGAGAAATATTGCCAACATTCCAACTTCTGAAAATTTCTAGAATTTTGTTGATTGGTCAAAAATCGCATGAGTTACCTTTTTTTTCATAACTTTTCACATAATAAAAATTGATAACTTTTCTGAATATAAAAATCCCTTTCAGATTTAAGCATAAAAATGGCACACATTTTATAATTATGCATTGAATCTAACTTCCGCGTCTGAGAAAATGGTTCAATTGTATAATTTTTCCGATTAACAGCAAAAATATATCAAATTTTGTTCTATTATTTCTAAAAGGCAAAGAGGTGTAGGTTTTATTTTTAAATCTCTATGTATCATCGCTTAATTCAAGTTTTTAAAATATTTTTCAGTTGAAGCTAAGACGGATCGAATGGGACCAAAACAAAGACTCTTGCTAGTTTAGAAGAACTAAATAGTTCTGATATTTTTGTAATATCCCTTCGGCATCGTCCGCCTCTAATTCGAATTTTCGAAATATTTTATTTCTCCATTGACCTTGAAGCTGAGACGGATCGAATGAGATGAGATTCTGGCTTAATTAGAAGTACTTGACAATTTCTGAAAAGTGGTTTTGAGTGCTTTGATTACCTCTTTACATCGCCAACCCTGACTGAGAGATTTTATATATTTTCCTTCGTCTCGAAGTTAATACGGATCAAATGACATCCAAACCAAGATTCTATCTACAGTGAAAGAGCTCCAAATTGCTCATATGTCACCCATTAAATTATTCAGTTTAGTGCATATTATACAAATTATATATCGCGTTATATATAACAGCATCCATAAGCCTGTTTCGCACGTTTTATGCATTCGTCAATGTGGAATACATAAAACCTCTAATGGTAGCAAAAAAACTTGCTATATGCCCAAATTTTATAAACCTCTGTGGTCATCTACGAATTCAGTCTTACCATACAACCACCACACAGTTTTTACTTTCTCGTACTATATAGAATATAGTATAGAAAACGCATTGTTTTCACGAAAATTTTCGATTTCAAGATTTTGAAATCAATATATGTTTTAGGACCTCTTAAGCATGTTTCGACTATTTTTGGAGTGGTGTCCGTCTCTCTGTTAGTGGTTGATTTCTTGTGTGCACTATAGCTGCCACAAACATTGTATTTTCACGAAACTCTATATTGGGCTTTGTTATCGAAAAATCGAGAACTGGACAGGTGGTTTTGAAATTCGAGCTAAAACTTCGAAATTTATTCGAAATTTTGTATTTTCTTAACATGGCAGTATAGAACAAAATTTGACATAATCATTATATCAAATCAATCATGTTTATGGCTCTATGATCACGATACTTTACAAATTCTATCACTGTAAAGAAAACTATCCGTGGTAAAATTCTTGTGTTCGTGATGCCATTGCCTCCCCTATTGAGGGGGGGGGGGGGCACAAGTTACCTCACCACCGAGGGAGTACATTGTCAAATTTGATGTCAAGCGAAACATTTTTTCAAGCCCTTTAAAATGAAGGGTAACATGCTGTAATTGCGATCATTACATGCAAAAAATTTGTCTCTTGATTTTACCATGCGTATCAGTGTTTTAAGACATTTATGAATCTGGGATAAAGCTGATATTTATAAATTTTATTACATCTTTTTCTGTTATACTATATACATTGCTGCTAAAACAAGTCTGTTTCTGATTTTATTGCAACATTTTGTTCAATTTTACTACTAAATCACACGTAATGTTTCTGAAAACAAGTCTATGTTGCTAAGTATATTACTGATAATTTTATTATAATACTTCACTTTTTCTGCTTGTTTTTACTCCTAAACTTTGCTTGTTGTTGCTAAACATTGGTGTGTATTGACTTAGATTGCTGCTAATTTCATTGTAACTTTATTTTGCAATTTTACAATTAAAGCATGTGCATTACTGCTGAAAATATATCTGCCGCTAAGTAAATCGTTTCTTATTTTTTTACAATACTGTTTCTCGACTTTATTCATAAACTATACGTATTATTGCTGAACATAAGCCTACTTCTAAGTAAATTGCTACTAATGTTTTTACCATATATTTTTGCAATTTAACTGATAAACCATGCGTATTGCTCCTAAAAATAACTCCCCTGCTACGTAGATTACTATTTTATTACAATTGCTAATTTTACTGCAACACTTTTTTTTAATTTTACAGCTAAACCAATCATATTGCTGGATTATAAGGATAAGTGTATAGAAAACATCATCTTCAAACTGATTCAAAGTTTAAATACATCTTATTTTCAACTATTGTCTTATATATCCTCTATTTTTTGCAGTATCAATAGTTCGCGAATTGGTTAACACTTTAATCGTTTAAAGCATTGGTTTTTTTTTCAGGAAATGGAAAATATCATCTCATTTTTACTTTCTCATACTGTAGAATATGAATTAGAAATAGAGAAAGTATTGTTTTTGGGGAAATTTTTTATGGCAATATAGGTTTAAGGACCTCCCGAACATGTTTCGAGTATTTTTAAAGTGATATCCGTCTATCTGTCTGTCTGTCTGTGATAAACGTTTTGTGCACACAATAGCTACCACATATATTAATGGATTTTCACGAAACTTAGAATCCTATTTTGTTCTAAATAAAATCTAGAACTTGATAGAATTTTTTTTTTTTAATTCGGACGAAAACAGCGAAAATTTATTCAGAATTTTATATTTTCTTAACATGGCAGCATATTACAAAATTTGACATAAATATGCATAAAAGAGGTTATTTATGTCTTAATGATCACGAAACTTAACCGTTTCAATCATTGTAGTGGAAAAAAGCTTCGATACAATTTTTGTGTACGTGACGTCATTAGCCGTCCTCGCGGAGGCCCTTTGCCTCACCCCCATTGTCAAACTCGGTATCAGTCGAAATAGTTTTCAAGCCCTTTAAAATCCAGTATAACATGCTATAATAATTGTGGTCATTTGGACCGACAATACAAATTTTTCAGAAAATTTCTTGTAAATACAAAAATAAATAAATAAATAAATAAAACATAAAAAAATAAACAAAACAAGCTATTTAAAAATGGATTCTGGTATCAGGAGATCGAGTTAAGCCACACAATGAACAATTTGCACGGAAATAAATCACTGAATCTTCTACATGTTCATACATTAATTAACAATCTTTAATTTAAAAAAATATATATATATAACTCCATCGCAGACGTCAACGTCTTTGATATTTTTCCCATGATCCAGACGAGTCTTGTAATAAATTGTTTTAACATCAAGATAGCCAACATTTTTTCTATCGTATGTGCACTTCGTTCAGCAAATCTGTGCCCGTTAATTAAGTATTCATTTTATTACACTCTTATGGTTAAGTCTGTGTTCTTTACTAATTAATAGATTCAAACCCTTCCAAAACGGATGTAGTCCCTCAGCGCTCTAAAAACTTCAAGTTTTTATTTCAACATTAATTACGCCACGAATTGCTATTGAAAGATCTAAAATATTTTCTTAAAATATGAGATAATTAGACAGAAAAAAATACCCAAGCTGAAAACTTTGTCGGTCGTTAAAACCTACTAAATACTCGTCGATAGAAATCGATAATCTCTTACGTTAATCAATAGAAATCGATAATCATTTATATTAATCGATAGAAATCGATAATCACTTATATTGATCGATAGAAATCGAAAATCACTTATATTTATTGATAGAAATCGATAATTGTCTAAATTAATTATAGAAATCGATAATCCTCGATATTAATCGAAGGGAACTAGTTTCAGATGCTATATGATGCATGTTTGATATTTCAAATTATTTTAGCAATATTCATCACATTTTTTTTAACATTTTCTCACTAATGAATAAGGCACACGTTCTAAATTAAATTTCAACAATGGATTTCTGCACCAACTTATATTTTAAAACGTAAATTTTATAATAACTTCGCATGAAGCTCGCCAAGTGAGAGGATGTGTAAATAAGAAATGTATGGAAAGGGTGTATATATATATATATATATATATATATATATATATATATATATATATATATATATATATATATATATATATATATACAGGGTGATTATGATTGAAGTTCCCGGTTTGAAAATAGTCTCAAATAAAAAGCACTGGTCAGAATGATTTAAAATTTTGCGTGAACGCTTGTTGAGCAATGGAATTTTGTTTGGTGAAGAAAAAAACAGTAGTTCAAAAAGTCGCCGCTAAGAGAATAATTGGCGCTTTACTACACTAGAATGCAATACAAAAGTAATAAACGTTGACTTACTCATTGGCTAATGACGTAATAAATGTTCAATATGCTGTCCTTCGAATACTGAATTAAAAGTCGATCTTTCATCATCATATGCATGCAAGTAATGAAAAAAAATTTTCATCCATTGAAACAATGTTAAATTCTAAGCAAACGTAAGCCATATCTTTTTTCACAAAAAGTGGATTTAACTTGTTTTGCATAATTGCTCTTCAAATGCTGCTGCAAATTTGCATAAGACAGTGACGTTGCAATAAACGTTTGCTATAAAAAAGGAAGAGCGGAACTTGTTTCTCATAACTTAATGAAAAATCTCTATTGTTCTGTCGCGATGACTCTATCATTAAAGGATCGTGCTCTTCTTGTCAAATTGTTTTATGAGAATAACAGCTCTTGTTTAGTAGCTCTTAGAAAGTTCAGAACGTTGAAAAAGTTAAAATCTGGTCCTCTGTGTGGCAAAAGCTTGCGCAAAATGATTTTAAAATTTGAAGAGACTGGCTCTTTGGACATCAAGCCTGGCAGGGGACGGAAAGCAGTCGATGGAGAGATAGTGGAAGACGTAGCTACAGCGTTAGAAGAAGAGCGTAACGCAAATGCATCTAGAGTGCACGTGGAATTTACCCGATCATTAGACGTACCCTCCAGTACGGTGCAAAAAATTTTGAAACATATTTTGAAATGTTATCCTTGCATCTACATACTGAAACAACGCAATTACAATATATTTGAGTTTAAATGCTCATCCAAATTTGATTACTTCTACAACGAAGCCTATTTTTCACTTATCTAAAATGTAAACAGCAAAATATGTAGAATGAGTTGTATTAGAATTGCTGTATTTCTTTAACACAAAATCATTTAGTCATAGTATTCTGATGAATGACATGAATGGGAAATTATTTATGAATGAAATGCTGCTTTTTTAGAGAGAGCCAGGCGTGTTATTTTTTCTATGACGTCATTTGAATGAATTTCAGTTGTTTTCGATGAAGTTTACAAATATAATAAATTATCGTAGTATTATGATAATTCTAAAATTATTACCGAGGAATATATCATATTTTAAAGATGTTTAAACCAGGCAATTTATATGTCAATACCATCATTTGAATGAAGTTCATTTTTTTCGATGAAGGTTTAAGTTTTCAAATATAATAAATTAATGTAGTATTGTGATAAGTTTTAAAATATTACCGAGGAATGTATTGCATTTTATACATGTTTAAATAAAATTGCATTGAAGTTGGAAAGTGTTTCATAATCAATGCTTTAAGCATGATTGATCTTTCTTGTTATTAATTACTTGGTATTAGTTATTAATCTATAACTAATACCAAGTAGTACTCGCTCGTTTTGATAGAAAATTTTATGTGTAGAGTGTAGAGGCTACAGAATACTACAGAATACTGCAGAATTAAATTTTTCAGATAACACACTTGACACTTCTATATTTGACATTAAAATTAATCCACCTTATACGATTATTGATGTTCATTTGACGCTTTAGAGACTATTGTAAAACAAATCCCGAGAACTTTAAATTGTTTTTATAGTTTACTTAAAGAGGAATGTTTCTTCTTTCAGGTATTTATTTGGGGTTTGGATTTAAACGCGACTTAGTATGGGTAAGAACGTTTAAAAGAATTCGAAGAACAACATTATATTTATTTATTTTTTATTTTTTCAATCGTTTTGTGTATAACTGAATGGAACTTTAAAACTCGCGATAAAAGTTGAGTAGTTGAAAGAATTTCATCTCATATGTGGGGTGGAATATTTGAAAAGGGAAAGAAGTAAAGAATAAAGTTTCATATTATTCCATGACAATAAAGTTCTTTGAGCTAAGCTTTTAGTAAACTATGAATTTTCAAATATAGATTTCGCGAATAAAAATATCGAGGTATGGGAAACAAATAGATTCTCTCACGAGTCCTTATGCATCCCTTTAACTTTCTGTTCTTGAGCTGAAAAAGCAGGGAAATAAGAAAGTAACTATGGGCTATCAATTGAGAAATTCCATTCTGAAAAAAGAACAAACAACTATTCAAGATAGATTTTCGAAAGATAGATTAAATAGATAGAAGCAAAGCAAATCGCCTATCTTGATTTGTCTTTGAGGTAGGAATCCTAACTTCAATTCGTCGTTAGAGGTGCTACAAACATTCTTTGCGCATAACATATACACAGACGATAAAGAATGAAGTTGGAAGCTTCGGACAGCGGTGAAATTTGCTAAAGACATACTTCAACATCCCTATGTTGCACCTCGGCAAGATTTTTTTTGACTCGGACTAGTTCAAAAGTTTTGAACTTTTCAAGCAGAAAATTGCTCATTTTCCGCCATTTCGTCAAATGAAAGCTATTAATTCATTCCGGCTGCAGACGATATTCGAGACCAGGTGTTTCGATTAAATGCCAGATATGTCATCTCTATCAAAAATCAATTGTTTCCAAACTAAATGGATTTAAATTATCAATTTTCTAACTTTACGAATTTAAAAGATTTCATTCTATTTTTATTATTTGGTATTATATTATCATTATGAGTATTGTGCTAAAATGCGACTTAAATTTCATGAAAACTAGCTTAGATAGCTATTATTTCTTTTTTTTTTTAATTTTACTTTAAAGGTAATGAGACATTTTATTTTATTTATTTATTTATTTGTTTATGTTTTGCTAATTTAAGTATCTTCATTGTGACATTCTGCCAACTGTGTTAGAACGCTTACTTAAGTGGGTAAAAAAATATGCTTATTTAGGGCACATGTCTCACAATCGTACAATTAACATATATATTTGTACAATTAACTTACTTATGAATGGAAAAAACGAAGTGCGGGAAAGATTATAGTTTAAAGCAGGCGGTTTGGAAATTGAGTTATGTCAATGTATGACGCTAACCGTTGCAAACAGTCATCTTATCAAAAATTGTCTCAGTTAAGTGTCTCAGTCCCGTGTTCGATACTATAAGTATACCAATATTCAAACTTTTAGATAACGGAGGGAGTCTGGACATTACCCCCATTTTGTAAAAAATCGGAAATCCAGATTTCCTTGTCTCTGTTCCCTAATCATATGTATGAAAAACTCAGTCTTCTAAATCACCGGAGGGGAGTTTTGGTGAATCTGAAAAATATTTTCTATAAAAATCATTTTCTCCGTAACTGGTGGGGGGCTAAATTCCAGATCAGTTGGGTTCTATCTCATGGGCGATACTATATATTTGCAAAGATTCAGCCATCTAGGTCATCGAAGGACTGCTGGAGGGTCTGATAGAATTACGACACCACTCTTATTTTTTCCTTTCCTTTGGAGGAAGGTTAAATCGAAAATCCGGCTCCGTTAGATTCTGTCCAATAGTCAATACTGTGAGTGTACGAAGAATCAGTCTTCTAAGTTGGAGGAGGACTTATGGATGGCTTGTAAAGTCACAAATACGTTAGAAAATTATTATATACTAGCCGAATATACGTTAAAAATCAACGGTCTCACAATGAGCAAACCCCGAATTATATGTAATTTTAAGTAATTCGAGTTTTTGAGCTGTTCAACCGTGCCCCAAATTTAAAATTTCTATGACTCAAGACTGAGTATTTATTTCTGATAATCGAACATTTTGATGTACACCACCACCACCACCACCACCAAAATACTAAATATTGCAATACAGTAATTTTCTTCGTTTTTTCCATCATATTGTTACCAAAATTTGCCATCCGCCAAATTTTGTCTTTGTCTTACTTTAGCAAATACATTTCTCATTTATTAGGGATTTTGTGGTATGCGGCACCCATAAAGTAGCAAATATTGAAAAACTGAAATTGAAAACTTTTTCCTTTCCAACTATCTACAATTAAGTTAGGTCTAAAATATCTATCTCATCGATAAGCCTATTCTCCTATAATTTCATCTTTCGGACGTTTTGGTGTGGAACACCTCCTGTACTGAGCATTTTGAAAAAAATTCGATTTTTCCAGCAGGTTTTATCGAACTATTGACTTATGTACACAATTTCAAGTCTATCTACACGAAAAGTACCTCAAAAAGACGTGACAGACAGACAGACGGACATTTGGCAATTAGTATTTACTAACCGAATACCTGTAAAAATCAACGATCTCACAATAAGCACACCTCGAAGATTGTAAATTTTGAAATAATTCGATTTTTAAACTAGAACATTTTAAACTGGTCACCCGTGACCCAATTTCCAATATCAAACTCACTTAAAACAGGGTATTTCTCGGCCAATCAAACATTTCAGAGTGTGCTACTGCTAAAATACAAAATATTGCAGCACAATAATTTTCTTCCTATTTCCCATCATACAATCTATACTATTACTTGTAAAGTCACAAATACGTTAGAAAATTATTATATACTAGCCGAATATACGTTAAAAATCAACGGTCTCACAATGAGCAAACACCGAATTATATGTAATTTTAAGTAATTCGAGTTTTTGAGCTGTTCAACCGTGCCCCAAATTTAAAATCTCTATGACTCAAGACTGAGTATTTATTTCTGATAATCGAACATTTTGATGTACACCACCACCACCACCACCAAAATACTAAATATTGCAATACAGTAATTTTCTTCGTTTTTTCCATCATATTGTTACCAAAATTTGCCATCCGCCAAATTTTGTCTTTGTCTTACTTTAGCAAATACATTTCTCATTTATTAGGGATTTTGTGGTATGCGGCACCCATAAAGTAGCAAATATTGAAAAACTGAAATTGAAAACTTTTTCCTTTCCAACTATCTACAATTAAGTTAGGTCTAAAATATCTATCTCATCGATAAGCCTATTCTCCTATAATTTCATCTTTCGGACGTTTTGGTGTGGAACACCTCCTGTACTGAGCATTTTGAAAAAAATTCGATTTTTCCAGCAGGTTTTATCGAACTATTGACTTATGTACACGATTTCAAGTCTATCTACACGGAAAGTACCTCAAAAAGACGTGACAGACAGACAGACGGACATTTGGCAATTAGTATTTACTAACCGAATACCTGTAAAAATCAACGATCTCACAATAAGCACACCTCGAAGATTGTAAATTTTGAAATAATTCGATTTTTAAACTAGAACATTTTAAACTGGTCACCCGTGACCCAATTTCCAATATCAAACTCACTTAAAACAGGGTATTTCTCGGCCAATCAAACATTTCAGAGTGTGCTACTGCTAAAATACAAAATATTGCAGCACAATAATTTTCTTCCTATTTCCCATCATACAATCTATACTATTACCTAACTTTAAGTTTATATTTCACTTGTAAGTGCTTTCACTTGTATTTCACTTGTAAGTGTGGAACATCCTCTCCTCTTCACACTTATATTTAAAAAAAATTGTTTTTCCCAGATTGCTGCATTGAATTGTTAACCCTTACACCAAATTTTATGTATTTATCTCACTGTGAAAAGGTATTTCTCATTTATTCTGAAAATCGAACATTTTAGTGTGTGGCACCCCTAAAGAAACAAATATTGGAAAACGAAAATTGTACACTTTTTTTACTTTGGAACAATCCACCATTGTACTAAATTTAAAGTCTCTCTCTCAATGCGAAGTATGTTTCTCTATCATTTAACATTTCGAAAGTTTTAGTGTACAGAATCCCTCTACAGAACATAATTGAAATATTTGATTTTTTCCACGGGTTAATTATACCCGGGGTAACCATTGTACGGGTTAATCGTACGATTAGTCAGTATTTATACACGGGTTAATCGTGCAATTAACCCGTGTGTGAAATTTCAAGTCTATCTCATTTAAAAAAAAGCTTTCCCATTTATTTCTCATTATCTTATCAAAAGTATTTGTGACATTTCTGCGCTACCTCTCCGTAGTAATTTTACCCCCCTCAAATATCCCCCTCCCCCTACCTTTCTCCTCTGGAAAATCGTGATAAAATTAATTAGTGATAATGACTCAGCAAATATTTCTGGGAACTTACCATTTACAAGGCTAAAATGCCCACTATTTCAGATGATTTTAAATGTTTATGTAATGACTGTATATATGATTGTAAATACGAGTACTTAAATATGTAAATAAAATTATGCATTTTACCCAGAAAAACAATTGATTCATATATGTGTTGGACTTCCATACCTACACCTATGTTTACATGTTGCAATTCAGCGACCTACAGATAAATGGAAAATCGATGCCACAATAGCATTATGTCACATATACTTTCTACATTTTCGTATTAAACTGCATTTCTCTGTAAATTGTAATCCTGCAAACACTGATTCCTTGCTGAATAAAATCTTTATTCTAAATGTATCGAAAGGTGCATGAAAGTTTAGAAATATTCTGCTTCAAATTTACATTTTAAAGATCAGAGGACAATGGATCTGCCTATTAATTCAAAATTTCTGTCATCGGATATATAAATTTCCTAGCTTAAGACTTAAAGGAACGTGGAATTTAACTAGATGAGAAACTTCGACTAAATGACGGAAATGCGATAATGGTAAATATCAGAGTTAAATGTGATCATATATGTGAAACTATTTTATGCGTATAGGCAAATATGTTCTGAAAATTTTCAATAAAATCCTGAATATTTGTCTACAATCAAAGTACATCGTCCATAACAGCATTATAAAAAACTGAATAAAAATTTCAACCAGTTTCATGAAACAGACTCTTTCTACAGGAGAAAGAGACAGTGGACTTTCTTGTATGTACTGCACCTTACATACAAGAAAGCACCTGACATCATACAACCCAGGAATGAAATCGTTGACAAACGAAAATACAAAAAATGAAAGGAAAACTCTAGAAGGAAGTCAAAAGTAAAATAATTCAAAACACTGCATCAGTGAATTAAATAATGAACTTAATACCCCATGAAACAATTGGTTCCAAGAGATACGTGAAGACCGTAATCGTATCAAAATGCATTTCTCTGTAACTTGTAATTCTGCAAACACTGATTCGATACTGAATAAAATCTTTATTCGAAATGTATCGAATTCACTTTACAAAATGGTTAAAAGTTTTTGTAAAACTACATTTTGCAAAAGTTAGTTAATGATGGAGCTCATGTATCCTCCGAAACCGGTTGTCTCCTAACGATTTCCATCCTGGATCATTGATGCCGCTATTCATTTTCTTGACAAATGCGTTCTTGTCTTTATTGGGGCTATTCTGTCCTTTCTACTTTCTCTAGAATACATGGTAATATACAGGGAAGTATTGTAATCGTGTCGAAAACCGCAACTCGGGTTTTTAGCCGGATCTAGACGTTTTGGATCTAGACGTTTTTTTTTCGTGTTCTAGACGTCTGAAACACGAGAAAACTATTTTAGCGTGACTTTTGTGTGGGTACTATCTTTGCAATATATTTATCCACTCTAACTCAAAAACTAATTGATGAAATCTTATAAAATCTGGCAAATAAATCACTTATAGGTTACCTTGGTGCTGATTAGATATTTTTACGATTCGAAAAAAAAGAGCCTGCCTTTTGTGGGGGAAATATCCCGCACAAATCATCAAAATCTAAATAAATGGCTACATATGCTCAAATGTATCAACTAAATGCTTGTATTTTACGTACATTTTGAAGATAAAAAGAATAAGACCCACCCCATTACTCAAGAATTAATCGTTCTCAAGATATTTTAGTTTCTTTAATTTTGCTACGTTACCTATGAAAATTCGTTCAGTTACCAAATAATAGTATTTGTACCAAATAGTGTCGTAGTGTCGTACAAGACAGAGCACCAGGCGCGAAGCGCCTTTAATCTCCAGTTTCAATATGTGGTTCTTATCGTCAAACTGTGACATTAATTCAGTGACCCTAATTGGAGGTTCGAGGTTTTTATTTACTACTTTTTATTATTTATCCTAGCTCCTAGTGTGGCAGTTTGTTGCACATTTAGAGTTTAAGCAGTTTGGGGGGTTGATGCAGATCTAAGGGTTACCTAGCGTTTTGGCAGTTTAGTGTTTAGAATATATATATATATATATATATATATATATATTTTTTTTTTTAATAAAATAATAGTCGCGAGTTTTATTTAAAAATCATATGTTTGAGGTGGGATCTTTTAATTCCGATTATCGATGTTTAGAACAGCGCGGGGTCTCTTACGAGATTTGGCTTTGCGATGATCATAGTCATGCAGATTGAATAACAGTTCGTTTGGAACGGATGGCAAATTTCTGTAAAATTTAAGCGCTAGCTTTTTAATTTGGGCTCTAACAGTTTTTATTTTGAATTCATTCCTAATTACCGAGTTTCTTAAGTACCTGGGAGCTTTCCTGATAATCCGTAGGATTTTGTTTTGTTTTGTCTCTAGGAGGTCTATTGTAGTTTTACAGGCATATCCCCATACGGGTGCTGCGTACCAAATAGCCGCATTTATTTTTTATATATAAAATTTACTTTTAAAATATTATCGATGTATATATAAACAATGCATTAAAAATATTTCGTTTTTATTTTTTCGTAATCTTATACTCTGTAGAACGATAGAAAAATATCATCCAATGCTATCAATTTAGGACTTAACTAAAGGCTGTCCAAACGATTGTCTTCGAAAACAGTTGCAAATCACCTGTTGGACCAGAAATTTAAAAAAATCAAAATTTAGACTTTATATATTTCAGAATTAATGACAATGCAAAATCCACACCAAACAGTTGTTTCAATTTTTGTATTTTTCTTTGGTCACTTTAGCACCTGTTGAAATAGTGATCTGAAATGAAATCATCTGCTTAAAAGTTTACATCCTCTTCTCTTTCATAATCATTGCAAATTAAAAAATGTACCCATAGTTGCCCAGAAAGACGCAAACCTCTGATTACATCGGAACTCACAGAGAATTCTCGAAAACCAAAAAACGATTTGTTATGAATATGTTGAAGACCCAGACCACACTACTGACCCGAAGGCTTTCAGTAGAAGTTTGTGTGGCCGGCGTTATGAATATGTAAAAAATGTCACTGTATTTGTGAGATCAGGAGGCATCATATACAGTTTTTGGTATTTACGACGGAGGTTATTCCAGATTTCCAAATTATGCGGGGTTTCAATGTTTTTAATCTATCACCACAGTACTTTGCTTCGATTCAAATAATACATAGCAGACCTTTGCTTCTATTCAAATGATACATAGCAGACCATTGCTTCTATTCAACGCCTTTGCTCTGTTCAACGAAAAAATACCTTTACCGGTAGACATTCCTAGAGCTCCTCTAATACAGGCTGACTTATCAACCATTTTGAAGCCCAGTAAGGTTTCTGGATTACCGTATTTGGCAGTTTAACACATGCTTAAAATATTGATTTTTACACATAAATATTTGATAACGTTAACAAATTTTAAATTGAGTTATATTTTTATAAATATGAATAAGATTGGAGTAATATTTGTAACTTCGTGACATTTCGTAACAAGAATTGATTATATGATTCCCACTCTATAAGCAGATTAACAAATAAGGAGTGAAATATATGGATATTTATTTTTACTTTTTTGCAAAAATCCGATTTTATTAAAATTCATGAAATACTTAGATGTATAATTCTATTTAATATATGTTTCAGTTCCAACATTATATAAAAAAAATTTAAGGTCTTATTATGAGCTCAGAAAGACATTATGGGCATTTTACATTTATAAACTCGTACAGTTTAGTATTTTTAAATAAAATCACGTATTTTAACACTTTTAAACATAATTGTGAATTTTAGCGATTTTTAAACAAAATTTCAAATTGCAGTGCTTTTAAATAAAATTGCTAATTTTAGAGTTTTTAAATGAAATTGTAAATTTTAGCACTTTTAAAAGAAAAACACAAAATTAAGAATTTTGCAAATCAAATCGTAAACTTGAGAGCTTTTCATAAAAATAATCAATTTTGATACTATTAAACATTAGCACTTTTTTTAATACAATCATGAATTTTAATGTTTTTACATAAAATTGTATATTTTAGAGCTTTTAAATAAAATAGAAAATAGAAGGGGTTTTAAATAAAATTGTAATAATAACAATAAATTATATAAATTTGTATTGTAAACGATATATTTTTAAGCTTATCACTAAAGAATTGAAGTACTTTAAAAGATAGTATGGATTAAATCTTCTAAACTAAAAAGACAGAACGTCAATGTTTACATTAAATGATTGGCACAATCATCGACTTGGCGATGAGAATATCAGTGCCGTTCCAAAGTAATTTCGTGTCATTCGGTTTAATTTCGATCAGTTTTTGGAAAAAATCATATTTGATCATTAATTAGCTTGTATGATAAATGTATTTCGATTTATTTACCTTTTTTAACTTATGTTTATATAATTATTATTATATGGTAAGATTTCCAATTGGCGACAGTTTGTTGACAGTAGGATTCAATAATTTTATGATTCTTTATACTCTAAAAATACATTAAAGTGTATAAAACTAGAAAGATATTGGTGTAGCATGAATAAATCTTTAATATATATATATATATATTTATATATATATATATATATATATATATATATATATATATATAATTTGAAGCTATTATACTTCTAGGTTTGGAAGAGCTGATAACACATTCAGGATGATGTTTTGACTACAAACCACGTTTACTAAGATAAGACTATAACAACTAACAACATAAAAATAGAAGTTTCAATTTCAATGTTACAGAACTTAGCTCGTTCAAGTAAGCTCCTGGACCGGGTATCCAATGACCCCCACCGACTACTAATAAAGCTTTTTTTTTATTCCCTCTTCGTTTCTGGGAAAGCGAAATAACGTATAATATTTTCTATTATGTTGAGAGCAGTTCGGTGCAGAACGCCTACCCATAATTATTTCAATAATACTTCATAATGTGAAAATGCAAATAGAGCTAATGCTAATGGGTTACGTTTGCGGCCTGGGTGGGTTTAAATATACTTAACGAGTCAGCTCGTATATAGAGGAGACTTAGACATTCCTATTACGTAAATGCAAAGTTGCCATGTATTGAATTTCGGGGGGGGATGTCAGATTTGACGATTTATCGCCAACTTCGAGATTTTTAGTATATACTTGAACTTTCTCGAAATAGCGAATATTCCGGGAAATACGAGCCCCTTCTGGCAGTTTCCTTCTGGCAGAAAGTATATAAAAGGAGTCATCGCTCAGTTTAAGTAGTAGTTGAAGTAATACAAGCTAAAATGAATCGTGAGATACTTCAGTATATGGAGAAAAAGAGCTGCTATTTTGTGAATTAGCTGAGCATTTAATTACTGTTTCATTGTATCTGACAGTTGTTTAGTCATCTTGTGAGATATTTTTCGATCTATTCGCTGTACATTGTATGCATATAAGTGCTTTTAAATAAAAGTGTTAATTATCCAGAAATTTGGACTCATTCTTTTCATCCTAGGAGTACATTCACGATTTCAAATCATACGTTGTAACAGCTTTAACAATACGCTCGCTTATAATAAGCAAAGAAGCAAAAAATATGTTATGTCCATTAGATTGAGTTTAATTGCCCTAAATAACACGCAAATTATTTGCAATTACACTGAATTTACGCTTTTAATTTAGTTTCGCTTCCATTTGGTAACTGGACGTACTTTCAGAATCGGCTTAGCAAAAATGCGAAGCATAAATATATCAAAAACAGCAAACAGGACTTTAGTTCTCTTCATTTTTTAAAGTTTTAATGATTTGACGTGTTTTCCATGCGATTTTATTTAGACCTATAGTAATGGAGTGAGTCTTATTCTTTTGATCGTCAAAAATTACGTGCATAACAAGCATTTAATCGATGAATTTAAACGTATGTAGTCTTTCATTTTAGAATTTGACGATTTTTGCAGGCCATTTAGCAAATAAGGGCAGATTCTTTTTTCCCGAATGGAACCAAAATCTTACCAACACCAGGGTAATCCATAAGTCATATATAAAAACATTGTAAAATTTTTATGACATTTGGTCATTTAGCTTTTGAGTTAAAGTAGATACATACATTGCACAGACAGATGACACACAGACGCCGCGTTAAAAATAGTTGTTCGTGTTCCAGAGGTGTCAAAATGTGTAGATACGTCGAAAACTCGAATTGCGATTTTTACCACGTTTCCATTACTTCTCTATACATTACCATGCATTTTAAGGAAAGTAAGATCATACTATAACAATCAGTTTTACAAATAAACAATTCTCATATAAATTCTCAGAAATAACAACAAACCCTTTTTAAACGTCTTAAACTTCTTAATTTAAAACCAGGGCTTTTAAAGCAGTTAATATAGCCATTGACGTCTAATCGTTTCCGGGCCTAGAAAGCTAATTTATGACGCCAGACAACCCTGGGCAAAAGAGATATCGCATGGTTTGTTCCACAAAATCCTTTGATATCTGTTCATCGGTACTGGATGTGTATCGTAAAAGTTTGCAGAGGTTTTTAACTTTTGTACCCTCGTGAACAGTTTGTTGTAGGTAAAAAGCGTAATGCTACGATCCATAAACTTTCTTTTCTGAGAATTGTGGTCGTTACTTTTGGGATTATATGAAAGAGGAGAGAACTAAGGGAAAATTAAATGGCGAAATAAAATTTTGAAAATTTTAATCTTCAAAAAATATGCAAGCAGCAAATCCCTGCAACCTAGCATCGCTTTTCAACAATTTATCTGTAATGTGCATATATTTTTGGTATCTCAAAACTGTATATTAAAATATCTGATGTGGGCAGTACATGATACTCCCTACATAATGAAAGTACTTTGCTTCCTTCAATGCAAAATAATGATGACCGAGATCCACGCCACAATGATTTTTACGTTGAAAAGTATAGTAGCATAGGACTCTTTTCTAGATGACAACATGTAAAATTATTTTAAAGTGCCAAATTCACTTATTTCTCCCAAATATAACTTGACAATTGGAAATATTGCAAACGTCTGTTAAGCAATATAATCTATTATATTAAAATATGTTAATTATAATTTCATCAATTTATCATCATTTTCGTAACTTTAGAGTCATTTTTGGCAATTTGGCGACATATTTTTCCAGCCACAATTTGGCCCCACATGAAATATTCGACACGTGGGCTGTATTTTGACAAATGAGTTGCCAATGTCGCAAAATTTTTCTCCAAATGTTACATATCTGATGATATTTACTATTGTCTAATTTTATGTATTTTAGATATATTTATTTGAAAACGGTATCTTGACAGTATCTCGTCAAGCTAGAGTTCTAAAGTTTGTATCATGCGTTATAGAATAAATTGATTAATGAATAATTATTAATTTAATATTTGTGAATGTTTGACTTTCTTTATGATTTTCTTTAAAAATTCATTCGAAAATTTGGGGTCTTCTCAACATTTGATTGCGTTTAAAATCAATAGGGTTCCAGTACTCACAGATCGTAATAATCGTACCAAATTACGTCCAAAGTACTCCATTCCTTTATGAGATATCGCATCCACAGACATCGCCTCAATAACGTTCGATTCAAATTCAGAAATGCTTGAAACGTAACCTTCCGCCAAAAACTCGAATTCGAGTTTTCGATCCCGTCCCAATAGTTTCCCCATATTACTATATATATAGGGAAGGCAATAAATCCTTAATCGTCCCAAAAACTTTGTAAAGAAAGGTCGCTGAATATAAACGTTAGGTATATCTATAGCAAATTAGGAATTCTCGATCGGATAAGTGATTACAGAACCCCTAGCGGAAAAGTTAAAACGTTAGGATAACAATCTTATTAACAAAATAAAAAAAATGTCAATTGAAAAGTTGTTGAGGATTATCAAATTCGTAGGAATCGAAAATAGAGCTGTTAGAGAAAACATTTGCTCGACATAATATGATTATTGGCGAATAGCCATACTATTCAGGACTGCAAAAATAAGCAACACTTAATGCTCAGGATTCAAATGCACAGTCCACGGTCCGTGGAGGTAAATATAAGGAGTTAAAACTTCATATTAAGAAAATGCCAATATCGTTTGAGACAATAATTCATGTGGCGCTGGGATAATATAAGTAGTCCCGCATTGTATGTATTTCAATGGCGAAAGGCCTAAAATATTTATTTAAACTGTCAATTTCGGAAAAATAAATTAGTAGCGCAATAAAAATTAGAACTGAAACAATAAAAAATATTCCTACATATTCAAAATTATTTTTACCTTTCAATTTATTTTTATTTCCATATGTTCTGTACTTTATCCTAGAACTATGAAAAAATACTGATTAATTATACTCATGATTAGGGAAACTTTATTTAAAATTAAATTCCACATACATATACTATACTACCTCTCTGTTGTGTCAACTAACAATAGCAGCTACTTTGATAACACGAGCGACACCTAGATATAATTGTCAAAGCATTATGGCATTTTCAAGAGTTTCTCCATAGGAGTTTCATCCCCTTCTTTCTAACTCTATGGTACAGTCTATATATATATTTTTAGAAGTACGTAGTATATATATATTATGTAGTATACATACTTTTAGAACAGATATTCTTCAGAAAATAAAATTTCCAAATATTCCAATTTAGTTCTTTTAAAAGTTCATTTACATGGGATTTCTCTGATATCAACTGATCCACAATAATGACAAGATCTCCACAATGTACTGGAGGTATCCTCCACAAAATCTCCACAATGTACTCAATTTGTCCCCTCCACACTCAAGTTGAATATCGCTACAATAAGGTTTATGAAATACTAAATGAAAACGATGTCTTGAAATGATGTTTTGAACTAGAAAAAGGAAAATTAATAACTTTTATTTTTGGCACACTAATGTTGTTTTATTATTAAAACAAACACTTATTTATATTATTTTAATCTATTTGCATATAGTTTTGCGCTAAAACATTTGAATCAGCAGCATAATTCAATGCAGTATCATCAGCAAAACACGTTAATTTTCCATTTAATTCTAAATTACAGAAATCATGAAATCATTAGTAACACCTAAAAGTAATAACGGTCCTAATACAAAGTCTTGAGGAACACCGCAAGTAAGTTTTTTTTAATTTCCACTAGAATGAATCTGTTCTAACGCATTGTTGTCTTCCATTAATTTAAATGCAGTTTACATGGATACGTCTGGCGTCAAGTTTCAATTTACCCCGCGGCCCCCTTTTTGACGTGTCACTGACAATGGGAGGGCCCTCTCAAAACTAATGGGATCCAAAGCAACAGAAGTTTTGCCTTTGGAGAATTTTAATCTTAATCTACGAAAAACGAGAAACAATTGAAAAAACAACCAAAAAACAGTCCAGTATTATTACATGTAATATCGTGCCGACATCTCAATGAAACAGCCCTGCAATGTAACAAAGCGACAAACACGCGATATTGCAACAGCACGAAAAAGGTCCAAGTGTCATTGGAACTATACCGCAACAGCCCATAAACGTCCCAAATGTGACGGGACGTTAATGGATCATTGCGACGTCTACAGAACATAGCTGGGACCATGTGTGCTGTATGGGAGGACGCGACTGAAAGAGTGACACACGTCACTCGTGTGAACCAGCCCTTAGACAATGATCTACAACTTCGTAATTGGCGTTTTTCGTCTATCTCGCTTTAGTAACTTTTTTTAACTTTGCAATTCTGCTCTAGGACGCTACATCCAACTTTATTCGATCGGACATAATCACTTTATTACAAATAAACATAGAGTGTAAACACACGGACTTTTTCTTACACAGTTATTGAAGTGCTTACTTATTTTCTTTTGAACCCTGCGTAATCTTTCGCAAAAGACAAAAGCAAACTACGACTAAGTCAGTTGTACTCTTCAACAATCCTGAAATAAATTCTCAAAATTGGTGACAATTCCTTTGAAACCGTCCTAAATCTCTTAATTTAAAACCAAGGCTTTTAAAGCGGTTGATATTTCTATCTAATCGTTTCCGGGCCTATAAAGCACATTTATGGCAACCCGAGAAACCTGGACAAAAGAGATATTGCGAATTTTGTTCCATAAAATCCTTTGATATCTGTTTATTGGTACAGGATGTGTTTCGCTACAGTTTACAAAGGCTTTTAACTTTTGCACACTCATCAACCATTTGTTGGAAAATGTGTAGTGCTATGAGCCGTAAAATTTCTTTACTGAGAATTGTGGTCATTACTTTTAGAGTTATATTTAAGAAGAGTAAACTAAGGAAATATTAGGATATTTTTTTTAGATATATTAATCTTTAAAATAACGAGAGCAGCATGCCCTTGCAAGCCAGCACCATTTTCTTTTGAGTAATTTATCTTAATGTACATAGCTTTGTCTCTTAAAAGTGCGTATAAAATTAATTTGTAATTTTAACACTCTCCAACATAGTTGAAAAGTGTTTATGACCTTGTTCATTCTGTCTGTCTGCCTGTCCGTTAGCACGATAACTGCCGTAAAAGTGACTTTATCGAAATGAAATTTTATTATATTGTTAAGACGGTCTGTAGGTCATATGGGAACAAAAATGAATAACATCACCCAATTAATTTCGGATTTAACCCGGTTGAACAAATGAAATGCATTGAACCCTATGGGACCTAATTTTTCGAACATTTTTTAAGCGAAGTTAAAATTCACAAATTGCTTCGAAAATTTTAGAAAATATTTAAATTATCACATGAAATGTGGAAAAAAAATTCAGCAAAATATGTTAGGTAGTTTTTTTTTAAATAAAAATTGTTTAATATAGGGAGAAAAACAAATTCAATTAAATTCTGACTCTTGCTATATTCTCCAGAAAGAAAACAAAGATATATTTTATAATAAATACCTTTCCAAAAGATTCATTATTCTATTTATCTTGCCCATGAGTACATTATTTTCAAAAATCATAACCAAGTTGGTTGTATAGTATAAAAATAGAATCTGTACCGTTATAAGTAGAAATGGACGAATAACACTTTTATCGAATTCGTACAAAAATGTGTTTAACGTCATGCATGGAGATTCTGATTAAAGATTTTTAATAATAGTCAATTATTGGTTGTCTTTATTTTTTTTAAAGTGTCATTTTGAAAACAAAATGTTTAAACATTCGAGAGCATTACCCTGATCCAATCTCGCTGAAAGTCAAAATGGCCCTTTTATTGACCGATTATATAAATTACACCAAATTTCCTTTATGTCGCTCAATTTGTTTCACAAATATCTTAGCCACTGGCATCATTCGAAAAATGGTCGATTCATATTCAGGGATGCCCGAAACGCTTAAGCCATCCAGCCGCGATAATTCACGATACTTAAGTCCTCCCACTAAGCCAGATCCTTAAAATAGTATAATGTTAACAAACTCTAAAATTTTTCGTACATCTTTTTAATTCATCATAAAATATGAAGAAAAGTATTCGGCTCTGTTTTGATACATAATTTTTCGTAATGAAAAATTTACATATTTTAAAACGTAAAGGTTTTATTATTTTTGTAAAAGAAGCACGAATATTTATAAAGCTCATGGCTGCTTTTAACAGTTTTATATTTCAGACCTCTTATGTGAACTGCTATAATTCCTGAAAATTTGGTTTCTAGAGCTTTAATATGCAGTTTTAACAGTTTACGCTCGTACGTGTTACCTTTAATTCCCCGATTTACGATCGCTTTCGGACCTTTTATTTACCGTTAAATCTTTTATATCTGCGTGGAAGTTTGACTACAAAACCATTCCGTTTCCCTACTTAAAGCAGTAAAAAATTCCAATTCATTTATTTCCATGCTTCCTTTTTATTGTGCGGCTATAAAAAGGATAAAACCTTAAACCGTTTTGTTTTAAATCAGTCTAAATCTGTTTAACTTTTTTTTTCTATCTTTTCTTTCAGGCGCACCAACTTTAAGTGAAGCTAAAGAACTCCAGAGACAACTAATTGGGATTCTTGAGGCAGGTGGTATGAATTTGCATAAGTGATGTAGAAGTAGCCCAGAGGTTTCATCATATCCTAAGAAACATTGTAAATTTTCCAAACCTGACGTGACCAAAGCCTTGGGAGTTTCAGGAAAATCTACTAACGATTGTTTTTCCTCTGGCGTAAAAATGGAGATTAACACTTCTCATACAAAAAGAACTGTGCTGTCTACTATCGCGAGAATCTTTGATTCATTGGGACTATTAGGCCCAATAGTTGCTAAGGCCAAAATATTTATGTAAAGACTGCGGTTATTAAAAATTGACGGGGGTGAAAAACTTCCTGTTAAGGAAACTCAAGAGTGGCAATAGTTCTTCTCGTCATTGCAAACTCTGCATAACCTCAACATCGAAAGAGGCATAGTGATTAAGAATGCAATTGTGATTGAACTCACTGCTGACTCATCAGAGTGTGCCTATGGCGCAGCAGTTTAGTGCAAATCCAGTACCACTTACGGACAGGTGACAGTAAAATCGGTTGCAAGTAAATCCAGAGTGATTCCCATCAACAGAACAACTATCTCCAGATTAGATTTGTGCGCAACAGTCTTATTAGTTCGCCTTAAGGTTAAATGTGTCCAGAGTGTATTATTGGAGTGACTATATGATAGTTCTTTGGTGGATATTAAAAGGACTCTTCAGATCATTTGTGAGTTGCAGGGTAGCTACAATGCAAGAACTGACATCTATTCCACAATGACATCATGTTTCATCAAACCAGAATCTTGCTGGCCTTATCTCACAAGGACTGGATCCAGAGAAAGCGTTTCACAATAGCCTTTGGTGGCATGGTCCTGTGTTTCTTACTAAAATTTACTATCCATATCAAACGATATCTGTATCAGAGCAACAAAATAACAATAATTGTGAGCTTAAAAACTTTACAATTAGAGACTAATAATTGCTTATCTGTATTGAGTGTTTCTGTTAATATTATAAGCGTTATTTGCAAATTTTTAATAATTGTAGAAGCAAGTTAAGTAAAAATGTTGGTCCCTTGGATTCTACGGAACTGAGGAAAACAGAAACCTGTCTTCTGAAGCATATTCAGCAGGAGTAGTTTAGCAAGGAGGTAAACAGCTTGAAGAAAAAATATGACGTACATAACAAAAATTAAGTGAGAAGCCTCCATTCCTTTAATGACAAAGAAGGACTGCTACAAGTTGGTGGCAGGCTAACTAACCTTTTGCTTACGGGTGGGATAGAGTCTATCCCAAACGAAGAACCTCCCAAAAAGACAGGTGTTTGACATACCCTATCCCAAACAGTCTCTATCCCCCTTTGCAGGCATTGGCGTCCTTGGACGCCAATGTCTTTTTGGGAAGTTCTTCGTTTGGGATGGACGTTATCCCACCTGTAAGCAAAAGGTTAATAGCAACTTGAGTGCAGATAAAAAATTTCCTATTTTGCTACCCTCTAAACATAAAGCAGCTCGTCTAATGTTAAATCATTACCACCAAAAATATTTGCATTTAAAACCTCAGTCATTGCTCTTTCGGGTGCGACAAAAATTTTGGCCCTTAAATGGACGTGCTATGTGTAGAAAGGTAGTATACAACTGTATATTCTATTTTAAAGTGAAACCCACTGTTTATGAACAACTCATGGGTTCTCTTCCCAAAGAAAGAGTGACAGAAACACTATCCCTTTAATTGTTCAGGGGTCAATTTTCAAGCCCTTTTTTCATAAAGTATAAAAATCGATGAAAGGGCATTCATCACAAAATCTATGTATCAATATTTGTACGTTTTGTTACCAGATCTATGCATCTAGGTTTAGTAACTGCGCTGACCTCTCAAGCATTTATAGCTACAATGAAACGCCTTTTTGCTAGAAGGGGAAAATGCTCCAACTTATATTCGTATAACGCAAAAAAATTTGTAGGAAATAATTTTGAATTGAAAAGATTACATGATATGGTTAGAATTTCAGATAATGTTCTGCCTGGCCATTTATCTGGCGAAGGTATAAACTGGAAGTTCCTTCCACCCAGGGCTTCAAACTTTAGAAGTCTTAGGGAGGCAGGAGTCCTCAGATATCATCTGAGGCGGGTTGTGGAAAACTCAAACTTGACTTACGAGGAATTCTTAACTTTGATTACTCAAATCTAGAGTATATTAAATTCGCGACCTCTAGTTCCATTATCTTCATATATAGATGATTTGAGGACTTTGACTCCGGGACATTTTCTTATTGGAAGACTGATAAATTCCATTGTAGAACCGAACTTAACGGACATTCCTGAAAACAAGTTGAGTTTTTGGCAGAAAATGACTAAAATGGTTCAAGTAGTCTGGAAAAAGTGGAGTAACGTGTTTATATAACTAATTTACAGAAAAGGACAAAATGGTTCTTTGGAAGGGATGTTAAGTTAGGTAGTTTAATGATTGTGAAAGAGGATAATATAACAGTTTGTAATTGTCCATTAAGTAGAATTATGCACATCTTTTCAGGTAAAGGCAATAAAATTCGCGTAGTGACAGTGAAAACTCAACGAGATCTTTTTAAGGGACCCATTTCAAAAATGTGTTTATTGCCAATAGAAAAGTGAATATTCTGTATATTTTTGTATTTTATTTAAATATAACAGCTATAGTTGTATAATTGTTGAAATTTTCATGTGTCTACTCTTTAAAATGTTTATTATTGGAGTTAATTTGAATTCTGTATCATATTGAATATGTTTACAAATTACAAATATTTGAATGTTATACCTAACATTGCAATGCCTAACAGCATGTTGGCATCTGTAGCGTAGTAAAAATAAGTGAAAAAACACCTTGAGGTGGAACTAATTGCAACAAAAATGATTCATGTTGTAAATGGTAGGTAACACGCTCTTAATCAACATATTAAAAATATACATCCGTACTGTTGCGCAAAATGCGTTTTTTTTTTCTTTTTTGCCGCCACCTTGAAAAAATATGAAAAAATCACGAAAAACTTTCAAACATCACAAAAAGTCATGTGTGATATCAAATTACAGGAAATTTCATGCTGAAAAAGAATATGATAGTGGTTTAAAAAAACAAAAGGAAATAACAAAATGGTGGCCGAAAAACTAAAAGCTTTTTCAGTTTTGAAAAACATATTTTTATTAATCTAAGCGGCTTAAAAATCCTAGGTAGCTTTAACTTCGTTCACGATTTTTAAAAAAATGTTAAATTAAAAAAAATATTAAAATTTTGATTAATGTGAAATTTTAAATTTAAATAATCAAAATCTAAAATTTGAAAAAGTTATACAATAAAAGGAGTTTTTATAATATAAAATCATATTTATTTCATCAAAATCAAATCTCATCTTCATCTAAATCAAAACCGTCTCCTGTGTTTGTTCAGTCCTTTCCACAACAGTTTTTACTAACTACTGAACATGGAAGTCCATATCGGCGACATGTACATTTCATGGTGTTACATGGTTCTTCAACTGTAGTTTGGCAATCACGTTTAATCATATTTAAGAGTATGTCTGGTGCTTTGCTCAAGTCTGTTAATATCGGCTGAAATTCTCCATCAACCAAGTGCCAACCCCATAGTGTAGGATCAGGGATTGGCATATTAAGATTTTCCAAATAAAACGCTGCAAATGCACTCGAAGTAGATGGTATTTCGCTGCATTTTGTGTTGGAGGCAAACGAGGTATATCAAATTATTATTTAGCTGAAGCTATTTTCCTAATGTATTGTTCATAACGAAGCACATTTAGGTTGCTTGTGTTGATGTTACCTCCACATAGTAACACAATAACTTTACAGCCAATTTCGACCAAATTTTCCTTAGTAACATCTTCGAATGATCCAAAATGGGAAGCCCATTCGCATAAGATTTTGGATTTTATGATATTCTTGAAAGTAGAAGATTTACTTTTGTCAAATAACGCACTGGTGGTGTCACACCCTGTTAATGCGTGAACAAAAAGTAAATTTTAGCAAGTCTCCTCTCCAATAGATCTTTGCATGGCTTGAATGTTACGAACTTTATCAGATTATGTGGCAGACTGCATTAAAATGTTCTTAGAAGAATGATATAGTAGTAGGATTAAAATATCTGTATCATCAGCTACTACAGTGACAGGTTTTTCCTTGGCTATGTTTAAATCTTCTTTGACGACTTGTGTGTCTGCATCACCTTCTGTATGAATGACAGAATGACCTCTTCCTTGAAAATAACTCCCCAGTATATTGATAAAGCGTTGTTTGTTTGTAGAGTTAGAAAGAAATTTGTTTTTCTTGATGATCACAGGCGAATTTTCATCAAAGACTACTACAACAGACTACTCTTTCATGCGCAATCTGTGCTCCATATCTTTTATATTTGGTTTTTCATACTCATCAAAAAGTATTGTCACTTTTTCATACCTTCTGTTGACATACGATGAAATACAACAGTCTCATTCCCAGAAAAGTACTTCCTACGTTCTTGATGGTGGTGCATTAATTCACCAGTTACCATGGTCCGCTTCTGCAACATTTGGCGATGTCATAAGGCAACACGAATCGTATGTCAACAGAAGGTATGGAAAAGTGACAATAGTGTTTGGTGGGTACGAAAAACCAAATATAAAAGATATGGAGCACAGATTGCGCATGAAACACTCGTCTGTTGTAGTAGTCTTTGATGAAAATTCACCTGTGATCATCAAGAAAAACAAATTTCTTTCTAACTCCACAAACAAACAACGCTTTATCAATATACTGGGGAGTTATTTTCAAGGAAGAGGTCATTCCGTCATTCATACAGAAGGTGATGCAGACACACTAATCGTCAAAGAAGCTTTAACCATAGTCAAGGAAAAACATGTCACTGTAGTAGCTGATTATACTGATATTTTAATCCTACTACTATATCATTCTTTTAAGCACTCTGCCACACAATCTGATAAAGTTCATGACATTCAAGCCATACAAAGATCTATTGGAGAGGAGGCTTGATAAAATTTACTTTTTGTTCACGCATTAACAGGGTGTGGCACCACCAGTGCGTTATTTGGCAAAAGTAAATCTTCTGCTTTCAAGAATATCATAAAATCCAAAATCTTATGCAAATGGGCTTCCCATTTTGGATCATCCGAAGATGTTACTAAGAAAGATTTGGTCGAAATTGGCTGTAAAGTTATTGTGTCGCTAAATGGAGGTAACATCGACACAAGCAAACTAAATGTGCTTCGTTATGAATAATACATTAATAAAATAGATTCAGCTAAAAAATAATTTGATATTGCTCGTTTGCCTCCAACACAAAATGCAGCGAAATACAATCTACTTCGGGTGCATTTGCAGTGTTTTATTTGGAAAAATCTTAATAAGCCAAATCCTAATCCTACATTATGGGGTTGGCAGTTGGTTGATGGAGAATTTCAGCCGATATTAACAGACTTGAGCCCAGAACCAGACAAACGCTTAAATATGATTAAATGTGCCTGCCAAACTACAGTTGAAGAACCATGTAACACCATGAAATGTACATGTCGCCGATATGAAATTCCATGTTCAGTAGTTTGTGAAAACTGTTGTGGAAAGGACTGTACAAACACAGGAGACAGTTTTAATTTAGATGAAGATGAGATTTGATTTTGATAAAATAAATATGATTTTATATTATAAAAACCCCTTTTATTGTATAACTTTTTCAAATTTTAGATTTTGTTTAATATGAAATTTTATCTTTAAATAATAAAAATTTTATTTATTTGTTTTAATTTAACATTTCTTTAAAAATTGTGAGTGAGGTTAATGTTACCTAGGATTTTTAAGCCGCTTAGATTAATAAAAAGATATTTTTCAGCACTGCAAAAGCTTTCAGTTTTTAGGCCACCATTTTGTAATTTCGTTTTCTTTTTTTAAACCAATATCATATTCTGTTTTAGCATTAAATTTCCTGTAATTTGATACCACGCATGATTTTTTGTGATTTTTTAACATTTTTTGTGATTTTTTCATGTTTTTTCAAGATGGCGGCAAAAAAACGCATTTTGCGCAACAGTACGGATGTATATTTTTAGTATGTTGATTAGGAGCGTGTTATCTACCATTTACAACAAGAATCATTTTTGTTGCAATTAGTGCCATCTCTAACACTATTTCTACCACACTACTGCGCAAGTGCTCGAGACAAGAGTACGAGTGAGAAGCTCGAAGAGTGTTGAGCGAGCCAAGTGTTGTTATGTATGGCCTGAGATTTTGTGTATGTGAGATTTTGTGTATATAAATTTTAAAATAAAACTTAAGTGTTAAAAAATACAATCGATGTGTATTGTGTTATTGAGAAACTGAACCAGAACATTACACCATTAATTTAAATATTTTTTAGAATGCTTTGAATAACAACGTCATTTAAAATACTATAAGAATTTGCACATGATTGTGAAATTTAAGTTGCACATTCCGTACGAAGAACGGATATACTGCTAATGTACAATATAAAGAAACTTAAAATTCACCATAATTTGCAAATTCCTATCTGTACTATTAAAACGAGCCCGCGTATGTACTTGTATATAACAGCTATTCCGAAGTCTGTACTTGGCCTAAAAATCCACGATTTTTTTTAAATGTTGCTGTCGAATGAACATGGGCCCGAAACTTTCAAAAATTGTAATACATTTTTAAATATTTGTAAACAAAAAATCCCTCCAATCTGGTGGTAAAAAGAAGGGGGCCAGGAAAAAGCTATTTCCTACTACAAAAATAAAGTTAGAATCTCAGTTTTGATTTGAACGGGAAACAGATAAATTTTAAAGGCCCTCTAGTAACCGGAATTTTGATAAATTCGATTATTCTTGTAAAAAATTTCAAATATCGCAAAAAAAAAAAAATGAAACGTAAAATACACTGAGAACGAACAAATTGTCGGGACCCCAGATGACGAATCTCGCTCGGCGCGAACTGCGAATGCGAAAACATTTGTCTCTTCACAGATTACAGACGCCTCTGTAAAGGGAGTTAAAATTCAGAAATCAAATTCATGAGTTTAACAGATAGATATTTGATTTTTTAAATATAATATTGCAATGTTATTATAAGCATGCCCTGCAAAAAATCACTGTGTTTCGATAAAAACTTTAATATTCTGCGTATTGACTCAAAATTAAAATTTCGTAAAAAAAATTTTCGAGGACTGTCTTTAAAATTGACTTAAATTCCATTGTACTCAAAGTGTAGTCACGCGAAGAAACTAAATCGAACTTTATATACGAATGCTTATAGTGAAATGACCGCGATCTACTAAATAGAATACAAATTAGAAAATTTAAATATTTAGACAAATGCGCGTACTCAGTTTCTTTAAAACATTCAGTAGCACTAGCTCCAAATTTATTTATATCCCAAAAAAAATGATTCACGTATTTTAATTTGGATGCAAAAAGGGTGAAAATTTATATTTTTTCACATTCCTGTGCGTATACTGCACATCATTATAAAGAGAAAGAAATAGCAAATAAGCCCTTAAATGCTACATTTCAATTTGGAGTTTTATATTATATATATATAAAAGGGAAAAATCAAATTTAATATTTTCAATTTTCTGGTATAATATATATATTTCAAATTTTTAATAATTTATATCTGATTTAACCTCTTTGTATATAATTCTAAATTAAAATATAGCATTCAAGGACTTCTTGGTACTTTTTTTTCATATTTTTTTAAAATGAAGAATTAAATGGTTCTTAATCTCAGTTTTGTTTGTGAATCGGACGTTTTGGGGGCTAAAGTGAATGGACAGTGGATACTTCAGATTTGTTAATGGCGAATTCTATCCTCACCTCATGGCGAGTATTTTTTTTTTATAAGTCTCATCTTTAAGTTTAAATAGATTAATTAGGATCTTCAGAATGTGAGCTGGTTGGCTCAGTGGTCATGTTGTCTGTTTCCAATTCCACAGGCTGTGGGTTCGAGTCAATCCACTCATATTGAGTTTTTGGTTTCTATGCTTTTTCTAATCAGTCTCTTCGTTAAGTTTAAATAGATTAATTAGGATCTTCAGAATGTGAGCTGGTTGGCTCAGTGGTCATGTTGTCTGTTTCCAATTCCACAGGCTGTGGGTTCGAGTCAATCCACTCATATTCAGTTTTTGGTTTCTATGCTTTTTCTAATCGGTCTCTTCGTTAAGTTTAAATAGATTAATTAGGATCTTCGGAATGTGAGCTGGTTGGCTCAGTGGTCATGTTGTCTGTTTCCAATTCCACAGGCTGTGGGTTCGAGTCAATCCACTCATATTTGGTTTCTATGCTTTTTCTAATCAGTCTCTTCGTTAAGTTTAAATAGATTAATTAGGATCTTCAGAATGTGAGCTGGTTGGCTCAGTGGTCATGTTGTCTGTTTCCAATTCCACAGGCTGTGGGTTCGAGTCAATCCACTCATATTGAGTTTTTGGTTTCTATGCTTTTTCTAATCGGTCTCTTCGTTAAGTTTAAATAGATTAATTAGGATCTTCAGAATGTGAGCTGGTTGGCTCAGTGGTCATGTTGTCTGTTTCCAATTCCACAGGCTGTGGGTTCGAGTCAATCCACTCATATTGAGTTTTTGGTTTCTATGCTTTTTCTAATCAGTCTCTTCGTTAAGTTTAAATAGATTAATTAGGATCTTCAGAATGTGAGCTGGTTGGCTCAGTGGTCATGTTGTCTGTTTCCAATTCCACAGGCTGTGGGTTCGAGTCAATCCACTCATGTTGAGTTTTTGGTTTCTATGCTTTTTCTAATCGGTCTCTTCGTTAAGTTTAAATAGATTAATTAGGATCTTCAGAATGTGAGCTGGTTGGCTCAGTGGTCATGTTGTCTGTTTCCAATTCCACAGGCTGTGGGTTCGAGTCAATCCACTCATATTGAGTTTTTGTTTTCTATGCTTTTTCTAATCGGTCTCTTCGTTAAGTTTAAATAGATTAATTAGGATCTTCAGAATGTGAGCTGGTTGGCTCAGTGGTCATGTTGTCTGTTTCCAATTCCACAGGCTGTGGGTTCGAGTCAATCCACTCATATTGAGTTTTTGGTTTCTATGATTTTTCTAATCAGTCTCTTCGTTAAGTTTAAATAGATTAATTAGGATCTTCAGAATGTGAGCTGGTTGGCTCAGTGGTCATGTTGTCTGTTTCCAATTCCACAGGCTGTGGGTTCGAGTCAATCCACTCATATTGAGTTTTTGGTTTCTATGCTTTTTCTAATCGGTCTCTTCGTTAAGTTTAAATAGATTAATTAGGATCTTCAGAATGTGAGCTGGCTGGCTCAGTGGTCATGTTGTCTGTTTCCGATTCCACAGGCTGTGGGTTCGAGTCAATCCACTCATATTCAGTTTTTGGTTTCTATGCTTTTTCTAATCGGTCTCTTCGTTAAGTTTAAATAGATTAATTAGGATCTTCAGAATGTGAGCTGGTTGGCTCTGTGGTCATGTTGTCTGTTTCCAATTCCACAGGCTGTGGGTTCGAGTCAATCCACTCATATTGAGTTTTTGGTTTCTATGCTTTTTCTAATCGGTCTCTTCGTTAAGTTTAAATAGATTAATTAGGATCTTCAGAATGTGAGCTGGTTGGCTCAGTGGTCATGTTGTCTGTTTCCAATTCCACAGGCTGTGGGTTCGAGTCAATCCACTCATATTGAGTTTTTGGTTTCTATGCTTTGTCTAATCGGTCTCTTCGTTAAGTTTAAATAGATTAATTAGGATCTTCAGAATGTGAGCTGGTTGGCTCTGTGGTCATGTTGTCTGTTTCCAATTCCACAGGCTGTGGGTTCGAGTCAATCCACTCATATTGAGTTTTTGGTTTCTATGCTTTTTCTAATCGGTCTCTTCGTTAAGTTTAAATAGATTCATTAGGATCTTCAGAATGTGAGCTGGTTGGCTCTGTGGTCATGTTGTCTGTTTCCAATTCCACAGGCTGTGGGTTCGAGTCAATCCACTCATATTGAGTTTTTGGTTTCTATGCTTTTTCTAATCGGTCTCTTCGTTAAGTTTAAATAGATTAATTAGGATCTTCAGAATGTGAGCTGGTTGGCTCAGTGGTCATGTTGTCTGTTTCCAATTCCACAGGCTGTGGGTTCGAGTCAATCCACTCATATTGAGTTTTTGGTTCCTATGCTTTTTCTAATCGGTCTCTTCGTTAAGTTTAAATAGATTAATTAGGATCTTCAGAATGTGAGCTGGTTGGCTCAGTGGTCATGTTGTCTGTTTCCAATTCCACAGGCTGTGGGTTCGAGTCAATCCACTCATATTGAGTTTTTGGTTTCTATGCTTTTTCTAATCGTTCTCTTCGTTAAGTTTAAATAGATTAATTAGGATATTCAGAATGTGAGCTGGTTGGCTCAGTGGTCATGTTGTCTGTTTGCAATTCCACAGGCTGTGGGTTCGAGTCAATCCACTCATATTGAGTTTTTGGTTTCTATGCTTTTTCTAATCGGTCTCTTCGTTAAGTTTAAATAGATTAATTAGGATCTTCAGAATGTGAGCTGGTTGGCTCAGTGGTCATGTTGTCTGTTTCCAATTCCACAGGCTGTGGGTTCAAGTCAATCCACTCATATTGAGTTTTTGGTTTCTATGCTTTTTCTAATCGGTCTCTTCGTTAATTTTAAATAGATTAATTAGGATCTTCAGAATGTGAGCTGGTTGGCTCAGTGGTCATGTTGTCTGTTTTCAATTCCACAGGCTGTGTGTTCGAGTCAATCCACTCATATTGAGTTTTTGGTTTCTATGCTTTTTCTAATCGGTCTCTTCGTTAAGTTTAAATAGATTAATTAGGATCTTCAGAATGTGAGCTGGTTGGCTCAGTGGTCATGTTGTCTGTTTCCAATTCCACAGGCTGTGGGTTCGAGTCAATCCACTCATATTGAGTTTTTGGTTTCTATGCTTTTTCTAATCGGTCTCTTCGTTAAGTTTAAATAGATTAATTAGGATCTTCAGAATGTGAGCTAATTGGCTCAGTGGTCATGTTGTCTGTTTCCAATTCCACAGGCTGTGGGTTCGAATCAATCCACTCATATTGAGTTTTTGGTTTCTATGCTTTTTCTAATCGGTCTCTTCGTTAAGTTTAAATAGATTAATTAGGATCTTCAGAATGTGAGCTGGTTGGCTCAGTGGTCATGTTGTCTGTTTCCAATTCCACAGGCTGTGGGTTCGAGTCAATCCACTCATATTTAGTTTTTGGTTTCTATGCTTTTTCTAATCGGTCTCTTCGTTAAGTTTAAATAGATTAATTAGGATCTTCAGAATGTGAACTGGTTGGCTCAGTGGTCATGTTGTCTGTTTCCAATTCCACAGGCTGTGGGTTCGAGTCAATCCACTCATATTGAGTTTTTGGTTTCTATGCTTTTTCTAATCGGTCTCTTCGTTAAGTTTAAATATATTAATTAGGATCTTCAGAATGTGAGCTGGTTGGCTCAGTGGTCATGTTGTCTGTTTCCAATTCCACAGGCTGTGGGTTCGAGTCAATCCACTCATATTGAGTTTTTGGTTTCTATGCTTTTTCTAATCAGTCTCTTCGTTAAGTTTAAATAGATTAATTAGGATCTTCAGAATGTGAGCTGGTTGGCTCAGTGGTCATGTTGTCTGTTTCCCATTCCACAGGCTGTGGGTTCGAGTCAATCCACTCATATTGAGTTTTTGGTTTCTATGCTTTTTCTAATCGGTCTCTTCGTTAAGTTTAAATATATTAATTAGGATCTTCAGAATGTGAGCTGGTTGGCTCAGCGGTCATGTTGTCTGTTTCCAATTCCACAGGCTGTGGGTTCGAGTCAATCCACTCATATTGAGTTTTTGGTTTCTATGCTTTTTCTAATCGGTCTCTTCATTAAGTTTAAATAGATTAATTAGGATCTTCAGAATGTGAGCTGGTTGGTTCTGTGGTCATGTTGTCTGTTTCCAATTCCACAGGCTGTGGGTTCGAGTCAATCCACTCATATTGAGTTTTTGGTTTCTATGCTTTTTCTAATCGGTCTCTTCGTTAAGTTTAAATAGATTAATTAGGATCTTCAGAATGTGAGCTGGTTGGCTCAGTGGTCATGTTGTCTGTTTCCAATTCCACAGGCTGTGGGTTCGAGTCAATCCACTCATATTGAGTTTTTGGTTTCTATGCTTTTTCTAATCAGTCTCTTCGTTAAGTTTAAATAGATTAATTAGGATCTTCAGAATGTGAGCTGGTTGGCTCAGTGGTCATGTTGTCTGTTTCCCATTCCACAGGCTGTGGGTTCGAGTCAATCCACTCATATTGAGTTTTTGGTTTCTATGCTTTTTCTAATCGGTCTCTTCGTTAAGTTTAAATATATTAATTAGGATCTTCAGAATGTGAGCTGGTTGGCTCAGCGGTCATGTTGTCTGTTTCCAATTCCACAGGCTGTGGGTTCGAGTCAATCCACTCATATTGAGTTTTTGGTTTCTATGCTTTTTCTAATCGGTCTCTTCATTAAGTTTAAATAGATTAATTAGGATCTTCAGAATGTGAGCTGGTTGGTTCTGTGGTCATGTTGTCTGTTTCCAATTCCACAGGCTGTGGGTTCGAGTCAATCCACTCATATTGAGTTTTTGGTTTCTATGCTTTTTCTAATCGGTCTCTTCGTTAAGTTTAAATAGATTAATTAGGATCTTCAGAATGTGAGCTGGTTGGCTCAGTGGTCATGTTGTCTGTTTCCAATTCCACAGGCTGTGGGTTCGAGTCAATCCACTCATATTGAGTTTTTGGTTTCTATGCTTTTTCTAATCGGTCTCTTCGTTAAGTTTAAATAGATTAATTAGGATCTTCAGAATGTGAGCTGGTTGGCTCAGTGGTCATGTTGTCTGTTTCCAATTCCACAGGCTGTGGGTTCGAGTCAATCCACTCATATTGAGTTTTTGTTTTCTATGCTTTTTCTAATCGGTCTCTTCGTTAAGTTTAAATAGATTAATTAGGATCTTCAGAATGTGAGCTGGTTGGCTCAGTGGTCATGTTGTCTGTTTCCAATTCCACAGGCTGTGGGTTCGAGTCAATCCACTCATATTGAGTTTTTGGTTTCTATGATTTTTCTAATCAGTCTCTTCGTTAAGTTTAAATAGATTAATTAGGATCTTCAGAATGTGAGCTGGTTGGCTCAGTGGTCATGTTGTCTGTTTCCAATTCCACAGGCTGTGGGTTCGAGTCAATCCACTCATATTGAGTTTTTGGTTTCTATGCTTTTTCTAATCGGTCTCTTCGTTAAGTTTAAATAGATTAATTAGGATCTTCAGAATGTGAGCTGGCTGGCTCAGTGGTCATGTTGTCTGTTTCCGATTCCACAGGCTGTGGGTTCGAGTCAATCCACTCATATTCAGTTTTTGGTTTCTATGCTTTTTCTAATCGGTCTCTTCGTTAAGTTTAAATAGATTAATTAGGATCTTCAGAATGTGAGCTGGTTGGCTCTGTGGTCATGTTGTCTGTTTCCAATTCCACAGGCTGTGGGTTCGAGTCAATCCACTCATATTGAGTTTTTGGTTTCTATGCTTTTTCTAATCGGTCTCTTCGTTAAGTTTAAATAGATTAATTAGGATCTTCAGAATGTGAGCTGGTTGGCTCAGTGGTCATGTTGTCTGTTTCCAATTCCACAGGCTGTGGGTTCGAGTCAATCCACTCATATTGAGTTTTTGGTTTCTATGCTTTGTCTAATCGGTCTCTTCGTTAAGTTTAAATAGATTAATTAGGATCTTCAGAATGTGAGCTGGTTGGCTCTGTGGTCATGTTGTCTGTTTCCAATTCCACAGGCTGTGGGTTCGAGTCAATCCACTCATATTGAGTTTTTGGTTTCTATGCTTTTTCTAATCGGTCTCTTCGTTAAGTTTAAATAGATTCATTAGGATCTTCAGAATGTGAGCTGGTTGGCTCTGTGGTCATGTTGTCTGTTTCCAATTCCACAGGCTGTGGGTTCGAGTCAATCCACTCATATTGAGTTTTTGGTTTCTATGCTTTTTCTAATCGGTCTCTTCGTTAAGTTTAAATAGATTAATTAGGATCTTCAGAATGTGAGCTGGTTGGCTCAGTGGTCATGTTGTCTGTTTCCAATTCCACAGGCTGTGGGTTCGAGTCAATCCACTCATATTGAGTTTTTGGTTCCTATGCTTTTTCTAATCGGTCTCTTCGTTAAGTTTAAATAGATTAATTAGGATCTTCAGAATGTGAGCTGGTTGGCTCAGTGGTCATGTTGTCTGTTTCCAATTCCACAGGCTGTGGGTTCGAGTCAATCCACTCATATTGAGTTTTTGGTTTCTATGCTTTTTCTAATCGTTCTCTTCGTTAAGTTTAAATAGATTAATTAGGATATTCAGAATGTGAGCTGGTTGGCTCAGTGGTCATGTTGTCTGTTTGCAATTCCACAGGCTGTGGGTTCGAGTCAATCCACTCATATTGAGTTTTTGGTTTCTATGCTTTTTCTAATCGGTCTCTTCGTTAAGTTTAAATAGATTAATTAGGATCTTCAGAATGTGAGCTGGTTGGCTCAGTGGTCATGTTGTCTGTTTCCAATTCCACAGGCTGTGGGTTCAAGTCAATCCACTCATATTGAGTTTTTGGTTTCTATGCTTTTTCTAATCGGTCTCTTCGTTAATTTTAAATAGATTAATTAGGATCTTCAGAATGTGAGCTGGTTGGCTCAGTGGTCATGTTGTCTGTTTTCAATTCCACAGGCTGTGTGTTCGAGTCAATCCACTCATATTGAGTTTTTGGTTTCTATGCTTTTTCTAATCGGTCTCTTCGTTAAGTTTAAATAGATTAATTAGGATCTTCAGAATGTGAGCTGGTTGGCTCAGTGGTCATGTTGTCTGTTTCCAATTCCACAGGCTGTGGGTTCGAGTCAATCCACTCATATTGAGTTTTTGGTTTCTATGCTTTTTCTAATCGGTCTCTTCGTTAAGTTTAAATAGATTAATTAGGATCTTCAGAATGTGAGCTAATTGGCTCAGTGGTCATGTTGTCTGTTTCCAATTCCACAGGCTGTGGGTTCGAATCAATCCACTCATATTGAGTTTTTGGTTTCTATGCTTTTTCTAATCGGTCTCTTCGTTAAGTTTAAATAGATTAATTAGGATCTTCAGAATGTGAGCTGGTTGGCTCAGTGGTCATGTTGTCTGTTTCCAATTCCACAGGCTGTGGGTTCGAGTCAATCCACTCATATTTAGTTTTTGGTTTCTATGCTTTTTCTAATCGGTCTCTTCGTTAAGTTTAAATAGATTAATTAGGATCTTCAGAATGTGAACTGGTTGGCTCAGTGGTCATGTTGTCTGTTTCCAATTCCACAGGCTGTGGGTTCGAGTCAATCCACTCATATTGAGTTTTTGGTTTCTATGCTTTTTCTAATCGGTCTCTTCGTTAAGTTTAAATATATTAATTAGGATCTTCAGAATGTGAGCTGGTTGGCTCAGTGGTCATGTTGTCTGTTTCCAATTCCACAGGCTGTGGGTTCGAGTCAATCCACTCATATTGAGTTTTTGGTTTCTATGCTTTTTCTAATCAGTCTCTTCGTTAAGTTTAAATAGATTAATTAGGATCTTCAGAATGTGAGCTGGTTGGCTCAGTGGTCATGTTGTCTGTTTCCCATTCCACAGGCTGTGGGTTCGAGTCAATCCACTCATATTGAGTTTTTGGTTTCTATGCTTTTTCTAATCGGTCTCTTCGTTAAGTTTAAATATATTAATTAGGATCTTCAGAATGTGAGCTGGTTGGCTCAGCGGTCATGTTGTCTGTTTCCAATTCCACAGGCTGTGGGTTCGAGTCAATCCACTCATATTGAGTTTTTGGTTTCTATGCTTTTTCTAATCGGTCTCTTCATTAAGTTTAAATAGATTAATTAGGATCTTCAGAATGTGAGCTGGTTGGTTCTGTGGTCATGTTGTCTGTTTCCAATTCCACAGGCTGTGGGTTCGAGTCAATCCACTCATATTGAGTTTTTGGTTTCTATGCTTTTTCTAATCGGTCTCTTCGTTAAGTTTAAATAGATTAATTAGGATCTTCAGAATGTGAGCTGGTTGGCTCAGTGGTCATGTTGTCTGTTTCCAATTCCACAGGCTGTGGGTTCGAGTCAATCCACTCATATTGAGTTTTTGGTTTCTATGCTTTTTCTAATCGGTCTCTTCGATAAGTATAAATAGATTAATTAGGATCTCTAACATGTGAGCTGGTTGGCTCAGTGGTCATTTTGTCTGTTTCCAATTCCACAGGCTGTGGGTTCGAATCAATCCACTCGTATTGAGTTTTTGGTTTCTATGATTTTTCTAATCAGTCTCTTCGTTAAGTTTAAATAGATTAATTAGGATCTCCAACATGTGAGCTGGTTGGCTCAGTGGTCATTTTGTCTGTTTCCAATTCCACAGGCTGTGGGTTCGAATCAATCCACTCGTATTGAGTTTTTGGTTTCTATGATTTTTCTAATCAGTCTCTTCGTTAAGTTTAAATAGATTAATTAGGATCTTCAGAATGTGAGCTGGTTGGCTCAGTGGTCATGTTGTCTGTTTCCAATTCCACAGGCTGTGGGTTCGAATCAATCCACTCGTATTGAGTTTTTGGTTTCTATGATTTTTCTAATCAGTCTCTTCGTTAAGTTTAAATAGATTAATTAGGATCTTCAGAATGTGAGCTGGTTGGCTCAGTGGTCATGTTGTCTGTTTCCAATTCCACAGGCTGTGGGTTCGAGTCAATCCACTCATATTGAGTTTTTGGTTTCTATGCTTTTTCTCATCGGTCTCTTCGTTAAGTTTAAATAGATTAATTAGGATCTTCAGAATGTGAGCTGGTTGGCTCTGTGGTCATGTTGTCTGTTTCCAATTCCACAGGCTGTGGGTTCGAGTCAATCCACTCATATTGAGTTTTTGGTTTCTATGCTTTTTCTAATCGGTCTCTTCGTTAAGTATAAATAGATTAATTAGGATCTCCAACATGTGAGCTGGTTGGCTCAGTGGTCATTTTGTCTGTTTCCAATTCCACAGGCTGTGGGTTCGAATCAATCCACTCGTATTGAGTTTTTGGTTTCTATGATTTTTCCAATCAGTCTCTTCGTTAAGTTTAAATAGATTAATTAGGATCTCCAACATGTGAGCTGGTTGGCTCAGTGGTCATTTTGTCTGTTTCCAATTCCACAGGCTGTGGGTTCGAATCAATCCACTCGTATTGAGTTTTTGGTTTCTATGATTTTTCTAATCAGTCTCTTCGTTAAGTTTAAATAGATTAATTAGGATCTTCAACGTGTGAGCTGGTTGGCTCAGTGGTCATGTTGTCTGTTTCCAATTCCAAAGGCTGTGGGTTCGAATCAATCCACTCGTACTGAGTTTTTGGTTTCTATGATTTTTCTAATCAGTCTCTTCGTTAAGTTTAAATAGATTAATTAGGATCTTCAACATGTGAGCTGGTTGGCTCAGTGGTCATGTTGTCTGTTTCCAATTCCACAGGCTGTGGGTTCGAGTCAATCCGCTCGTGTTGAGTTTTTGGGTTCTATGTTTTTTCTAATCAGTCTCTTCGTTAAGTTTAAATAGATTAATTAGGATCCCCAGAGTGTGAGCTGGTTGGCTCAGTGGTCATGTTGTCTGTTTCCTCTTCCAGAGGCTGTGGGTTCGAGTCAATCCACCTGCGGTGAGACTTTTAGGATTTTCGCAACAAAACATTTTACCTGGCATTAATAAAATATATTTAACTATTAACATTACTAGAACCGGAAATGACGTACAGGAAGTTACGCACCGGAAGTGACGTATAGGAAGTTGCGTACCGGAAGTTACATACCGGAAGTGACGTCACCGGAAGTGACGTCACTTCCGGTACGTAATTTTTTTTTATGCATGCGATGAGTAGAAAAAGAGACACGCCGTTCTCGAAAATGCATAAAATTTCGGGATTTCGTTAACAGGTGTCACGTGGTGCAAAACAAACCCTGCACGAACTTTGGACGAGGAAGGGTGGGAGAGCGACACCGAAGCCAGCAGGCCCGAAGAGAAACCCCACCAGCAACGGTGGAACTCAACCACCGCTCGTCCTCCATCTCGGGCAGATAATTTAGTGAGAAATATAAGAAAGTTACAGAGAAAGAAGAAATACACGAAAGTTTAGAGAAGCAACAACTAAGATGAGTAAACCAGAACCCCCGAACTACCTACCTCGCCCATCTTCAACCACGCTACTCTCTAACGCTATCTCACTATCCAGACGGGAACCGAACTCCGTTCCTAAACCCCCGCAACTTGACGCCCCAAACCTCTCGGCCAAGAGGGCGACGGCCGAAGTTTCTCTTTTAGTATATTTGAGTTCAACATTTTAATATGCCCGTTTAAATAATCTGGAAAAACTCAACTAAAATTTTCCCAAGAGGGAATCGAACTCTGCGGCTGAAGCTCCGAAACTTGACGCCCCAAACCTCTCGGCCAAAAGGCGACGACCGAAGTTTCGCTTTTAACATATTTGAGTTCAACATTTTAATACGTACGTTTAAATAATCTGGAAAAACTCAACTAAAATTTTCCCAAGAGGGAATCGAACTCTGCGGCTGAAGCTCCGAAACTTGACGCCCCAAACCTCTCGGCCCAAAGGCGACGACCGAAGTTTCGCTTTTAACATATTTGAGTTCAACATTTTAATACGTACGTTTAAATAATCTGGAAAAACTCAACTAAAATTTTCCCAAGAGGGAATCGAACTCTGCGGCTGAAGCTCCGAAACTTGACGCCCCAAACCTCTCGGCCAAAAGGCGACGACCGAAGTTTTGCTTTTAACATATTTGAGTTCAACATTTTAATACGTACGTTTAAATAATCTGGAAAAACTCAACTAAAATTTTCCCAAGAGGGAATCGAACTCTGCGGCTGAAGCTCCGAAACTTGACTCCCCAAACCTCTCGGCCAGAAGGCGACGACCTAAGTTTCGCTTTTAACATATTTGAGTTCAACATTTTAATACGTCCGTTTAAATAATCTGGAAAAACGCAACTAAAATTTTCCCAAGAGGGAATCGAACTCTGCGACTGAAGCTCCGAAACTTGACGCCCCAAACCTCTCGGCCAAAAGGCGACGACCGAAGTTTCGCTTTTAACATATTTGAGTTCAACATTTTAATACGTACGTTTAAATAATCTGGAAAAACGCAACTAAAATTTTCCCAAGAGGGAATCGAACTCTGCGGCTGAAGCTCCGAAACTTGACGCCCCAAACCTCTCGGCCAAAAGGCGACGACCGAAGTTTCGCTTTTAACATATTTGAGTTCAACATTTTAATACGTCCGTTTAAATAATCTGGAAAAACGCAACTAAAATTTCCCCAAGAGGGAATCGAACTCTGAAACCCGCAACTTGACACTCAAAACTTCTCGGCCACGAGGGCGACAACCGAAACCTCGACTTTGGTATATTTGAGTTTAACAGTTTAACATGTCCTTTTAAATAATCCGGAAAACACCACTAAAATTGCCGGAGACAGAACCCTCGACAAAAACTTTCGCCCCAGGTTGTTATACCGCGTTACTTTGACGCTGCGCCACGAACAGCGCTGCAAATATCTTTTATTTTAACTATATAAAAATTACACTGGATTGGCGATTGGAAAAAATCTGGGGCAGAACCCACAAAATGCGTTTACAGTGAGGACAGATTTCGCTCTCAACAGACCAGCGAATTCGTTGCTAAACTCTTTAACCATTAGACAGTATAAGTCACAAGAGAGAATGAAATTAAGAGCTATTTAAGTTTTCGTTATGAAAAAATTAAAAAAAAGAGCCACGAAACCCTTGAATGCTACATTTTAGTTTAGAATTATATAAAGAGGATAAAATCAAACTTCTCATCAAAATTTCATTATACTTTATAATAGAAAATTGAAAAAATTACATCAGATTTTGACCTCTTACATATAAAATTCTGAATTGAAATGTAGCATTCAAGGACTTTGGAACCAAACATTTTGGACGTTAGTAAGAGAACCTAAAAGTAGGAGAGATATGATTTTAATAGTGTCAAATCTATTGCAAAATTCGTCAAAATCTACAATAAACAAGAAAGATCAATCATGCATAAATTATTGATTATGAAACACTTTCCAACTTCAATGCAATTTTATTTAAACATCTCTAAAATGCGATACATTCCTCGGTAATATTTTTAAAATTATCATAATACTACAATAATTTATTATATTTGACAACTTCATCGAAAACAAATGAAATTTATTAAAATGACGTCAGCGAAATATAACACGCCTGGCTCTCTCTATAAAAGCAGTATTTCATTCATAAACTTTTTTTCATTCATTTCAGTCATCACAATACTATAATAATTTATTTTATTTAAAAACGTAAGACCATGTAGGTACAAGTAATTAAACTCTATGCTTAAAACTTCATCGAAAAAATCGTCTGCTTTTCTGTGTAAAATCAATGAATATTTCATTCATATCAGCTATATTGCAGACTCCATAAGCTAAATAATTTTGCGTTAACCAAATGCAGCGAATCTTATACAACTCATTCTACATAGTTTGGTGTTTACATTCTCCATAAGTGAAAGCTTCGTTGTAGAAATAATCAAAGTTGGATGATCATTTAAACTGAAATATATTGTAATTGCGTTGTTTCAATATGAAGATGCACTGTATTTAAGCAATAATAAAGCGGTTTTTGGACGGATACAACACTAAATATGAATTAAAAAGAACTTTAAAAATCACGATTTTGACACAAGATGGATGCCATATTTTATTTTGAAGTGGGTCATGCGAACGATCTCTTCATATAATAGTCATGTGATCTTTTCATATAAAAGATGTAATTAATATTTTAATTTTTATTTAAAAAACTACTGAATATATTTTGATGAATTTTTTTTATGTAATTTATGGGATAATTTGAATATTTTCTAAAACTTTTGAAGCAATTTGTGAATTTTAAATCAGCTTAAAAAATATTTGAAAAATTAGGTCCCATAGGGTTCAATGTATTTCATTTTTTCAATCAGGGTTCAATCCAAAACTAATTGGGTGATATTATTCATTTCTATTCCCATATGTCCCACAGACCGTCTAAACAACATACTAAAATTTCATTTTGATAAAGTCATTTTTACGGCAGTTATCTTGCTAACGGACAGGCAGACAGACAGACACAATGAACAATGTCATAAAAACTTTTCAACTACATTGTAAAGTGTTAACAAGAAAGATCAATCATGCATAAGCATTGATTATGAAACACTTTCCAACTGAAATGAAATTTCATTTAAAATTTCTCAAAAATGTGATACATTCAGTGGTGATATCTTTTACATTATCGCAGTACTAAAGTAATTTATTATACTTAAATATTTAAAACTCTATCACAATATAAATCATCTGATTCGCTATGCAAAACCAATGAATATTTCATTCATATAACTTGTATTCCAGACTCCAGAGCTGAATAATTTTGTGTGAAAAAATTCAGCAATTAATATGTAACTCACCTTACAATCGCTTGAGATATTTGCATTCTGCATAATTTAAAATTAGGCTTCGTTGAAGAAATAATAAAAATTTAGGGATCATTTAAAATCACAACTATTGTAATTGCATAGGCACGGAATTTAGATACACAGATAATACACAGATACGCAGATAATATATGTGTGTGTGTGTGTATGTATTCAAAGTATTGGAATCGTGCCGAAGATCGGAACTCGAATTTTCGAAGGATCTACACGGTTTGGGACTTCTAGAACACGAAAAAACTATTTTTAGGAAGACGTCTGTGTGTGTAACGATGTATCTGTGTGTTTTTCTGTGTGTCTGTGAGGATATTGCATCCACTCTAACTGAAAAACTAATGGACAGAATTTCATAAAATTTGGTAGGTTTGTTTTTTGTGGGAAACCCTGATGTTCATTAGATTATAGTACGATTCGTAATAAAAGAATCTGCCTTCTTTGCGAAATAGCCGGCAGAAATTATTTTTATCCACTCTAGCTAAAAACTAATGGACCAAATTTAACAAAATTTAGTGTAGAATATTTCAATAACCTACAAGTGATTTATATACCAAATTTAACAAAATTTGGTATATAAATCACTTGTAGGTTATTCTAGTACGATTCGGGAAAAAGAAACGGGCTGTTTTTGCGAAATGGCCCGCAAAAATCGTTAAATATAAAAATAAAAGACTACGTGTGCTCAATTATATCAGTTAAATTCCTATTTTATACGTGATTTTTAACAACAAAAAGAACAAGACTAACCCCATTACTCCATGACTAACCTTTCTTGAGATATTTTAGCTTTTGCGCGTTTTCGGTACGCCACTTTTGACAATAAGTCCAGCTATCAAATGAGAACCAAATTTAAGTTTAACGTGCAAATTCAACGTCATTTAAAATACTTATGGCTGTTATTTTTGCAGATAAACTGAAATTATTATTGAAGAAATAAAGAGAACGTGAATATGAGTCTGTAGGGAAAGACATGTGCTGCCCACATCAGAATTTTTAACAACATTGCAACAATGATTTACAGAAGTGAACGGGGATTATTTGCAGGCCATTTCGAAAAAAATGTGGGACCTATATTTAAAGATTCACCAAATTTTTGTAGAATAAAATGTTCTACAAATTTAAGCTGTGTACCAAATTTTAACTCTGTAGGACGCAGGAAAGTGCATTAAAAATGCCATCAAATAAGTATATCATGAAGAGTGATATAAAATTAAAAAAAAATTGAAAAAATGTTATCTACCAAATTTATTTTAAAATGTGAAGCCTCTTTCATATGCAAGATAGTTAAACTTTTGGAAAGATATTTATTATATAATGTATCTCTTTTTTCTTTCTGGGGGATATCCCAAAAGTCAGAATTTAATTGAATTTGTTTTTTTCCCTTTATTAAATAATTTTTAATTAAAAAACTACCTAACATATTTTACTGAATTTTTTTTATATATTTTAGGGGGCAATGTGAATATTTCCTAAAAATTTCGAAGCAATTTATGAATTTTAAATTTGCTTAAAAAATGTTTGAAAAATTAGGTCCCATAGGGTTCAATGTATTTCATTTTTTCAACCCGGGTTCAATAAAACACTAATTGGGTGATATTATTTATTTATATTCCCATGGGTCCTACAGACCGTCTGAAAAACATACTAAAATTTCATTTTGATAAAGGCATTTTTACGGCAGTTATCGTGCTAACGGACAGACAGACAGACAGACAGACAGACGGACAGACAAACAGAATGAACAAAGTCATAAACACTTTTCAACTATGTTGTAAAGTGTTAAAAACTACGTCTGCTCAAATGTATCAAATAAATTTTTGTTTTTTACGTAATTTTTGACAATGAAAAGAATAAAAACAACCCCATTACTCCTGTAAGATTAGCCGTTCTCGAGATATTTAAATTTTCTCGCATTTTTGCTACGCTGATTTTAAAAATACGTCCAGTTGCCAAATGAAAACTAAACTTGAATTAAAAGTGTGAATTCAGTGCAATTTAAAAAATTATGCATGTTAGTTAGTGCAGTCCTCAATTTAATGAATTATTAAAGAAATAAAGAGAAAATGAATTTTGTCTGTAGCAAAAGTCATGTGCTGCTCACATGAGATTTTTTATTTTTAAGTGTATATTTGTTGTCATAAATATGTTATACGTCTTGCATAATAAAAGATGTATATCTGTGTGTATGTCTGTATGTGTGCCCGTGTGTGTGTTCGTCTGTGCGATCTGTAGCGGTAAATCTGAACGTAGTATGGACATGTAATTTTGTACACAAGTACTTCTTGGTAGATGATTCACCTCAGCGAGCTTTTTCTTTTTAAATTCTAATTTGTTTTTTAGTTATTTTATGTTTAAACGTGATTTTCACACAAATCAATTCCTTTCTGACTGAAAACAATAGCATAGAGTTTTCATCTTGACACCATCGGAAAAATCGAAGTTGTTTCTAATGGTTTTTGATACAAATCCTTAGGACAATTTCTTCATATTCATTTATTTATTTTAAGGCATTTTAGTTTATATGATATTTATTTCGTCGCATCCCAATAAGTAACATTTTAGTACGTGACTGTGTATGCGCTTAATCTAAGGATTTCGCATCCGTAGGGATTTGGATTAAAACTGATTTAAAGATTTGGAGAGTGAGTGGTGTTTTCTGTAAATGTATAACTTAAAAAATGGACGTTTATTTAGGACACGCGGGTATAGCTGCGTAATTCGTTCTGGTTTTAAATGTAATTTTAGTTTATTATAATTAAAACATAATATATTTGAAATGTAATTAATATATTTTTTTTATTTATTTAAAGTGATCTAAGTGCAGTTTGTATTCTTTTATACTTTGTACACTATAAAATTATTTATAGGTGTAGAAACCTCAACAAGAGTTGCGACGACGATGATTATGCCACATTTTATGTTTATAGCGCTTAATAAGCTATAAAGTCCCATCTGATTAATTTCAAGTGTATACTATTCTCACGTTTAAATCGATTACTTGTAGTCCTTGACCATTCCTAACATTTCTGGACAACCAGTAATGTGCATTTTCCCATTAAGAGAAATATACAGACTTAAGCACTATACCTATAAAATAGCTTTTTGACATTTATTGGGCTGCACTGATCGTTCGGGCTTTTATATAAACTGGCAAATATGTCACTTTCAGAGCACTAAGGTTCAAGCTCTTTCTGTTTACATAGAAGATGCTTAAGTATACTTGATTTATATTTAAATAAAGTTATATTACAATGCATCAAACTAATTACAACAAATTAATATAAACATTTTCAATCGCGGAAACTTCTAGTAAAGGAACATTCAGAATTATAAACACAAAAGCAGCCTATAAGGGCTTGTTCTCCAAAATCGGAAGACACTCCCATTGCAGATACCAATATCCATGGACCGGTTTCGGGCTCATTATATGCTCGTCAACATAGAATAACCGATATCTTCAATGGCGCCAAGAATAAGCCATAATTTTTACGAAGTTTTATAGGAACTGACAATTTTAGTACTTCCACCAGGGCTGGCATAAAATTTTATGAAGAAAGCGAATCCTCTGAGCTCGCGAAACGAGCTCCGGGTGAAATCGCAATTGGTATATTATTTATTTATTTATTTATTTATTTATTTATTTCTGTCAGTTATACATAAAGGAACAAGTCCAATTACAATGCTCACAGTTACAGGAAATCATACAAAGTAAAACCCTCAAACATATATTTTCAAAGTTTTTCCAGACATAACATAATCAATGTTATTAGAGCATACATTAAATAAGGTAAAAAAAATTCAAAAACATAAAAGTTTCTCAAAAAATTGCGATTAACATTAGCTGGAATGTGAAATAACGTATGATTTGTCTTGACTAGGCTTGCTTGCATAAAGATCAATCATGTCTAAAAGTGCATTACAATCAATCTGATTGCTGAGTAATTTCATAACAAACACCATGCTCGACCGAAATTTTAATGAATTAATGCCAAACATGTCCCTGACATACACAGAAAAAATGCTACCGGAGTAAAAACCATTCATTTTAAAATAAAAGAACCTCACAATTTATTTTGAACCTATAAGAATTCCCCTATTCTGAATATAAAGAGACGTGTCTCCCATGCAGAGAAGAGAAAAGTCAACCTCCCGCGGCAACCATGAGGTTTCTGCCGACTACAAGGGGAGGAAGCACGGTGCGAAATCCACTTCCGGCAAAGCCGCAGACGAGGGACACGTTCTCGACGGGATTATTCACCGGGTAGGGTTCCGAAGAACACCAGCCAAGCCAGACCCCAGCCACCGTCCGGACCTGGGCTCAGACCATGAACAGACGCAGTTCAGTGGTCACGGACACCCGGAAGAGTCGGGGGCCTGATAGACTCGCTGGTTCGACGGACAGTTCATCGTCTACCAGGTAACCCGATTAATATGCCCCCCAGAGTCGGAGGATCAAGGCTACAGAACCAACATCCGTAACCACCATCTCAGAGTGGCCCGTCCCGGGGGAGGGGGGTGTCTCCCACGCAGTTGGTAAAAAAAAATAAACAAAATAGCAAAAAACAGTGAAACGTGACTAGAAGCAAAGAAAATGGAAAAGAGAAGAAAGAGGTAAAAACCAAGAAAAAAGAAACGAGGTAGGACACAATGAAAGAACAGTAAAATACTAAAAAAGAAAGTGAACGTTCAACAAATGATCCAAAACACTTGTTCGGTAAAACTAAGAGCATAAATGTCTTACTGAATTGAAAAAGGCAATTAACCGGTTCAGAAAGCTAAATCAATAGTTCAAACCAGCGGTAAAAATAACAGTTTCTAAACAAATACGAAAATCAAGTAGAACAGAAAATGAAGGATCTAGCTGCTCTTAAAAGCTAAAAAAGTTAACATCGTCAACAAGTACTTCGAAGAAAACAAAAATTCAGAAAACAGGAAGAAAATTATCGAAATAAGAAGAATGAAGCAAACAAAATCAAAACATAAAACCAGAGATTTCCAAGCAGAAGAGTAAGAGGGCAGTTGCCAATAAATGGGAGATTGACCGAAAAATAATCGAGAAACTTTCAAGAAATTCTAATTATAAAAAATAAAATTAAGAGTAAAAAGAAAGATCAATCATGCATAAAGCATTGATTATGAAACACTTTCCAACTGCAATGCAATTTTATTTGAGCATCTCTAAAATGCGATGCATTCCGCGGTAATATTTTTAAAATTATCACTTATCACAATACTACACTAATTCATTATATTTGAAAACTTAAAACTTCATCGAATAGGTTAATTTAAAGAATTATACTAGCGCTAGTTTATTTATATTACCAAAATATCCTACTGTATCTTTTGAAATCAAATTGAACACAAATGGTAAGTGATCGACGGAATAGTACGATAAAAAGTATCCCGTTATAAAAAGTTTGAGAACCGCTAGCTTACACAATTCTGGACTTCTTCCAACAGTTCCCGAGTTTTCTTTTGTGAAGAGCTATAATTCCAGAAAATCTTGTTTCCGTGATCTAAAATCCAGTTATAGCAGTTTACTCCGTTTTGTGTTATCTTTAATTTCCCGATTTATGGTCGCATTCGAATCTTTTATTTCTCCTTAAAGGTTTATATCTGCTGCAAAGTCCGTCTGCAAGACTATATCTTCCCGCACTTAAGTAGTAACAACTTCCAATTCATTTCTTTTTATGCTTCCTTTTTATTGTACAGATGCAAAAAAAAAAAAAGACCATAAACCGCTTTTTGTTCAGATAATGGTTAAAATCGATCAGATTCATTTGGTACAATTATATACTATATATTCATTATATAAATCAACATTTTAATTCGTATTATCTAATCGTATTTAATATGTTTTAGGACCTTCCTCGACGTTCATGGTTTTTAGACGGAAACCTTCCCTGAATGCAAATTAAGTGTTTATTTTATTGCAAATATTATCAGTTTAGTTCCTGTGAATGATATATGAATAATAATTATAGTAAATTAGAAATAATGTTTAAAATCTATGCGAAATGTATCGCAGGTGTGTTATAAATCATCGTATAGAATGAGAGCAGACTATATGGCCATTATAATTTCACGCCGATATATTTGGCGAACTTGGCGAATAATCTAGTGCAATAACGCCAAGTTGGCATTATGTGGCCGAAAATGTTGTTAAATTTGCAAATACTGGCGCTAAGTTAACGAAAATGACGAAAAATAAATGAATTAATTATTAAAATATATTAATATATGCACTATATTGCTAATTAAGGATGCTATCAATATTGATGATTATCAATTTAGAGATGCGTAAAATATAAGTTACTAGGATACTTTGAAATAGTTTTACATTGTTGTCATCTGGAAAAGCGCCAAATGTACACTTCAACATTAAAAGCATTGTTCCATAGATCTTATACATTATTTTTTCACAGCGAAAGAGATACACCCATTGCATTATATAAGAAAAGTCATGTGCTGGCCACATCAAATTCATGTATACGTGAAAGCTTGTGTAATTTCTCGCATTGCATTTTGGATTAAAAGTGTTTCAAAAAACAAATTTTATATCATAAAAGTAAATAAGTAAATATATATATATATATATATATAATATATAAAATGGAAAATGGTAGTTATTAAAGATTTTGAAGTGTTATAGCATATATGCGCAAAGCAGCTACAAATACTATACACGATATAAATATAAAAAAAGTATAAAAAGAATTTTAGAATTGAAAAAAGAAGGAAGGCTTAGCGAGAAGCTTACTTAATGGCGGTAAGGGGTTGTGACCTTACACCCCAGTTGTCAACAAGCTTGTCATAAATGCCGCGGCATTGCACTCCTGTACTTTTCTTTTTTAACAGTCTTGTGATAATTGTTATTGTCACTCCGGGGGTTGGCTTCAGCCAGGGCTGGCGTCCAGGAGAGCAATGCCGCGGCATTTATGACAAGCTTGTTGACAACTGGGGTGTAAGGTCACAACCCCTTACCGCCATTAAGTAAACTTCTCGCTAAGCCTTCCTTCTTTTTCCAATTCTAAAATTCTTTTTATACTTTTTTTATATTTATATATATATATATATATATATATATATATATATATATATATATATATATGACTTTGTTAAGTAAAGCGGAAGTAATTTTTGCTCCACAATTTAAGTAGTAATAAATAAATGTATTTATTAAATGCTGAAATAATGATTAACAGTTACTGGATAGCCGGCCTAGTAGCTATGAGGAATAAGGTAAGCGTTTCCTTGTACTCCATCGAATGCCGGGTTATTTGTTCGAATCCTACCTACGGGTATAGATATTGCGGTGTCCTTTAGGGTGTAACTTTATCCTCCCGCTCCCCATGGTGCGCCACATAAATATATATAGTATAGTGCTGTACGTCTATATAAGCCAGAGCAACTCCAGGTGACGGAAAAATAGTTCACGATCCCTCCGCTAAAAATGGACGAATGATTTGGTAATCAAGTACCTATCCGTTAAAAAATTTCTGAATTTCAAATATAAAACCTATGTAATCATAATTTATTATTAATAATAGGTAGAGAAATATTGCTCAAAAATAAAAACAAAATTTGATTGTTTAAAAAAATGTATTTAGTTATCTGACGTAATAGAAACAGCAGACGATATATCTGATATATTTTTGAGGATATATCAATTATTGTCACTCACCTAACTGAAAAAAATCTACTATTTCAATTTATCGGTACATTAAATTATATTAAAATTAATATGCGCAACTTCTCAATCACTCTATAGATACCTTAATTATAAACACCCTGTATATAGGGTATAAAACTCATTCAGTTCTTCGATTACTTACGCCACTTTTCTCAATAACACTCCACTCCTCAGTCACTATAAAACTCGCTTTATAAAGACAGTTAAGAGTCTCCTTTTATGAGCGCTTTCCCTCACGTGTCGCCGAAAATACCCTACGTTTAATTTTCCACTAAATATTGAGTGCTTGTATGTATGGAAAGAGAATAATTGGTGAGCATTGGGGCAGAAATGGATAAGATTTATTTCTACAAAGTTATATTTCGTATATCCTAGAATACAAATCATACATTTGAGGCTTAGTTTGTCTTCCTATGCCCGCATATCTATCTGTATGTCCTCTCTCTAACTCAATAGCTTTCCAGATTTCATCACCTTTCCAAATCGCCTCTTTCTTTTTGTGAAACTTATTATAAAATTAAGAAAAAATACCAGGAATAATGATGAGACCAGGGGATAATTATGCAGTTTTGATATTTACGACTATTTGCAACGAAACAAAGCGCAGACATTTAGGCACCTTTTTATGACAGCCTTGGCCCGGAAGGTTATGACCTCCTAGGGCCAAGACTTAAACCAATCTTCTTTGGAGACTCAGGGAGCCAATGACGCGAAGATGCAGCATCGCACTGAAGCCTCCAAAAAGACCAAGGAAAGCATAGCTAGTCCTCAGGTAAAATGATATGGCGACAAGGAGATAAAGTCAACTAATATAATGCAATTATAATTCGAGAAACGAAGAGAGCGGTCATGAAAAGATTGGGATAACACGTCAAGCTTTGTGTGGAAGACATAGACCGTCCGACTCGCCCTAAGACATGAGCAACAGTTTGGACGACCGAGCTTTGGGTTGTTGTTGTTGTTGTTGAGACCCAGACCGTCCGACCTACCAGAAAGGTGTAAGGTAACTGTATGGACGGCCGGGAAGTGCCATCCAATTTAGACCAGAACCCAGTGGGGGAGGCATCCACAGGGAGGGTCGGGCTTTGTGTGTTAAAGTTGTCAAGTGTGATTCATAAGCAGAATGAAAACGCAAAAGTTCCGAGAGTCGTGTTTTCAAGCAGTGTAGTAAGTCGTTATTTTAAATATTAAAATGTTATAGAAAAAGACAAAGCTGACTCCGAATGTCAGAAAAAGAAGCGGCAACAATTCCAGTTATACTGAGCAACAGACCCGACAAACAGAGGTATGTATTTATATATTCGGTCAATTATTGTTTTTAGAATAATATTCTAAAGACCTGGTCTCACACGGATCATTTTCTCCTCCTTGAGTGTTTATTAATATTAATGTAATTTTAATCATAACAATAAAATGTATGAATCTTAAATAATAAAAGGCAATGTCTGTGTGTCTGTCTGTGCGTCTGTCTGTCTGTCTTATACACTATACGTTCAGCGACCGCGCGTCGGAGAGCTACGAAATTTGGCAATCGGAGACCCGGGAGGGTGGGAAGGGGACACATAAAAACCGATTTTTAAAATTTTAATTATTTTTTCTGTTATTTAATGTTTTATGCGATTTCGACCGTTTTTTGATCTTTTTGCCCTTTTTTCTCCTCGATCCAGACATTGTAGAAAAAAACAAATCACACCATCGGAAAGAGCAGAGAATTTCGAGTAAAAATATATCAATTTCAAATCTCAGAGATAAATTCTAATATTTTTTTATGATTTTAAAGCAAAAGTCACTTTTGACTCAAAAAAACGATTTTTGGTTTTTAAATTCTCGCATAGTAAAAAGTACTCAGAATTTCGACTAATAATTTACATTTTTAGAAAGGTCAAACATCTGGCATTCTTACAAGTCCAATCTGGTCAGGAAATATTCCGTATTGCCCACAGGATCGGGATTTTAAAAGTTTCCGAATTTCAATTTCTCGGCGTTCCGCTCGGCGTGCCGCTTCGTTTCTCCCCCGCTGAAGGAGGGAAGGTGGTGGGTGGGGACGTCAAGGTGGAGGTGACGTCACGGTTCTGAATAGAGCTCCTTTGCTCTATATAAATTATTATATTTATATTTTAAATGATGGGACGATATGGATTTTTTAAATGTATATTTTAACTTTTGGATATTTTAAATGGATATTTTAATTTTATGGATATTTTAAATGATGGAACAATGAAACAATGGAATGAGGATGATGGAATTAAGCATATGGTCATTTTAAATTGCAAATTAGCGCGCGGGAAGTTAGCGGTAGGCCCGGTTTCGATTCCCGCCACTGCCAAAACTGCCGCCGTGTTTACGTGGAATACGATCACGTTAAATATGTGGGTCCGTAAGTCCTTCCGAGAGGTTGGTGGTAGGGGAAGGAGGATACGGCCCCTGTGGATGCCTCCCCCACTGGGTTCCCGTCTAAATTGGATGAATATATAGAAAGTTATGGAGATTGTCGCGGAGGGCGCGGCAACCCAGTGGTTAGCGCGCGGGAATTGCACTCAGTAGGCCCGGGTTCGATTCCCGCCACTGCCAAAACTTACGCCACGTTCACGCAGAGTACGATCACGTTAAACATGTGGGTTCGTGAGTCCTTCCGAGAGGTTGGTGGTAGGGGAAGGAGGGTACGGTCTAAATTGGGTGAATAAAAAGAAAGTTATGGAGATTGTCGCGGAGGGCGAAGTAGCCCAGTGGTTAGCGCGCGGGAATTGCACGCGGTAGGCCCGGGTTCGATTTCCGCCACTGACACGGGGTCCGATCACGTTAAACATATGGGTCCGTATGTTTTTCCGAGAGGTTGGTGGTAGGGGAAGAAGGGTACGTTCCCTGTGGATGCCTCCCCCACTGGGTTCCGGTCTAAATTGGGTGGCACATCCTGGCCGTCCAACCAGTTACCTTACACCTTTCTGGTAGGTCGCGCCAACGAGTTTGCCACGGTTGGAATTTGCCACGATCAGCATTTTCAAGGGTTCCGAACAGGCTGGTCGCCAAAGGCGGCTAGTAAGTAATATTTATTTTAAAAGTTAATAATATGGAATTTAACGTGTAGTGTTTCAATTAATGATTATGTTTAGGAACTCGTGCAAAGAAGTAATGGTGGGTTATTGCGGTATTGCAGATGCACGAACCATACGATTCACGACCACGTTATTCCAAATTCCAAAATTATGAGCGTTAATGTTCTAAACGTTCCCCACAACTTCAATTATTAAAAGTCCATCGCAAATTGAGAATCAAGTTTCCTTACATTATATATTCCTTACGAAGAACGGGTATGCATCTAATTTAAAATATAAATACAAATTTGTTATTTTAAATAGTATCAAATAAAACCACATTTTACATGTAAATTTTACTTAGTGAATTATAATAAAAGTTTATTGAACTTCTGAGACGGTTGCCTTTACTTCTATACTTGAAGTGAGCCCTTCACACTCTATAGAGAATGTTACATTGCTTCTATCAAATTATTACTAACTTTGAAGAGTCCACTTTTACAATAAGAGCTTACAATTTCGTCTCAACTCAACGGTAGAGCGTCGCTTGGCCAGCTCGGAGATCCATGGTTCGATTCCCGGTTAGGGTAACAAGCTTCTTTACAATGACTCCCGAACAAATCAACCCTGCAGGTTAGCGCAAAGTTGTTTAAGGTCTAAAGACACCAGACAGTGCGACTCACATAGTGGGTTTAGCGTTGCTTGTTGCACGGCCGGGAAAGGATACCTCCTGCACTTAGGAGGCACCAAGGTCTGAAAAAAAATGGAAAAGGATGTCTGAGGTCTGAAGACCCCAGACCGTGCGACTCACATAGTGGGTTTATCGTTGCTAGCTGCACGGCCGGGAAAGTATACCTCCTGCACTTAGGAGGCACCAAGGTCTGAAAAAAAATGGAAAAGGATGTCTGAGGTCTGAAGACCCCAGACCGTGCGACTCACATAGTGGGTTTAGCGTTGCTAGCTGCACGGCCGGGAAAGGATACCTCCTGCACTTAGGAGGAACCAAGGTCTGAAAAAAAATGGAAAAGGATGTCTGAGGTCTGAAGACCCCAGACCGTGCGACTCACATAGTGGGTTTAGCGTTGCTAGCTGCACGGCCGGGAAAGGATACCTCCTGCACTTAGGAGGCACCAAGGTCTGAAAAAAAATGGAAAAGGATGTTTGAGGTCTGAAGACCCCAGACCGTGCGACTCACATAGTGGGTTTAGCGTTGCTAGCTGCACGGCCGGGAAAGTATACCTCCTGCACTTAGGAGGCACCAAGGTCTGAAAAAAAATGGAAAAGGATGTCTGAGGTCTGAAGACCCCAGACCGTGCGACTCACATAGTGGGTTTAGCGTTGCTAGCTGCACGGCCGGGAAAGGATACCTCCTGCACTTAGGAGGAACCAAGGTCTGAAAAAAAATGGAAAAGGATGTCTGAGGTCTGAAGACCCCAGACCGTGCGACTCACATAGTGGGTTTAGCGTTGCTAGCTACACGGCCGGGAAAGGATACCTCCTGTACTTAGGAGGCACCCAAGGTCTGAAAAAAAAATGGAAAATGATGTCTGAGGTCTGAAGACCCCAGACCGTGCGACTCACATAGTGGGTTTAGAGTAGCTATCTGCATGACCGGGATGTCTGAGGTCTGAAGACCCCAGACCGTGCGACTCACATATTGGGTTTAGAGTAGCTATATGCACGGCCGGGAAAGGATACCTCCTGCATTCAGGAGGCACCCAAGGTCTACCATCCCACCAAACGAACTTTTATTAAGGTCTAAAAATATTACAATTTATAATACATATTGTGATTAAACAGACAGTTTTACAATATATTTGAACTTGACAAGTACGTCCATTTTACAAAAATGGGAAAATGGTTATTGCGAATATAGATAGAAAGATTGAAAACTAATATTTAGAGTGAGGTATAATAAAATATAGATTAAAATGAAAGAAAATAATAAAATTTTAAAAGTAAAATTTAGAAAATATATAAAAAGAAAATATATGAAAAGGAGAAAAAAAATTTGCCGTATGAAAACAAAAACAGAAATTTAGAATAAAATTTAGAAAAGAAAAATAAGAAAAAATACAAATAAAAAGTGTCAAAAGAAAAAGAAAGATTCAAAAAATAAGAACAGTTAACATAGCTTTTTTTTTTTTGTTTTTTTTTTGTTTTTTTTTTTTGTTTTTAAAGAAAAAAAAAAATAGAGGGAACACAATAAGTTCATATAAGTTAATAAGAATGAAATAAAGGGATTCATTGATCAAAATTAAATGAGAGCAGAATCTACTCATAAGCTTAGGTCACTTTATTAGAAATTTCCAAGGAAACAAGAATACAGTTTTTAATTTTATCTACTGAAGAGGGATTTGAACGAACTTTGGAGAACCAAATTGGTTTATTAGAGGGGGAAGGCTTGCAGAGATGAAATTTTTTAGTGTCTGAGGTCTGAAAGTGACCCTAGTATGACTATCAAGAATTCAGTGAACTCTGAGAAATGGAGCGTCGATTTCAAATTAAGAGGATAGTGACCACGCAGGATACTAACCGGGGTAAAAATAATAATATCAAGAGGCTAACCTGAGGTATAAATAGCAGTAGGTGGTCAATAAGATTGTCAGCTGCAGGCGAATCTGACATTAGAGAGTGGAGAATGCAATGTCCATTTCGACAATAAGAGCTTGCAATTTCGTCTCAGTAGCTCAACGGTAAAGCGTCGGCTGGCCAGTTCGGAGATCCAGGGTTTGATTTCTGGTTGGGACAGCAAGGTTCTTAACACATTTACTATTACATCTTCAGATTGTTACACCTGCCAAAAATTACAATAATACCTCCCATCCAAATATATCCCTTCTGAACATTTGATGACTTTCTGCATTTTATCAATTTTCTTTTGGTAATCCCCTTTGACGCATAACGCCCCCCCCCCACCCTTTTTTTTTTACATTGTTTCGAGACTTCTCAAGGCTCATGCTTCTCATTTATTTCCCTGTTATCAAACCTGAGGTTGCTCTTTTCAGGTGGTCGTGAAAAACTCTATTACTAGAACATGAAATATAATGGTAAAAATATATTTCTCACTTACTTGACTCTTCCTCGTCTTACAAGTAAGATTTGCAGCAGAAAATATTTAGTTATGTTTTGAATTTATTTTTTATTCTCATTTAATTGTATATAGAATGTAAATTATATTTAAGAATTTTTTTTTAATCTACATCTATAAAAATTAATATCTATAATTTAATGTATATCTTTGATCTTTATTTGTAGATGTATGCAGGACAAATGTGGATAATTGTAAGGATAACTCGGCATGAGGAAGCTGTTTATAAATTTTCTAATTCACTAGAATTTTTGTTTTGTTCTTGAAAGGGCATTTAGAATACACTTGCATTTAAATCTGTGGAAATGAAAAGTTAAAAACGATCGTGAGCCTACGTCTTGGACACCTTCCTTTTTTTTCTGGCAAGGAAACAGCAGCTATTGTCTTCGCATGTTTTAAATTATCCACTAATAGAAGGACGTGGAAATTTTAGTTATTGGCCTATTCTGTGGGAGGGGGATTATGTTTTCCAGCTAAAATCTAAAGATTAAAATTGTCGTGCCACCTAATATCCAACCAACTTTTTGAAAATGCCTCCTCCTTTCGGGGAACATCGGTTATAACTACTAGTTCGACGATAAAACCCAATCTTCTATCCGAAAATTCGAATCTGTAACCATCGCCTCGCTCATACTTATGTTCAAAAAATTTTATTACAAGCCCCCCTGCCCCCCATCTCTAAGTCTTGCAAAAAACCCGATTATAACTCCCTTACATTTTTCCTTGAAGACAGCGAAAAGCAAGGGCGTAGCCAGGGAGGACCAGATACCTCCCCCACACAAAAACAATCCCTAGATAATACTCTAAATAATCCTACAAATAAAAAATACTTATATAAACAGATTTTTTTTCTTTTTTTATAACTGCTTGGGCGAGTGTTGTGCCAAAGAAGCCATGTGACCCCCAAACATCCGGGTAAAAAATCAATGGGGACTCCCACAAAAAAATTAGAATACGCCCTTGGTAACAGTATTATCATAACTCTGCGATGTACTTTATTTCAAAACATTGAATAAGGCATTTATATTAATTTTACTACATATTTTTTTATTTTATATTACAATCGAATTCAAGCCTTCTCTGGTCTTTGACACAAAACCACTTTTCCCCACAACATTTTGCTCTACATTCCTTGCAAAACTCGGTTTATAAAGACGGTTACAAGCTTCCTTTTACGATTCCTTCGTCCTGTGTTGTAATAAATTCCCAACGTTTAATACTCCACTAAATATGAAGTGCTTGTAAATACGGGAGAGGAATAATTCCGATGGCATTGGACGGCGGGATGAATGATATGATGTATTTATACCTAGACTTTCTGATAGCTTAATTCAGCAGCTGCTTGTGTAGAAGTTATTTAAATATGCTTTTCCCTGGGCGAATAACTGGTGTTCAGGAAAGCGCAGTTCAGACGATTTTCTAATATGAAATTCAAGGAGGTTGTGATTGTACAGCTGGGAAGGAATTAAAATCAAGCAAAAGGCTTAAAGTTTACATACTCCCGATAATTATTATCTATATATTACTAGGCGTCCATACTTGCAAACGAACTTGTTTTTGTTTAACATTTTACAATCATACAAATGCAATAAGTAAACTGTATACAAATATATATTTATTTCTTAAATTTTCAAAAGCAATAATATTAGATTAATAAAATTAAAAAAAGCTCTTTAAAAGCGCAGCATACCAAGCAATAAAATAAACAAAAGTTGTGTGTTCTTTTTAACAAAGTTGTTTTAGTTTTATTACTTTAGCAGTAGTTTGGGATGTGCGTATAATCTCTGACTAAATTTAACATTATTACCAAATAAATATTTTTCATATATTTTTCCATGAGCATTAACTCCTCACGATGTCCAACCGTGGAAGACTTATAGTCAAAGTACACATGCCTTTCTTGATAATAATCTTCTCGTAATGATCTTAAAATTTGACCATGGAGGAGGGGAATATGCGGAAAAATGTATGTTTACAAAAATTGCCTGTCTTATTCGCCACTGTTGGGGCTTTGGAGAGAAGAAGAAACTATGAATGCCTCCCGGGTCAACATTATTATGAATGAAACTTATGTCATTATACACACACACACATATATATATATATATATATATATATATATATATATGAATGTAAGCAGATAAACTTGCATATCGTCAAAACCAATGGAAGGACATTTTTCAACTACAGCATATCGATGAGGAGATTTTTTAAATCTGTACTAGTTGACCATGATCAGACTGAGACAAAAATAAAAAATGTAAATATTGATTTATATCCAGACAAGATCCCAAATGGATCAAATGATTTTATTAACATTCATAATTATCACCACCAACATATGAAGAATCTTAAATTTCGAAAATGCCAATCTCAACAATGCAAACTGTGTCCCGTGGCTAATCCACAACAAATTACAACAGACAACGAAAGCAGAAGAATTTTTTGCAAGTGCTATAATGTGGTTTATTGTATTGAATGTCTAAAATGTCAAGCTAAATATAAAGGACAGACGCAGAATCCTTTAAACATTCGAATAAATCTACACCGAAGCCAGGTGGGAAAAGTACAACAAGAAATTCACACTACTAATTTAGAATTGAGACATTTTCAAGTCCATGAGTTCACCAACATCATGGTAACTATAATTGATATAGTACCAAATAAGTCGGAAAGATTGTGGTGGGAGAGCAACCATATTAAACAATTGAATACTGCTTACCCATATGGCCTTAATTCATTAATATTCAACGAAAACTGTAATAAAGAAAGATGCAGAGATAGTTCATCATACCCTCTATCAGAAAACCTTATAAATAAAAAATCTCACAGATGGCAAAGAGGAAGTAAAAAACAACATAATAATTATAATAAAACAGACGAAAAAATATTGAAATTTTTAAAAACTGAAAACACGATGAAAATTGGATGGATTAAAAACACAGCCAATGGTATCAAGCTTAAATATCTACAGAAAATATGGAATTATATAATACATATCAACAACTTAAGAGAAAGCAATTGCAAAATTGAAGAAGCAAGTACTATTATTGATATCCTATTGGATTTAATCAAACTCAGAGCCAGAATTTTTAACTTAACACTTACAAAAAGTGAAAATATAAAACAATCTAAAGAATTTTTTATTACAACTTTCAAGAACAAAATATATGAGAACATTCCATTCCATTCTATTTTAAATCATATTAAAGTATATCTTCCTTTGTCTAATATAAAAATCATGATCAATTACAGATTCGTCAAAACCAACGGAAGGAAATTTTTCAACTATAACAAAATTTGTCAAGATGTTACATCAAATAATGTAGATTCTTGTAATTGTCATGAGAATATTCATAGTGACACTCATCATAAGCATATAATTTCCGGAAATTTGGATTTTGCTAAAGACAAAAGACTTAACAACCTTTTTCAACTCGGTACAAAGTACCGTATACAAGAATTTAAAAATGTATATGAAGAATTTTATAATGATCTCGACATCTTCATTTATAGATTGGCGGTAAAACATAGTTTACCAGTACAAGCATTTAATGAGTGGAAATATAATTTTTACAGAGCTTTTTGTCACTACTACCCGCAGCATAGCAAAATCAAAAGAGAAATTAAAGTTCCATCCTCTATCAAGCAATTTAAAGAGGAATATGTTTTAACATATACCGATAAAATTGTATCAAATTATGCCTTCACATGTAAGAAGTTCTATGTGGATATACTAAACAAAAGTTACAGTGACAGTGAAATGTATGCTTTAATACCCAGTAACGCATTGATACTGACAAATAGAATAAAGACACTTTACAAAAGAATAGGAATAGATATTAAAACAATAAAATATCCATATTTGGTCCTCATCCCGAAATTACGCAAAATACCTGTCAAGTTTCGAACTGTGACGGTGGGATGTGGTTCATATTTAGAAAACGCAAACAAAAAACTTCTGGATTTACTCAAAATAGTTATGCATGATATTAAAAGACATAACTCTATCATGATAAAAAAACGGACAGGAACTGATAGGCCGGCTGAAATTTTGCCATAACGATATCAACTTTAAAAGTTACGACTTTCGTGATCTTTTTAACAATATTGATTTAACTAATTTACAATTAATTCTGAAAGATCTACATGAAGAATACGATTTAAAACAATTTATAACCTATAGAAGATACATGGACTTGGTGGAATTGGTATTAAAGGAAAACATACTTCACGACGGAAGCAATTTTTACAAGCAAATCAAGGGCATACCTATGGGAGGGAGTTGCTCGTCAATACTAGCAGATATCTATCTATCTAAATACGGAAGTGGCACTCATATCCTATCGGAAATGCCTTACTTCCGTTACGTCGATGATGTGTTAATTGGGGGATATGAAAACGTCCCTTGCTTTGACTTTTCATTCTGCCCAAGCGAATTGGACCTTATTGAAAATCCAGAGTGTGAAGACGGATCGGTGAAATTCTTGGATTTAGCAATCAAAAAGCACTAGAAATATGGAATATATACAGAGTTATACGACAAAAGAGAATCATACAGGATCAAGGTAAATCATATAATCGACTGGAATTCAAACCTTACAAAGTATGTCTTCAGAAATATAATAATTGATCACTTTAGAAGAAATCAAAATTACAGTACTTTTATGAAAGACTGCCTTTACAAATGTAAACAATTTGCAGAGGAAGCTATAAAAAGAAATTATCCAATCAATTTTATACAACATTATTACAATTTATTTTTTAAAGAAAAGTTGTAATCTAAATATTGATAATTGAGGTTTAATATTCATGACTGCGAAACTGTTATCCTGATATATCTCTGCGCATGAGCAACTTTACTCTTACAAGGAGATGTTCCATTGGGTTAGACTGACGGATGTTTCTCTTTCAAAATTCGTTTGTTTCTTCTTTGGTTCTGTGTCTGTTCTGGTGCTTTTGTTTTCGCACATTTGGGAGAATGACCATGGAATTATGTTGGTGTCGTGAGCGTTACCCGGGTTGTAAAAGCTGCTTTAAGCGAGAAAGGGGTGTCGCAATCCACCCCTGCCATTTTTATGTAATTCATATGGTCACTCCCGTCTTTATCTGCTTACATTCATGTATTCTACTAGGGAATTTGAGCAGCATTTGCGCCTCCTCCTTTGTAGTGAATCGTTCTTTTAATTTCAGGCTTCTATGGGATATATCCTATTTTTGTTTCACTTTATTGTAATAGTATATATATATATAATGTGCATATATTTATATATATATAATGTGCATATATTTATATATATATAATGTGCATATATTTATATATATATGTGTGTGTGTGCGCCTTTGCCGTATCAAAAGGGTCATTTTTCCGAATGTTTCTCTTGCACAGGGTCTACTACTCGATCAAGGTCAATTACTGATAAATTTACCCTAATGAAATTTTCTAATTACGGACATCACTGAATAAAAATTTCTGGAAAAGAAAAATATCGTCAAAATACTATAAAAGAGGGGAATCGTATGAGATAAGCAGACTGTTTCGAACAATCTCTTAATGTGTCAAAGTCACTATATGCCTAGTATTAATAGGAACATCTTAAGCATTTTATTACTCATACGAAATTAGATAAAGATACGAAGTTAGATATTTTATTTTTTTTCTTTATACTAGTTAATACGTGTTGAAGTAGAATATAAAAGATTTAGGTTAAATTTCTTACTTGTATGTGGAAACATAAATTTAAGAAATGTGTTTATCTTGGTAATGAGTTAAAAATAATATCATTAATTTTTTGTAGAATCTTTAGAAAAATTCCATAAACCTTTTGGGGGAAATATAATGTATAACAAAGCACCCTATCATCTTACTTACAATTTCTCAGAACGCGGATATCATATTTGTTACGATAAGTTCACTACTGTACAATTAGTGGTTGCTAGCCATTCGACCAAGAAAATTTCAGATTCCATCTCTCATGATTTGGAATCCACATCTTTTGTTGAAATTTGTACATCTCGATTATTGTGCTTTAGCAGTTTGTGTCTCGTAACTTTGGCTTCAGGTTAAAAGAAAACGCATATTATATTTAAAAGAATAAGGGAAACACCATGGGGGAAAATGTAAAATATATGTTTGTGTCCGAAGCCAAAACCTTTAAAAGAAAAAAAAATGATATGGAAAGAATGATATTAAGCAAATATAGAAAGTGATCAGATGGGTTCATTATTGTACTTACAACGGGATAGAAAAATAGAAATGTAATTTGTCGTCATATTCTTTGACACCCACCAGTACTACTTGTTCTTCTGTGTTATATAGATGATATTATCCTTTTATGGAAGTCAACATTTTTATGGAATCGAAAGTAAGAAACGATCTAATATAGATTTTCCAATTGTTGATGGAATGGTTTTCTTGCAAACATTTCGAGATCTACCAGCAACTTTCGGTAACAAAGATTCGAAAATCGAAGTTCGATATAATCTGAAATGTTCCAGTATGAACTGACTGTTACTGATAACCACACCAAATTTCATTCGAAGCGATCCATTTGTTTGCGAAATATCGAACACCACACACACTCGCAAGTATGCACACCGCATAATATGTGCCAAGTTCAGGGATGATCAAAATACGCAAATCCGCCAGAAATTCGAATTCGTCTTTTCGACCCCGTCACAATGCTTTTCCCATATATTTTGCTATGTATTTAAGGAAAGTAAAAATAATGTTGATATCCACAGCTCTACATAGACATCATCTCATAAACTCAATACCAAATTTTCGACCCAGCCACTATACGTCGTAACTCAAACGTTAATTACTTTTGTCAAATTTCTTTTATTATATTAGCTCTGAAAAAGCACTGTTGGCGCGTTTAGAATTTCTTTTTATTTAAATACACTTCTCCTCTCTCCTTTTTCCAAATATCCTATCAACAGTGAAAGAAAATTCAATCCTCACTAATCACATCAATTTCCTGTTTTAAATTCCATTTAGAAAATTGCGCATTAATATTTTCATCCCCTCTTCAAGAATTAACTTCAATCAGTCTTTTTGTTGTTGTTGTTGTTTATCACTAACATACGCTTACCTTTGAAGCAAAGTTGTGTTTCTAATTTTAAGTTTCAAATGTTCAAAGAATAGCTGGAGACTTTTGCAAAATGTATATGAAATCTGAAGTTCCGCTCGACTTTCTTATACATTCATATTCCATTGCATTCATATTCCATTATACATTCCTATTCCCTTCATATTCCATTATACATTCTTACTCCCTTAACATTCCAAAAAAATTGACAGTGACACCACATGACTTTCTCTATATAATGCAAGTATATTCCTTCATTCAATGCGAAATAACAATGGACAACATCCACGGCAGAATATTTTTAACGTTGAAAAGTATACCGACACCGTGTGCTATTTTGGATGACAACATGTAAAATTATTTTGAAGTACCCAATTAACTTATATTTCTCACAAATATAATTTGACAATTAGAAATATTGCTAACATCTGTTAAACATAAAAACTCCATTATAGTAAAATATGTTAATTATGATTTTATCAATTTCGCGTCATTTTCGTAATCTTAACGTTATTTGTGCCAAGTTGGCAACATTTTCGTCAATTTGGCCCTGCATTAAAAGTCGTCAATTTGGATTAAACAATTTTGTGATCCAATTCATTTGCATATATATATATATATATATATATAATCCAAATAGAATAAAATAGCAGTAGCAAAAAGTGGTTGTGGAGGGGTTGTGACCCCCACTCCCCGGTTGAAGAATGCTTTAGAGCCGCGGCAACACTTCGGGAAAACCGGTACTATTCATTGACAGTCCGGTTCATATGGCCTGATATGGAGCTAGCTATCATGCTGATAAACTCAAAATCAGCTCGAGATCAAACCATGTGCTTTGTTACCTGCAATGAAAACACGATTCGAAAATTATTATATTATGTGTCACATTTTTCTTCTAATTAATATCTTGAAATAACTCATATACCCTAGAGATGTGCAATAATTTATTGCATCCCGATAAAATTAAATTCTGCAAGACGTTTGCATCGATATTTAGATGTCACAAATATTCTTTTTTGGAAAATGAAAAATACTTCGAGAACGTATAATTTATTTTCTTCCAACAAGAGCTTATTTGAACATGAGATGAAAATGACAAATTGATATTCAAATATGTCTTGTATACGAGAGGCATAATTTTGAAATCATTTTTCTTCTTTTAGTAAGTTCTCTGGCAACACTGAAAGCTTTTAGAATCTAAGAAATGAAAAATTATTCTGCACTTCAATACGTTTCAACTTTTTTCTTTTTATTGAAAAGTATGCCATTACTCGCAAAAAATTCAAAATGAGTTTTAAATTCTTAGAAAATACATATGCATTATCAATGTAACGATCACATTCTAAATTGGGTGAAGCCTAAATTTTTAAGTTAAAATGTCAAGAAATATATTATTTTGAAAATATGAAACGGTCTGCTTTTGTAATAAGAAAAAAAAATACTTTCTGCCAAGTTTCGTTTTGATTGTTATTTTTCTACATAGTAAAATGTATAAATAAAGTACTGTGACAGGATCAAAATTCGAATTCGAGTTTTCGACGGAAGAGTACGTTTTAAGCATCCCTGAACTTGAATCGAATGTTTTTGAAACGATATATGTGTCTATGTATGTATATATGTATCTGAGTCTGTGTGTGTGTGTGTGTGCGCGCGCGCGTGGAGGGGTGGGATGGAGACGATATTTCACGAACGCATGGTATCGAACGAAATTAAGTGCAAAAATTAAAATCAGTAAACTCTGGAAGCTAATTGATTTTAAGCGCCATCTAATTTTTGGAAGACCCCAAAATTTTTGAATGAAATTTTGAAATTATCAAAACTTTCTATAATGTTACGTAAATAATCATTTCTTATGTAATTTTTCATTATTAAACGATTGACACAAATTTTAGAAGATTGGCAGGAACTGTTCTCGAGAGTCGAGATAGTGCAAGTTTTCCAAATATATTTATTAAAAAATATCACATAAAATTATAGAAGGTATTAACTATTGCGAGATAGGCTGCTCACTTTTCATATATAATATTATGTGTTGTAATATAATGTGTATATTTGTTAACATTATTTTCGTGTATCTCGTTTACGAAAGCAGATACTTTGTGTAATAATTTTGTATTATTGACGCCTAACAATTCGCCAAAAGTCATTATATAAGAAATGCTTGTCTCTCCGTTTATCTGTGAAGCTTGGTAAACATGGCGACTAATTTAGCGAAATATCGACAACCCCAGCTTGACGAAAATATCGTTAAAATTGAAAAAATGACGCTTTAACGGAAATGATGCAAATTGATGAATTAATTATTAAAATAGTACTTTGAGACAATTTTGCATGTTATCATCTGGAAAATCCCCAAATGTAAAATGTTACATTAAAAACATTGTGCCATGGATCTTATACATCATTATGCCACTGTGAAAGAAGTGAATTCATTGCATTATATAAGGAATTCATTTGCTGACATCAATTTTACTTTCCCTGCAATACATGGTAATGTATAGAGAAAGTATTGAAATCATGCCGAAAATCGCAACTCGAGTTTTCGACGGATCTACACAATTCGGGACCTCTAGAATAAGAAAAAACTATTTTTAGCGTGACGACTGTGTGTGTGTCTGTGTGTCTGTCCGTCCGTCTGTCTGTCTATCTGTGTGTCTGTCTGTCTGTGTAATGTATGTATCCACTCTAACTCAAAAACTAATGGACCGAATTTCATAAAATTTGGTAGGTAAGTTACATGGGCGTGACCCTGGTGCTGATTAGTTTTGAGTACGATTCGAAAAAACAGAACCCGCCTTTTTTTGCAAAGTGGCCAGTAAAAATTTGATTAACTGTATCCACTCTAGCTGTAAAACTAATGGACCAAATTTCACAAAATTCGTTAGATAAGGTTGCTTGTAAGTTACCCTGGTGCTGATTCGATTTTTGTACGATTAATGGTAATGCACGGTGAACGTACTGGAATGGTGACGAAAATCGCAATTTGAGTTTTCGACGAATCTGCACGTTTCAAGTTCTCTAGAACAGTGTTTCTCAACTTTTGTGAAACCGAAGACCGCTAAATAGTTTTTATATAAGACGAGGACCCGGTTCTAACAAATTGACTTTTCCAATATTTTTAAGTTCATACATAAACTAACTGAACTATTAATAATTAATCATGACATTAATCATAAAGAGTATTAGTGCATTCATGTTTACGGTGGCATGTTGGCAAATATAAAATTACGTTAAAAAAAGTTATCAATCACTATACTAATGGAATCTTTCAGCATATTGTCATTTCCTCAGGCAAAACATCATTCAATTAATTTCTGCTGATTTTCGTTGACTTATACCATTCTGATCACCAAAATTTATATTATTATTCAGTATAAAATTTATTATTGTATTACTAAATTAATTTCGATTTGAAAAACGGAAATCGGTATTGGAAAAAATATTTATCCACTGTAATTCACCATAGAAATCAACTGAGCAGCCTTATTAAAATTTAAATACAGCTTAGTCACTGTGGCATTTGGTATATATCTGTTACTTAGACGCTCTGGTTCTGAACTTTCACGAATATTATCTCCTTATTATCTCCTTATAATATTTCCACTATGAAATATGTATTCATAAAAAATGCTTAAAAACTAAAACAACAAATTCCAGGAGAATCTCTCGCGGTCCGGTACCGAGTTCCGACCAGGAGGTTGAGACGCACTGCTCCAGAAAACGAAAAAACTATTCATAGAGTGACGTCTGTGTGTGTGTATGTGTGTCTGTCTGTCTGTGCAATGTATGTATCCACTCTGACCTAGAAACTAATCGACCAAATTTCATAAGATGATTTTCATAAGGTGAGTTACTTGTGCGTTACCCTGGTATTAATTAGATTTTTGGTACGATTCGAGATAAAAGAACCTGCCTTTTCTTGAGAAATGACAAGCAAAAATTGTATATATTCACTCTAGCTAAAAAACTAATTGATCAAATTCCAAAAAATGTGGCTAATAAGTCATTTGTGGGTTAAGCTGTTGTTGATCAGATTTTGGTACAATTCAGAAAAACTGAACTTTTTTTTAACCGCAATTTGCAACGATTGTGGCCTCTTTTTTTCTCTCTCTCTCTCTCTCTCTCTCTCTCTCTCTCTATATATATATATATATATATATATATATATATATATATATATATATATATATATATATATATATATATATATATATATATATATATATATATATATATATAATATTAAAACACCGTGAAATACTACATTACAAAATCATCTGAAATCACACTTAAAAGGCGCAAAGCTGCACTAAAAAGAGGATTAAAATATTGTCAAAAAGAAAAGAGGTATGGATGGAAACAATATACCAAAAGATGGCCGGGGGGAGTTGTGACCCCCTCACCCCGGTTGAGCATGCTTTACGTCGCGACAACACTCCCGGAGAGCCGGTACATTGCAAAAAGGAATACGAATGTATCAAATTGTAAGATGTAAATATACATCATACATAAACAAATATAAGATATAATTGTCGAGATCCAGCCCTATCGAAATTCATCTACAGTAAATGTTTGAAATATGTTAAAAAGTGTGAATAATGTTTGAAACATGTTCACAAGTATAAATTAGCAAAATTACAAAGCTTCCACTTAAAGAAGAATTTAAATATTGACACATAATAGAACAATAATAACAAAGTCTATTTTAAAACCATATACCTGAATGACAAACAATAGCATATTACATGCAGATGTACATCCCATATTGTGTCATACAAGACCATGCAAAATTGCTATAACGTATAGCAATACGTAAGCAATACGTAAGCAATACGTAAGCAATACGTAAGCAATACGTATAGCAATACGTAATACGTTATAGCAATTTTGCATGGTCTTGTATGACACAATATGGGATGTACATCTGCATGTAATATGCTATTGTTTGTCATTCAGGTATATGGTTTTAAAAATAGACTTTGTTATTATTGTTCTATTATGTGTCAATATTTAAATTCTTCTTTAAGTGGAAGCTTTGTAATTTTGCTAATTTATACTTGTGAACATGTTTCAAACATTATTCACACTTTTTAACATATTTCAAACATTTACTGTAGATGAATTTCGATAGGGCTGGATCTCGACAATTATATCTTATATTTGTTTATGTATGATGTATATTTACATCTTACAATTTGATACATTCGTATTCCTTTTTGCAATGTACCGGCTCTCCGGGAGTGTTGTCGCGACGTAAAGCATGCTCAACCGGGGTGAGGGGGTCACAACTCCCCCCGGCCATCTTTTGGTATATTGTTTCCATCCATACCTCTTTTCTTTTTGACAATATATATATATATATATATATATATATATATATATATACATATAACATATATATATATATATATATATATATAGAGAGAGAGAGAGAGAGATCTTTTTTATTATATATATATATATATAATAAAAAAGATAAAATGAAACATAAAAATAATATAAAAATAAAAAAACTAATTTAAAACATGATCAGTGTCATACCCTAGTTCAAAAACAATACGGAGGAAAATTAAGTAAAGAGAATATGAAAGGAAATATCAGACTAAAGGAAAACAATGCTACCATATAAGACAAAATGATCTTAATTTTAAATTTCAGTAATACACATGAATTTATCAATATTCAAGAGCGATGCATAAAAATCAAGTTCAAACATCAAAGGATTATCAAAATCTGGAGGCTCAATATATTAAGAAGAAAGTAAGAAGAAAGTAAGAAGAGAAAAGATGCAATCCGAAAATATGAAATTGAATAGAACCTCTGTAGATCCAGATTTTCAAGGATATTTGCATCCACAGAGGTTCCAAATGTGTTTCGCTCAACTATACTGCCACATGGCCGAAACATCGTCAAAAGATCCGACACACTTCCAGACAGTAACATAAATGAAAATAACAAAAATAATAAAAGGAAATTGGAAGGAATATGATGAAAGTACATAAAGCAGACAAATAAGTAATCTAACCAACAATCCACAAAGATTCAGAGAGAATTAAAGTCATACCTTTCATGACCATTATAACGGCCACATATTTCGCTCTAAACAAAGTATTAGGATTAACTTCCTTGCTCTAAACAAAGTATTAGGAAAGAGTACTAGAGAGCGCCATCTGCTGTGAATTATAGGAATATATATATATATATATATAATAGGAATATATATATATATATATATATATATTTATTTTTTTTTTTAAGCTTAGTACAATTCTATAATTCGGCTATAAGTGATCGAATTCAGTCATCGCAATGGACCGACTTGCACTTCAACGGAGATTCCGAGTTCCACCTCTCAGAATCAGATCCATTTTAAAGAAGGGTAAGCGGGTTGTGCATAATGGGTGGGTTTTGGGCATTCGAGGAGAAACCTCGGAAGAGAGCGAGTTTGAATATTTTTATTTCGTCTGCTTTAACTTTGCGCCGATAGCGTGCTTGGTGAATTAAGTAGTAAAAAGTAGCAAAGTTATTTATGACCAGTTATTTTAAATTGAGTAGTAACGTTATTTATGACCCGGGCAATGACGGTAGTGCGTTCTAGAAGATTATAACTAATTCAATGATTTTATGTTCAAATGGCAAGTTTTGGATACATTTTTTAAAATGAGTTATTTTATCTCATGCAATCTAAATTATACGCATTATGTTATGCCTTAAATATGATATATGGCCATTTTATTCCCATGATAGCTATTCATAAAAATAGGGCTTTCAATACAAATGTAAGAATATCTTTCCTCAAGACATATATCCTCACAAAGAAAGGAGAAAGAAACACATGGAACTTAATACATAGAACTTAAATATTTTATCCATTCTAAAATACCGGTAAGAATATTCTAAAATCAATATAAAAACTCCAGTTACTATTGAAATATTAGGATTCAGTCCAACATGATAATGAAAAAATCTACTCAATAATATTTCTTATAGCAAATTTGATCCCATGTTATCGACATTATAGGCTTGTGTAAAGAACTCCAAAACACAAAAGTCGTGTAAAAAATGTCATTTATTTATCATCCGTTCAAGCTAAAGATTTTACTATCGTTTTTTCGCTCTAAACTGATGACAGACGAAAATAATAAAATTCACAAGGCAGAGGAAGTAGAAATAAATTTCAAATCTATTTTCTTATCCGTAACGTGGCAACGGTGAACGATTTTCAAAATCCGAAAGAATTTCGAAAGAATGCAAGATATTTTTCTGCGGCGAAAATATATTAGGTCTCGTTGGAGCTTAACAAAAGATATATTTATGATTTATTCCAAAGATATGAGGACTCATCGACTATATCGTAAATTTCGAATGTCGAGTACTTTTCGGGACATGAAGAAACGCGTATAAAAAGTTTTAAGACTCTTTCTATAAAAATAAGGTGATGTTAAACGCTATCAATTTCGATTCAATATGCTGTCAGTAAAGTTCAACTTTCTAAAGATAAGAAATATCATTAAAGTACGGAAGTATTTCAATTCAATTTTATATAGTCATTTTTTCAGTTATTTTATGTAAAATTTATGTATGTTCAATTTTTTGATATAAAAAATATTTCTGAGAGAGTAATAATTTCATTTCATAATGTTAAATTAAAAAATATTGCATTATTTTGCTTGCAGTATTCATTCCCAAAAGATAGTACCAGGAATGGCCGTGAATTTCCTGACATAAAACTAAAAGGGAGTATAAAATCTAAGGAGGGAAGCCAGAGATTAATGTTTAAAATAAAGAACTCTCATTCGTCTTCTTCGACCCAGACAGTCCGACCTACCCGAAGGTGTAAAACATCTATTTGGACGGCCGGAAAGTGCCACCCCACCGGAACCCAGTGGGTGTAGCATCCACCGGAACCGTACTCTCCTTCCCGTACCACCAACCTCTCGGAAGGACTTACGGACCGACATCTTTAACGTGCCCGTACTCTGCATGAACACGGGAACAGTTTAAGCACAGCCGGAAATCGAATTCGAGTTATCCGAGTGCAATCCCCGCGCGATAACCACTGGGTTATCCCACCCCAAAGGACTCTCGTTATCATTAAAATTGCCCTATTGGTCATCTTTTCATACTTAATACATCCTCAGTATAGTATAATACTCTTAATTATATTCACCAGCAGCTATTTACTAAAAGGAAAGAAATATTGATAATTCAATCAATCATTATGTAAGGCAAATAAAATACATTTGAGGTGGGCCCAAAATATTTACTTATATAAATATTAATATCAATATGAAAGATATGGTAAGTTAAATCATTAATTTTACTGCTCTTCTAATCCTATACTAATTATGCGACAAAATGTGTATATATATCATCTTAGTTTCTTACACTAGTATACAAATTACATAATAAAATATCATAATTTTCTTCAATATTGCTTAATATATTATTCCATAGTAATTTCACCAAATAAAATATTATAACATTATTAACTTTAGTATAAAAGAAATTAATACCAATCAAACCTAACCTGTAATACGCTTATATATATATATATATATATATATATATACTGAGTGTGTCAGAATATTGTTCATTTAAAAAGAAATCATTCTAAATCCTTCTTTCTATCAAATTAATTATAAGTTACAAAGATTGCAAATCTAAATTGTATATTGTCAGCAGTTCTTTGCCTTATTTTTCTTAATTTAATTTATCATTTAAATAATATTCAACTTATAAATTTGTCTCAATATGAAGTTGGTTCTGTTATATATATATATATATATGTGTGTGTGTGTGTGTGTGTGTGTGTGTGTATACTGTGCTTAAAGCATTTTCAAAAACGTACAGTAAGTTACACGTCCGTTCAAAAATTCATAGATTTCTAAATATTTTAACATTTCGAAGCCTGTAATTACATTAAACTTTATAATGTAGATAGCATTCACAGCGCTGTCAATATATAGTCTAGTCAATAAAGATAAAAAACACAATAAATTTGGGAACAACTGAATTTTTTTGCAAAAGTAATAGATGTTGAGAAATGTGTTTTCCCAAAAGTCCCCACTTGTACCCAGCTTGCTTATTTCCCCTCCCCCACGTCTCCCCAAACAGTGAAACTGCAGTGTCCCAGAAACAAATTTATATTTCATGAACGAGGCATCTTACAATAATGTAGTTGGTACTCGTATCAAACTGTTTCAAATACATCATAAAATATATATATATATATATATATATATATATATATATATTCTTAAAGCATGATTAACTATGTGCTTTTTTACTTTCCTTATATACATAATGTGTAAGGAAAGTATTGTGACGGGGTCGAAAATTCGAATTCGAGTTTTCGACTGGAGAGCACGTTTAAAGCATCTCTGATCACGAATCGAACATTTTTGAGATGATGCCTGTGTGTGTGTGTGTGTGTGTCAGTGAGTCTGTGAATACGATATCTCACGAACGAAGGACCGATTCGAATGAAATTTGGAACAAAAATTACAATCCGTGAATACTGGAAGCCTATTGGTTTTAAACACAATCGAATGTACCTTTAATAAAGTTACGCAAATAGACATTTCTTATGTAATTTTGCCTCAGAAAACGATTGCCATAACCTTTAGAACGTGAGCAAGAACCGTCCGTTCTCGAAATATTGCACATTTTTCAAATAAATTTATCTAAAAATCCCATAAACTAAAAAAAATATATTACTTGTTGAGAAACACGTTCACGTTTCATATGTAATATCGTGTGATAAATTTGGTGACATCATTCTCGTAGATCTAGCTCGTTCCATTCATGAGAAAAGTTACTTTGAAAAATACTTTTGTATATGAACGCCAATAATAATTTATCTACTATAAGAATAACTTATTTTTCCGTCCATAACACTTGGCGAAATTTAGCGACGAATTTGGCGGAATGTCGCCCACTTGGCGACTTTTTTAAATGTTGCCAAATTAACAAAAATCTCGCCAAATAGATGAATATGACGCTAAATCAATGAAAATGACGACTCATTGACGAAAATTCAATATCTTGGAAAGAATATAAGTATCTACTATAAGAATAACCTATTTTTTAACACTTTACAACAATTGAAAAGTGTTTATGACTTTGTTCATTCTGTCTGTCTGTCTGTTTCTCTGTCTGTCTGCCTGTCCGTTAGCACGATAACTGCTGTAAAAATGATTTAATCAAAATGAAATTTTAGTATGTTGTTCAGACGGTCTGTAGGACCTATGGAAATATAAATGAATAATATCACCCTATTAGTTTTGGATTCAACCCGTGTTGAAAAAATGAAATACATTGCGCCCTATTGGACCTAATTTTTCAAGCATTTTTTAAGCGGATTTAAAATTCACAAATTGCTTCGAAAATTTTAGGTAATATTAAAATTGTTCCATAAAATATATAAAAAAAATTCGGCGAAATATATTCAGTAGTTTTTTAAATAAAAATTAAAATAATAATTACACCTCTTATATGAAGCGATCACGTGACCATGATATGAAAAGATCACGTGACCCACTTCAAAATGATATATGGCATCCATCTTATCTCAAAATCGTGATTTTTAAAGTTCTTTTTAATTCATATTGAGTGTTGTATCCGTCCTAAAACTACTTAATTTTTGCTTAAATTCTGTGCATCTACATACTGAAACAACGCAATTACAATATATTTGAATTTTAAATGCTCATCTAAATTTGATTATTTCTACAACGAAGCCCATTTTTCACTTATGTAAAATGTAAACAGCAAAATATGTAGAATGAATTGCATTAGAATTGCTGTATTTCTTTAACACAAAATTATTTAACTTATGGAGTCTGCATAGCTGATATGAATGAAATATTCATTGATTTTACAAAGAGAAGGACGATTTTTTTCGATGAAGTTTTAAGCACAGAGTTTAATTACTTGTAGCCCCATGGTCTTAATTTTTTAATAAAATGAATTATTTTAGTATTGTAATGAATCACATGAATGGGAAATTAATAATGAATGAAATGCTGCTTTTATAGAGAGAGCCAGGCGTGTTATTTTTTCTATGACGTCATTTGAATGAATTTCAGTTGTTTTCGATGAAGTTTTCAAATATAATAAATTATCGTAGTATTATGATAATTCTAAAATTATTACCAAGGAATGTATCGCATTTTAGAGATGTTTAAACCAGGCAATTTATATTTCAATGCCGTCATTTGAATGAAGTTCATTTTTTTCGATGAAGGTTTAAGTTTTCAAATATAATAAATTAATGTAGTATTGTGATAAGTTTTAAAATATTACCGAGGAATGTATTGCATTTTAGAGATGTTTAAATAAAATTGCATTAAAGTTGGAAAGTGTTTCATAATCAATGCTTTAAGCATGATTGATCGTTCTTGTTTACTGTAAAAGTAGTAAATTCATTGCATTATATAAGGAAAGTCATGTGCTGCCCACATCAGATTTTCTTTTACATATAAATGAAGCATTGTCTAATTACTTGGGATCTTCATTGATCACTAATGAATAGCATGTAAAAAAACTACGAGAAAGTCGTAAAGCAAGGGATGACAGTGATATTACGTAGTTTGTGAGTCCTTTGCTCAGATACCAGGTGAGCTACTGTATTTGTCTTCAGGGTTAGTAGCCAATAATACAATTAATTGTGGCACTGCTTTTGAAATAGGTATGGAAGTATTTAATTAAAGTATTTAATGAGAGAATTGTGGAAAAACTATTATGAGCAATGATCAAGTTGTTATTGATGGTGGGTACCTTTTATATTCAGTCTCATGGCCCAGAGGTTGTACATATAAATGCATTATTGACTAATATACTTCAAATATATCAAAAAGGTATGGTTCAAGAGTCAGCGTAATTTTTAACGGTTATCCTGACAAAACAACAGGAACAGTCAAGAAAAGCAGCCAAAAGAACTGCAGCTGATACTTTATTTGCTGAGAATGCATTACACTGCAATCAGAGTTTCTTGCAAATTACAGAAACAGAGAAGATTAATAGCAGTATTATCATAACACTTGTTGAAAAAAACAAGTTTTGATTGCTGAGGTCGATACTGAGGCCGATGCTGATACCAAAATTGTACGCTTAGTATGAAACAAAATTCAATTATATCACAACATTGTTGCTGTAGGCACGGATACAGATTTGTTGATTTTGCTTTTGACATTAACGCCAGAAAGAATTTCATCTCCATACTTCTTTAAACCATCTCATAATTCTGCCAAACTATCTATCATGTATAGTATTGAAAAACTTGTATGCATCTGCAGAAACATTCGCAAACTGCTTTATTCACTCATAGTGTTACTGGATGTGACACCACCTCCTCTCTATATAGTGTCGGGAAAATTAAAGCAGTGCATCCCATTCAGATTTCAGAAGATGCTAGATTGCAGTCAAAAGTCTTCCTACAGGCTAGTGATGTTAAAATTGACCTTTATGACAACGGGCACGGACAATGTTTCATTCTCAATCGGTATGGATTAAAGCAATATAAAATATAAATAAAGCACGTTATTTCCTCTTCAACCTCGTTCTTTCCTAAATCAACCTTTGATTTGGCTAGATTTCCACCCACAAAAAATGCTGTTGAACAACATCTCTTAAGAATATATTACCAAATTCAAATTTGGATAGGAAATAAAATTATGCCTACTGATTGTAGACGGATAAATGAAGAAGGAAATTTAAAACAAACTAAAATGACTTGTCCGGTAGCACCACAAGAATTGCTGGTAATCATTTCCAGCAATTGTAAAGCTGCTTGTGCTCATTCATGTAGTTGTCGTCGAGCAGTTGTTTTCTTTGCAAGTTTATGTGCGGATATTGTTAATGGACTTTCTTGTTCTAATACGAAAGTGGATACCAGCTAAGATAATGACTTTGAAATGGAAAATGCTATAGATAGTTAAAACTAATCGAAAACATTTTACAACTACAGCTCGGTTACACAATGATTTGACAAATCAAAATAATCTATAATTTCTATTAAATTCATCTGCAAATATTCATAGCTATTGCAGTACAACCCTGTTTACAATCGTTCAGTGCAAAGCAAAAATCACTATAAATAAAACAAAAAGGATCAATCATGCTTAAAGCATTGATTATGAAACACTTTCCAACTTCAATGCAATTTTATTTAAATATCTCTAAAATGCAATACATTCCTCGGTAATATTTTAAAACTTATCACAATACTGCATTAATTTATTATATTTGAAAACTTAAACCTTCATCGAAAAAACTGAACTTCATTCAAATGACGGTATTGAAATATAAATTGCCTGGTTTAAACATCTCTAAAATGCGTTACATTCCTCGGTAATAGTTTTAGAATTATCATAATGCTATGATAATTTATTATATTTGAAAACTTCATCGAAAACAACTGATATTCATTCAAATGACGTCATAGAAAAAATAACACGCCTGGATCTCTCTATAAAAGCAACATTTCATTCATAACATTTTCCCATTCATTTCATTCATCACAATACTATAATAATTTATTTTATTTAAAAATTAAGACCATGGAGCTACAAGTAATTAAACTCTATCCTTAAAACTTCATCGAAAAAAATCGGCCTTCTCTCTGTAAAATCAATGAATAATTATTTCATTCATATCAGCTATGCAGACTCCATGAGCTAAATAATTTTGCGTCAAAGAAATACAGCAATTCTTATACATTTCATTCTACATATTTTGCTGTTTACATTTCACATAAGTGAAAAATAGGCTTCGTTGTAGAAATAATCAAATTTGGATGACCATTTGAACTCAAATATATTGTAATTGCGTTGTTTCGGTATGTAGATGCACAGAATTTAAGCAAAAATTAAGTAGTTTTAGGACGGATACAACACTCAATATGAATTAAAAAGAATTTTTAAAAATCACGATTTTGAGACAATATGGATGCCATTTTTCATTTTGAAGTGGGTCACGTGATCTTTTCATATCGTGGTCACGTGATCTTTTCATATCATGGTCACGTGATCGCTTCATGCAAGAGGTGTAATTAGTATTTTAAATTTTATTTAAAAACCTACTGAATATATTTTACTGAAATTTTTTTTATATATTTTATGGGATAGTTTGAATATTACCTAAAATTTTCGAAGCAATTTGTGAATTTTAAATCCGCTTAATAAATGTTTGAAAAATTAGGTCCCATAGGGTTCAATGTTTTTCCTTTTTTCAACTCGGGATCAATCCAAAACTAATTGGGTGATATTATTCATTTATATTCCCATAGGTCCTACAGACCGTCTGAACAACATACTGAAATTTCATTTTGATTAAGTCATTTTTACTGCAGTTATCGTGCTAACGGACAGACAGACAGACAGAATGAACAAAGTCATAAACACTTTTCAACTTTGTTGTAAAATGTTAAAAAGTATAGTTCAAACATCAGCTTATTTTTTCAATATGAGTTTCTCACAAATTACAGAAACAAGAGAATATTAATTACATGTGATGGTTTATGATTTACAAGACAAGAAAGATCACTCATGCATAAAGCATTGATTATGAAACACTTTCCAACCTCAATGCAATACATATACAAACATCTCTAAAATGCAATACATTCCTGGGTAATATTTTTAAAATTATCACAGTACTACATTAATTTATTATATTTGAAAACTTCATCGAAGAAAATGAACTTCATTCAAATGACGGCATTGAAATATAAATTGCCTGGTTTAAACATCTCTGAAATGCGATACATTCCACAGTAATATTTTTAAAATTATCACAACACTATAATAATTTATTATATTTGAAAACTTCATCGAAAACAAATGAACTTTATTCAAATGACGGCATCGAAATATAAATCGCCTCCATATAACATTAGCATTTCATTCATAAACATTTTTCTAATCGTTTCATTCATCAGAATACTATAATAATTTATTTTATTTAAAAATTTGAAAAATTGTTATCTACCATATTTATTTCAAAATGTGAAATGTTTCTCATATGTAAAATAATTAAACTCTTGGAAAGATATTTATTATATAATATATCTCTTTTTTCTTTCTGGAGGATATAACGAGAGTCAGAATTTAATTGAATTTGCTTTTCTCCCTATATTAAATAATTTTTATTTAAAAAACTATCTAACATATTTTACTGAAAATTTTTTTATATATTTTATGGGATAATTTGAATATTTTCTAAAATTTTCGAAGCACTATTTGAATTTTAAATTCGCTTAAAAAATGTTTGCAAAATTAGGTCCCATAGGGGTCAATGTATTTCATTTTTTCAACCCTGGTTCAATAAAAAACTAATTGGGTGATATTATTCATTTTTATTCCCATAGGTCCCACAGACCGTCTGAAAAACATACTAAAATTTCATTTTGATAAAGCCATTTTTACGGCAGTTATCGTGCTAACGGACAGACAGATAGACAGACAGACAGACAGACAGAATGAATGAACAAAGTCATAAACACTTTCAACTATGTTGTAAAGTGTTAAAAAACATGCAGTCATCGGAAATTTTCAAAATTGAGTTTAGGACCTTTTCAAGTTGATTCTAAAGAATAACCGCATCGCTTTACGATAATCGCAACTCATTTTACAAATTTTGTATTATTACTCAAGCAATAATATTAAAATAAAGAAAAGTAACTTGAAAGTTTTGGGCCTGATAGAAAAATTTTAATTTCTCGGAATTGGCAACACACAGAACATAATGTTTCCCGTATTTGAAATGCATGCGACTACTTTAATCCAATGAAAACTAAACGTATATATTTGTTTACATAATTGTTATATACCACGTTATCTCAGAAGTAAAATTGCCGACAAATGGAACTTTTTCCTTTAAATCATCACTTACAAGAAAAAGTATATTTAAAGTAGAGACGAATTCCTGCCAGTTACGACTTAACAATGACAACCCTCAGGACGATGTCCAACAATTATGTCACCAGATACCCAATTTTATATACAAGTAAGAAGTAATATATATCAATTTGAACCTTATAAAATTTACTTTAATATAATATAAATGTAGTTGAAATATACTACTCATTTTTAAAACACAAAATTTGAATAAATCCAATACAAAATAGGTATATTTATGGAATTTGCAAGAAACCAACATAATATATGTATAAAATATACTGAAAAACATATTTATCATTATATTTGAAATAATTTAAAACCAACTGCATCATTGTACGAAGTTCCATTCACGAGAAATAAAATTAATCCCTAAACGCTGCAATTTGATTCTTCAGGGGGGGATGAAGCAAGCATAGGATTTTAGGAGACTTTTGGGAAAATATATGTTTTAATAAGTGCTAGTCATGTACCAAAGTTCAGCTTTCCCTGAATTTGTTCTGGGTCAATGTCTTTATTGACTGGGATAATACTGTGTTCTGTGATGCATAAACTTTCTTCATATTACAAGTGTTATGTACATTAAATATTTTGTAATGTAGAAGTAGAGTACCTTACTGCTCTGCAAGTTATAAATATTTTTCAAAGAAATTCAAAAGTGTTTTATTAATTTCAATAAACTTTTGAATATCCATTGTTTTTATTCTCTCGTACTATATCTTAAATTGTTATAAATGTAAGAGTATTAGTTGGTGTTGTCTTACGGGTGCATTAAGTTATTTTATATTGATTATTAAATTCGATTAACGCGATTTCGCTCAACGCGACGTCTTCATGCAACCAATTAATGGGTCTAATCTAATCGGATAATTGCTGTAGTTCATCGTTGATTATTATCCATACTATACGTAATTTGGATTTTTCATTGTTTTAAACGTTATCTGACAAAAGTAATTAAATATTAGTCTTCGTATTCGTAATAACTTAACTACCAACAAAATAATGTGATATAATTACTATAATAGATTAACTGGAGTACAGTTCAACCCTTCACACACTCACAACAGAAATCAGGAGAGCTATTGCATCTGCCACAACACATCGTGAGTCACCAAAAATGCCCACACTTTCCCACCATGTCAAACAATTAGTTAGGCAAAGGAACAGAATGCGTAAGACATGGCAGGCTACTAGAGACCCTACCCTCAAAAGGGAGCTTAACAGACTCACGTGGAAAGTCAGGGATAAAATTGTCGCAGAAAAGCAGCAACAGTATAAAGAGTTAATTGAATCCCTTAGCTCGGAAGACGTATCGCTCTGGCAATTCGCTAAAAGACTCAGAAAACCTCAAATTAAACTCCCGCCACTAATAGATGGCGCTAATATTGCGTACTCAGACGAAGAAAAGGCAGAGGCGCTTGCTAGGCATTACGAAAAGCAATTTGAACCAAACCACGATCTAATGTGTCAGGACACCCTAAGAATGGTTAGGCAAACTCTAAACAATTTCAGGAACTCCCTGGTCACGGCTGAGATTAACCCAGCCACCCCGCAAGAAATAGTAGAGATTATCAAAAACCTTAAAAACCGTAAAAGCCCAGGGCACGACAAAATCAGGAATATCGCGGTAAAAAACCTACCCTTAAATATAATATTTTACTTGACCATCTTAATAAATAAAATACTAGAACTAAATTATTTCCCCAAAGAATGGAAGGAAGCGATAATTATAGCGATCCATAAACCTGGTGAGGATGCCTCAATTCCAGCCAACTACAGACCAATCAGTTTGTTGCCGACACTTAGTAAAATTACTGAGAAAATAATTCTTAAGAGACTGAACACGCACCTTAGTGAGAATGACATTATCATTCCGGAGCAGTTTGGATTTCGGCCAAAACACTCCACCACTCATCAATTGCTGAGAGTGGTAGAGTACATTTCTTCTGGTTTTAATAATAAGACACCCACAGCTGCGATTTTTCTTGACATCCAAAAAGCCTTTGATAAAGTGTGGCACTGTGCATTAGCTTACAAATTGATCACTCTAAAAGTCCCTGACGCACTTGTCAAACTTTTAATTTCATACCTAAATAACAGACACTTTCAAGTCAGAGTAAAAAATAACTTATCTACACCCAAGCTCATTAAAAGTAGTGTACCGCAAGGATCCATCCTGGGCCCGACACTCTTTAACATATATCTAAATGACATTCCCAGGACCCCAGACACGGAGCTGGCACTCTATGCAGACGACAGCGCGATACTTGCAAAACACCCTTACGTCTCAGTAATGCACAGACAGCTACAACAACACTTAGACATACTCCAAACATGGCTAGAAAAATGGCGAATAAAATTAAATCCCAATAAATGTCATTGGATTTATTTCTCAAGAAAACGTAAACCTCCGCCTCCTCTGTACATAAACAACCATGCCCTAAAAGCGGAAAAATCTACTAAATACCTAGGTGTAACGATAGACTCCCACCTAACTTGGAAACTGCACGTAACGAACATAATCAAAAAAGCGTATATAACCATAAGAGCCTTATACCCAATGATAGGAAACGGAAATCTAAGTTATCAAAATAAACTCCTAATTTATAAATCGGTCATCTGCCCGGGAATGCTGTAAGCAGCACCCGTATGGGGATATGCCTGTAAAACTACCATAGACTTATTAGAGACAAGACAAAACAAAACCCTAAGGATTATAAGGAAAGCCCCTAGATACTTAAGAAACTCGGTAATTAGGAAAGACTTCAAAATAAAAACTGTTAGAGCCCAAATCAAAAAGCTAGCGCTTAAATTCTACAAAAATCTGCCATCTGTCCCAAATGAACTATTATTTAATCTGCATGACTATGATCATCGCAAGGCTAAATCTCGTGAGAGACCCCGCTCGGTACTTAACTTTGATATTCGGTACTAGGAACGTCCCACCTTAATCAGTTGATATTAACGAAAACTCGCGATCTTTGGTTTTCTACAAAATGTTTAAAATCCTAAACTGCTAAAATGCTAGGTTACCCTCAGATCTGCATCAACCCCCCAAACTGCTTAAACTCTTAATGTGCAACAAACTGCCACACTAGGAGCTAGGACAAATAATAAAAACAGTAAATCAAAAACCTCGAACCTCCAACTATGGACCAATGAAATAATGTCACAGTATGAAGATAAGAACCACACCTAGAGATTGGAGATTAAAGGCGCTTCGCGCCTGGTGCTCTGTTCTGGACGAAACTCTATGAGAGTTCAACCCGACTTTTTCATTTTCACTTTCATTTTTTTTTTTTTTTTTTTTTTCTTCATGGTTAAAATAATTTGGCGACATTTTTTTTCAATTTGAAAAAAAACTCATCAAATTGGCGATATCCCTTCAAATTCGTCACCAAAGTTTTCGTCAAGCGTTATGGACGAACGGATGGAGAAATAAGTTATTAAGATAACAAGTTCATAATCCCCATAAGGCAACAGAGATTATCAAGGAAATTGAATTTAATTGAAAATATTGAATTTTCATCAATTAGGCGTCATGTTTATCCAGTTAGCTTTATTTTATCAATTTGGAGACATTATCGTTTATTTGCGATATTTTGATCCATTTGACGACATTTTTTAAAGTTGCCGAAGTTGTCGCCGAATGAGACGATTGGACTGACGTGCAAAAGCTACAAAAACATCATAACCATACTGTCTCCTAATAAAACACATTTAATGTAATTGATTTAGAGTCAATTTTATCGATTTGACAACATTTTTATTGATTTGGCGTAATTCTCATCAATTTCGCAACAATTAGTAAAAGTCGCTAAATTGGCGATATCCCGCCAAATTTCTCTCTAAATTTTTCGCTAAGCGTTACATAGACGGACGTGTGGAGAAATTGGTTATTCTTATAATAAATTTTAATTAGCTTGTAATCTTTTTTTCTCTTGCAAAGTTTGCAAATAAAATTTTGAAAATTCTGTATCGTTGGTCCAAATGATCACAATTAGTTAGTCCAAATAATACCATACTTGACAATGTACCCCCTGAGAGGGCTAATGGCGTCACGAACACAAAAACTGTATCACGGCTATTTTTCACAACAATGATTGAAACCATTAAGTCTCGTGATTATTGAACCCTAAATAACCTCCTTTATGCATGATTATGCCGAATCGAATTGTGGCCTATGCTGCCATATTAAAAAAAATTTCGAATGAACTTCGAATTTTTCGCTCGAATTTTAAAAAATTCTGTGAGACCAGGAGACATTTAGGTAGAGTTAATATACAAAGATTAACGATATCTACCAAGCAAGATAAAGCGCAGACGCATGGGCACCAGTTTATGACACGGCCAAGGGAGGTCATGAAAGCAATATATAAAGGCACGTATATTACAAATGTGGTCGAGTCAGAAAAGTTACTGGAGCCAAAGCTAAAACCATGCAGATTGGTTGAAGAATTAACCAAAGAGGAAGTGTTTCTGCATCGCCCTGGAGACAACCAATGAGATACGGTGGGCGTATCTGGATCTCAGGCGAGACGATGTAGCAACAGGCAGAAAAGTTCACAAGATAAGATTCATATATTCTATTAAGATGCGCATTCAGTCATGAGTCTCTATTGAGAGACAGTCAGTCATTATGGTGATCTTTAAACATGGTGTATCAGTGAAAATTCATTAAGATACGCAGTCACGGTGCAGTCGATATTAAGAAACGGTGCAAGAGTCTCTATTGAGAGGTGGACATAGAGTCCACCTTAAGATACGATGAGTGACCTACATTCGATTCAACGTCTAAAGACAACAACAGAGGTATGTACCAATCTGCTGTTATAAAAGATCGAATAGATAATTTTAGACAAATAATGCGTCTAATCTCCCACACCCAGTCTCCTCCTTGAATATATATGTATAATCATTGCAATTTAATCATAATTATAATATGTTTAATAAATAATGTTTATTTTAAAGTTTAAATGGTGGAAGTTAATTGTGTAGTATAGTAATTAATAATTTTATTTCAGGAACTCGCACAAAGAATAAATGGTGGGTTATAATGTGGCAACAATGAAATGTACGGCTATATGATTTACAGGCAATTCAAGAGTGATGATTTAAGTCAACCCAAAGATTTAATTATTATGTATTAAGGGAAAACACAAAGGTTCACTTTCTTTTACCACAAATTCTATCTAGTTCTATATTTTTCGATAACAAAGCCGTATATAAAGTTTCGTGAAAATCCAATAATATTTGCGACAGCCACAGTGTACACAAGAAATGGACCACAGACAGACAGAAGGACATCACCCCAAAAATAGTCAAAACGTATTCTGGAGGTCTTAAAACATATATTGGTATCAAAATCTTGAATTCGAAAATTTTCGTGAAAACAATACTTTCTCTATATTATATTACATAGTATGAAAAAGTAAAAATTATATTTAATATATGCATGCCTTCTTATTTTTTGAATAATTTAATAAGAAAGATCAATCATGCATAAAGCATTGATTATAAAACACTTTCCAACTGCAATGCAATTTTATTTAAACAATTCTAAAATGCGATACATTCAGCGATGATATTTTTAAAGTTATCACAATACTACAATAATTTATTATATTTAAAAACTTAAAACTTCATCGAAAAAAATGAACTTTATTCAAATGACGTCATCGAAATATAAATGGCCTGGCTCTCTATATAAAAGCAGTGAATATTTCATTCATAAACTTTTATTTCATTCCTTTCATTCAACGGTGATATTTTTAAAATTATCACAATACCACATTAATTTATTTTGCCTAAAAACTTAAAATCATGGACTTAAAAGTGTTTTCTAACCCTATGCTTAAAACTTCATCGAAAAAGGCAATGCTATAAAATCGTCTACTTCTCGAAAATCAATGAATGTATTATTCATTTCAGCTACATTCCAGACTCTCTTAGTTAAATAATTTTACGTGAAAAAAATTCAGCAATTCTTATGCAACTCATCTTTACAATCACTTGTTTACATTCTACATCCATTAAAATTAGGTTTCGTTGTAGAAATAATCAAACTTTAATGATTATTTAAACTCAAAAATATTGTAATTGCGTTGACGCAGAATATACATGCACAAAAATTACGCAAAAATAACGCGGTTTTAGGACGGATGCAACACAAAATCTAAATTTAAAAGAACTTTTAAAATCATGATTTTTACTCTGCGAAAAAGATGGATGTCATATTTTATTTTGAAGTGGGTCACGTGATCTCTTCATATTATGTGGGTGAAATTATTATTATAATTTTCATTTAAAAACAACCAAACATATGTTCCTGAAAGTTATATATTTTGTAGGATCATTTAAATATTTCCTAAAGCTTTCTAAGCAATTTGTGAATTTTAAATTCGTTTAAAAAATGTTTAACAAATTAGGTCCCATAGGGCTCAAAGTATTTCATTCTTTCAACCCGGGTTCAATCCAAAGCTAATTGGATGATATTATTCATTTACATTCTTATATGTCTCACAGATAGTCTCAACAACATACTAAGATTTCATTTTTGCAACATCACTTTTACGGCAGTTATAGTGCGAACGGACAGACAGACAGAATAAACAAAATCATAAGCACTTTTCAACTATGTTATATAGTGTTAAAAAGCACAACTGCGTGATATGTTGGTCATATAAATATTTTTTTCTGTTTTTCGCACCAAACCATTTCTTTCATACCTTTTTTGCACACCAACGCATACAAATATGTTCAGAAGTGCCAATTTAGGGATTTTGTCACCACATCTGGAGAATTTTATTTTCATCTAGCTACAAAATTATCGTTTCAATGATAAATCTCAATTCTAGAGATATCGTTCTCATCTAGCGACAAATCTGAAGAATTTTATTTCTTTCTCTGCAATAAATGCCAATATATAAGGAAAGTAGCGGAATCATGGGGAAAATCGCAACTCGAGTTTTTGAAGGCTCTACATGTTTTGGGACATCTAGAACATGAAGAAATCTATGTTTATCATGACTTCTGTGTGTATGCGTGCGTGTGTGTGTGTGTGTGTGTGTGTGTGTGTGTGTGTGTGTGTGTGTGTGTGTGCGTGTGTGTGTGCGTGTGTGCGCCATGTAAGTATCCACTCTAACTCAATTAATCGAAAACATAGCTAATCAATTTCACAAAATTTTATAGATATGTCACTTGTGGGTTACCCTAGTACTAATTAGATTTTAGTACGATTCGGGATAAAAGAACCTGCCATTTTTTGCGAAATTGTCCTCAAAAATTCCATCTATTCACTCTAGCTAAAAAAAACTAATTGACCGAATTTTACAACATTTGGAAATAAGTCACATGTGGATTACCCTTTTGCTGATAAGAATTTGGTAAGATTCGAAAAAAATAAACTGCTTTTTTTAGTGAAATGGCCCAAAAAAATTATTAAAATCCAAAATAAAAGACAACATATGCTCAAATATATCAATTAAATGCTTGTTTTATACATAATTTTTGACGATAAAAAGAATAAGGCCAACCCCATTACTCTAGGACTAGCTGTTGTCGTGATATTTTAGTTTTTTCACATTTTTGCTAAACTGGTTTTGAAAATACGTCCAGTTACCAAATGAAAACGAAAAACGAATTAAAAGTGTAAATTCAGTGTAATTTCAAATTATTATGCGTGTTATTTAATGCAATTAAACTCAATTTAATGAATTATTAATGAAATAAAGATAAAACGAATTTGAGACTGTAGGAAAAATCATGTGCAGTTCACATCAGATTTTTTTTACTTTGAACCGCTTTTTTTGGTTTGAAATCTTGGCAATAATTGCGTGAGAAGCCGGATCATTCCATAAGAGTGTGTGACGTCATTTCGTAGTTGCCCATCCCCTATGCAGCTGCTCTTGTGCATATAATTCATTACTCTTTTTCCCACCCTTCATTTTAACATGAATTGTATGTTACTTCAATCACCACAAAATTTCATTTCTATTTTAGTATCTCGTCAAGTTTTTGGTGCATCCTCATTGTCAAGGGAAAACGGGCATGCGTCCTCCCATTTGCGATGAAGAATCCTTACCGTGAAGACTATTGAAATCATATAAAGGCAATATATGAAAAAAAGAAACTTTTATTGTGTACATATCTGTCAATTACTTCGATTGAAACTAGTTTAAAACGCGTTAAAGAAAGGGCAATGTAACTTTCATGATAAAAAAGGCGTACTTACCGAGCAAAAACCGTTGTTCATCCAAAAAACGCTAACTGGCACGAATTCAGTATAATATATTTAACTTTCTTTAGAACTACAAATGCAACCATATATTTTACTTAAACAAATCTAGTTAAACTAAAGTCTACGGTGTCTCTTTCAAAATTACCACATATCTGATAACATTCCACAGACAAATTTTCAAATATTTTAAATACATCGTAACAAGATAGTCTTTATTAGCAAAACAACAGAACCAACAATCCCAACAGACGTTACGCAAACAAACATTACGCAAACAAGATCATGCATGAGTATACAAATAATTTGTAGTGAAGTTGACTCGGAAATCTCCTGATTGTCCCATTCGAAAAACTATTCGAGATTCAAGTGCCCTAAATGGCCATTTTTGTCAAGTTCTACACCTTGGGAATTGAAATACGACAAGATGGGAATTCTGAAGTGAAGAGATAGGATGGTAATTGCCTTTCAGATAAAATTTTCTGCCCACTGTATAAGTGGTAATAATTTTCGGGGTGTTTTAAGTTTTCTAAGAAACTGGAATATTCTTTGAATCTAAATGGGTTATTTTAGCACCTGAAATTAAATTTGAAAATATAGGCATTCAGTTTGTTATACTTAATATATATTGGAATTAGGTTTACTCGAACTCGACTGGAAGTGAAGAAACACTCAGAATATAAAATAATTCGCTCAATACTACTGTCTAAATTAATTTCAGAATAAAACAATTATTTAGAAGAACAACATAAAATATCGAGTGTAACGACCCTCAATTGGACTTTCTCTTATATGCATATCTTATATTATTTAAGTTTCGTTGTATAATAATCATATTCATAAATATCAATGTTTCCCATGGGAAATAAGGCTGTGCAAATCTTAAATTTTGAATAAGGCACATAAAATTCCATAGCGATACGCCCATTCGTGTTGTTACTAATTCCACTTATAAGGAAATACCATAACAATCCCATAAAACCCAATTCCATGGTAAAGGAAGAAAGATTGCAGTTTCTGTAGGTCTAAAGTCCCCTGCCACTTCATGGTAGAAGTCTGATTTTTAGCTAATCCCGCCCAATTTAGACCAGAACGTATCGAGGTGGCAACCACGGATATCTTTCCCTCCTTCCCTGACCAATCACCTTTCGGAAGAGAACTTTCGGACCTACAAATTATCGTGCCCACTCCGCGTAAATACAAGGATAGTTTAAGGTGGCGTCGAGAAACAAACTCGGGTGATCCTCTCGCCATAACCACTGGGACCTACTTAAACATGCCTAACCCTCCTTCAGATTACACGATTCTTCAACCGGGTACCCTAGGTCTGAAAGTACAAATCTTGCAGGAACTTGGCTCAAATCCTTAAGGAGGTTATAATTTTTGTACTTGGCGAGGACTTTCTCACCATGAAGTGGTGTTTTTGTGAAATTTCAGTACTCTTTATAAAAATACTTTTCAACATGATTCTGTAACACTGATATAACAGCCATTGGAAATTGTACATACAGCTCAAATTGTTGTTTATAAAGAAGTTATTGCAGTTTTATGGTAAATTGTACTTTATCGGCAAGCACCATTTATTCGTGTGTTTTCAATTTTTGAAATTCTACATCAAATTTATTGTTTTAAAAGAAAAGTTTGTAAAGGAGCCAGCATTCATTAAAATCGGTTCAGTATATCAATAGTTAAAGCTATAGGCCCGTCAACACTGAAGAGGAGGGGTGGAGCGCGAAACGACAATTTTAAAAAATGCCATTTAAAATTATTTTTTCTCGGACGTTATTGTAATTTTTTTTCGGTTTCGTAGGCGTATTACATTGGAGGGAGTAGCTACAAACCCCTGAAAATCGCCGTTTATCAGGTCAAATATAATAATATACACTTGCCAGTTACATGGCGACTTGGCGGGACGAACACTGCCTCGTTTCTAAAATTATACCTAAAGTTTTTAGCGGGCATTGCAAATATATGTGTTATAGCAAATATTTTTCTTATCTCTTACGACTTCGCTATACAAGGACTACGCTGTATTGAAAAACTTCGTTAAAATTTCTGAATTATTTTGAAGTTGGCGGTCTGTGCTTACGCTGAATTGGATTTATATGGATGATTTGTGTTAATATATACAAATTTAATACCCTTTATACTCATAGTGTAGTTGTAACTATCAATTCCCCTTATATACTGTCACCATTGCTCCGTAAGTTACAATTGCTTCCCATAAGAAATAATGAAAAGAAAATCTTATGTTTCGAACTAATTCCTGCTATAATCATTAAAATTACGAATTAATTCTATCCAATTTTTGTTCTTACTTAATTTATCCACACATAAAATTTCATAGCCATGCAAACTTTCATTCTTCAGCTATTATGCTATCTACATCTCTCTCTCTCACACACACACACAAGCGGACATTCCCAAAAGTGTTCGATATATGTTCAAAAAGTCTTTAAAAGAGCCTTTCCGTCAACATTTGAAACTTGAAAACTTTAAAAAGAAATCAATAATTTCTCTATACAATTAAATGAGAAAACAAAAATGATTTATTCGTATCCGGGGATGCTCGAAACACGTAAATCTATCAAAATCTATCAAATATATTTTGGAACCCCCCCCCTTTCTAGAAAATAGTTTTCCTTTATATATACTGTGTGTTGATGTGAAATTAAAAATTGTTTGTTATTGCTCAAGAATACTCAAAATCATTGATCCATCTAAATCCGAGAGTCAGCTTTTTTACCTTAATAATACTCCCCCTTTACATATACTGTGTATTGCTGGAAAAGCAAAAATGATTTACTTTTGTTCAGTGTTCTCAAAAAGTGTAGATTCTTCCACATCTGAGAATCGGGGCGCGGTAGCCCATTGGTTAGCGCGCTGGAGTTGCTCTCGGTAGGCCCGGGTTCGATTCCAGCCACTGCCAAAACTGCCGCCGTGTTCATGCGGAGTACGATCACGTTAAACATGTGGGTCCGAAAGTCCTTCCGAGAGGTTGGTGGTAGGGGAAGGAGGGTACGGTCCCTGTGGATGCCTCCCCCACTGGGTTCCGGTCTAAATTGGGTGGCACTTCCCGACCGTCCAAACAGTTACCTTACACCTTTTCTGGTAGGTCGGACGGTCTGGGTTTCAACAACAACATCTGAGAATCGAATTTTTGATTCCACATAACTTTCTTTTATATATGCGGTGTAATTACGAGAAAGCAAAAAAAAAAAAATTCTTATTGGATGATCACAGTGTGTAGATTCAGTCAAATCCAGACGTCGTATTTTTGATCCCCAATATATTTCCTTTTCATATACTGTGTACTATTCGAAATACAAAACAATTCATTCTTGTTCGACGATGCTCATAATATGTAGATACATCTATGCACGAGAGTAGGATTTTTGACCTTCACAATACTTTTCGTTTACATATGGTTCGCACTTTTGGGAAAGCAAAGGTTTAATCTTGTTCCACGATGCTCAGATTATATAGATCCATTATTCCCAACGTTAGGCACACGCCCTTTGGGAGGGGGGGGGGGGTAGTTTTAAAATAGTACAATAAGAAAATATTTTTCATTTAGCTGCGTATAGAGAAAAACGTTCCCTGACTCAAAATTGAGTCGTCAGTCACAGTTTACATTCGTCACTTAATACCAGTGATTTCTAGATTCGAATGAGTTTGGTATTAACTTTTTAAAGGTGAAGGAGCATTACGGTAAGTTACATCGTTGCTCGCATGTTAGTTAGTTTGATGCCATTATAGGATCTACTTCCAGGATCTTTTTAAAATTTTGTTCATACGAAACAGGATAAAACTTCACCGTGTTTCAGAAAATTTATTTTAATTAAATGACATTTTTTCGCCAATTTGTAAATTTATTATATCCTTGCAACTTCGTATTTGTTTCTATGTTAATGGGGGGGAGGGGTCATCATATTTTTTTTAATATCAAGGTAGGGCATGGCATAAAAGATAAATAACCTTTGATCTAGAGTCCATCCAAATACAAGAGTTAAATTTTTGACACCACAATACTTTTCCTTTACATATATTGTGTATTGTTAGAAAAGGAAAATTGGTTATTTCTTAGTCAACGATGCTCACATTCTGTGGATCCACACAAATCCGAGAGTCAGAGATTTGACTCCGCAATACTTTTTCTTTACATATACTTCTTTACATTAATTCTTTTGCATATACTACGTATTATTTCAATATATGCAAAAGAATTGCATTGCAAAAATGATTTATTCTTGTTCAACGATGCCCAAAACGTGAAGATTCATCCATATCCGAGAGTCGAATTTTTAACTGCCCACAATAAGTTTCCTTTACACGTACCTTTACATATTATTGTTCATTCCATTGATTTTTCTTTACATATTTTTGTTCGAAAATTCGAAACGGTCTTGTTCAACGATGCTCAAATTGTGTAGATCCATCCAAATCCGAGAATCGGAATTTTTACCCACGCCCCCTGCCTCCCTACACACACACACAATAATTTTTCTTTACGTATACCTTCACATATTATTGTTCTTTATATTGTTTTCCTTTACATATTATTGTTCGAAAAGCAAAAATGATTTATTTTGATCACCGATACTCAAAACGTTAAAATCAATACAAATACGAGAATCGGTTTTTGACATCACAACACTTTCTCTTTACATATGCTATGTATGTAGAGAAAGTAAAAATCAAAGTAAATTCCCGAATCTTGGAAAATATATGAAACATCTGCCCTCCGGAATGTATAAGGAACAAACGTCTTTTGATATAGATATTTGCCTACCAAAGATCAAAGAGTCTTTATTTTAACTATAGTTTGTTTTGATATATTGCCGTGCTGCCTTCTGAGTTTATTTGCATTGAGTTGAGAATATTTCTGACATACTTGGTATGTTGTTGTAGCAACCTTTCAAAATAATTAAAATTTGAATATGAGAATATGAGTTATTAAGGGATTTGAATATGAGTTATTAAGGAAGCATAGTAAAAATGAATGTGTATAAATATAAAAAAGTTTTTGTATGAAAGCTTTTATTTTTTACTAAAATGTAAGTCTAATTATATTTGCACCATTAATCGAATGGTGTGTTTTGAATAACCGTAACCATTTACAAAAATAACTACCAGATTTTTTTTCCAATTGAAAATAAGTTGTATTCAGCTTCCTTACAAATTGAAAGTTTTTACTTTCTAGTATTAATGCAAAGAAGCTATTGTTTCTACTAAAAATTAATTATTTATTTATGATTAATAAACATTATATATATATATATATATATATATATATATATATATATATTAATTTTTGAAAACAAATCGAAAATTATAGGCTTTTTTTATTTTGTTGAAGAGAATAGGCCTCTATTGTTCATCAATTTAAATATAAATATCATATTTCGTTCAAATCACCCAATTTAACTACAAGATTTCGTACTCACTAGCAGACATACACACATTTATGAAAGATCAATTTATTTGTGTTCAAGAATGCCCCAAAGTTGCAAATCCACCAAAAACCGAGAAATCGGAGTTTTGACTCTACGTTCTACGTTAACGCACACAATTCAAATCTTAATTTCAGCAATCTCAGCACAATTAGACCAATTTATATATTCACTATTTATATATAGCCACGATTCATTTTTTTTTTTGTTTGTGACGTCATTAACCCCCCTTGGGAGGCAAGTTATTCCTAAGGGGGGGGGGGGGGGTTCATTGTCAAGTATGGTATCAAACGAAAAAAAATTTCAAACCCTTTAATATGAAGGGTAACAAGCTATAGATGTAATAATTTGGACACACGATATCGATTTTCCAATTTTTACTTTCCTTATATACATAATGTATAAGGAAAGTATTGTGACGGGGTCGAAAATTCGAATTCGAGTTTTCGACGGGAGAGCACGTTTCAAGCATCCCTGATCACGAATCAAACATTTTTGAGGTGATGTCTGTGTGTGTGTATGTGTGTGTGTGTGTGTGAAAGTATGTGTGTGTGTGTCAGTGAGTCTGTGGAGACGATAACTGACGAACGAATGGACCGATTCGAACCAAATTTGGTACAAAAATCACAATCCGTAAACACTGGAAGCCTATTGTTTTTATACGTAATCGAATGTACAGAACCCCCCTAAATTTTCGAATGAAATTTTGAAAAAATCGTCAAAAAATCAAAACCGCTAATAAAGTTACGCAAATAGACATTTCTTATGTAATTTTTCATTAGAAAACGATTGGCATAAATTTTAGAACGCTAACATGAACCATTCTCGAGATATTGTGCATTTTTCAAAAAAATTATGAAAAAGTCACATAAAAAAAAAATTCCTATTGAGAAACATGTTCACTTTTCATATGTAATACGATGCGATAAATTGAGTGACATCATTCTCGTGGATCTAGCTCGTTTCATTCATGAAAAAATATACTTTGAATAATACTCTTGTATTTGAACGCCAATAGTCATTTATCTGCTGTAAGAATAACTTTTTTCTTAGTGCATAACGTTTGGCGAGATTTTGGCGACGAATTTGGCGGAATGTCTTTTTTGGAATGTTGCCAAATTAATGAAAATCTCGCCAAATGGATAAAAATGACGCTAAATCAATGAAAATGACGACTCATTGTCGAAAATTCAATATCTTGGAAAAAATATTAGTATCTACTATAAGAAAAACCTATTTTTTTACTGTAAAAGTAGTAAATTCATTACATTATATAAGGAAAGTCATGTGTTGCCCACATCAGATTTTTTCTTGTAGAATTTGGGGAAAAAAAAGTATTCTGGTATGAGAAAGTCGAGTTGAGCCACGCTTCAGTTAATTTTTTTCGGTCTTTTTAGGTGTTATGTGTTCTTTTAAAAGCTGATCATTCAAAATTTAACTAGTCATAACCTCACAAGTCCATTCAAAAAGAAAAAGGGAATAAATATTATTAAAGATTTTAGGAAAGCATATTAATCACCGATTCCCAAAATGTGAACCCGAGATGTCGCGAAGATATTTATTAAGCTGTTTTATTAAATTGTTGGAACATGGATATTTATTTATTAAGCTGTTGTAAATGGACATTTATTAAATTGTTGGGAAATATATATTTATTAAGTTTTTTAAACCTAACCAATGAAAAAAACTATTAGCTATTTCTTTTGTTTTAAGGCTCTGTGAAAAAAATACACAGTAAGATCGATGTGAGAAAAATGGTAAGACACTAAGAGCGCCTTAAACGAGGAATTTGGGGGGACCCCTGATATAAACTTAGGAACCGATTATGTCAAAAGAAGTTGGGGGGGGGGGGACAGTCCAGTGCTTATTGCGCGGGGATTGCACTCAGATAGCCCGAGTTCGATTCCCGGCTTTGACTAAACTGCCCCTGTGTTCACATAGTACGAGAATGTTAACTATGTGAGTCCGTCCTTCCGAAAAGTTGGTGGTAGGGGAAGGAGGGTACAGTCCCTGTGGATGTCACACACCCTCCCCCCCCCCCAGGTTCCGGTCTAAATTGGGTGGCATTGTCCCTGCCGTCCAAACAGATACCTTACACCTTCAGGTAGGTCGGACGGTCTGGGTCGAAATGAAACAAAATTAGCTAAAATATTGATAACTAAAATTTCAATCGATTTCAATACACCCGTACACCCTATCCTAAAAAAAAACTGTTCATAAAACAAAACCAATCGCTGATATTGAAAAATATTATATTTTACCCCTACTCTTAAAAATGCATACCCATAAATTCAGGCATATTTAAATTAGTCTCATAATTTTGAACCAAATAACCACTTACCCTTCATAATTCCAAAACTAAAACACTGATTTAATATCTGCCACAGACATGGTTTCTGCCATGGTTTCCGAATCTAAGAATGAATAAATATTTCTTCCAAATATTCATTCCATGCGCGTATAATTTTCGTCCGAAATAATATTTTTCATAATTTAAATACTCGAAATCCTAATTCTCCGTCTATCTTTTTCCATCGCCCGCGTTACGAAATTCAATATTTAAGGCAATTCAATGTTTAGGTTTTAAGCGCTCATAAATTTTCACCAGAATGGATGACAAGCTCGGATTCGAAAATTACCGCTGCCGTTTCGCGGAACCGTTCGTGTCAACAGACAATTCATTTGAATTCAGAGTTTAGACGTATATTTACTTCGAAGGACGAAAAAATAACTCATAAATTAAATAAATGCGAGCAAATATTCCAAATGTGACAGGCATTTTTGCGTTCGAATATGAGAGGCGTATGATATATATTCGAAGGAATTAAATGTCATTTTGTATAGGGAATATAAATATTTTTATACATTTTATTTTCTATATAGAAGTTAAATTCAATGTTTATATATAATTTATTTTTTAAAGCAATATAAGTTTGTGTAGAATTTGCACGTACAACACCGGGTTTACTTTTTAATAAAGGTTAATTAAAAGGGCAGCGATTTTTATGAGAGGTTAAAAATTATGTATCATGTATACTGTATTGCAAAGAAATTAATAAAAAGTTATCCAAATTCCATATTCAATATAAAGATCACAGATTGATGAGTTAGAAAGAAGGAAATAAAGCTCCAAACTGTTTTTTTTCTCACATCAACGTTTCCCACCCCAACCAATCATAATTGACGATCAGCGAATCTGCTTCGAGAGGAGAGAGGACATGTAAATATCTCGGTATCTTGATAGCCGATCTACAATGGAAACCCCACACTGCTAAACTTAATATTAAAATAAACTTTATAAAAGCAGAAGTTGACTCCTTCCTGTATTCGAATGATGTCAGCATTGAAAACAAAATTCTACTTTACAAATCAGTTATCCGCCCCATCATTCTTTATGCCTCCCCAATTTGGCACTACGCTGCGAAATCTGATATAAAAAAAAGCCCAAATCATTCAGAACAAAATCCTACATTCTATCAGAAAAGCTCCAAGATATTTGAAAAACTCTGAAATACATCGGGGTTTCAAAATTAAAGATTAAGCAGCAGATGCGAAAACTCTCCAACAATTTCTGTGATAACCTCACTAGGATGCCCAACGAACTGATTTTTAATGACTGACTACGACTTCCGTGAATTTGCAAAAGGACTAGAGCTATCCTAAATCCCGAATTAGACATCCCATGCTAATTGCTGACTAAATCTCCCCTGCATCCCAGCAAAGGATATTCGCGTATTCCCTCACCCCCCTATCATCTTCAAACCTCTACAATACATAATTTAACCTGTTATATCTTCAATTTTACTGTCCCTCTAAACTCTGCTACTGATTTCAATTTCTTCAATACTCAAATGTATTTTTCAAATTTTCCTTCTGTTTTGTACAGAACAGATAGATCATTGTTTGAGGAATTAAAAAAATAAATAAATAAAAATCTCAGACCGCTGTTTGCAGCATTCTTTGTTTACTACTCCTAACTGGTTTTATCAGCATTATTGACCCCTAAAGAGCATGGGCACGTGACGTCACGCTAACAATTTTGCCCTTAGGTTTCGTGGCGTTTCCAAAACAAAAAAAATCTGATATGGGCAACACATGACTTTCCTTATATAATGCAATGAATTTACTACTTTTACAGTAAAAAAATAAGTTTTTCTTACAGTAGATACTTATATTCTTTCCAAGATATTGAATTTTCGACGATTAGTCGTCATTTTCATTGATTTAGCGTCAGTTTTATCCATTTGGCATGATTTTCGTTAATTTGGCAACATTTTAAAAAAGTCGCCGAGTTGGCGACATGTCGCCAAAATCTCGTCAAGCGTTATAGACGGAGAAATAAGTTATTCTTATAGCAGATAAATGACTATTGGCGTTCAAATACAAAAGTATTACTCAAAGTAGTTTTCTCATAAATAGAATAGGCTAGAACCACGAGAATGATGTCACCTAATTTATCGCATGATATTACACATGAAAAGTGAACATGTTTCTCAACAGTTAATATTTTTTTTTTAATTTATGGGATTTTTTGATAAATTTGTTTGAAAAATATGCAATATCTCGAGAACGGTTCATGCTAGCGGTGTAAGGTTTATGTCAATCATTTTCTAAGGGAAAATTACATAAGAAGTGTTTATTTGCGTAACTTTATTAAAGGTTTTGATTTTTTGATGATTTTTTCAAAATTTCACTCGAAAATTTAGGGGGTTCTGAACATTCGATTACGTTTAAAAACAATAGGCTTCCAGTATTTACGGATTGTAATTTTTGTACCAAATTTCATTCGAATCGCTCCATTCGTTCGTGCGATATCGTCTCCACAGACTCACTGACACACACAGACATCACCTCAAAAATGTTTGATTCGTAATCAGGGATGCTTGAAACGTGCTCTCCCGTCGAAAACTCGAATTCGAATGTTCAACTCCGTCACAATACTTTCCTTATACATTATGTATATAAGGAAAGTAATACTCGTTTGCTTAGCAGAATGGAAATTTTCATTATTTCTGTATTAAAAACGGTTACTTTAAAAACTTACAATCGTTTAACTTCTAATTTTACTAAAGTTATCTTGTTTGATGGATATTTTTAATTAACCGGAAAATAAAATATCCACTTTAATTAAAATATGTACACGAGTCTTCTTTTTAAGAAACATCGTTACATATCTTTCCTTTCACTCTCGTATATACGTTGCAGAATTTGCTAGGAAATGTATACATCATTAGAACGCTAGTCAGTGACCACAGTAAAAATGAGTAGTAGTGTACATTCACTTAAAATGCACTTTAGCAAATGAAATCCTTAAATGTATGCTGTTATTCAAGTATTTTAAATAACTTATTTTCATCACAAAGATAAATTTCGATGTTTAATGAGTTTAGTTTCAATTTTTATTTGCCATCATCGGCCGTTTACCATTACACGCTAAGAACATGGAGGCCAACGGCCGTACCGTGCTGATAACACCGGTTCTCGTTAGATCACCGAAGTCAAGCAGCATCGGGCGCGGTTAGTACTTGGTGGGTGACCACCTCGGAACACCGCGTGCTGTTGGCCATATCGGGTGCGGTATCCCCGTGGTTTGCGCGCTAGATTTGCACGCTACCACAAATGCCGCCGTGTTCATGCGGAGTACGATCACGTTAAACATGTGGGTCCGTAAGTCCTTCCGAGAGGTTGGTGGTAGGGGAAGGAGGGTACGGTCCCTGTGGATGCCTCCCCCACTGGGTTCCGGTCTAAATTGGGTGGCACTTCCCGGCCGTCCATACAGTTACCTTACACCATTCTGGTAGGTCGGACGGTCTGGGTCTCAACAACAACAACGCTAAGAACATGAGCACGCGTGTCAATAAACAACCTGCGTGGTAGGATGCGCAGAAACGTAAGGGCAAAAGGGCATTATTTTTACCATAGCGTGTAATGGTAAACTGCCGATGATGGCAAATAAAAATTGAAACTAAATCCATTAAACATCGAAATTTGTCTTTGTGATGAAACTAAGTTATTTAAAATACTTGAATAACAGCATACATTTAAGGATTTCATTTGCTAAAGTGCATTTTAAGTGATTTTAAGTGAATGTACACTACTACTCATTTTTCCTGTGGTCACTGACTAGCGTTCTAAAGATGTAGACATTTACTAGCAAATTCTGCAATGTATATGCGAGAGTGAAAAAGATATGTTTCTTAAGAAGAAAACTCGTGTACATATTTTAATTAAAGTGAATATTTTATTTTCTGGTTAATTAAAAATATCCATCAAACAAGATAAATTTAGAAAAATTAGAGGTTAAACGATTGTAAGTTTCTAAAGTAACCGTTTTTACTTTCCTTATATACATAATGTATAAGGAAAGTATTGTGACGGGGTCGAAAATTCGAATTCGAGTTTTCGACGGGAGAGCACGTTTCAAACATCCCTGATCACGAATCAAACATTTCTGAAGTGATGTCTGTGTGTGTGTGTGTGTGTCAGTGAGTCTGTGGAGACGATAACTGACGAACGAATGGACCGATTCGAACAAAATTTGGTACAAAAATCACAATCCGTAAACACTGGAAGCCTATTGTTTTTATACGCAATCGAATGTTCAGAACCCCCCCTAAATTTTCGATTGAAATTTTGAAAAAATCGTCAAAAAATCAAAACCGCTAATAAAGTTACGCAAATAGACATTTCTTATGTAATTTTTCATTAGAAAACGATTGACATATATTTTAGAACGCTAACATGAACCGTTCTCGAGATATTGTACATTTTTCAAAAAAATATCAAAAAGTCATATAAAATTAAAAAATATATATATCCTATTGAGAAACATGTTCACTTTTCATATGTAATACCATGCGATAATTTGGGTGACATCGTTCTCGTGGATCTAGCTCGTTCCATTCATGAAAAAAGATACTTTAAGTAATACTTTTGTATTTGAACGCCAATAGTCATTTATCTGCTGTAAGAATAACTTATTTCTTTGTCCATAACGCTTGGCGAGATTTTGGCGGAATGTCGCAAACTTGGGGACTTTTTGAAATATTGCCAAATTAACGAAAATCTCGCCAAATGGATAAAAATGACGCTATATCAATGAAAATGACAACTAATTGTCGAAAATTCAATATCTTGGAAAGAATATTAGTATCTACTATAAGGAAAACCTACTTTTTTTACTGTAAAAGTAGTAAATTCATTACATTATATAAGGAAAGTCATGTGTTGCCCACACCAGATTTTTAATAAAGAAATAATGAAAAATTCCATACTGCTAAGCAAACGAATATTTTGTTTTGGAAACGTCACCAAACGTAAGGGCAAAATTGTACGTGTGACGTCACGTGCCCATGCTCTGTTGAAGGACTAGGTTCAGTGAAAGACTGTGACCCACATTTGTGTTACCTGACTAGAGATACGGAACTCTGGTCCAAGCGCCCTGCTATAGACAAATTACTGGCTGGCTGGGACAGTGCTATTGTTAGTTGACACAACGTAAAGGCGTAGTATTTAGTAATGTATCTTTGATTATTTTTAAATTAAGAGTTCCCTAATTATAAGTTTAATTAATCAGTATTTTTGCATAAATTATAGGTTAGAGTACAGAATATATGAAGATAAAAATAAAATGAAAAGTGAAACAATTTTGTGAACTGTTATGAACGTACAAAAATGCTCTCTCTCACTGGGGTCTTTTTTGACCCCGTACAGACAACCTTTCCTATAACGTGAATCTAGGGTTGCCATATGATGGGTTCAAAGGAGGGTTACCAAATTTGGCGATTTATAGCCAATTTGGCGATTTCGTGAAGGTACGAGAAACACCTCGAAGTAACGAATATTCTACAAGATATGTGAGATTTCTAGAAGTGTCCATAGCGAGTCTATAAACGGAGTCATCATTCTGTTGGTGAGCATGTTGACGAGATACGAGCTACATTGAACTGTGACATTCATCAATATTTTGAGATTGAGATTAGTAGCTGCTGCTTTGTGAAATTATGTACGTCTTTGTTTCGAGAATAGTATCTGTTGTTTTGTGAAATTAGTGGAGCATTTAAGTGCTGTTTTACTGTTCATTGTTCCTGTTTGCGCTGAACTTTTGCGTGAATAAATGTATTAGTTATCCAGAAATTTGGACTCATTCTTATATCCTGAGCGGACACCCAAGATACCAAAGGATATGTCGTAATAATACGTAGGAATATTGTTAATTATTTCAGTTCCACTTTATATTGCGCTAATAATTTATTTTTATAACATTGACAAAATATTTTAGGCTTTTCGCCATAAAAATGCATACAATGCAGGACTACGTATCTTATCCCAGCGCCACCTGAATTATTGTCTCAAACGATATTGGCGTTTTCTTAATATGAATTTTCAACTCCTTACTTATACCTCCTTCTATGTCACAGACATTTTCAGAGAAAGAACAATACTAGACTACTTTTAGAGACCTTTCACCAATAGTGCATAATCTCAGATACATTTCTTAAAAGCAACAGTAAGATTTAGTTATCGTAAACAACGTTCTGAAGAACATTCTGGGAAATAACGCCTAGAAAAGAATATTTTGTTATTATCTAGTTTTATTTCTCACTTGGGAATAACTAATGAGGAATAATGGAATTTAAATTTAACACGCTAATGGGTCTGAACTTAAAAGTAACGGCTTTTTACTGTCCATTAGCTAATGGTATTTTTTGTTGCCAGAGAAATTTTTCCGAGTTATTTTTAATCCAGTGTTTGTAAGAAGTACTTGTGGAAAAACATTTTTTTTTATATACAAATCTGTTTTACTGTAAGTAAACTGAAGAAAAATTTTAAAAATTCCTTCTCACTTATAAATATGTGCTTAAATTTGCAAAGAAATAAAAATCGGTCTAACTTGCATTGCGAGATAACTTTTAAATTATCTAAAAAAAATATGATGTGGGCAGCACATGACTTTCACTACAAACTCAAATTCATTTTCTCTTTGTTTCCTTGGAAATTCATTAAATTGAGTTTAATTGCACAAAATAGCAAGCATAATTATTTGAAATTACGCTGAATTTGCAATTTTAATTCCATTATCGTTTTTATTTGGTAACAGGGCGTATTTTCAAAGGCGGAGTAGAAATAATGCGAAAATACTAGAATATCTCGGGAGAGGTTTCTTTTATTCTGATTCGTACCAAAATCTAATCAGCACCAGGGTCACCCAAAAGAGACTTATCTATAACATTTTATGAAATTTAATCAATTAGTTTTTGAGTTAGAATGGACACACATTGCCCAAACAAACAGACACACACACACAGACGCCACGCTAAAAATAGTTTTTCTTGTTCTGGAGGTCCAAAACGTATAGATCCGTCTGTGCAATGTATGTATCCACTCTAACCCAAAAAATAATTCACCAAATATCATAAATATAGGTAAGTGACTTGTGGATAACCTGGTGCTGATTAGATCTTAGTACAATTCGGGATAGAAGAACCTACCTTTTTTTACCAATGGTATGAAAAAATCGTATGTATCGGATGTATGACGGATCTATAGATTTTGGGATCTCTAAAACTCGAGAAAATATTTTAGTGTGACGTCCGTGTGTGTCAATGTATGTATCCACTCTAACTTAAAAACTTTTTTTTTTCCAATGGCCAGGCAATTGATATTTCATCAACTTAAAAACTAATTGATTCAATTTCACAAAATTTGATAAATAGTCACATATGAGTTACCCTAATGCTGCTTAGATTTTGGTACGATTCGAAAAAACAGAAACCTACCTTTTTTTCGCAAAATGATCCGCAAAAATCATCAAAATCTAAAATAAAAGACTACGTATGCTCAAATAGATCAATTAACCGCTTATTTTATATATGAAACTTTTTATGATAAAAAGAATAAGAAAACCACATTAATCTCGAAATATTTTAGTATTTTCGCATTCTTGCTATGTCACCTTGATACCTTTGAAAACAGCTCCAGTTACCAAATGAAAACGAAAATTGAATTAAAAGTGCAAATTCAGTGTAATTTCAAATAAGTATGTGTTATTTTGTGTAACAAATCTCCATTTAATGAATTATTAAATGAATTTAAGTCTGTCGGGAAAGTCATGTATTGCCCACATCTGATTTTTTGCTCCCGAATTCATCCCCGATTCCACGTTTCTTCCTTAAAATTGTTAAATATTTTAAAAAGCATGTAGTCGCGATTTTGCTAGTACAACTAAAACTGTTAAAATTCTGCTAATCTGGCAACAGTGTAACAGTCCAAAATATTAAATTATCGCTATTAAAACCACTTTATTTCGAAAATTATTAACTCAACTTGAAATCCAATTATATATCCTTATAAGGCTTTCACAGGAATGCAGAGTACTCGCTTATTATTTATAGCTAACAGAAATATCGAAATTAGAACTACATTTACAAAATATTGTTGCAAACGTCCAATATTACCTCATTGAAGACTTTTCTTTTGAAGACCAGACGGAGAAAACTCCAGTACAGACACTCTTTCACACAACGTGAGTCTAGGAACGGCAAATGCCGAAATTCGAAAAAGGATTGCAAGATTTGGCTATTTATCGCCAATTTGGCGACATTTAGCAACGCAACTTTCCGAAGCTTCGAGCAACACCTCGAAATAATCAATATTCTACTTGATATGAGATATTTTCAGAAGTTTTTATGGACAGTTTATAAAAGGAATTATCACTCAGTCGGGAAAACAGTAGACGTGATACGAGCTACATTGAGCTGTGATGAGCATTGAACAATGTTTAGAGAATAGTTTCAGTTGGTCATCTTTTAATTTTACACAATAGCATCTTCTTTTGTATATAGGATATATCTTTCCTAATTGAAGATTTAAGACAAAAGCAGGACACACTTTTCTGAAGACAAAATCTTGAAATTTATGATTTTTGGTACAACTCTTAACTGTTCAATATTTGTTTTTCTCTTTCTATACTTTACCTTCCTAATTTCTCTGGGATTCTCAACACTATTTTTTAGTGTATTACATAAGTTTGTATTCCCCTATATTACTTTCCTTATATATACATATAATGTATAAGGAAAGTATTGTGACGGGGTCGAAAATTCAAATTCGAGTTTTCGACGGGAGAGCACGTTTCAAGCATTCCTGAACACGAATCAGACGTTTTTGAGATGATATCTGTGTGTGTCAGTGGAGACGATAACTGACAAAAGAATGGACCAATTCGATCAAAATTGGTACAAAAATTACAATCCATGAATACTAGAACCCTATTGTTTTTGTACGCAGTCGAATGTTCACCCCCCCCCCCCCCTAAATTTTCGAGTGACATTTTGAAAAAATCATCAAAAAATCAATACCTTTTATAAAGTTAAGCACATAGTTATTTATGTAATTTTTCATTACAAAACGATTGACACACATTTTAGAACGCTGCATAAACCGTTCTCGAGATATTGCACATTTTTCAAAAAAAATTATCAATAAACCATATAAAATATAAAAAATATTACCTATTATGAAATATGTTTACTTTTCATAAGTAATATCATGCGATAAATTGAGTGACATCATTCTCATGAATCTAACTAGTTCCATTCATGAAAAAAGATACTTTAGGTAATACTTTAGTATTTGGAAGCCAATAGTCATTTATTTGCTACAAGAATAACTAAATTCTCCGACCATAACCCTTGACGAGATTTTGGAGGAATGTCGTCAACTTGGCGACTTTTTCAAATATTGCCAAATTAGCGAAAATGTCGCCAAATTGATAAAAATGACGCTAAATCAATGAAAATGACGACTAGATAATGAAAGTTCAATAACTTAGAAAGAACATAAACGTAGACTATAAGAATAACACATTTCTCCGTCCGTAACGTTTGGCGAGAAATTTAACGGGACGTCGCCAACTTGGCGACTATTTTAAATGTTGCTAAAATGACAAAAATGACGCCAAATGGGAAGTAATGTCTCGTAAATTCTGATTTGCGTCATATGATGGGCATACCTTCTAGTATATAAGAAATACTCTTCTCTCCGTTTGTCTGTAACACTTGGTGATGCATTTGGCAAACTTAGAGAATAATTTAGCAAAGTATTGCCAACTTGGCGGTATTTCGATCCAGCTTGACAAAACTATCTTCAAAATTGCAAAAATGACGTTAAATTAATGAAAATTACGCCTAATTGATGACTTATTATTAAAGTATTTTAATATATGGACTATATCGTTTATTGAGGATGCTATCAATACTGATTATTGTTTATTTAGAGTTGCACGAAGTATAAGTTAATTGAGTATTTTGAGATAGTTTTACATGTTGTCATCCGAGAAATCGCCAAATGTACAATTCAACGATAAAAACACAGTACCGCGGATCTTATACATTATTTTTCGACTGTAAAACTATAAATTCACTGCATTAGGTAAGGAAAGTCATGTGCTGCCCACATCAGATTTTTACTTTTATGAAGGTAAAAATGTTCGGATGAGTTCTATTAAAATTTTCTTTGAATCTTGTATGGAACAACTCACAGCCATTCGTTTATCTTTCTGATCCAGCGCTGGAGCAAGACCACATAGTTGATGGAAACTTTACTCCTTCGATGAAGCAATTGCTCGTCAACTAGTCGTTAAATGCTTTAACCTCTTCATTGCTTGGATGTAGAGACAATAAGCCTTCTACAAATGAATCCCATACTTCAATTTCATATATAAATAGGGTAATTCAAAATTCCACTGAAGCCATCGACTAATTTTGGACTTTCCTTCACTGTAATCTTACGTTAAACCACATTCTTGTGCTTTTCTCCGCCGTCATTCAGTTACATGAAATCAACACGTTACGATACTGCAGTTTGAAAAAAACTTCTCATTGTACTATAAATCGCTGTTTTGACATCTGCAACAACTGAACTTGGACAAAATTATAAACTTTATATTTTTTTACATTACTCAATTAACAATTCAAATATTTACGTTTTATGAGATATAACTTTAAAGGAAAAGATTTATTCTATGTCTAATCAATTGGAAGGTTTTTCATCCACAGCTTTACGCTTAATATAGTTTGATAACTTTTGTCTATTGAGATTTTGAAGAAGTTCGCCGTAATGATTTAAATCCATTTTTAAAATGACTGCATCATTGGAGTCCACATATAACTTTGTAGTGCAATTTCTTCGGATGCATCTTCATTTCCATCCATCTTGAGTCTCATATTCTTTAAAAAATTTGTATCCAGAGGAAACAAGTAATCTTTTGCTGCCTCACTTAGCATTGCACATTCCTTGAAAGTGCCAAGAAAGGTGATTAAATTTTCCAAAAAGGCGACTTTTCCTATGATCACACGATGCATATTATTGTAATTTAGCTTCAATTTAAACACAGTACATTTGTTAATTGAAATCTCTGCATACCAATTTTAATTGTAAATTAATTTGAAAGTCTTATACAATAGAATATAGAGCTAGAGGTTTAAAGAGAAAAAATAAGAAACATATTTTTTTGAAAAATCCCTACCACAATGGGCCGGTTAAGACCAATTAGGGTCCTGGATAGAGTATGGCCTTTATTTTAACTTTTTTTAAAACAATTTTGCTTGGCTTTGGTTGGCTTTTTTGTTTTGGGTTTGGTTCAGTTGGTTTTGAAACGCTGATATAAGATAAATCAGTATCTTTTGGTCATTTTTAGTCATTGAACACTTTTTTAATTAAATTTGATGACAAAATCCAAAAATAAAAAAAAGTCCATTGCGGTCCAAATTATGCATTAAAATGTTCAATTTTTTTTTTTTAAATAATTCACACAACAACATTACCGGCAGTTCAAATGGTTGCTCAAGTCTTCGGATGAGTCCAACGGCCTGGTCTTCAACACAACAACATTAACTACAGAGACTGTTTATACATTTTTAGAACAAATTAAAAGATATGATGACCCTTTCTCTAGATTATCATTCTACATTTCGACTTTCCAGATAAGAAATATTTTCTTGAAGTTATGAGTGATGTTTTATTTCACGTCTCTTTCACAGTTCTCCATAGTCCATCCATTGTTTTAGGTTTGAATTTAAAAAGTTCTCCTTTGAGCAATCTAAAAGCACAATAATCTAATGGTAACATACCAGTGGACTTAGAAAGAATACAAGCAAAAGGTATAGCTTTAATATCCGTGTCTTTTGTCATTTTTTTAAGAAACTTAGTGGTAGATTTTGATGTGTGACTGGTAGTTTTATCCTGATGAAGTTCAACTCTGTTAAAAATGTGTGGATAAAGGGGTGGTATTTCTTCTTTAAATAAAAGAGTTAAAACACTATCTTGGAATTGATTTTGACACTTGTGTGTGTGTGTGTGTTTACTTTTCTTAATTCTAATTTACCATTGTACGAAAAGCCAGAAATAATCATGAATCCTTTGCTGAATTTTTTTTTGATTCTTGGAACCAAGTTTTTAGGCTTTTTCTCCTCTTTTGCAATAGTAAATCGATAGTTTTTTTGTTACAGTCATTTGAATAGATCCATATTTCATTACTTGTCACAATACATTTCCATCTGTCCCTGACTACATGATTTTCATAAAGAATTCCATGGCATGTTCTGCACTCTGCCATATGTAAGGCAAAAGGTGGTGAACATTCTGTTTTTAGCTTTAAGATTTAAATTTTTATTTAATATCTTGTTTACAGTCACTACAGAGGTATTTAAAGGCACAGGAACTGTTCTTTGAGTTGGTGGATTTTCTTTTGAGACAAGAGTATTTCTGAAATAATCATAAATGTATGTACCTTCTTTGAGTATTCATTCATTATTCATTCAGTTAAATGCAATGCTTGATGCTTTTTCCCTTTATTATTATTAATATTGCTCATTTTGCATTATTAGAAATGCCAATTCCATGGTTTTTACAGAGATTTTTAATCACAAAATAAGAGTATTTCTCTTTGGAAAGAGCAAAAATGAACTTCAATCCAAAGTTTGTTCATACAATGGCATTTTTAAAATAGACAAAACTTATGCAGCAAATGATGATTTAGCTTTTATAAAATGAGTTGTTGGCAGAAATCTTTTCTGAATTAATTTAAGTTTTGTTACTTTTTGCAATAAAATTGTTCTAAATATGAGTAAACATCCTCTGTATCATATCGCAGAACCTCTGGAATACAGTCTCAAAATCCTTAGGGTTCCGCGCAACACACATTGAGACATGTTGACAAAACTGTTATCTTATTTCATACATTTTTGTAGTTGGAAGTATACTGGGTGTCCCACACAAAAAGTGAACAGTGGAAGATTTTTTGAACTGTTGATTGTAGATACACAGTTCCAATTTCAAAAATGCTTTAGATAAGGAAGTTATGAAATAGTAATGTAAATTGTGTGCAAAATTCTTGTAAAAAAATTAATTAATTAACTTTTTAGACATCCTCTCTAGTGAAAAAGTCAAACTACAAAAATGTTATCAATACTTCATTTAGTCAAACTATAGAAAAATTTGGATCTCAAAGTTCAAATTTAGGATGAAATAAATTGTCAAACTTCCTGACTTATGCCCCTTTCTTGGGACTTTTTGATACTCTTGTAAACACCAAAATTAATGAATCCAGGATGCAATTCACAAATTGAATTAATGCACAAAAATTATTTAGTAGGGTTTTAAAAAAAAATTCTCATGGCTTATTTTTAAAACTATTAAAAACAGACAGACAATACTGGTTAAAAGTTATTTTAACACTTAAATAAGATAAATAAAACAAATAATTGTGATTTTGCTGATCTGTCGGACATTTTCTTAACAAAATCTGTGGGGAAAAAAGTATGTCCTTCAATTTTTGAAATCATATAGAATAATTTAAAACCATTATTTTTAGTTGACTCAAGAAGTTTCTAACACATTTTCCACCAGAATTCGAGCTTTTATAGACAAATTGGCAAAGTACAGCAAATGACAGGTACAAGTAGACTGGTGGCGGTTTTGGGTAAGATGTTTTTTAGAACTTACGGCTTGAATACTTGTATGTGAAACTTGTATGTGACGGCTTGAATACTTGTATGTGAAACTTGTATGTGACGGCTTGAATACTTGCATGAGAAATAGGATAAAATATATATTTCAACATTTTCTGCTAGTACTTGTTGCCTGAGCCATATCGACAATGAAACGAACCTGTTGATTGCAATTAACATACTAGCTGCAAAATAAAAACTCTAGAAGGATGCAGGCTGTAAGGGAAATGAAGACAGTATTCCCTCACTGTAACACTAGAAGATTGGTTGCGTTCGGCATAAATCAAAATCATCTTACAGAGTTCAGCATTGCTGAACAGCGCCATAATTCAAACTCTAGTTATGTAGCAGAGTTACTTGGATGCTTAAATACAAATTGTAAATTAATGGTGTCATAATAGCTTTACTAAAATATCTGCATAAAATAAATTTGAAGAAATGATAGTAGCTATTTGCAACCGAATTTGACTTGTGTATGCCCCATTATTTCCTAATAAAAATGTTCATCAAAGATAACTATGTCAAATTGGATCTTATACAGCAATATTTTTTTCAGTTTTACTAAATAAAGTATGAGTAACATTTTTGTAATTTGATTCTGTTATATATATATATATATATATATATATATATATATATATATATATATATATATATATATATATATATAAAGGGGCTGTATAAAGTTAATTTCCTTAACTTTTTCAAAAATATGTAACAGCATTTAAAGTACTATTTCATAACTTCCTACCTTATTTAAAGCATTTTTGCGATTAGGAATATGAATCTACAACCAACGGTTCAAAAAATCTTACTCATACTGTCCACTTTTTGTGAGACACCCTGTATACCTAAGATTAACAGTTGAGGAAATACAGGTCATGTAAGAACTTTTCAGGTACCTTGTATACTAACTATCACAGACAGGATACAGGTCTCTAACAAAAAAACACTGAATTTTAACACAATTTGAAACAATAACGAGTTGCGATATGACATCCATTATAACTACTTTAAGGTAGAGAAATTAAATTACACTTTATAAAGAAATATAATCTTAACACACAGTAAATAAATAAATAAATATGAAATAAGAAAAAATAAAATTGTACATCATTTACTGAGATGATTAATATAACTGCCTTGACTGAGTTTCACGCAACTGTGTGTGCCAAAATGTATGTCACATGCTTACGTCATTTTCAGCATGTTAATGGCCATTGATAATGGCCAAAAAGCAATGCTAATCATATAGATATATCACAATATTTATAATGAAAATTTTTGAACCACAGGGACACTACAAAATGCATTTGTTTAAAAATATTGTGGTAATTTATGCATTAAAATATGCAAGCCCTACCCCCACCCCATACACAAAACTTCATTAAGGATTTATGCGAATGCTGGGAATTATCAAAATGTGTACTAAAAATGCTGAAATATGTATCACTACATCATATCTCCTATCATTAAGTACGATTTGGTAGTTTCTACAACAAACTGATTACCAACATTGAATAGTAAGCATAGCATTCTCGAAATACTAGTTTTCTTACTTCAGTATATCTCTTCAAAAAAATAAACTATTATTTTAAACTAGAATGCTCTGCATTTGAAAGAAAGTTTAAACATTATAATTTCTTTGAATAAAACAAGTTTTTATTCTACAAATTTTTAGATTTACATAAATGAAGAAAAAATGATATAAGTCTGCAATGTGTACAAAGAAAGATGAAAATAAGTTGTGATTTCAATCTGAAGAAATCATATTCCAATAACCGAGGAAAATAACAAATGCTCATGGAATTTAGAAGGAAAATGAATGTTGCATGGAAACTGTTTTATTCTGAAGAAATTCTTCTTAGAACACCCATATTTCCATCAAGAAATACGCGATCTCCTGTCAAAAAACAGAAAAATATAAGTAATACAAAATATTAAAAGCACATATTAAAACACTCAATGTTTTACCTTCCCTACGATGATATATGGTAATGTATAGGGAAAATACTGGAATTGTGTCGAAAATTGGAAACCGTAATTTCGACATATCTACATGTTTCTAGCACTCTAGAACACAAATCCACCATTTTTAACATGATGTTTGTGTGTATATCTGTGCAACGTATGTATCTACTCTAGATCAAAAACTATTTAATGAAATGTCACAAAATTTGGTGAGTCATTTGGGAGTTACTTTGGTGCTGATTATATTTTGGTATAATTCAGATAAAAGGAACCTGCCTGTTTTGGGGAAATAACTTACAAAAGACATCAAAATCAGAAACAAGCTCAAATATGACAAAATATACTTACATGCTTGTTTTATACATCATTTTGAATGAAAAAATGAATAAGACCAACCCCATTTACTCCAAGATGAACCATTTTTAAGATATATATTTTTCAATTTTTAGAAGATGGAGATCTTTTTCACTGTAGTTAAAACTATTCAATGAAATTCCTTAAAATTTTGTAGTTCAACCACTTGTGGGTTACCTTGGTGCTAACTATATTTTGGTACAATTGTAAAAAATATAACTTTTTTATTTCGGGGGGGGGGGGGGGGGAATATAACCTTCAAAATTCTTAAAATCCAAAATAAAAGATTATATAGGCTAAAATGTATTAATTAAATGCTTATTTTATACCTCATGTTTAACGATGAAATGAATAGGAACAACTCCATCACTCTAAGATAAACCAATCTTTAGCTATTTAAATTAATTAGAATTTTGAAGAGTTGATGACATTTTAAAATGTTGTTAAGTTGCCAAATGAAAAAGATGTATTAAAACTGTAAATTTGATTTTATTTCAAATTAGTATCATTGTCATTTTGGGTAATTGAACTCAATTTAATAGATTATGAAATCAAGTCTGTAAATCATAGCAATAAATGACTTTGTTTTTGAGTTCTCCACACTTCACAGACACGCATACACGCTCAGATAGATACAAGGTTCTGAAATATGCATTTCTCAAATTCCTTAACCAACAATATTTAGGGGAAATAATATTTTCTCTATACTATATTATAAGCTATATTTTCTCTATCAATTTAGTTTGTCTCTATATTAAAAATTACACAAATTTTCTTATAATTCCAGTTGATTTCCACGCTTTATTTCAACATTGGCAGGGTTTTGACATTAACTTTTACATGAACTGACATATGAAAATTAGTTTAAGCAATTTAAAAAATATTGTGGGCAAAAAAGACTTTTAGATTGTTAAATTTATAGAGATCTTTATTGGAGTGCATATTATACGATAGTTCAAGGACTCGATAGCACCAATATATGTAAAAGCATTTAACATTATGCAACATTCTTCATAGAGATTCAGTTTAATCTTTGTTTGTAAAAAACAACAAATCTGATGATAATAAAATACATTTTACAGATTATACACCTACATACAGATTTTGAAATTTTGATATATAAACATCAAAAAGGGGAGTTGATGTTTTCAGTGAACAAAAGCTGGGCAAAATATTTTTTAAATGTAGCAACTTTGTTAATATTAAACTCATTCTACACTACAACCTTTGTATTTACTTATTGAACAAAATTTTGTATTTAAAATTGAAGAACATATATACAAAATATTTATCTTAAATTTCATAACAAAGTAAAGTCATAAAATAAACTAACATACAGAAAATATAGTTCTATTAAAAACTTGGAATTTTTTCTTCAATTGCATACCTGTTTGAATAACCTGTGAAGCACGCACAAGACTGATGACACAGGGAAGACCAAATTCTCTTGCTGCCACAGCTCCTAGAAATAAGACTATTAATAAAATAGTAATGATAAATATATGAATATATATTATTGTTTTAAACCTAACTATAATGCCTGAACTATATTAATTAATAATTAAACTAGTAAATTAACTATTAAACTAATTAATAATTAAACTAGTAAATTAACCATTAAACTAATTAATAATTAAACTAGTAAATTAACTATTAAATTAATTAATAAATAAACAATAATTTTCAAAATGTATTAATGTATAATATGCATTTCTTAGAAAGACTACAATAAATTTAATATGATACTAAAAATAAGACAAAAGTAAACAATTTTTGTACTTGAAACAAAGCTTGAAATTTGTGCTTGAAATTTGAAAGCTTGAAATTTCAAGGTAGTTAGGTGCTTGAAAAAAACACCTAACATACCTTGGAATACTTAAAACACACAATTCATGTTTTCGATATAAAGCCATCAATATTAAATCCAATATAAAAATATAACAATATCCTTGCCCTGCCTAAAGACGCATATACTTTTATAAAGGCATTGCCCTTGAAATTGTTGCTATAGATGGCATTTCTAATAAATCCTTCCTTAATCAAATTTAGTCTGCAGACAGTATCTAGATCAACATGTTGCTTTAAACCAGATTGCGAAATAAATAAAATTTTCAAAATTTCATAAATTTGAAATTAAACTACAAGGCTATTTTACTTTTTTATACTTTTAAGTAGAAATTTTAAAACACTAGTTTCATATGTAAAATAACTAACGTCATCGTAAAATACATTTAAATATTGTATATAAGTTAATATAATGTTGAATTTTTTTTCAATTCAGCTTTTGTTCAATGAAATTAGCTCACTTAGATAAAAGGTTAGAACTCCTGCATTGGCATTTGCCAAATTATTTAAAAATTACAAAAGGATGCTATATAAAAACTTAACCAAAGAAGAAGAAGAAAAAACCAAAGTTTGGTTAAGAATTAAACCAAATTTTTACTTTTTACACTACACAGTATACTCATAGGAAATATATTGTAATGTAATTTAAAATTAAAGTTTGAATTTTCAATAAATTTAAACATTTGGGAAATCTTTGAATATAGATCAACAATTATTTATGTAGCATCTGTGTGTGTGTGTCTGTCTGTAGAATATATGCATTAACTCTAGCTCAAAAACTATCCATTTCATTTTCATGAAAGTTGGCAATTAGATATGCCATAAGTTTTTCTGGTGCTGATTAAATTTTGGTATGAATACAAAAAAATAGAAAGGAACTAATTTTTAAAAATGAGTCACAAAAAAAAAAGTTAAAGAAGAAATATGAACTTTTTAAGCAAAAGTTTCATTTTTTAATATTTTATGACAAAGGGAATGAATTCAATATTTTGGGAATAATTTAACTAAATTATTCCCAAAATATTTTTTGATTATTTTAATAACTTTGAGTCACTTTAAAATTCACTAAATTGCCAAATAAAAATGACATGAACTGTAATTTCAAATAAATAACTATTTCTTGTTTTATTTTGTGATAAACTCAAAGTATATAAATAAATTGAAAAACTGAATTTATGAAGGCATGGAAAATCTTGTGCTGCCACCATCAGATTTTTAAAATATAAAATATAATTTAATCTAATTCTATATCAGAATTGGAATATCTCTATTTATCATTTACATTATTCAAAATAATCTATATCAATCACATAAACTTTTGCAAGTCAATGTATCTACCACAAAAATTATTAGAACAGAAACAGCAAATTTATTTTTTAATTTAACATGTAGTCATGGCATAAACATGATAATGTTATCAAAATTGAGTATTTTTATTGATTTTTAAACTTATTACACAGCCACTGTGCTGAGAAAGAAATTTTATTCTCTTTCAGGCATTAATATCGGGTGCTATCTCACTTAAAATATTTTTACCTTTATATTGATGTGCAAATGACTTGATCTGTTTAAACAATGTATAATGCTTTTTACACACAATTAATGTTTAAAAAATTATGAAAAACTTGTTTTACAAATGGTAGGACTAACAAAAATGGTTGGTGGTTGAAATCCTATCAAACGTTGTCATTCAAAGACAAAATAATATAAAATTAAAAAATCTTTAGAAACCAGTCCTATTCAAAAACAAAATATACCAAACAATCTACAACCCATTCTTTTTAATTTGATATGTAGTCTGTATTTTATCATTACATAATAGGCGAGATTTTGAATTACAGGAAAAAAGTTTACAGAAACAGTACAGATAAATTACAAACTCTGATAAATATTCACTGAAACTTAGGTTGAAGTGATTCTATAAAAAGATCATTTTAATTATTAGTTCAAAATTATGAATTATTAATTCAAGATTATGAAATTAATTCAAGGTTATTAAAATATTAATTGAAAATTAATAACTTATGAAAGATATAAGAAATAAAATCTGATCATAAAACATGCCAATATTACCATCAGACAACAAGCCACCTACATCAGTAGCAAATCCTCCTAGTATAGGAAAATAAAGGCTCCAAGCAATACTGGGAGTGCGAGTAATTAAGATGGACCCCTTCTGAAACTGATTTCAAGCATTGAATACATTTAAAAGCAATAAACGAAGTAACACATCAATAGGTACAAAGATATATTTTAAAACAGTTAAAAGTTTATTTCAACATACAAGATGTACTGACATATATTTCAGCTTGAGCGATTACGAGCATAATACACTCTTCATCAGAGTATTATGTTTGAGAGTACTCAGGCTAAAATACATATTTGTACATCCTGTATGTTGAAAGAAACTTTTAAATTATTTTAAAATATCACATATTATAAATTCGGACTTGTGCACTTTGTCACATTAATATGTTTTTGAAAATGAAAAAAGACAAACACATTAAACATTTTAAATATCACAATTCAAATTGCTGTACACATAAAATGACAAAAGCAGACAATCATTTTGAAAAAGCCAGCTTTTTACCTTCAGATACGCACACATGATTATTCCTGATATGATGCCAGACGTGTCAGTCAAACTTTTCATTTCCAAACTGACTGTGTGTGTGTACAATCATTCACTCCGAATATAATGGTTCATCATGCCATTTTATGCCAGAAATGATTATTCCACCATATTGAATTTCCTGGAGTAATGCATGGCTAAACTAACCATGTTGGGACTCATCTCAATATTGCATTTATGGGTGCATACACATTATACTATTTTGAGCCAATTCTTTGCACAATTTCATCATACTCATTCTCATAGTTGTTACTCAAGAAAGATTAAGTGTTCAACAGCCCAGGATTGAAGGTTTGGTGTGACACATATGTTGCTAATTCCTGTTATGCCGGGAATAACAGGCATGGATTGACATGCACAGCATCAATCCAAAACTGTTCATGTATAAGCACCTTTAGGAAAGCAAAAAGTTTCAGAAATGCTTGCCTCTTTTTATGATTCTATTTATGTAGCAACATATGTTATGATTTATTTACTATTACTGCAGTGTCGTATACTGTATTTAAAAGTTTAAAATAATAACAATATATCCATTTAAAAATGCATTTATTTATTTATCCAGGAAGTTAAAAAAAGTACCAAAGAGCAAGGATAAATTGAAATATCCCTAACATACATTTGTCATAAAGATATGTACACAAAATTATCTATAAATGAGACTTTGATCTAAAACCTCAAGCATATATGTTCCTCAGAGATAACATTAAAAGTATAAAATACAAAAAATTAACTACCTAAAAGCCTGAAACATACATTAGAAACATTTTTTATTGATTATTATAAACAATGAAGTTTGCTTCACTTGTTTCGGCCTTAGTACTTGTGGGAGGGGGAATATTGCATATAAAAAAAAAATTACAAAATGGAACATACTAAAACATACATGAACTAGTTTCAGAAGGAAATTGAGGCTCCTTTCTTGGGACAAGCGAAGCATTGGTCACTCAAGTGAAGAAGAAAAACACCCAGAAACTGGCATTAAGTACATATTAAATGTCTTGTTTAAGAGTCAGAAAAATATTCAGATTTTTGCATTTATTAGCATTATTTTAATGTATGAAAGATTGAAATGTATTGGATTCCATTAGATATCATTGATTAATTTCTAACAGCATTCAGTTTCTTGTTTCTATGAATATTTTGTCGGCTCTTGACCCCCTTAGGCTACTCCTCTTAGAATTATAGATCTTACAAATCTAAATAATCCATGATTATTGTTTTCCTGCATTTTAGTAGTAATTATTATAAGAGTTTAATAATTAAATAAAAATTATTTTTTTATGTATTTTACCCTATAGAAAGGTCAATACCATTCATAGCCGACCATTGATAGCATACTGTCAGTCGAAACATAACACACATAAAATATTGAAAACTTACATTAATTTTTTTTTTAAGGAAAATGAATTATTACAAAATTCTGATGTTATACATCATGACAAATGATATGACAAATTATTTAGATGGAATAATGGAACATTGTTTAACATATTTTAAAATTTTCAAGCTATTATAGTTTGCAAGGTTTTGAGCAACATGTGACAAGAACATTAAAAAAACATTATATTCTCCTTCTTTTACGACTATGACAATATACAAAAAAAATTAAATTTACTTTTATCACAATGTTCTTTAATCCATTTATTATATATAAGAAAAGCATTTTAATATTTGCTTCATTACTTTTACTAATTAATTTCTATGCAAGCATAAAAAAATATTTTCAGCATTACACATTACCTGAAAATCAAATAAATTAAGTGCAAGATTAGTCATTACACACATTATTTGAACAATTGCACAATATGCAATATTAATATAAGAGAAAGCTTAGTGGATCCAGTTACAGATATTGTCCATTACTTTTTAGGAATAATCTATTATGCAACATTTTAAGTTTACACCTCAAATAAAAGGATATTTACACATTTTTAGAACAATTTTGATAAAAAATAACAAAAAATGAAAATTTATAATAATTATATTTAGCAACAGATGGTTATATGTAAACTAAATTATCATCTGCTGTAGTTAAATAGTGTTTACTTTGAAAACGGTGCACATAAACAAGTTTTGGATCGAAGGTTATATTTTTGTCTTTAATTATTACAAAATTAAAATGCTATGAAAATCATGGCAGCCGCATTTCTACATACAATATAAGCAATATTATTAATAATAAAGGTAATAAAAATAGTTAAACATCGTTTTTAACCAGAAAATGAACACAAAGCCAATATCCAAAATAGGTAGATACTTCTATGACTATTTCAAAACCAAGGTCTCTGAACTTCAAAGAAAATATGCTGCTTCGAAAAACAGTAATGACCTTAAATACCTCTGTATAAACCATAAACAAGATAATAAGCAAAAATTCAATCTTCGTTTATTATCTTGTTCATCAAAAGCCAAAAACTATAATGCTCCCTGTCTTTTGTTTAGGTATGTCGCTGAGTGCAGAAGATGCTGAAGAATTCTTTATGAAAATCATTACAATCAGAGACATTATTGTAACTATTGAAGAAGTATGGGACAACTTAAATAAATATAAAAAAATATAGATCAATTTACTATAGCAAAAGAGGAGAAAAAGATTTACAAACTTTGTTTCAAGAATCCAAAGAAAGTTTCAGTAAAGGATTCATGATAATTGCTAGTTTCTCACACAACAGGAAGTTAAAGTTAAGTTGGAAAAAGTGTTAAAATCGCTTCTACATATTACCAAAATAATGTTTTAACTCCTATATTTAAAGAAGAAACATCATTCCTTTATCCACAGAGACTTCAAAGAGTAAGGCTCCAGAATACAGGATAAAACTACCAATCATACATCAAAATCTGTCACTAAATTTCTTTTAAAAATGACAGAGACAGGTATAAAGGACTTTACCAAAATGTATCTTTTGCAAATATTCGTTCAAAGTCCTGTAATATGTTACTAATGAAACTAAAGTTACTTCCTTTAAAGCAGCATACAACACAAAAATAATAGTATCAAGAGGTTTCAAAGGCAAAATTCAATCATCTTTATCAGGACATAAAAAGTGTAAGCTTCATGTGCGAAAGCAAGATCGGTAACTGATACAACAACAACAAACATAATTGAAGCGGGGAAAGGGTGCTACCAATGGTGAGAGAAGGAAAAGGAGGTAAAAACCTAGGAAAAAGGAGGTTTGACTATGTCCCACCTTTTGTTCCTTTCTCCTGGGGTTTTCACCTCTTTTTTCTTCTCTCGCCATTGGCAACACCCCTTCCCCACTTCAGTCATATCTGCTGCTCTTACATCAGTTGCCAATCTTGCCCTCCCAAGTGAAGGTTACACTTCTTATGTGTTCCAACAAAGAAGGCTGCTTCTTGCCTTCGAAACCAGTCAGTATCATTATTTTTGTGTTGTATGCTGCTTAAACAAAATTATTATAGTTTTATTACTCGCACCAATTTGAACTATATGTATGTCACTAATGACCTATTGTGCCTATGGGCTGTTGAGAAGAGTGCTTTTTAAACACAGGTCTAAAACAATGGATGGACTATGGAAAGCAGTGAATAAGGAGTAGAGTAAAATACCACTACTAACTTTAAGAAATAACCTTTTATCTTGGAAATTTACATGTACCTTGAAAATTTAAAGAAAAGGTCATCAGCTAAAACATTGAATAAATAAATATTTTTGTTTAAAGCGTTAATTATACTATGGAAAAAAAATTCTAAAAGTGTATAAACATCCTCTGTACATGCTTAAGAAATAATATAGATATTCAAGCATTTTAATTTAATCTATTACAACAAATCTAATGAGAATATAACTATAATTACATTAAAAATTCAAAAATATTTTATTACAATTTAAGAAAACACAAAAGGTTAAAAGTTAATCACCTGCTTCATGGATATTATTTCATGGAAATTTGAAACTACAATGGCAGTTCCAACAGTTGTACCTTTGCTTACAGGATAACCTAAAAATGTTAAAATGTTATTCAAGCTAATGTAGTTAATCAAGCTGCCACAAAATGTTAATCAAGCTACCATAAGTTACGAGATTGCAAAAGCAAAAACATTAAATGGTTTAAGATAGAATTTGTCAGTGAAGAAGCATGCATTCATTTAAAAGTAATTAAATTAATTGGAGTGTGGCTCAACTCGACTGTCTCATACCAGAATCCATTTTAGCAGGGTTTTTTTTTTCTTTTTTCTTTTTTCAAATTTTACAAGAAAATTTTTGGAAAAATCAGTATCATGGGTCTCTAAATGATTACAATTATAGAGTAGAAGACCCAGACCGTCCGACTCATCCTGAGGACTTGAGCAACTATTTGGATGGCAGGTACAATTATAGAGTGTTACCCTTCACTTTAAAGGGGTTTGAAAAAAATCTTTCAATTGAATTGTCAATGTACCCGCCGGAGGGTAATTTGCCTCCCAAGGGCGCTAATGAGGTAACAAACAAAAAAATTGCATCACGACTATTTTTTCAACAATGATTGAAGCTATAAAGTCTCGTAATCATTGAACTATAAATAAACCCTTTAATTCATGATTATGTCACATTTTGTCCTATGCTATCATGTTAAAAAAATATTACATTTCAAATAAATTTCGAAGTTTTTGTTCAATTTAAAAAAAAAATTTATCTAGTTCCAGATCTTATAATAACAAATCCGGATATAAAATTTCATGAAAATCCATTAATATTTGTGGCTGCCATCGTGTACACAAGAAATCAACCACAGACAGACAGGAAAATGGACATCACTCCAAAAATAGTCAAAGCATGTTCAGGAGGTCTTAAAATATATATTGGTATCAAAATCTCGAAATCAAAAATTTTTGTGAAAACAATACTTTCTCAATTGTATTAGAAAGTAAAAATACATAAAATCTATTTAAGAATACCAAATCACATGCATTAAAAGAGAAATTAAGCGGGCATTATGATGACGTAAAGATTGAAAATTTAAGATAATCAAAAGCAGTTCACTACAACAATAAACTGAATTTTTTTTTTCAACATAGCATAAAACAGAAATTTTAATCTAATTGCAATCAAAATAGGAGGGAGCCACAGTATTCTCCATCAAGAAAAATTCCAATTCATTTGAGGCCATAGAAACAGATTTTTAAGATACATACTATATAAAGAAAATATATACTAAAAAATTCTCTGGTCCACAGACATTTGTGATCCATAAATATGATTTTCATGGACCATCAACAACTGTTTAATTATATTATAAACCAGCTACCTTCAACGATCAGTTTTGTGGCTACTTTTAAAATTTTTGGACTTAAATTAACTTTTGATCACATAGTCACCCACTGCAACCTGCCCACTGTGGGGGGCATAATATGCCTTAAATAAATGCCTAAACACACCTTTACCTGCTGCACAGGTGAAAAGCACATTGACTGCACTAATATGACTGTGAAACATGCCGTAAATACACTTTTGACTATCTAATCAGGTGCAATACACCCCAACACATGCACACACAGCACATACAAACAAAGAATATTAAACTTTCTTCAAATCAGCATTACGTTCTCATTGCTAAATGAAAATACTTGTAATCCCAAAAAAGAAAAAAAGTACCTTTAGTGAGAGAATTAAAATTAAAGAATTAAATGCATCTCCAAAGATTTTCATGTGTTCAAAGATAATTTTGAGCACAATACTTATAATGATAACATAATAGCATATTAAAAAAAAATCAAACTGGCATCTCTGAAATTTAGGAAGTTAGAATTTTGGATTTTATCACTTGATTGGTGTAACACCAATTGTTTATCTTAAAGGCTATCTCAGAATCCTGAGAAAATTGCCTGCTGAAATAAATTAAGCTGAAAACAGCAAAATTTTTGCCAAATTTTGACATTAAAATTCATGACTTTTAAGTTTATTAAAATTTTTATAAAATTTTGCCAAAGTGCATCATCGCATGATTACTCATGCACCAAATTTAGCAGCTGTGGAGTGGACAGTTTAAATTTTTCCCCTATGCACACTACAGACATCTTCTTTTATTATTATACAATACCACGAGAAATTGAAATACAGCTATAATAATTTAACTGAGATTACAACTGAAATCATTCAAATTATGGGGGTTTCAAAAATTTCATTCACACATTGATTTGTGAATATAATTCAAACTTATTTTGGGGAGGAAATTGATACAGACTAGTGTAATAAAAAAGTATGTAGAAATCAGAGATAAACCCCTGTTGAGAAGCTATTTTAAAACTGCAAACAAGATTATATGATTCTCTACTCTCTAAAATACATATTATATGTATAAAGAATGTATTGTATCAGGGTTAAAAATATAAATTAATATTTCAAGTGGATTTATGTGATTTGAGCATCTTAGAGCACAAAATCAACTATTTTTAGTATAACATCCATCAATAGGTAAAAAACACTTTGTGCAAAAGATAAGAAAAACAAAAATTGAGCAACATATTCAAGCCCAAATAAAATAGAATGCAGCATACAGCTATTTTAAGAATGTGCTGTATTCCCTTTGTCAGTGCTAGAAAACCAACAAACCTGAAATCAAAAAGATGATAGATAAAATGGGCTTAGTGCCTTTGTGTGCCCATTTCATCTATTTGACTTCAGGTTTGTTAGCACTGACAAAAAGAATTCAACATATCCTTGAAGCATTTGTATACCGCATTTTAATTTACTTGTGCTTGAATATGTTGCAAATTAAATTTTCCTTTTCCTTATGACATCTATATGTGCACATACATCACAACAATGCATATATCCACTTCATGCTTATTTATCATAATTATCAATCAGAATTTCATGAAAATTAGAAGATAGGTGACTTTTGAGTCTTTTGGTGCTGCTTAGATTTTGGTACAAGCAAAAGTTTAGAAGTGACCTTTTAGCAAAATGAACATATTTCAAAATGGCTCATCAGATTAATCAATTTCTGACTCACTACTGTGAGAGAAAGCACTGTATTTTAATGAAAAATTAGATAGAAAAAGAATTTTAAAGCGAGTTAGAAATTTCAAGCTATTGAAAAGAATACCCAAGATAAAAATTAATGTTAAAAAATTGTCAGCACCAATGAAAGCTGTAAATTTTGAAAAGGATTACTGAATATAAAAATTACAAAGAATTCATTTATAATGATGACAAGAATGAACATAACTGATTGCTGCAATGAAAAACTTTAGTGTCCAAAAACAAGAAATCTACTAATACATATCTATTTGTTTAATTTGTCTGTATTTTTATTTTTAATATATGCTTCTTAATTCGCAAGAATATATAATTTATATGCAAAAAAGTGAAAAACCTTAAAAATCTTCATAACATATATAAATATATTTTAAATCATTGGTCCAATTATCCTAACTTTTGGTTATTTTAAATGCTTTTAATTCAACATTTTGTATTAACAAGCATATGTAAAATATAACTATTAATTATGAAACATGTATAATTAATTGCTTAAATTACTTACTTAATTTGGCATATTTAAAATATTTTTAAATCACAACTCTGAATAGATATTTGATTCATTTTCTGTAAATTTTTTGTGACTGCATGCTGGTGTGATTTTTAAAAGAATGCAAAAATCTTGGTTTTGCTTGGCACCTTATCCTTGATTCCATGAAGGCCAAACCATTATCTATGTACTTAAACACTTAATACTTAAAATACATTATGAAATCATTATGTATATATGATTTGCTTTTCACTTTTTATCATTTCCTTTGGCCATATGGCAATTGATATTATGCAAATTTACATTATGAGTTGGTTGGTTGGTTAGTTGGTTGGTGTCGTGTCCATATGAAGTCAAATTGAACCATGTGTAGATATTACTGCCTTAGTGAGATCCACAATCTTCTCATTATAAAGTTCTCCCTTAGATTATGAGTTGGATTACGTGTATATATATCTCCATTGTACTGTAAATCATCATATGCTTCTGATGAAGAGCAGTACAAAAACGGTATATGTCCGAAAACGCAAGGCGAAAAATGATTGTATTAAATGTCCTATATAACTGCAAATAAACCTTGTTAAAAGTTTTAATATTTGTAAATGCCAATGGTTATAGAAAATGTACAAGAATAAAAATAAAATTTCATGCAAGAGATAAAACTTATGGTTAAGATTACAGAAGAGTACACAAAACATACTTACCTTTTATATAAGAGCCAACTTTCAATCTTTTAGTAGCATAATAGTTCACACTAAGCTATGAAATAAAATAGAACACTGATTAATTTTCAATTATCCTAACTGATATTATAAAGACAATTGAAAACTTCCATATATTTTGACATGAAAAATAAAGATGAAAAAAACAACATTAGAACATAAAAAGTTCTTTCACAACAAAATATGCAACATAGACAATTTACCTTGTATATATTTTCATAGTACATCTTATATATATATTTTCATAGTACATCTTGTATATATATTTTCATAGTACATCTTGCATATATTTTCATAGTTCATCTTGTATATATTTTCATAGTACATCTTGTATATGTATTTTTATAGTACATCTTGTATATATTTTCATAGTACATCTTGTATATATATTTTCATAGTACATCTTATATATATTTTCATAGTACACTTGTATATATTTTCATAGTATATCTTATATATATATTTTTAGAGTACATCTTGTATGTATTTTCATAGTACATCTTGTATATACATTACACGACACAGAAAATGCAACAGCATGAAAGAGCGAATAGAGTGTTCTGATAAAGAACACACAGAAAGAGATGGCATACATAAATAAGTTATGTTAATTTCAAATGAATAATGCAATACAGTAATGGCATAATCAGCAGGCAATAGGGCCACAGCTTGCGGCAATACAAGCGGCAACCCTTCAAGGAACACAGAGTTTCCCCCAGGCACTTTTGGAAGGGCGCAGCGCCCTACCTGCCCTTTTGTTACCAGAACAGCGCCCTCCTTGCCCTTTGTACGAGAAGAGCGCCCTCCCTGCCCTTATGTTAGCAGATCAGATCCCCTGCTTAGCCTTTTGTTGAGATCAATATCTGTCCTCAAAAGTAAATCAACCAGTTCTTGTATGGCCTCAGATAAGTCTCAGAGTCCTTTCTCTGTGTTCATTACCGCAAATTTTGATCGTGTCTATCTCCCCCAACCCCTTAGCCTCCTTCAAAGAACGAAAAAGGGTGATCTAGTGCCAATAAAAAAGAGGATTGACAGGTCCATATCACTTCTTTCCTCCACTAAAAGAAACAAGACGGGAAGGGGAATATTAAGCACGTACATTCCTTCTCCATCTGATGTAAACTTTCAAAACAGTTTTCTTTTTAAACTTAAATTCTTGTTAAATTATTTCATGTTTGATATACATTTAAGTTATAAAGTTCTATAAATGTAAACCCTGTAAGCATATTTGCTCTAAAACAAATATTTAAAAATATGAATTTCCGGACTAGAGTTCTTTGGGCCATTTGCGGGAATATGTTTACGTTGATTCCGCCGATTCAGTCAAAACCGGAGGATGATAGAAAGGGTGGGGAGAAAAGTTGTTAGATTAGGGCGGTGATTTTAACCGGCTTGAATGAAATATGGGAGAGCTTATTTTCTTTATATTGTTTACTAATTGCCTTTAGCTACCAGTCTAGTCACTTTTTGAAAATTCTCTTAATATGCTTTCTTGCTGCGGACTGCGTATCTCCGTTACGTGCAAAAGTCCCGGCTAAGAGTACTCCCATCTGTAGTTCATGTAATAGCTATCGACTGTGTATTTGTCCACCGCTGCCCTTAGAGAGGATTGGACACCACTCAAGTAGTGGGACCCGGACTCCCCAACAATTTTTGAGGGAGGAGAAGACATGAAAAATGCACAAAAGAAGAAAATGAAATATGAAGGGGAACTCACGAATTTGTATGGGTGGCCCTGATCTGACCACTACGCGTTATATACAATATAATGAAAACTCCGCTCCATGCAATAATGATACGCGGACATATTTAATTCACGTAGATGTAAAAATAGCATTTATTCAATGATAAATTTGTTCTCAACAAAAGAAGCATTTTCACACCTTAGTGGTGGTGGCTCCAGTCCGATGAAGCCAAAAGGGATTTGAATCAATAACATTTTGTAAAATAAAACTTCAGTAAAGTTCAATAAAGCTATTCGATTTTTTCAGATTCATTTATATTGTTTAATAGGATTTCAAAGTGCTACAATAACTCGCTAACTGTTTATAGTTAGTTAGTTCTTTAGTTTTCACAACCATTTTATCTGGATACTTCTACCATAGACTTCAGGTTAAAATATAAAACTATTTTACGAACTTGTTTCTCAGTATATAAATTAAACTTATCTGACCTGAAATCAACCTGACCTATAATCTATAAATTTGCCTGGCGGCACATAAATATGTACTTGAATATGTATATTTTAATTTCTTTTGTTCAAACCTATCCAATCATTACACATTTTTACAATCTTCAAGTTCATTTAATGCCCTAATTTCTTAAACAAAATAAAATTATCTCATACTTATGCACAAGTATTTCACCAAGGAGTCAGTAACAGATTCAGCTGAAACAATAGTAACATTTTAAGTAAATTAAAGCTTTCCCACACATTGGAAAACCCAGGTTAAAATACTAAAATATTGAAATTATAACCACTATACTTCGCAAACAAAGAACTCATCCAAAATCCAATTATATACACTTGTAAGGATTTCAAAGAGCTATATTCTTGCATAATTGTTTACCGGTTTAGTTTTTGAGATAGCATTTCGCTCTTTTTTTCAACTCGACAAAACGATTACTCGAAAACTATAAGCACATTTTTAAAATATAAATATAGATTTAGCAATTAAATTTCCTAATACATATTTTTATCCCTTACTATTTATATCTGTCTCTTATGGTTTCAAAGATATTTCGAGTGAAAATAAGCAAAATGAAAAAGAAACACTTGCTCGGACAGATACCTTTTTAAGTTTTTCAAAAATCAAGTTCAAAATATAAAAAAATTGAAATTAATTTTATATATTCACAATCTTGACCCTATTTCCTATAAAACAAGTAAATATATTTACATTTTTGTCTATTAGACTTGGAGGTATACGCGACAAAAGTGTTTACATTTTTTTGCAATGCTCTGATTTTCGTCATAAAAATCCCAAGCATAAATGTTATTCAAACATAAAAAATAAGTGCCCTTTTTCTGGTAACAGCACCCTGCCCTTTTTTAATCCTGGGAGAAACTCTGGGAACAGTTGCAATGAGTGTGCGGATAGTTTCCTGAGGGATGGATGACCATATGCCTTCAATCATCATCTATAGGCTGTCCTCTGTTTGAGGAGGGGCAGGGCAGTCAAACGAGGGCCAATCACATCGCATACATGCTCGATGGGTGAAAGATCTGGAGACAGCGGAGGCCAAGAAAACACCTGGATACCTTGCAAGACTTGTCTGCTGATGGTTGCCATGTGTGGTTGTTCATTATCCTGCTGGAAAAAAGCATTCTGCAACCGCTGAAGGTAGGGCAGTGTAACCAGTCACAGCACCTGATCCACATATCATTATGCCATCATTGTGCCTCTGTTATGAACCAGAGGTGACCGGCTATCGAAGCTGAAAGCACCCCAAACTATGATACTACATTGCCAAGCAGTATTGGAACAGTCACAGCAGGATTGGAAAAGTCACAACAGAATTGTCAACAGTTGCAGCAAGATTGGATCTGTTTCCCAGTTGCCTCCAGACTCTCTCACGGTGACTGTCATTCAACAAACAGAACAGAGATTCGTCGCTGAACACTAGCCTGTCCCATTCAGTCATCCAAGAGGCTCTGTCCCAACACCATTACAATCTCTCACATCGGTGTCTTGTCGTCAATGGCAGTCTTTGTAAAGGACAGTTTGAGTGTAAGCCATTTTCGACCAATCGTCGAGAAACTATTCTCACTGATATTAAAACATTCAATGTACCCTGCAAATTCTGCAGAATATCGACAGTTGTTGGTTGTGGGGCCATTACCGCATTCTTTTGAAGGCATCAATCAATGCGGGCTGACATACGTCTGGATGGACCTGTACCACTGCAATGATTCACATGCCCTTCTTCAATTCATCTTCTTCAAATCCTTTGCACAGTGGATACATCTACTCGTGTTTCAGCAGCGATACACCAGTACGACCACCCAGCCATAAGTAGGCCTAAAATGAATCCCCTTACACAATTGTGCAAATGCTGAAATGGACTTCAGCAGTGTCAGCCAGGTATCTCTTCAACAACACATGTCTTCTAAAATGAAAAACAGCTCGAAAAATGGGTTTCCGCAGGCGACAGATAGTAACAACTGTTGGCTCATCTGCCATTTCCATCCCTTTTATCTCACACTCTAATCACATGACCCATTTGCATTTCAGATCATTTGCATATATCGGCCAGCTGTGTTTGTCTCACAATTTACATAATTATACAACCAAAGCTTCATGGTGTTGCATTTTCTATATTGGATAGTTAATATTTTTTCATAGTACATCTTGTATATATTTTCATAGTACATCTTGTATATATTTTCATAGTTCCTTAGTAATATGCTATTTTTAAATTTTAATAGTTTAAAATTAAAAAAATCTTTATAATAAGCATGATTATCAATGTCTATAGTGGAACCCTTATACATTAGGTCTGAAAAAAGTTTCTAGACAGACTGCATGAATGTAAATTTGTTTGTTATGAATATAATTTCACATGAAGAAAACAATATCTGTCACTCTAATAGTCAAAGTGTGTGAACACGCTTATAAGAAATTATGTCATTTTACATTATGAAAGGTATAGTAGTCTCATCTAAGTGCTTAATTTTACATTCTGCATTTTTTACACAAATCAATATTTTTACACATATTAATATTGTTATAAAGAAATTATTTTCAAATACTAAAGGCAATTATTTGTGAAGTTTTATGATAACATATAATGTGTGTGTGGAATATTAATAAAGTTTACCCACAAGTAAGCTGTGGCTAAATTGAATTGAGAATGACTTCTTCTCATCAAAGTCTAATTAATGTGCATGTTTACAAAAGTTTTATTGTTTTACAACTTATTTGTTAAAAGTCTTATACATATTTTTCCTACAAATTACTAAAGTTGTATTTGTATCTCCATTGTACTGTTACATATTATATGCATCTGTACAAATAAAATAAGTATATAACATGTAACATATACGTGTACATTGTACTGTTACATCATTGTTTTTATGCATCTGATGAAGGGCATTCATATGTCCAAAAGTACTCAGGTGATACCTGTATATTTGTATTTTAAAATGCCTTATAATTTTAAAATAAATTTTAATTTATTTTAAGAATTGTTATATTTGATATTATGTTCTGTTAATTCTTTAAAATACTTAATAGTTTATTGATTTTTTGAAAAAAAAAACCTAAACTGTTTCCTTTTCATCATCTGTAGTGCCCTATGTTCACTGTAATCAAATGAGTGAATGCTTGAGTAGATACTTTTAACCAGAAATAAATTAAAAGCCATTGTTTAGTAGTTATCATGAGCTTTTCTTGAGATATTAGAAATTTTACTTTTATTCAGGAAGCACAATATCTTTTGAACTAATAAATCGGATTATATGAAATTTGGATATGTTTACTTTCATTATTAACAGAAAAAACATTATTCATTTTCAGTGAGATATGAATCAAAGCTCAAAGTTGTGTTTGTGTTCCTCCCACAACATCGAAATGATTTAATTTATAGGGAAAGTAATGTATTGGACAAATAAGATTTTTCATCATGTGATTGTTTTTATATTCTGATGTGTATATAATCTCAAAATCTCAAGGACGGAGTTAGAGAAGCGCCCAGGAAAGGATAAAATCCCCTTTCTAAACTTCTAGCAAAGAAAAAAGATAAGAAGAAAGGAGTTTCATAATTGGGATAGAATTTACATCGAAGTTGTGCTTGGAATGGGGAAAGGTGATGAGCTAAGCCATGCCCTTCTCTAAAGCCCCATTCTCATGCACATTTTCAAGCCAGTATTATGGCTGCATTTTGCCTGTGTCACAGTTCCCATGTCCAAGTGAGCAAAATACCGGTTTAAAAGAGGGTTGAAAGAAAGTAGAATTTTGTTTCTTCTTATTTGAGGGAACGAAGGGAGTAAATCAATTATTTACCCACAATTCCATGTCAATTCTTGAAAAACATGGCGGATACTGGATACCTCGTGGACTTCTTGTACCAATTCTATCTGAAGATTGTTCAAAAATAGTGGATTTACAGCATTTTATACAGGTTATTTTGCAATCATTAAATGGATTTATTTACGAATTAAACTCATCCTTAGAATGTGATAAACGGAGAATCTTACCAAAAAAGTTTGATTCAGGTGCGTACATTTTGTTTATTTGAGCTAACTATTTTCTCATAGTCTGTAGAAATTTATGTTATTGAATTTCATCATTTCTTTTATAGAAATTTTTATTCCTTAATTACTAAATATATACAATTAAATATCAGTTAAAAGTGGTGTAAGCCAGCTAATTTTCCCTTAAAGCAGCAACTTTAAATGTTCTATTTCTTGGGCAAATTTGCTGGATTTATCTAAGTAGTTTTTAACAGATGATAAAAGAATTTTTTTAGATTTGCGAATTATATAGGTTACATTCTCCTTATGTATAACAAGCTTAATACTCAATTATTTTATATCGCTAAAAAGGCTTGTAATGTGTTTATATTTGAATAAATATATGTTGTTTAATATTGCAATAAATTATTTCAAGTTTATGATTTTAGTTTTATATTCTAAGCATTTTATTTAATGTGTAATGCATATCAAAGCGATATGCTCATAACTTGAGATATGATTATAATGTGAATATTAGTAAAATGCATATTAGTTAAATTTCATGACAATGTATAATAACAAAGTAAAATGTTTAAGGCATTCAAAATTACTTACATACATTTTGCAATACAACTTTTTTAAACTGTATAATCAGCTACTGCATTTACTATACTTAAATATATAAAATTTTATTGCACAAAATACTAGCACCCCCCCCCCCTTCCACAAAAAAAACCCCACCATTACTAGCATCCGAAATATTAATTATTTTTATATATTTTAGATACATGTGAAGTCAACGTTTTTTATTACTTAGAGGACTACCTATCTTACATTTCGATGAAAAGAGTTAGCCTTAAGCTTTCGAATCAGGTCTATCATAAGTATTTTTTATGCTGCTATATTAAAAAAATTACTTTTAACAGCAGTATTAGTGGTATGTCAGATTTTTTTTGTGTGTCTGTGCATGCAGTAAGATTTAATTTGTATATTAAAAATGAGTTATATTTGAATTAGTTAAAATATAATTTGTATAAAAAAAAAATTTTTTTCTCTAACCAACAACCTATATCGATTTGTCTTGAATAAAATTTCTTGAAAAGATGTTACGACCCTTCTTCCACTCATTCACATTTATTAATTTAGCCTAAAATTTAGCGACAAAATTTAGCTTAAAAAAACAAAATGAGTACATTTTTTATTTTTGAGTTTTAATCGTGAATTCTCTAAACAGTTTCATGGCATAAAGCTTTTCAATGCATTTAAAAATAAGCATATATCTTCAATTTCAAAAATATATATTTAATTATGGCATAATTTTTAACTTAAATTTAATTTCTAAATATTTATATATAAATGTACATTTATATATAAAAGTATTTCAAAAGCAGCAATAATAAAATGTTTATTAATTTCTCATTTCTGTAAATTTGTTATATTAAAAGAAATAAAATAATAACATAAAATAATGAATTAAAAATAATAAGCTTTTTAAAAGAGCAATTAAAAAAAAATTGAAAAGGCCATGAAAAAATTACTAAGTGCCATTAAATGCGTCCTATCCCTTTAAACAGGAGCAATGAGGTTTGCACTTGTGAATGTGTCTAGAATGGACCCCGGAAAATAACTCCTTTTGCTCCCCAATGTTTCATGGCTGGAAAATACCGGCTTGCATGTGAACGGAGCTTAAGTGTTAAGAAAGGAGGAAACTGGGGCCCAAGCAGGCACCCAGTAGAGTTAAAGAGAGATAAGGCCGGAAGAGGGGCACCCCAAGGATCGCAGGGTCTTGAGCTTGATGTGTATGTAATGAAACATAGAGAGAGCATTACAAGTTAGACCGTACCCTTAATTAAAAAAGCATATGAAAAGTTTGAAACAAAGGTTACTTACAGGTGAAGGGGGGCCAACTTCTAGAACAGGAAATATACATTTATCTATATCTAAATGTGATTCCCAGTGCTTCAGAGCCCTAGAAAAATTAAAATGCATTTAGATATCAATGCTAATATTTATTAGGAATATAAAATGGGGATTTATATATCCATACGTATTCACAAGTATTTGGACACTTTTATCAAAGCCGTATATTGTAGATTCAGAAATGTCTCATTTCAATAGCATTCTTCAGCCATTGATTTTTAAACAAATAAAACTGAATTCAACATATTACTAGTTATTCTAAGCAGTTTTACCTCTTGCCACTTTCATGGAACGGATTGTTATCTTTTCCAGCTCTGTGGCACTTTCTTGCCAACCTTCACTGTGTAAATGGTTAATAAAATAGTGTGGAGACTGAGATAGAAATATCAAGCAAGACTATTTGTAGTCAATTGTCAACACATTAACCAGGTTCATACTCAAACTTGGCAATGAAATTCAAGGTTCTTCAGAAGGATTTTTGCAAACTTCCATAACCTGAATCCCAACATTTTGCAGTATGTAATGATTTTATTTAGTGAAATAAATTCAAATTTAGTAACACAAAAAATTTAAAATGAAAAATTAACCAATTTGATTATAAAACATAAAATTACATTTTGTAAATCAAAACTTTAGTTTCAATTACAATAAGGTAAAGAATTCTTTAACAGTTTGAATTTTTTAAGACAACAAAACAATAGCTAACTCCAGGTTTAAACAGAATTTTCCCAGGATTTTAATAAAAAATTACAATTTTCCATGAGTTTTCCCTGAGATTTTGAGCTGAATTCATAAATTCCTTGAGAGTTTCAGATTGTCCCTGTTCTACCTGAGATGTATAAACCCTGTAAATCCAATAAAAGTCTGGGGGGATTAATCAATCCTCTTACAAAGAATCTCTAGCAGATGCTTTGGAAGATTATACATGCTAAGATCAAAACTGGCCCTGAATTTTGCTCCAGAGGTGTTCTATGGTGTTCAGAGTAGGTTAATCTAACATTTCAACATGAATTTTCACAAACTATTCTTATGCACACCATGAAGGTTGAGAAAGATCTCTGCTGAACCAGAAAAGATGATGATTCATTCCATAAAAACGGCACAAGGTGAAAAGCTCTGAAATTCAGGATATTAAAAAATTCACCAATTCCAGGATGCAAGCACAACACTCAAAGGACCTAATCCTGTGTGGCTGGAACAAGACATATCTGAATCCACAATATGTGAATTCCATGGAGTGCCCAAATACTTTTGATATAACAGTGTATATAGAGGAGGTTTGATACAATTTATTCAACATGTTTTGTCTTTTAATGCTCATTTAAAAATATTTATAGTCTAAATTATGAAACATATTTTTACTTTCATAAAATAATCGTTGCAATTAATTAAAGATCTTAGTTTTCAAGCTATAACAGTATGATGACCAGCAGCAATTGTATCAAATCTCTCCAATAGCAGAGAGACTTTATACATGTATTAGGATGAAAATTTTAATTAAAAAGAAACAATATAAGAGACAACTCACACATATGTGAGTTTTAAAGCAATAGTATTCAGTTTAGTTCTACATAATAAAGAAATTTAAAGAAATGTGAAAATTTAAAGAGTTAATTGTCTTCCAAAAACTCATTACTATCTTCATTTGATGAGCTTAAATAAGAAAATTCATTTTTATTGTTAGTGACTTATATGGCTATACCTAACTTTCTTTTATTATTAGTGACTTATATGGCTATACTCAGAATAACTTTTTTTTTAACTTTTAAGAACAATATGCCAAGATAATTTATAAATACATTTAAAAATAAGTGAATTTTGGTATCAAACATCCCCAAACCTTGTATATCAATCCTCCCATACTACTATAGTAATGTTACTATGTCTCAGCTGAAATTAATGTACTGCCTCATGGTAAATCCTTTGTCTTTTTTATTGCAAATAAGATTAATATATAAATATTTAAATAATGCATTAAAAGTGCCAAAGCATCACTCATAAAAAACGATTGATGGTGACGTGATTAAATACTTAAAAAAAATTCCTATACAGACCCTAGGATACAGACCCTAGGATACAGACTGTTCTTTTTCCAGTAGTTAAAAATGTTTTCATTTGAAGGAAACAAACCTTTTTCTAGATACTAGCAAATTTCTTCTGGAGAAACCTGACTTTTGATTTATGAACCTGCTGTTAATAATGGCACTATATTTCAGGTATTTGAATTTCTTCCAGCAATGTTGAATTCAAGATCACAAATCTAGAATACTTTCTGGTATTCAAGGTATTCGCCCATCTCTAATTTTATCTAGTATTCATCTAAATGCAAGTATTGAGCTTTGGATAAAAGAACTGTTTTGTGTTAAATTTCCTTTTAGAAACTCACTAATCTGTGTAGTCAGTCATAATAATCAAGTTACAGTAGAAATACAAACATCAGGATTCTAGTACCATTATGTGCACAAAATTGCAATTATATATAAAGAGCAAACATACTTAACAACTAAATATGGAGATTCTTTACTCAATAGAAACCGAATATCTTCTAAACTAACAAAGTATAATACTTCAGGAAAAGGTATGTGAAATTCTTCAACTGCTTTCTCTGATAAATGACAGAAAGCTTTACGCCAAACAGAAGCAACTTTCAGAAGATTAGACTGAAAAACATTTAAGAAAATAAAATTAAGTTTCTCAAATATACACTTGTAAGAGATAGAACATATTTCAATTTAAAAGTTGGTGCTATTTACAAGCATTTAAAATGGATCATAAATAAATTCATAATAAATCTAAAACTATGTATTTAACCCTTTGCAGATGGCATCATTCCACAACAGTTGCAGTCCAAAAAATGGAATGTTTGTCTTGCAAACTGTCCCCAAACGACAGCATGCATTCAGACTTAGACTAAACTCTAAAAAATATCACTAAAATTTGGCTTTTGCTTATATCATTTCAATATTAAGAAATAAAAAAATATCTTTCTCATAAGAAAAGTAACATTAAAAAAATTGCCTTTAAAAAAATTATTAAAAAAAAACAGACTTTGCTAGCTATTGTTTCTTTCCTAATTATCTTTTAATATATTTAATCAAGGTCCTTACTAAACTTGAAATCTAAAATAAAACCTTCAACCGGCATACCAGCATATTCTCAACAGACTAAAGCAAATGCTAAAAGAAAGTGGACATCCATAGTAAATCATCCCATCTATATATACTAATTGCCAAGAGTCCATCTGTCTGTCGGTCCATTTGTCTGTCACGCTTTTTTAGGCACTTCCTGAATAGATAGAGATTTGCAATTTGGTACACGGCTTGATCGTTCGATAAAACCCCCTGGAAAAATCGAATTTTTCGAAAACGTTCTCTAGAGGGGGTGCTCCACACCAAAACGTTCGAAAAGTGAAATAATAAGAAAGCATGCTTTGCTATGAGATAGAGACTTCAAATTTGGTGTATGGGTAAATCGTTCAAAAGGGAGAAAGTGTGCAATTTCAGATTTCCAATATTTTCTACATAAGGAGTTGCTGCACACCAAAATGTTTGATTTACCGAATAAATGAGAAACAGCTCCTTTAAAATTTGATAGAGGCTTGAAATTAGGTATATGGACTAATCATTTGATGAAAACAACCAAGACGAATATAGTTTTTCAAAAAACGTTTGTTTAAGGGGGTACTTCAGAGGAAAATGTCCGAAAGGTGAATTGATAAGAAAACATACTTCGGGATGAGATAGAGATTTGAAATTTGGTGTATGGGTAGATATTTTGGAAGAAAGAAAGTGTACAATTTCAGTTTTCCAATATTTTCTACCTTAGGGGGTGTTGCACAAAAAAATGTTCGATTTTCGGAATGAACTAGAAACACCCTTTTTGAGAATGTGATAGAGGCTTGATATTTGGTATATGGGCGAATCATTTAATAGAAAACCAAGAATGGAGTTTTTCAAAAATGTATATTTAGGGGGGGGTAATTCACAAAAAAGCATTCAAAAGGTAAAATGATAGAAAAAGCATTCTTCGCAATGAGATAGACTTCAAATTTGGTATACGTGTAGATAGTTAGAAAGGAAGAAAGTGTGCAATTTCAGTTTTCCAACTTTTACTACTTTAGGGGGTGCCGAACACCAATATGTTCAATTTTCGGAATAAATGAGACACGCTTCCTTTTAAATGTGATAGAAGCTTGATATTTGGTATATGGGCCAATCATCTGATAAAAAACCCAAGACGAACAGAGTTTTTCACAAATGTTCATTTATGGGTGTGCTCCACAGAAAAACGTTCGTAAGGGGAGATGATAAAATAATATGCTTCGGGATGAGATAGAGACTTTAATGTGGTGTTCTGGTAGATAGTTCGAAAGGAAGATGTGAGCAATTTAAAATTTCCAATATTTTCTTCTTTAGGGGTTCCGCACACTAATATATTCGACTTGCCAAATAAATGTGAAACGTGAATTATTAAAAAAATGGCAATATTCAGAGGTTGCTTATTGTGAGACAATTGATTTTCAATGAGTATTCGGCTAGTATATACTATTCAACAGCAAAATTCTCATTTCTTAAAGTTTTAAAACCATGTTTGAAAGGAATTGGACAAAAGACAACTCATACATCAAGATCACCATTTAGAAAAAACATTGATACCTGAATAATGGACTATTTCACTATCTATGATTTGACTATCTAGAAATGGACTCATCAATGGACTATTTCACTATCTAGAATGTTCTAGTAGAGAATGCATATTAATACTAATAAATTTTTTTTAAAAAATTTCACCTGCAAGTATGCTTGACAGTAGTCTACATACTGTCATACAAAAACTTTGCAATCAGCATGCATACATGCATACATATGTCTTGTCCTTAAAGAGATAAGTTAGAAAATTTAACCTCTGTTCTCAAAAGTTATAAGATAAAAAGATACCATTAAAATTCTGCTCTAATAGCATGCAATTAAATCTGACAGACTACTAGAAGGTAGTACTATTGAAAATGAGCCTCTAAGAATAAAGTCCAATTTATAGCAGGGGAGAGTGGAGGATATTGAGGCACAACCCACCTTGGAACACCTTAAATGTTAAAACCAGCTTTGAGATTAAAGTCTTGTTAATTTATGTACTACTAGAGGATCCTGCTACATATTTGCTGCTCTACTGCAGCTCTCTTGAAAAAGCTACTGCAATTATGTAATAATTTATCAAACTATTTCAGTTTTTAGAACAGTCAAAATGTAAATTTCGTAGACAATAACAGTGGCATTGGAAGCTACTTAAATAAAACTACAAAGAAACAAGCATGCTTATTGTGAAATTAAATGTAAAATGGTCATTGTAGAGTTTAGTCTAGATGCATGGGAGTCTTCGGGAAGAATCTGGCTAGTTCAGGCATCTTGAAACACATGACAGTGAGGCACCATAGGGCACCGGATGAAATTGTTTTTTGGAAGGGACTGCTGTATGTAAAGGTTTTAATTTGCAGATGTTCGATTAAAATCTTTGCTACTCAAGAAACCTCTAAATTTGTAATCTGTTAAAATGCTAAATTTTCTACGGAATGTAAGTCCAATACATGTGCATTGTATAAAATTATTTCTGCTTAAATTCAGAGTCTGAAGTATTAGTCATATAAAATGGGTAATATAACCAAAAATGTATCTCAGAAAAGTTGACAAATAATGTTTTATACATTAAAGGCTCCATCCTAAGGTGCCTCACCAGGTGGAACACCTTGGAACACTGGAATGGTTCTGAAAAGAAAAATATTAATTATGTATAAAATATATGATATGGATTATATGATATGGATATCTTATGTAGAAGTATTTAATGTATACGAGGTAAGTGTTTGACTAAGCTAGAATTACAAAATATTAATAATAATCAAAAATTGTAAAGTGTCCTAAGGTACCCCACTCTTCTCCAACAGATTAGACAGTGGGGATGTGACAAAGCAAAAACTGGGCACAATGCAACTAACTTTTAATAAACATAATACATGTTACATAAAAATTGCAACTAAGAAAAGTGCATTATTTTTCAGCAACATTGAAAAAGTTAAGGAAAAAGTTAAGGAATAATTAATTTTAAAATTATATGATTTTAAAGCAAGTGACACACATTTCAAGTTAAAAAGACAATAATTTGTAAACCTCAATAATTTGATTATAGCGTAACATACTTTAGCTTTTTTAGCTTCTCTCAAGGACTTCACACACTTTGGCACAGCAAATGTCAAAATCAATCTGAAACAAATACAAATGTTCTAGTGAGTTTAAATGATTGCAAAACATTTTCTTTAATATAAACATTAATTCATGTTATATATTTTAATAGGGCATAGAACTAACTGGTTAAAAAATTGAATATGATAAAAAAATTATTTTGCAATCCAAATTTACACTGTCGAAAATATACTTGGATTTATATACTAGACCTGCCTACAAATTCACAGACAATTTTCAATTAAATACTTTTTCTTTAGTTTAAAAAATAAATTAGAACTTTTCCTATACACTGTGATGACTATTTTTAATATATTTAGAAAACATTATAATTTGTTTCTCACATTTTACCCTTACTTTGAAACTTATACCACAAAATAACAATCTGAATATATTTTAATAGCAATTTTGGTAGCCAAAATAAGATCATTTATTTACATGCATCATTAGATCATTTACTTATATTGGGGGGGGGGGGGGGAGTGCATTGGTCACCACTTTCATATAAGGCTTCTTTTGATAATGAGGTTGGGAAAACACTCACTCACCATTTAAGACTTCACAACATTCAATAATACATAAAAAAAATTACACTATTTTACAAATCATAGCTAGGACTAGCTACATATTACAAATACGTTGGCTATGTGCTTTCTCTCTATAGCCATCTTGAACTCCACTTCAAATGTTTTTTTTTGTAAACAAAAACGAATGTTCTTTAGTCAGGTTGAGTTCTGCCATCTACTGTCCTTTAGGAAAAACAGAATGTCTCTTACACTTTTTAATAAACTATAATTTACATCTTTTAGATTTAGAAACAAATAAAATTATGCGATGGTAAATATTACAAAGTACTAACTTTTGGAAAACATTTGGTGGGATAGGCAGTTGACTAAATGCTTCATTAAGAGGACAAAAATCAGGTATAAAAGCTGAAGGTAAAGAAGGCACAACAGTCTGAAAAATAAATTTAAATTTATGTTTACAGATTGACACAAAATTCAGTATTAAGTCAAAGAGACAATAAAATGTGTTTACCTGCAACACTCTAATAACATAAGAAGAATCCATACTCCAACAATTTTCAAAAATATCAAACTGCAATAATGAGCAAATTAGATATCACCACTTTTACAGGTATAAATTAAAAAAAGTTTGTAAACAAACATTGAATTTGACATGTAGTATAATGGTATATATATATACATATATAATAATAGAAGTTTGAAAATCCAATGAACGAAAAGTAAGAAGATGTAACACGATAAACCTAACTTTTTTAAAAACACCCACAGAATAAAATATAATACAGCAAATCATCAATCAAATGGATAAAAAATACAAAACACAAGCTATCAAGTTACAGAAAATCAACCAAATTAAAAGGTATGGAAACAAAAAAAGTAAAACTTAAGCTAAATTCAACTATCTAACAGGCTTACAAAACAAAAGTAAAAATCAACTAATCCTCAAGCAAATGGGAAAAAAATAAATAAAATAAATATCGAATCAACAAGTCAATGAAAAATATAAAGGTATGGAATAGAAATAAGTATAACAAACGAAATCAAGCACAAACGCATTACACGTGGACGAGGCTCTAAGCCTAAATCATGAATTGTTAACCTCTACAAAAATCTAATCATGTCCAAGTTTTTTGTAGAAGCAAACACAAAAATGTATGTTTCTGAAGAAATAGATAGATTAAATCTATAAACTATTTCTACTTGGACGACATACATAAAGAAGGAATAAAAAAGAAAAAATGAATACCTGGGAAAAGGCACAGCGTATGCACAATCGAGTCAATACAGGGTACACTGATAGAAGAGACCAGTGTTGCCATTCGTAAAGAAAAAATAAAAAACCATTTACTGTTGCCATTCATAAGAATTGAAAAACTGTGAAGCGAAATGTTAAGAAAAAGTATTAATATACAAAAAGAGCTACTAAAAAGAGGGGCAAATAATAATAATGCTGAAGTGGGAAGTGAATGGGAAAAAAAAAAAAAAAAAAAAAAAAAAAAAAAAAAAAAGAGAATGGAGATGTCTGGCTAATATAGGATACTATGAATAGAATTATATGATACTATGAAAAGAATTATAAAAATCCAGCTATTTTAAATTTTTTAACAATACTATTTACTAAATAAGAGGGATATTTATATAAATTACTAGTAATTTTGAGATTATTGATATGCATAGCATGAAATTTTTTATCAGATAATCTATAAATTCTAAAAAGCTGATTGAGTATAATATTTCTAAACAATTGAATCGAGTTACAGGAATTAAAAGGTAAGATTTTATTAATATTAAAATTATAAAAGTCTTTTTTATCATATAAATTTGTAACAATTCTATTAGAAGGATCAATAAAAAGATTTAAATCCAAAAAATTAACATTTTTACTAATAGTAGCTTCATTAGGAATTAATTCCAAATTGTCTGGATAGTAATCTATATCTATGAGATAATTTTCTGTATGTACTAAGCAAATCAGATCATCAACATATCTGTAAAAAGTATAATCTATTGAAGTAAATGACTTTTCATAATGATAAAGGTATAAATTAGCTAGCATACTGCTACTGCAGCCACCCTGTGGAACTCCTGAGACTTGTAAGTATAATTTATTACCTTGAAAAATATAATTATTGAAAATAACAAAGTGAAGAAGTTTAGGAAAATTTATAAATTTAATTTGATTTGAAAGAGGTGTAATATAAGCATTATATAGAGCTAAAATAACATCATATAGATCAGATATCTTAATATTATTAAAAAGATCTTTAAAATCAAAAGTTTGAAATCCTATTATTTTTCTAAGAGATGTTAATTTATTCTTTAATTCTTTACTATTATTTAGAATATGGTAATTATTGCTAGTCTGGCTTAAACTATTATTTATTAGATTTAAAGAATTTAGTAATAATTTACTCGCAGTAGTAGAGTAAGTATTATGGCCACTAGTAACTGTTCTAAATTTAATAGGATTTTTATGAAATTTTGGAATAAGCACTATATAAGGAAATTTAAGATATTTATATTTAATATTTAAATCACTATACATATTGATAATTTTCAATTTAATACTATTGATGGAATGTAAATCAGGTTTAAAAAGACTATTATTTTTTAAATAATCTAACAGAAATTGAATATAAAATTTTTTACAGATAATAGCATAATTATTAGAGGCTTTATCAACATAGGTGATAACAAAGGATCTTTGTAAATCATTAATGGAATGTTTAATATTATCAATATTATATAAAGATCTAGACAATTTAATATCTCTAATAGCATTTTTAATTGATTCTAATATAGTAAATTTCCACATATTAAATGCCTCTAATGGCAGAGCGTATTTACAAGCTAATTTATATATATATTTATCAAGATCTAGATTAATTGATTTTAAAACTTTAAAAGAATTATTACAAGAAGGTATCCTAAATTTAGTGCCAAATGACATAATGGTTCTTAACACATTGTCACTAACAATGTCTAAATCTCCTGTAACTATATGCCCCAAGTCTGTATTTAGAAATTTAGCAAATTTATTTAATTTACAAATACATTCACTATCTACAATTGACTGAGAAGAATGATCAGTAGAGAGCGATTGTGAAACTTCATTATAATTAAATATAGACCTACCAATAGGTTTATTGTATTTGAATGTCTTTGAAACAAATAAATCACCAATAGGCAATAAATGTTTAAACTTGTTAAACAGATGTCCAAAATTTATAGAATTATATATAGGATGTTTGAAAGAGATAACACAATAAGAATTAGTAGTTGTATTATTATAATGAAATTGATTTAGTTTTAAATTTAAATACTGTGATCTTGTAATAAGCAAATCAAAGAAAATATGATTAAAATGTTCATTAGCAAGATTTAATTTTAAAAAAATGGCATAAACCTTATTTAAATGTTTTTTCTTTACCGTAAAAACCCAGGATCTTATGAATTTCCATTGAAAAGTTCTATTAAATTGATTATGTAGAGTTATAATCTCAGATTTATGATCATTATGTATGGAATGTCCCTTTCCTCGTTTAAATCTTTTGAGTTTGATTGATTCACTATCATTTAAATGGGGTTTCAAAAAAAGGTGATTAAAAATAGAATATTTATTATCTACAAAATTATTTTTTACAACATTACCATTTAGATACATTTGATTTAATCCATATGGAAAAAGAGTACACTGTGATTTAATATAGTAGTTTTCAAAATAAATCCTATCTGCTGACTTTGTTTTTATATCTAAAATATGTATAGTAATATTTTCAAAACCGTGTTTGGCAAAGTGTTTATATTCAATTTTATTGGAAGTAGGAAGAAAATTATTATTTAGAATATATTTTTTGACATGATCTCTGTGTACATTCATACGTAGATGAATTGGATTACTAGTTTGTCCTATATATGATAGATTGCATATGTTACAAGATAAACGGTAGATGCAATTGAAAATTTTGCAGAAAGGCAGAAGACTTTCATGGTTTGTAATTTGAGTATGAGAAGCAAATGGGCAGGTTTTACAATTTTTATTCTTACATTTATTGAAATTATAATTTTTAGTAGGGTAATCACTATATTCAAAATTATCCATGGCACAAAGTTGGTAATGGGATATCGGTCTAAACAATTCCCAACATAAATTGAAAATACCGGGCAATATCTATCAAATTATATAATAATAAGTATAAATATATTTGCCAGTCACTAAATCAGATAATATGTGTAATTCATAATAGTATAAGTAATTTGATGAGTATGACAATATAACATAGATATAATAATAAAAGTAATAAAATAATTGCTTGTATATAAGTAAAAACAATTAAGTCCATGTAAAACCTAATCCTAATGAAAATCAGTAGGAAATTACAAGATATGCGAAAACATAATGTTATAGTTACATTAGTTCTAAACTAGATTAAATATAGATAAAGTATAAAACACTTAAGTATTGAATAATGCGATAAGTGTAAAAAGTGGATTCACTTAAAATCCTATCCGAATACGTAATAAGTAAATAATTAATAGAAGATTGTACTAAAAAGTACAGTTGAATGAGCCAAAATAAAGCAATAAACGTCAATACAAGATTACCAACCCTCCAAAAATACGATAACAATATTAAAAGTAAGAATAATAAACTATAGATGGCAGCACTAGATTTTACCCAAAAGTAGTTGCATATAAAATAATATAAAAAAATATATTATAAGAATAAAAGCATAATGCTAATGATATAAAAGAAATTAACTAAAATATAAGCAGTATGGAATTGGACAAATTACAATACAAATAATATATTAAAAATATAATAAATGCAATAACACAGGCAGTAAATAACCGATAAAATTAGGAGAATACGTGCAACAAGATTCCTCTAATAACATTGGACGAAAGTAAATTCAAAAATAGAAAAATCAAATATAGAAATAACTAATTCTATTACTAAATTTAGCGCAAATGCAGCATAAATTTGAATAGATTGCAAAAAAATTTATAGATACTATAGCTTACTAAAATATGAAGGATACTATGCAAATATTATTAAATAAAGAATTTAAAGTTATTAAGTAAATGGATTGATAATGCAAAATACATTAAATTTATTGCGCAAATGCAGCTCATAAATAAAATGATTTCAATAATAATAGAAGTTTGAAAATCCAATGAACGAAAAGTAAGAAGATGTAACACGATAAACCTAACTTTTTTAAAAACACCCACAGAATAAAATATAATACAGCAAATCATCAATCAAATGGATAAAAAATACAAAACACAAGCTATCAAGTTACAGAAAATCAACCAAATTAAAAGGTATGGAAACAAAAAAAGTAAAACTTAAGCTAAATTCAACTATCTAACAGGCTTACAAAACAAAAGTAAAAATCAACTAATCCTCAAGCAAATGGGAAAAAAATAAATAAAATAAATATCGAATCAACAAGTCAATGAAAAATATAAAGGTATGGAATCGAAATAAGTATAACAAACGAAATCAAGCACAAACGCATTACACGTGGACGAGGCTCTAAGCCTAAATCATGAATTGTTAACCTCTACAAAAATCTAATCATGTCCAAGTTTTTTGTAGAAGCAAACACAAAAATGTATGTTTCTGAAGAAATAGATAGATTAAATCTATAAACTATTTCTACTTGGACGACATACATAAAGAAGGAATAAAAAAGAAAAAATGAATACCTGGGAAAAGGCACAGCGTATGCACAATCGAGTCAATACAGGGTACACTGATAGAAGAGACCAGTGTTGCCATTCGTAAAGAAAAAATAAAAAACCATTTACTGTTGCCATTCATAAGAATTGAAAAACTGTGAAGCGAAATGTTAAGAAAAAGTATTAATATACAAAAAGAGCTACTAAAAAGAGGGGCAAATAATAATAATGCTGAAGTGGGAAGTGAATGGGGAAAAAAAAAAAAAAAAAAAAAAAAAAAAAAAAAAAAAAAAGAGAATGGAGATGTCTGGCTAATATAAGATACTATGAATAGAATTATATGATACTATGAAAAGAATTATAAAAATCCAGCTATTTTAAATTTTTTAACAATACTATTTACTAAATACGAATTTTGAATTTTATTTTCGCAAAAAATGTAACTTTCGTCAGTATTGAAACTACGTTTTGAGCGCCCTTATAATGGTGTATAGTGGCATTCTCGATTATCCAGTTTTCCTATGAATTACTTGTTTAGTAGGAATTTTCATCTTTGATTCATATTCATATTCAGTTCTGCATGTTTGGGAAGTTGTATTCTGAATTGCTTGTCCAGTCTCCAGCTTAGACTCACTGGACGGGTTTGGGAGTATTTCCGTGAACGTTCGTACTGCCTCCCTGGTAGAATTTCGACTTGTTCATTCCGGTGCTTCTAGATTAAGCTGTTGAGGTTGATCGTGTATACACGTGGTGAGGAAGAAGGATTCATGCCGCATGGTAATACAATTTTCTTAATGTATTCTTTTTTCATTTTTTCATTTTTTGATGTCTGTAGTCTGAGTTTAAGCATTTATAGTAATGTACTATTGCTTAATCTGAAACAGGCATTTGTTTGGGTTAATTAGAATTAAATACTCAGACCTGAAGAGGAATTTTATTCTGATTAATCATCGAATTTGGGAAGGTTCTGTTCTTTTCTCTTAACGGCATTATGGCCGTGAATTTGCTTCTATGGTGATGTTAATATTACTTGAATTGTATTTTTATTTATTTATTTTTTTTTTTTTTTTACATAATTCTTATTATTACATTTCAAATATATATATATATATATATATATATATATATATATATATACAGGGACCCTAAAAAAGTCCTTAAGCACCCAAACTTCAGAATGAAAGGTTCCTAATTGTACAACCAGAAAAAAAAAGGAAACACCCGACAGCAGCTGTACAATATATACAGAACAAAACAGAATATATCATTCAATAGGGATTAATGTCGTCTACAAATATCTATATTTAAAATTTGCATAAGGGACCATCTTCATGGTTATTTTGGTTATAACTCAGAAAGCTTCAAGGGCAACCCCATTGATCATTACATATTCGGATTCACTGAAAACTTTCATACAGATTAAAAAAAGAAATGATGAAAAAAGACCTAAAATTGGCAGAGAAAATCCTTAAAAACTTTTACGGGGGTATCTAAAAATTGAACTCTGCAGCAAAAAGGGAGAATTTCGATCTGATAATCTGATTACACAGTATGCTTTCACTTACGTTTATGGGGAATTTTGTCTTAGCACTAAGCATAAATAGTCTTCATTTTTGAAACATTGATAAATCAGGTAAAGTGCCCGATGTTCTAATCATAGATGTTTTTTAAAAAACATTAGAGATTTTCTTCCAATAACAGTGTAGTGAAAGTAAAACTTTTTACCCAAAATTTGATATTTCATTATTGACTTCGTTTGACTTAATACGATGTTATATTTCATTAATTTAATAATTAATAATAAAAATTTCAAATATATTTGAATATTAAAATTTATATGAAAATTGTTTGGGTTTATAGTAGAAAAGTATGCAAAAGCAATGTTCTTGGAAAATTAATTTATCGCGAATATACATCCCCAAAACTGAAAAACCCATTTAACATTAGGATCAGCAAATTTCAAACACTTGCAAATAGATGAAAAATCCTCTGAAAAGTAAATTTTTCTTTTAATCCTCTTGAAATTTTCTATATAATCTGAATATGTAATGATCAATGAGACTTGCAGGGCTCACAACAAATTTTTATTATATTCCTGGGGGAAAAAAGGGACCATTTTCAATTTAAAAAAGAACCAAAACGTGACAATTTTCAATTAAAAAAAGGGCAATAATAAGACCATCCAAGGAAAAGAAAAAGAATTGATGATATCTAATATAGATGATTGCATCCTAAAAGTTTCCAAGAATTAAAAAAGGGCAGGGTACTGCTACCCAAGAAAGGGTACTTAAAAAAAATTGAAGGCATGAAGTTACCGAGCACTGTTAAATTGAATTTTTTGCTGTGAAAAATTTATCATTGAAAAAAGCTAATTGTACGTAAAAAAATTTTATAGTCTGGAGCAGTTGTGTTCATTAACAATTACAGTTATTGAATTTATATAAATTTAGAATTTATTAAATTTACAAAAGAGAATATTAAATTGTTTTTTAATATTTTCTGATTCGTCAATGAGGTGTTGAAAACCCAGACCATCCGACTCATCCAGTGGACTTGAGCAACTATTTGGACGGACGGCGTCAATGAGGTGTGAATGAGCTCAAAGTAACAAGATACATTTAAATGTTAATAATATTTTTCAATTGTTTTCTGTCATATATTAATTATAAAGATATATTTCTGAGAACACACACGTATTATATATATATATATATATATATATATATATATATATATATATATATATAAATTAAAAAAAAATTATATATAATTATTTATTAATTATATAAATAAATAAAAATGAAAAATAATAAATTAAGTCAAAAAAATTAGAAAAATCAAAAAATCGGAAAATAAGATGCATAAACATTAATGTTTTGAATTTTATTTTCGCAAAAAAATTGTAACTTTTGCCAGTATTGAAACTACGATTTGAGCGCCCTTATAATGGTGTATAGTGACATTCTCGTTTATCCAGTTTTCCTATGAATTACTTGTTTAGTAAGAATTTTCATCTTTGATTCATGTTCATATTCAGGATTGCATATATGGGATGTTCATATGGGATGTTTATATTCCGAATTGCTTGTCCGGTCTCCAGCTTAGACTCACTGGACGGGTCTGGGAGTATTACTGTGAACGTTTGTACTGCCTCCCTGGTAGAATTTCGACTTGTTCATTCCAGTGCTTCTAGATAATTAAGCAGTTGAGGTTGATCATGTATACACGTGGTGGAAGAAGAAGGGTTCATGCCACATGGCAATACAAATTTTCTTAATGTATCCTATTTTCATTTTTTGATGCCTGTAGTCTGGGTTGGAGTATATAGTAATGTACTATTGCTCTATCTGAAACAGGCATAAGTTTGGGTTAGTTAGAGTTAAATACTCAGACCTGAGGAGGAATTTAACTCTAACTAATCATCGAATTTGGGCTGGTGCTGTTCTCTTCTCTTATCGGCATTATGGCCGTGAATTTGCTTCTATGGTGATGTTAATATTACTTGAATTTTTTTTTTATTGTTACATAATTTTTTTTTATTACATATTTCTAATATATATATATATATATAATAAATGTCAGCTTCAATTTCAAACTGCTGTTTACTTGCCAATAAATAGAAAAGAAAAATAAAAACTTGATTTAAACAAACAAATAAAATTCCGAAAAGCTCTATTAAATCCCAATATAATACAGTAGCCCCTCGTTATATCGTGCTTGCCGGGAGACATGGCAAAATGTGCGATATATTGGGAGATATGATAAAAATTATACTTTTATGAACATATGTAATAAAAATTTAGTGAAAGTACAATAATAAAACCCTCATTCACTCCTGCCCCACTGAAGACTCCAGCCTTGGGAAAACAAAAGAATGTAAACGAAAAATCAGAAAGAAAAAAAAAATGGGAGACATAGCAGAAGCGCAATATATCTGAATGCACAATATATTGAGGCACGATATAACGAGGGGTTACTGTATTTTAAAAAGCTGTGGCCCTCACAGTATCCATATTGTTAAACATAAGCTTATGGTTGAGCGGATCCCATGCTCCTACAGTCCCGTGCGATGGATTTATGTTAGTCATGAACCAGCATTGCGGATAAATCAAGAAATGCTCAAAATAAATTACCATTATAACTAAACAAATATAATATGAATAGATATTCTTCATTATTGGACAAAAAAGAAATTTCCAAATCCTTAAGAAAACAGAATATGCTTAGCTTAAGCTAAATTTAGTTTAGTTTTTTTAGCCTGCTCTAACTTAGACTTTGCTAATTTCTTCCCAAAATATGAAAAATACAGAACATTGAACATGTTTTTTTATTTTTTGAAGTAATAAAAAAAATTTAATAAGTCTGTACTCAAATTTAACTTCAATTCAGCCCCATATTTTCTAATAACAATATAGCAATATACATTTTGTCACAGCATTATTATGAGGAATAAGTAATATTGTTTTCATCACTAGATTATATTAGATTCTTCTAGATAAATCATTAAATTCCACTGGGCAAATTGAATTGTGGAATTGCACTATTTATGCAAAAATGAAAGATGAAAAATAATAGGTGTTTTTCGTAATATTACAGGTGTTTTCCATAATATTACAGGTATTTTTCGTAATCAGTAATTTTGTTCAGGAATTCATAATTACAGAAAATCCGTAATGGTTATCATCTCTGTATTACTGTAACATTCCGTCGATCTGCCCCCTCAAATGCATCTCAGAAAATGCAGGGGGATGCAATTATTGGGAAATTTTTTGCTAAAAGAAACATGTAAAATTCTGTCGATCCACCCCTTCAAATGTGATAAAAAAAATGAAGAGTAGAGGCTTACTTGGAATTTTCAGCTAAAAGAAGCAATTTGTATTTTCATCAAATTCGATGATGAATTCTTTTAATTTTTTTCCCGATGCTTGGGGTTGCATTTTTCAGAATTTCAAATTGAAACGAAAGAGGGAAGAAGGTCGCTTTCATGGGAGGGCGGATGGATGGAATTCTATGATAATTTTGCAAAATATTGCTTGAAATATAAGCAATCGGAGTAAAGATATTTTGATATTAAATAGCAATATTAGAAAAAAAAATTGGTAATATTTTCGGAAAAATTATTAAGACAACTATAAAAATAAATACAGAAACATTACATTTAAAACATCCATGGGTAGTACTGGTAGAATATGAAAATTCAGGACAAATTTTACAAAATTTCAGGACAAAAAATTATAAACAAAAAATATATAAAGTTTTTATCCGGTGAATATTACTTTATAATGAAAACAAACATTTATGTTTGGTAAAACACAAGTTTTCACTAAAGAGAATAAAAAATATTGATCTCAATTTAACAAAAATATAGCAATGAATTATAACTCTGCCAAAATGGTTGCCTTTTGCCTAAAACATTGCTTTACCACTTTTTGGAAAATATCTCGTCACAGGGTTCATACCCATTATTAAAAATAGAAAAATTTGTATTTTGCAAATATAATTAAAAAAATTAACCTTAAAATTTGACAGGAATTTGAAAATAAGCTAGTTTAGTCAATCTAATATGCAACATTTAAAACATGGAGATGAATGGAAAAAGATACTAATGTACTATCAGCAATGCATGAGAACAAACTGAATAGAGCAATCGCACTGTTTATGCAAAAATAATTAAGAAATTAACCAGAATAATTAACCAGAATATGAAAATATGCTAGTTCAGTTAATCTAATATGCAATATTAAGAAGGTAAAGATGGATGGAAAAAGATACTAATACATTCTCGGCAATTCACGAGAAAAACTAAATTGAGGAATTGTACTGTTTATACGAAAATAATTAAAAAATTAACCAAAATACAAAGAAATGCTAGTTTAGTCAATCTAATATACAATATTTGGAAGATGGAGATGGATGGAAAAAGCGTCCAAAGACGGATGGGAGACAAAGCACGTCTGCAATTCTAGACGCAGGGAAAACATCTGCATCACAGAAAAGTAAACATGTGCACTCCTACGATAGCCATTCATCAGGGCATTTCAATGACACCGGAAATTTCCACGAATTTCGGCTATTAAAAAGAAAATACATATTTTCCCAGCAAAAAAAGAGCGAAAAGGGACCTGATAATGAAAAAAGGGACTTTAAGGGACTAATTACGAAAAAAGGGACCTTGAGGGAAAAAAGGGACCATTTGCGAGGCCTGGACTTGTCCTTGAAGATTTGAGCTAGTGCTAAAATAAGTATGATAAGCCCCTTAAGCAAATTTTAAATATTGATATTTGTAGAAAACATTATTTCCTATCGAATGATATCTTCCATTTTGTTCTGCGATGTAAATTGTGCAATTGAGGCTGGGTGTTTCATTTTTTTGTGGGGGGAGGGGGCTGTACACATTAGGTCTATTGTAACGTAACTATGCCCCATTGGATAAAAGTGATTGCAGTACCCTTAGAAACCATTACTGATATACATTATTTGATGATAACTCCTCTGAAACATAACCAAATTTTCTGTAATTGCGATACATATTAATATTTTACAGCCCAAGTTTGTTTATGAGCATGGTCAACTAATCATTGCACATGCTGCGTCCCTTTAATGATGTGCACATTGTATGATTATAACTTCTCTAAAACTTAATCAATTTCTTTACAATTTGAATATGTGGTTCCAATAAAGATCTTACTGGTTGAGTTCGTTGCTGAATGTGATCGGATAAACATTGCATATGCTACGCCATTTTACTGTATATTCAATGATAACTCTTCTAAAACTCAATTGATTTTTTTACAATTTGAATATGTAGAAGATATATGTTTTACATATCCAAAATGTTGATGAACACGATTGGACAAAAACTGCATGTGCTGTGCCCCCTCCCCCCTCTTCCCTACTTCTTTATGTAATAAACTTTATTCAATGATAACTCCTCTAAAACTGTAACTTAAACTCCTCTAAACTATTAACCAAATATCTAAATTTTCTGCAATTTAGATATGTGGTACACATTATTATTCTGCAGTCTGAGTTCTTTGATGAACGTTGTCGAATAATTATTCTGCATTCTGCTTTGTGCATTCTGCTGTGCTTCTACTGATTTGTGCATTGTGCGATTATAACTTTTCTAAAATTTACATGATTTCTTTTAAATTTAGATATTTGGTTAATATATAATTATCTTACAGGCCGATTTTGTTACTGAATGTGATCAGATAAAAATTACACATGCTATGCCCCCAGAGGAGTGGTAGACCAGTGGTTAGCATGCGGGAATAATACAGCAGCTGGCTGCAAAAATACAGATAGAGATATAGGGATGCGACAGCCCAATGACTAGCGCGCGAGAATTGCACTCAGACAGCCTGGGTTCGATTCCCTCCACTGCCAAAACTGCCGCCGAATTCACACGGAGTACGATCACATTAAACATGTGGCTTCATAACTCCTTCCGAGAGGTTGATGGTACAGGAAGGAGGTCCCTGTGGATGCCTCCCCCACTGGGTTCAGGTCTAAATTGGGTGGTTCTTCCTGGCCATCCAAACAGTTACCTTACACCTTTCTGGTAGGTCGGACGGTCTAGTTCTCAACAACAACATGCTATGCCCCCTTTGCTGTATGTTCAACAATAACTCTTCTAAAACTTAATTAATTTTTTTATAATTTGAATATATAGTGAAGATATATGCTTTACAGGTCCAATACATTACTGAATGTGATTGGAAAAAAATTAGGCATGCTAGATCCCTCCCCCCTCCTTTCATATAAACTATTCCATGATAACTTCTCTGAAACTAACTGAAACTAACCAATTTTTCTAGAATTTGGATATATGGTACATATTAGTCAGAGTTTATGAACATAGTCAAATAATTATTGTATGTGCCATTCCTACTTTACTGTATTTTTACTGATAATTCCTCTAACACTGAACCCATTTCTTTTACAATTTGAATATGTGGTGGAGATAAATGTTTTACAAGTCCAGTTCACTGTTGAATGTGACAGAAATTGAATGTGATGTGTCCCAACCCTTACCCCTTTACTGGTACATATTGTTCATTGATAACTCCTCTGAATCTTAACCAATTTTTTTGCAGGTACAGATTAATGCTTTACAGATTGAGTTCATAAATAAGCAAAGTCACTTTGTCTGACTATAACTTCTTTAAAACTTGAATGATTTTTTATGTGAAACATCTTAGAGTGAAGAGTACAACATAAATCATGAAAGGAATGTGATGAGGATAAAACAAAAGTATATAAAAGGAGTACAACCATATTGTTATGAATTCCTAACAGGAAACCATTATTATAATTTGAATGTCAAGAGGGTGTGATCTTAGTGACAAATTCGTTTATCTTGACAACGAATTTGGCAAAATATTACTGTCTTTGCGAGTTTTTGAAACTTCTCAAAATTTGTAAATTGCCTAAGAATTTCAAAAGTTACATTCTTTTCCAAAACTTGTTAAAAAGAAGTGAGCCAGTAGTTGTTTTATTTCTACAATATAGCTACAAAATCCAGATTAATGTGATACAAAATTTTGAATTGCAGAATTATTTTTTTCAATTCCATGAAAAAATAATTTTTTAAGAAAATTGAAATATCTCTTGCTTCATTTTGAGTCATATGAATATCTAGTTATTGATATTTCTAATTTTTATAGCCATATGCTTTATTTTGTCAAAAGGTTTTATAAATTCATATATTTCCAAATGTATTTAAATAATTGTCTATTGCAATGTCAGAAAAATGGTATGGGAATAAGTTTTGCTGCAACTTCAGCATCTTCATTTTAGCATATGTTGACAAAACTTTATATTTTTATAAATTGGTTTGCAAATAAGACCATGATGTTCTTCAAATTTGCTGCACAGATAATTCTGTACAGTGAAGGCAGAGATTTTTATACTTTTTTATTTTTTTACAGTGGAATGAAATTAAATATTTAAGGAATATTTTTTAAGTAACATAAATGCTTTTAGAATGTGCATATATTTCAAATCATGAGCAAAGCGTCTGCTGTTATTTGATAAAAGCACGGTCAAAATTTGTTGCTTTTGTTGACCTAAATATTTTTGCATGGCTGTTGCATTAAAAAATGAAGATTATTTTTCTTTTGGGCTAATTATACTACCACACTTGAAGTATTTTATATTTGTAATGACTACTGAAAAAATTATCTGCATATAATTAAAAAATAATTTTTTTAAATATTATCTAATAAATTCATCTCCAAATTAAAAGTAGGATCTTGAAGAACTCATATTAAAAAATTATGTATTTTAAACAGCCCTTATTTATAAAATTAAGGAGTTTTTATGCATCATAGAAGGCGAATCTGGATTATGTAAATTTGCTGTATAATTATGCTATGCAAATGCACATTTTTAATGAAATCCAAAAAGATTTACTAGAAAATATGAACAATTTACAAATTATAGAAATGTATGCACAAAAGTAATGAACATGAAATTAATTATTTCAATTTAAAAAATTGCAAAATTGATTATAAATATTTCTCTAGTCAAAATGTTAAAAAGTATTTCATTTGAAATTACAATTATATGAATACACAAATTATTCCTTTTTCCTAGATATAATAATTTCTCCTTTCTCCTGGATATAATAAAATAAACTGGCAGTGAGTTAAATAAAATTATAAAAATGCATTTATTATTATACATTATAAGAATTCATTTATTTTATCTACTCATACATTGACAAGATACCATCAAATATAAAGTAAACAAAATGCATTATATGAAAGAAGTCTCAATAATAGCAAATTATGTTTACCAAAAAATAATAATATAAAAAATAAAATTTTCCCTGTAAAAGAAATAATACCAAAACAGGTAAAATGCAACAGATTTATAACACAATAAGGAACAAAATTAGTCGTATACAGTCTTACTTCTTTATAACACCTGTGACCATGTTCTTCTAAAAAGTCCAAAAAGTGAACCTCTTCATTTATTTCAGAATCTTCAAGCCATACTTGAGCATCCTATATCAAAGACAATTCTTATAAAGAATTTAGATATGAATATAACTTCAAACATACTGTATAAACAGTCAATCATTCTTTGACTCTTTGTCAGTTTGCACTGAATAAGTATATAAAAATATATGTACTACACAGTATGTATGAGCTATATATTGAAATGCCATTTGATATATGCATAAAAACAAATTTAATACATGCAATGAGGTTTAAATGAAGGTGAGAGCAGAATTAAAATTTATGTTTTAAATGAGAATACAAAATGCTAGGAAGCAAATAATTTTTCTTTCAGATTGATATATAAACTTACCAGCATGAAAGAATTACTAGCACGGATAAGTTATACAGTGTCATTTGAAATTTCCAGTCTACCTTCATGTCCTTCAATACCATTCAAACAAAACTAAGTATTACAACTTTTTTGCAATAATAGTAGTATTTAATATAGTAGTAACAGTTACAAATGAAAAAGCTGGAAGTATGAAAGAACAGTTTTTATCTCATATGTTCATTGCCATTCCCCATCCCATCATAATTTTTATTTTCTCCCAATATTTGATGGCTATATAGCTAAGTTATAATATATAATAATGAAATATTTAAGTAGCACATAACAGAAGTCAATATAAATAATATTGTTTGATTAATTGATACAGAAATCAAATACAGTTATTAAATTGGTTAAATTCTATACTTATATTTTCTATGACACTTTTAAAATATTTAAAATGTAACCTCAACAGGCATTTGTTTAAACACATCTGGATCAATTCTTTGAGCTATTCTTCTTGATAAGGCCTTAAAATAATAGAACAAAGATTAGAAGAGAAAATTGAAATATACTTATAAACAGATTAAAGTAGACATAACAAAACATAAATACAGAAAAATCTGCTTAACATATGCTTTGCTGCACACAAAGGAAACAATAAAGGTCAATCAAGCATAAAGCATTGATTATGAAACACTTTCTAACTAAAATGTAATTTTATTTACATTTTAAGTTGCTTCAAAAATTGTCATCAACAAAATTAATCTTAAAACTTCAGTGAAAAAGACAATGCTAGTTACACGAAATGAACTTTATTCTTATTATATTTATTATTTGTGCGATAATTTGCATATTTCCTAAAATTTTCAAAGCAATTTGTGAATTTTAACTCTGCTTAAAAAATGTTTGAAAAATTAAGTCCCATAGGGTTCAATGTATTTCATTTTTTCAACTCGTGTTAAATTCGAAACTAATTGGGTGAAATTATTCATTTTCATTCCCATATGTCCCAGAAACTGTATCAACACATACTAAAATTTCATTTTGATAAAGCCATTTTCATAACAGTTATCGTGCAAACAGACAGACAGACAGAATGACCAAAGTCATAAACACTTTTCAACTATGTTGGAAAGAATTGAAAAAAGAAACAGGGGCATATTTCAATTTGTCACAAATAATATTAAAATACAGTGCATTCTGCATAATAATAGAAGTGCACACATATGTGTTTTTCCATATTTCTTTCAAAAGCATAATTTTACAAATCTTTAACTCAACTAATAGAAGTTTCAAATTATGATTTAATATAAATATCTTGGATTACCACAAGGTCAAGAAGAAAAGTTCTACTGCTGAAATACACCGGTTTCCATAAATAAAAGAGCATGCATAAGTATAGTGATAATTCATGAAATGTATCATCAATTTGTGTAACATTTAATAGAAACCTATATGAAACTTATAGATTTAAAAAAATATACCCCTCAAATTAAATTAATAATTATTTTCAATAAATATTAGTACATGAAGAACAAAATTGGAAAAACATGTCGAAATGAAATAGCCAAAGTGTCTCATGTGGAGTGCTTTCATCCTCATAATTATGCAGGTCTCACAACATGTATTGTTATGATGTTGTCCTATTGGTAATAATAACCACTGATCCATCAAAGCTTTTCTTCTAAGCTCAAGGTTTTGAATAGGAAGTTGAGGACGGTGGGATGCTCTTAAGGGATGTCTCCCTAAAGCATCCCAAGCATACTTGATATTAAAAAATAGGGTCAGAAGTTGATGAAGATAAACATTATTATCTAACAAAAATAAATATATCCTCTAGAACCCAATTAAGACTGTACAAATGTTTCTGGATCTTTTAATGTGCAGTGGCACACAATATATGAAGGACTAAAAGAATTTATGCTATATGAAACTGGAATTTATGTAGTGTGAAAAAAAAATACTTTTAAGGTCCACACTAAAATGTAAAATTTAGGATATTTTGTAAAACAAATTACTAAACAAATCATATTTTGAACTTTACGAACCATAGTCTATACATTTTTTATTTTAGGTAAAATGCTAAACTCCTTTTACATTAAGTTAAATTCATCAGTTCTAGAACAAAAATGTCACACATAACATTAACAAAACTATATTTCAAACCATCAGAAAACCACATTCTACAATGAATGTTGCATAAAAATAGATGCAACTTACCAGAAAATCAAAAGGAATATCACCTTCTTGTGATGTAGAGCAGGCACACATTAAAAAATTAAAATCTTTATATACCTCATGAAGTTGGTCTGAAAAGGGAAAGAAAACAGTTTTCATAATTATTCTATTAAGCCAAATTCTATACAACAATTTTACAATCAAACAGATGCACAAAATATCAGGCTTCCAAAAAGTACCCATACCTCCCATCCAAGCCAGATTAAAATTTGGCGAGAACTACTGAGAAATGCCAGTTTTCTAAAATTGCTGTCCTCTCAGACAAGTTAAAATTAGAGATCCTGTTAACATAAAATTATAGCGAACTCCACTATAAACTCTTTGAAGAAAAATTTAATCATTGCCTACCAGTTTGTTCTCTTCTTGCATAAGCAAAAACTTAGCTAACATGCATTGCCAAAACGTCTTATATAACATGTTATAGGAGACATCAGCATTGTAAATCTCAGGTGTGAATTCTCACTAAACCCCCTCACTCCCTGTACAGCAAAGAATCTGATGAGCAAACAAAAACAATCCAAATTATAGCACACTCAAGTTCATAAGTCTCATGCTCTGTTCTTTTTAAGTGCAGTTAAGTGCCCAGTTCATTGTATAACAACTGGTTACGAAATCTCCATGGAATAGTTTTTGGCGTACCTGCTATAATTTGCATCTTTATCTTACATTTCTCATTGGCAGAGGAGTTAACGCTGAAGGACAAACTGTACTAGTTGCATATCTATGTATATGTAAAAATGAGTCCTAAGTAAGAATGAAGGCATTTTAATTTGAATTAAAATCCTCCAAGCCAAGACCTAGTGAAAGAACGAAATCCTACATAATCAGAATGTTAGAGCAAATTCAAGAAAGGATCCTTTTTTAACTTATGACAATTCAAAACAAAGGCATGTGCAATGAAAAATTAGAGGATGGGTAGCATTTTTCAAAATGAGTAAAATATCTCAATAATTACCCTAGTGGACGGATTAAATTTTGCTGATTTCCTGAAGCCTGTAAAATATTATCCTAATTCTTTGTTTAAATATTAAACATTGTTTAAATCTCATATTTAATCTTTGCCTTATATTAAAAAAAGAAAAAAATTTTATCTTGCCAATGGTGACAAGATGAAAAATCTGAGATAATATTTTTTGTCACTAAAGAACTCATTCATGTGAAAATTGCACTAAAACATAAAATAACTAAAAAAACTATTTCAAATTTTTAAAAAACAATGCTGAGGTGAACTTTCCTGGGTCCTTAAGTACATGTGTACCAAATTTCATGGCCGTACGTCACTTAGATTTTACACTACAGACAATACAGATGAACAGACAAATAAACAGACATCTTTATAATTATAGATTATTATGTTTGAAATGTGTTAAGATGCTTGTTTATCAAAATCTTGAATTAAAAAGCTTTAGGGGAAACAATATGTTTGTTCTCTATAGAGTGCAGGTGTAGTGCCAAAATTAAAATTTCGGAACAGATTTCTTCATAAATTTCAGGACAAATAACTAAACAATGGAAGACTTCAGAAGTTTCTTGAGAAAAAATATGGATCCTATTTTGGGGTATTTCCACATCACAAACACAAAATGTTAAAATCAGATTCTTCACAAAATTTCAAATTTCACTTTCAGCATGCCTTAATATAACATTTTATTACTGCATTTTATGCAATTTAGTATTTGATGACTTAATGCCACAAAAATAAAATGGATATAAAAGTATACTTAATGTCATTACTTACGCTTATCTCTCCTGATATTTGCTAAAATATATATGACAATCATGCTCCATAATGTAGCAGCATATGTACATTTCATATACGATATAAATGGCTATGAAGAAAAATGTAAAGAAAAATCAGTTAAGAACCTAGAAGTATTAATATGCATTATTTAATTTTAAAAATAACTAATTAAAACAGCAGTGAGAAAACATAAATTCTATATAATGGTATATATATGATAACAGGATTAAAATTAGGTACTTTTGTTGACTTTCAAATCTCAGTACACAGTTGATACTCAGTACTGTGATACACATACTCAATTTTACTCTAGATATCAATTGTGCTTTCTCACTTTAAATATATCAATCTTTGTATCAATGTTTGAATAGTATTGATATAGCAATGGCTTGAACTATTTTAATAATGAGCAATGCTTGTTTGGCCACAATTAATTATTTTAAAATACTAGGCTGAGTCAACTAACTCCTAAACTAAAGAACATATGTCAAGTGTACACAAATAAATTATAAAATGTTTGTTTATTGAACAACATTCTGTTGATTGCTTAATATGTGACAAAAGAGTTACAAAAAATATTTTTTTGAAGTCAGTCATTAGAATAACTCAAGTCAACTTAATTTTCTGAGATATTGAAATTTTATAAATTTTGCAACATTTTTGTAAACTTAGTGGCATTTTTGTCAATTTGCCGACATTTTACAAAAAAGCCCTCAAATTTATTGCAAAGCATTATTGACAGACAAACAGAGAATTTTCATATATAGAATTATATATACCGAAACTTAATGCATTACAATGAGATAAAATGAAAAGAATACTAATTCTAACAAATGTACAATTCATAATGTTTTAAGTCAGGCTAGGTTCCCCCTTATTTCCCCTGACATAAGTTATAAATTCTATATTAGTAGTACTAAAAGAACCGTAGGTATCTAATTATCTGAACATGCAGCATATGATATCAGAAATGAAAAACTTTCCACTGCCTTATCCCAAACTGTCATCAAAAATAATTTGTCCTGCTTTTTGATAAAACTTTTGTTTTAACAAACTACGATAATCCCTATAATATTTTACTTTTCAAATCTTTATCTACTTATATCTATTGCGATTTCATCTGTAATTTTGAACCAGTGCAACATCTCAGTTTTGCGTGGCGTCTCAGTCTTGAATGAAGGTTAAAACATTGTCTGCATATTTAAGCATCCAAATGTGCTATATTTTTTATTTTCATTAATTTTAATTCCTTATATGCTGTGTCATTTGTATGGTTCATGATTTTTTATTTCATTTTTCTCTACTTGTACTTCTCAGCAATTAATGATATGCAAATTTTGATTGGTTTGGCAGAATATAAATAGCCTAAAGCTCCCTTTTTCATTGTCATGTCAATTTAATTACCTCTGATGTTGGGCATTTCACATTCAAAAGCACTCAGGCATGTATATAGGTTTTTACATCCTAAGTGAAAATAAAGACTTTTATTTCTAAAGTTGTTTTGTATTTAAAATTTTAGACATGCTGAGTTAATGTAATTATTGTATAATACAAAATTAGAGAATTCCCATTACCTCCATGGTATAATCACAATCGACAAATGTTGGCACAAGAACAAAATAACATTTTAAAAATATTGTAATTTAATAGTTTCTTCATAAATCCTAAAATGTAGCGATACTAAGCTTGATAGTTTTAATAAACAGTTGGCTTTCAATAAAAAGCATTGCTGGACATATCCTCATAACCAGAGTTTGATTCTCAATGTTGATATTAAATAAGAAGTTTTACCAAATGTCAAGTGATCTGCTAAGCATTTGAAGTCATTTTAATTGACTAAAAACATATAAAACAAAACATTAAATGGCAAATGTTTATTTCGGGACATGCCACACAAAAGTTTCGAAAATAATTTCCCACATAAACTTAACATGGGGACCTTTCAATTAGCAAAGTCCGCAGATCGAATTCTAAAATTTGGCTTTCATCACGAGCTGTAACTTGGTAAATTTTATAAACATTCCAAATTTTGTGCAAATCAATCAAATAACTAAGAAACTGCGTCAACAGAAAAGTATTTAATCAAGTTTATTTTATATAGCAATAAATGCAAATATTATTATTGGTTTACATCCAATAAAATATTGCAATTCAGAAACAAAATATTCCCCTTCAGGAAAAAATGTAATAAAAAGTCACAAACTCTATAAAAGAAACAAGGTCCTACTTAAAAAACAAATAATCCACACATAGGCTGTGCACTGTAATTTAATATGTGGTTTATATTTTTGAATCACAGAATAGGTGTGCCTTTCAATGCATAAGAAATATTACATAAATAATACTATAACCATTCATAGCTATATCTAATTAATCAAAGTGGCAAAATTTATATCAGAAAATCTTGAATATAACCAATAATCTCTCATTTGTAATAAAAACTATAAATTATTTGTATAAATACGCCTGCTTTAAGAAAAAGGGTATAATTAAAATATATAAAGCTATTTCCAGCCACTGCCCAAACTGCCGCCGTGTTCACACGGAGTACGATCACGTTAAACATGTGGGTCCGTAAGTCCTTCCGAGAGGTTGGTGGTAGGGGAAGGAGGGTACGGTCCCTGTGGAAGCCTCCCCCACTGGGTTCCGGTCTAAATTGGGTGGCACTTCCCGGCCGTCCAAACAGATACCTTACACCTTTCTGGTAGGTCGGACGGTCTGGGTCAAAGAAGAAGATCCATTCACTTTAATTTTAATGCAGAATTCTTTAAACCCCAAAATGATCTTATTTTCAAATTTGTCTAAATTTACAGGTGAGGAACATTTTAAAAAAATTTCAGACATATTTTACATATAATATTAATGTGTTTTATAAAATTTACAAACAATGTTCATAAACTTTATATGCACAAATGTTACACATAATATTGACAAATTTAAGATATAATCTTTTATTTATAACACAAAATTTATACATAATTTGTCAGTCTTAAATGATGCAACTCCTTCAGAAATTATAGTAATTGAATTTAATTTTGATAGTCACCTTAAATTGATTTCTGTTTAAAGAAAAATTAAAGGATTTTGATAAAAAAAAAAAAGCACTATTCAAATTAAGGACAAAAATTAACATGCATAGAACTCGGACCATCAGTCATATCTCTACAATTACTTATTTGGTAACTAGTTATAACAGGCACTCAATAAAATGTATTTTGAAAAATAATAAATTTTTATCAGCTGAACCCAATTGTGAGGTACCTGGTTAAAATTATTTTAACTTTTTACATATTAATGTGATACAATATCAAAAAAAGCATAAACCTCCCCCAACTAATTGGAAGGTTGACTGGTAATTTAGCTAGATGGTTAATTAATATATGGTTAATTGGGCATTTAATGAACTACATTTGGGGGGGGGGGGAATATTCTTCTAATTTGAATAAAGTTACATTTTAAAAAAATAACAAAATTAACAACCATCTCTGATGAACCATGTTTTTAATTTATTTTAATTTTTAATAACAACCAATATGAGAGTGCATATTTTTATATTTGTTGCCCAGAAATAGTGTTTTGGTTAATCAAATATTAGAGAAATAAATTTTTAAAAATTGATAGCTGGCTGCAGAGTACAGCCTGAAATTTTGAAATATTTTTGCTCTCTTTATTTTGTTTACTTTGGCCTAAGAGAAATAACAGGCCTAAAGAAATTTAGAAAACAAATCTTTTATGATTTCTTTATTAAGATCTTAAAGAAGATTAAGATCTTAAAGAATTTTAAGATTTCTTTATTGAGATCTTAAAGAAGATTAAGATCTTAACGAAGATTAAGATCTTAAAGAATTTTAAGATTTCTTTATTAAGTTCTTAAAGAATTTTAAGATTTCTTTATTAAGTTCTTAAAGAATTTTAAGATTTCTTTATTAAGATCTTAAAGAAGATTAAGATCTTAAAGAAATTTTTAAAAATTGATAGCTGGCTGCAGAGTACAGCATGAAATTTTGAAATATTTCTGCACTCTATATTTTGTTTACTTTGGCCTAAGAGAAATAAGAGGCCTAAAGAAATTTAGAAAAGAAACCTTACCTCAGCTATATCTTTATAATGAAGGGATATTATATCAAGCACATCAATAGCAGAATCAACATCTTCAACATTAAAATCATATGTGTTTGCTTGCTTTTCAAATAATTTAGATTTCCATCCAGAAAAAAGCAACACCTGTATTTGTAACAGAAAAAAAAATTTGATTGGGAAAATAGTGTAAATTTTGAAGTTTAATCATTGAAAATTTAACTTTAAAAAGTTATAATCATAATGTATTTGAAAAATCTAAAGTTAGAATAAGAAGTAGCATATTTTCTTTCAATAATATTCCATGATGTGAATTTTGTTACGCCGAGATTTGACAGTTCTAAATTTAATTAATAGTTCAAAATTTGTAATAGCTTAAAATTCATTATTTTCCCCTTTTTCCTTCAAAATTCTAAATTTATTGGTTGTTTTTAATATTTCGGCGATTTATTTCCCCTTTAGCGTAATTTGTTATCTTTTTAATGGTTTTATTATTCAAAATTGTGCGCAATGTGCCTTTAAACGTTAAATAATCTTTTGTTAATTTTCATAATCTTCGTTTTCAGCTGTTAACTTCATTTCAGTTCATTCATGAATCCGCAAAATAAAGGCACTTTTTTAAGCGAAACTTGGCCTTGAACCGCTTATCAGTTAAAACACCTGCATTTAGGGTGCAAGGACATCCGGTGGGTTGCTGTGCGGCGGGTTGCCGCATCGGGAGATGTGATCCTTTTAATGATTCTTGGCATAACAGCGTTTTATTTCCACAGTGTATGCGTGAGCGCTCGGCGCGAAGCGTAGGGTTTCACCCGCCAAGTTTGGCGTCTCCTGGGAAGGCAAGCGTGTGTTGCCGGGGGATTCGAATGCTAGCTGCAGATCAGAGAGGTTGAAGAAAATTTGGAGTGCCGAGCCGGGGCTCATGCTGAGCGCCTGGGCTCGCAAGGTGTTTTGAAGACCGGAAAATTCTCACGCAAGCTTAGTTTCTTTGACTTTACGAAGTGCTCTTCGCATTAGAATTTTTTGACAACTGAATGAAAAATGTGACAGCAGAAAGAAAAATGCCACTGGTTTCGCGCAGTCATCACTGGGTTGTGCTCCTCTAAAGCTTTTGTTGCCGACTCACCTATTTTTTGAGTCGACATCTATTTTGCTGATGAATGAGTCATGTGCCGTCATTTGATTTGCAAAAGAAATTCATCACCGTGTGCCGCGGCGGTTCTGCTTGTCTCAAGTTTTGGAGGTGTGTTTCTCTCAACAAAATCTTCTAAAGTGGGTTTTCAGCGAGCCCTTAGTGTTACACTCAGTATCTTCAGAGTGCGCTCTCAGCAAGTTTTTGTGTTTTGGTGTTCCACGTGTTGATTAGCTTAATCACTTTTGTTCAGTGGTGCTGCCATCTACATGCACCCTCTAGAACGTCCCAGCCAAAATGGGAACTTTTTCCAAAATGATAAAAGCAGATAAAAAGGTTGTGTCTTCAATTAGATGTGCATTTGGAAGTTCAAATAATCTTACATACAATATTTGCACACTCTTATCTCAACAAAAGTCCTTATTTGAAATATTTGTGTTTGTTTTTATTAATTTGAAAATTTAAATTTAACCTTTTTAGTGGTGGACAGCTCCTCAGGCAGACCAAGCTCTGGTCTTCAGACCAGAGTGGATTCTGTTTCCTGGGTTTTTAATTTGTCTTACTTTAATCGAATTCTAACTTTAATAGATGTGAATAATAAATTAATGCAATGTACTAACACTATACATTCAACTTAAATTATAAAGAATAGGATGATGTTTAAATTTTTAATTGTTGAAAAATAAAAGTTAATTTTTAATTTAACAATTAGTGTTTGTGATTCTTTAGTTGTTGTTGGCTGTGCTATTTTTATCTATTTATTCATTTAAAGGTAAGTGGAATTTTTAGGAGTTATTTGGTGTTGAAGAGTTTTTAAAAGGTTTACATAGTTGAGCACAGACCAAGCAATAGTAATGGTTGAGTTAAAGTAAATAAAGAAACAAATAATAAATATTATTAAAAGTAAACTTTATTGATTTAAAAATACTATATGATCGTAGGGTAAAAATAAATATAATAACTTAAAGAATAATAATAGTTAATAATTATAAATAAATAAACTTGTGTGTGAATCTAAAAGTGAAATAAATAAATAATAAAATAAAGTATTAATAGTATAATTTCAAAAGGGAGTAAAAGCTACATAACATGTGGTGCCGTTCACCTTTTTGGTTTTGCCTGAGTTGTCTGTCCACTGAATAGAATATAATAATATTAAATGGGCTGTCCACCCATATGATAAATTGCTATACAGTAACAATATTGAAATTTTTTTTTATTGTAATAAATTTCCATGTGTATAGGGAAGTGCACAGTGTCTTGAAATTTAATTTCTTTTGGGAGTAAGGTAATGTTTTAATTTTTTAGGAAGCAAAGTAAGTAGTAAGATGGTAATGTAAGAATTTTTTCATTTTTTTTTTTTGTGTTTCATTTCAAAATGTTGTTTAGGGTAGGCAAGTTTAGGGATTTTTTTTTATATATGCTCTTGCCTGGTGCTGTTTTTGTTTTTATTTAGGAGGGTTTTTTTTCATTAAGCTTTGTTAGTTGAAATTTTTTTTTCTTTTCACTCCTGTGTAAGCTAATCATAGCTTGTTGTTTTAAGAAAGATTTTTTTTTGTTTGTTTTATAGAATTTTTTTTTTAAAAGTAAAACTTTAGAGTTTGACTCAGAGTAATTTTGGAATTTGAGTAGGATTTTTTCTTTTTTGACTTTGAGAGATTTTTTTTTCACCTTTGGGGATCTTTTGGCTATTTATTTTGCAAGTGTGCGGCGGAGAAGTGGTTGTTTGTTGTGGGGATTCTGGGAGATTCAGGTTCAAAGGAGGCCTTGCTTTGCTAAACCATTCCTTCTCAACTTTTTAAGTGGGTAAAAATTTTTCTCAGTCTGCCCATAATGGCTACTTCAGTGCTTTGATGCCACACAGTTTTGAGGTGTTCACTGGGGAATGCACCTTTTTCCCTCGGGAATTAAATCACTTGCCCATGATGTATTTGTGTATTGTGTTTTTTTTGGGAAGGGATTCACGACCCCTTGCCCACTGTCAGATTTTTTTTAGATTTGAGAAATGTTGCAACAGTTTTTATGAGATTTGAGATAGAGAGTTATTGGAAATAAGAGGCTAAGAATAGCGAAAAATGTATGTGTATTAGTAGTTGTGTTTTAAGTGTATTGAATTTAATGTGTGTTTAAAAGTAGATAAATATGTCAAAAGATCTGGGTTAGTCTTAAATGTTAGGAATTTTTTTTTATGATAGAAAATTTTTTTTTCTCTTTTGGAATATAGTTGGATTTGAGTTTCAGTTCAAATTTTGGGTTTGAAAAATTTATTAAAGAGGGAGAACAGTGATCAAAAGTTTTCTTTTGTTTTGTTTTCAGTAATTAGTCACAACTCTTGGCTTTGGGTGAAGTTAAAGGTATGGCTAATGGGTTAGTTTCATGGTCACCCGGAAGAATTTTGAGGTCTGGGAAGCCTTGTTTTCATAGAAATTCTTCTCCACAGAAATGTGTTTGAAAAAGAAAAAATTTTTTTTTGTTTTTCATTAGGCCATGTTAACTGTCACTTTGGTGCTTTGAAGCCGCCTTTAAGGTGCTCAGCTGGGGAATGCACCTTTCCTTTTTGGAGAATTACTTGCCCGCAAAAATTGTTTTTTTTCCTTTTGTCATTGATCCTTCAGCCAAGCGATCGACTTTGGGGTAGTGTAAAATTTTTTTGTTAAATTGTGCAAGTTCAGTCTCAGAATGTTTATTTTGGGGGGAATGGAGATTGTTCTTTGAGAAATATTCCTTGAGAAATTTTTTTTTAATTTAAGTTAGTTTTGTGAAATTTTTTTTAGGTTTGTTTAAAAAAGTGTTTTGGCCCTTAAAAGTTTGTTGCTGGAAGATTGTGTATCTCTTCGAATGTGAGGGAGGAGATTTTGAAATTGAGTTTTCAGTTGTTTTGTTAATCATGAAGAACTTCTCTAAATTTTATGTTTCGACCCTTTGAATTCTTCGGCTGGTCCAAAGTCTTCATCAAAATTTATGTTTTATTGTAATGACAAGTAATTGGAAACTCTGTTTTGTTTTTCTTCTTTCCGACTGCTTGGGTGATGCACTCTACAAAAGCAGATTTTTTTTTGTTTTAAAATTTTTTTTTATTGAAATTCCTTTTATAGGTAATTGAAATTTTTTTACTTGTGGTGATTGGGAGTGTTAAGATTGAATTGATAGACTGGAAGGTTAGAATTAAATTTTGTTTTGTTTAAAATTACATTTTTGAATTTTTTTTTGTTGTTTGTCAGAATTTCAATTTTTTTGGGAGGTGGAGCTAAAACTTGGGTTTGCTTGGAATTTATTTTTTTGGGGATTCCCTTTTTGTTGAAGTTTGTACTTCGAATTTTGGGACGGGAATTTGAATTTCAAAATTTTTCCATTTGTGGGAGTTCTTCGAATTTGAAAAATTTTTGTGGACCTTTGAGTTAGCGAAATTTTAGTGGAAGTACACTTGTTTATGAAAGTCACTGCTGCAGAGATGTTTTTTTTTTTTTTTTTTTGGGAGAATTTCTCGTTCGACAGGATTTGCTTTAGGAAATTAAATGGGACCTTCATGGTTATGTGCTACATTGGGCCTACAATAGTTTTTTGAGGGATCTCGATTGTTCGACCTTCTTTTACCCGTCTTGGAAGTACATAGCTCTGGCAGTTCTGTTTGCAAAATTTTTATTTCACATTATTTCTATTCTAAATTTGCACTCAACTTTTCCATTGTGAAAATTTTGAAATTGTCGATACTATTCATTAAGTTTAAGTTTTTAGAGGGAGTACAGACGTGTACTCTCGCCTGTTGGAAACACTTGATTTTTTTTGTGTTTTGTCATTGGGAATTTTGTTTATTGAGGAAGTCTGGCAAGTTTTGGTTCTGTATGTGTGCAACCCGAGGGTTGTGGAACGGGGGTTTGACAGACTGTTTTTCAGTGTTTTGAGATTTTCTTTCACCTGGGTGCAGTGCAGTTTAAATTCTAAATTTTGGTGATCATTTGCTTTTAAGTGAGTAGTGCATGACAGAGCTGAGGGTGGTGTAAGCATGAGTATGATTGCCTCATGTTGTATATAGAGGAGGCGGACCCAAAAGCAAGGAATGCTTGGGGGCGCCATGAGAAGTGTATTTTTATATGCCACATCGCTCAGGCTCTGCTACACACTACTGGGGTTGTTTGGCTTTTGTTTTGATTGGGAGGGATTTGATTTTTTTTTGTTTTATGAGCAGTGTATTTTTTCCCCTTGTTTGATTTATATTCTTTTTTTATTAAATTTGGTGAGAATTCAGATTTTTTTTTTTCTCTTCAGGTTTAGTTCGAGTTTTTGAAAATTTTAAAATTTTGGAGTTGTAATGAATGTTTTCTTTTTGGAGGTTTTTCTCCTCTCTTAAAGGGGAGATACGAAATTTTTTTTTAAATGAAAGTCTAGGAAAGTGCAAGTTTTAAATTTTATGGTTATGATCAGTGTGCCTTCCCTGTATGTAATTCATTTATTGTAGACATTTTTTCAGATTTGTAATCCCAGGAGTTGCTACATGAAGCGAGTGTTCTCGTCTTTTTACAATTTCTCTGCCACCAGGATGGTGTTCTCTTTTGGTCATTTTCGGCTCTTTGTTGTGAAAAATTTTATTCGAAAATTTTTTTTCCGGTGGTCGAGAGGAATTATGTTATGCCGAGATTTGACAGTTCTAAATTTAATTAATAGTTCAAAATTTGTAATAGCTTAAAATTCATTATTTTCCCCTTTTCCCTTCTAAATTTATTGGTTGTTTTTAATATTTCGGCGATTTATTTCCCCTTTAGCGTAATTTGTTATCTTTTTAATGGTTTTATTATTCAAAATTGTGCGCAATGTGCCTTTAAACGTTAAATAATCTTTTGTTAATTCTCATAATCTTCGTTTTCAGCTGTTAACTTCATTTCAGTTCATTCACGAATCCGCAAAATAAAGGCACTTTTTTAAGCGAAACTTGGCCTTGAACCGCTTATCAGTTAAAACACCTGCATTTAGGGTGCTAGGACATCCGGTGGGTTGCTGTGCGGCGGGTTGCCGCATCGGGAGATGTGATTCTTTTAATGATTCTTGGCATAACAGCGTTTTATTTCCGCAGTGTATGCGTGAGCGCTCGGCGCGAAGCGTAGGGTTTTACCCGCCAAGTTTAGCGTCTCCTGGGAAGGCAAGCGTGTGTTGCCGGGGGATTCGAATGCTAGCTGCAGATCAGAGAGGTTGAAGAAAATTTGGAGTGCCGAGCCGGGGCTCATGCTGAGCGCCTGGGCTCGCAAGGTGTTTTGAAGACCGGAAAATTCTCACGCAAGCTTAGTTTCTTTGACTTTACGAAGTGCTCTTCGCATTAGAATTTTTTGACAACTGAATGAAAAATGTGACAGCAGAAAGAAAAATGCCACTGGTTTCGCGCAGTCATCACTGGGTTGTGCTCCTCTAAAGCTTTTGTTGCCGACTCACCTATTTTTTGAGTCGACATCTATTTTGCTGATGAATGAGTCATGTGCCGTCATTTGATTTGCAAAAGAAATTCATCACCGTGTGCCGCGGCGGTTCTGCTTGTCTCAAGTTTTGGAGGTGTGTTTCTCTCAACAAAATCTTCTAAAGTGGGTTTTCAGCGAGCCCTTAGTGTTACACTCAGTATCTTCAGAGTGCGCTCTCAGCAAGTTTTTGTGTTTTGGTGTTCCACGTGTTGATTAGCTTAATCACTTTTGTTCAGTGGTGCTGCCATCTACATGCACCCTCTAGAACGTCCCAGCCAAAATGGGAACTTTTTCCAAAATGATAAAAGCAGATAAAAAGGTTGTGTCTTCAATTAGATGTGCATTTGGAAGTTCAAATAATCTTACATACAATATTTGCACACTCTTATCTCAACAAAAGTCCTTATTTGAAATATTTGTGTTTGTTTTTATTAATTTGAAAATTTAAATTTAACCTTTTTAGTGGTGGACAGCTCCTCAGGCAGACCAAGCTCTGGTCTTCAGACCAGAGTGGATTCTGTTTCCTGGGTTTTTAATTTGTCTTACTTTAATCGAATTCTAACTTTAATAGATGTGAATAATAAATTAATGCAATGTACTAACACTATACATTCAACTTAAATTATAAAGAATAGGATGATGTTTAAATTTTTAATTGTTGAAAAATAAAAGTTAATTTTTAATTTAACAATTAGTGTTTGTGATTCTTTAGTTGTTGTTGGCTGTGCTATTTTTATCTATTTATTCATTTAAAGGTAAGTGGAATTTTTAGGAGTTATTTGGTGTTGAAGAGTTTTTAAAAGGTTTACATAGTTGAGCACAGACCAAGCAATAGTAATGGTTGAGTTAAAGTAAACATAGAAACCAAATGTAAATAATATTAAAATAAATCTAGATAATGTAAATATAAATAAATAAGTATAAAAAGTAAATTATAATTTAGTAAATAAAGAGGTTTAATTTTGTAAAGGAGGGAAACCCTCATAACAATTTGAATCCTTTTATACCAAAAATATGATAAAATACAGAACCTGTTGCCAACTTTTTCCAAAAATATTTAGCTTGGTTGTTATTTAGTCATTATTTTGACTGGTAGTTAGTTCACTACACCCCCAACCAACATCTTTTATGTAGCCCACATGAAGTTCACTTCAATCAAAATAAACACTCACAAGATAACCCCTTTCTCCTCCCCACATACTCCCTGTTAGAAAAAAAAAAAAATAACAGACAAATTAATTAAAAAGTGGCTAATTTAAAATAATTGGGCATATTCATGTCAAAGTTCAGACTGTTTGCTTATAGTAATGAAAATAGAAAGTTAAAAAAAGAAAAAAATTTACAAAAATAGAAATATGAAAAAAAAAGCTCACTATAGATATTCTCTCTATAAGAGCAGAAATTCTGAAATTAAAGTACGCAAGTCATCCTACTCAAATATCTCACCCATCAACGGGATTGGGTACATAGAATATGTATTCTATATTTGGCATATAATATGTGATTTTTTACCGACATATTCTACATTATAGAAAACCTCAAGTTTTCTATGTATTCTGCATGTAGAAAATCTAGCCAATCATTTTGCTTCAAAATAATATTTTAAGATGTTAAAGAATATATGATATTTAAAAATATTAAATTTTTTTACAGTAAGATAAAAAATAAAACTAGCATTACAGTGTATCACTTTATTATAAATAATTATATATAATGATTCCGATATTTTGTCCATGAAAAGGGTAACATTTCACTGAACATACTATAAACAAATCCAGAAAACATTTTCATCAAATGTAATTTAAAATTTATTGTACATTTTGTTAGATTTACATTTTTATTATGAAGTTGACTTTCAAACTAACTAAAATATTTACTTTTTCTTCTATTCTAACTTAATGTGAATTTTAAAGTATGGAGTCAACTTCTGTATTTCCAAAATTAACGATTATATGTTGGCTTTTACCTTATAAATAATAACTTAAGTACTGTATGATTTCTTTTATTTTTATAGCAGTAAGATATCAAGTAAAAAATGGCACTAAACATAGAACTATAAGCTCTTTAAAGGCCACTACTAAATAGTGAAATAAGACAAATTTGAAACACTAACCAACTATCTTTATACCATCTTTACATTTCATGTAAGGTTGATATTTGGAGGGCGACCATCCTCACATATGAAAGTAGATTCTTTTTAGTTTTTTTCACTTTTCTTTTACATTCTCCAATTTATAGTACTTTGGAGTGAAAAATGGCCTTTTTTTCAATAACAAGGCCCATTAAATGAAAAGTCCTATTTAAAGGTAATATTTTATATTCACCCCCTGATTACTTTACAATTATATTGCCTTCAATCCATTTTTACAATTTGTTTTAATTCAGAAGGGTTGTTTCTAGTTTTTTCATTTTGATTACAAGCATTCTCTTGAGTTTTATCTAGTAACCAATTGAATTCTTTTGTGTGTGTTAGATGCTTTACTATATGGCTTCAAATTTTCTGTGTTAAGTATTATGTATATTTGCTGTATAAGATTTTTTTTTCCCCTGATTATAACAAAATAAGGATGAAGGGTGATTTTGATGAATTGGCATTATTTAAAAATGCACTGAACCACCAAATGAGAAAGGAAATTATTTAAAAGCTGCATATTTAATGTAATTTTAAAATTATTCTATTCATATAATATTTTACATGCTAAAACTCAATTTAATGAATATAAATAGTTTTAAGAAAGAAAACAATATGAGTCTATAGAGAAAGTCATGTGCTGCTCACATTAGAACTTTAAAAACACCTCTATTTCAAAGAAAAAAAGAATTGAAATATTCAAATACATTTATTGTATATAAACAATTTTAGATATGTTAGTTCTTAGTAAAAATTGTTACAAGAGAAGGTGTGCAAATTACACATTTTATACACAAATTTAATTAAAAAGAATACAAAAGCTGTACAGAAAATACCTTACCAAAAAGCTTTGAAAAACTATCTTCCATGATACACAATGATTTCCATATCTGCGATAAATCAGTTCTTGAAATTGGTGATCTTCTGCACATTTAAAATTCAGAATAAAAGATAATGATTTCATAAAGAAACTTTCAGAAAAATTTTGATACAGAAGAATTCCCTGTTAAAATTAAAATTGTTTAGAAATTCGCAGAAGAATAAAATTAACTATAATTGTCTAAAAAAGTCAATAAAACTAAAACAAAATATTAAACAAAACATTTAAAAATATAGTCAAATTTGGATTATTCTATGTAAAATTAACCATTTGGTTTACAAAATCCCTATTTTTTCAATGAAACATTTTTCCTTTAGTAAAGATATTGGCTATTAGAATAAAAGTTCATACCACAGGCTGAGTTTCAACCTCTATCTAAATGGCAATGGCTTTTGCTTTCACATGGATTTAATAATATCTTATGTAATATATTTGTACACACTGTCCGTAACATTTCTACAACTTCTAACACACATCCCACAGTCATTGCAGATGGATCAGTTTTGCTTCATAAGAGTGGAGTGTGTGGTGAATAAATATGCAAAATATGTGGCCAAATTAAATCTATGACTGTGAAAACTATAGCTGACTGTGAATTTAAATTGAAGTATATATATTCAATACAGCCAGAGGCATGATCCCTTAACTAACTGCTGCTGTTAAGTATTTACGATACTCAGTCTTCATGATTTACAAGTATTTTTCATTAATAAATTGTTAATTTTCTATTATCTACTATATAATAAGTAGTTATATAGTAAGGATCAGTCATCAGAGCAATGTGATAACTTAAGGAAACCAATAATGTATTTTCAAAATAAATGGTTGTCTGCCTTTTACATTTTATTTGTACAGCATTTTATATTGTGATACATTTATTCATTGCTAGAGCAGAAAGTCACACTCTGTATTTACTATTCTACAGTTGTAGATTCAGATTTGAGTGATTCTGAAAAACAGAATAACTCCAAAGAAAGATTAGAGAAAATCAATTTTCTTACCAATGTAAAAAAAAAATTATAAATATTCAATAACTAATAATGCTTCACCTTTTTTTTTTTCATTTCTAGGTGAAAAATTGATGTAATAATTTCTAGGTCAAAAATTAAGTTGAATATGTGGCCATGTTATATTAGGTCTAATGCAATATGTTTTTATCCCAAGCATAGAACAAATAACAAGGCCACATATTTTTGGTTCAAATGCTAAGATAGATTATTTTCACAAAGTTGCATTCTTTAGAATCATTTGCAGAATAATGTACTATATAACAAACTACCTAAAAAGAAACAAACTAAAAGTCAATATAAGTAACAAAACAACAAACTAACATCAGCCATGCAGTACATCAAGTGATGATGAGAATAAGTCAGGAATTTTGGGAAATAAGGCACATCAGAAATGTAACCTGGGTTGACATGCTTTAGATTCTAAAAATAGAATAACTATATTAACTTTGATCATTAAAACAATATTATGTACAGAATTACAACTCTTTACAAGTAACAAAAAATAAGGACTTTTAAATGACATAAAATGAACTTAAGCTTTAATGATTTCACATGTCTAAACACAAGACCTAAATTAAAAAATAATACAGCATAATGAAAAACATTATTTTTTCCATTAAAATGTTCAACTTACACAACAGTAAGTTCTTAAATTTTACACTAAATGATAACATTAAATATAAATTATTCCAATATAAAGGTTTTTTTCAACACTATCAGGACATACTACATTGATCTACAAAAATTAAAATGGAATCATAGTACTGGAGCAGATTATACTTATTATTTTCCAATTAACCCTTCATAAATTGTAATTTGCAAAGAAAAATTTTTCAAGAAGAAAAATTGCCAAAATCTGCAAACGTTATTGTGAAAATAAAATGCTTCCAGACAGAAAACGCCAAGCATGCAGATTGTTCAGGTCTCATTAATGTAAAGATTTCTAAATGAAAAATTAATGTTCAACAAAAATGGGGAAAATAGGATAAAGTTGCTGTAACAACACAGCAATCCATTATTTGGCAACAAATTACTTTGTCTATAGCACTCAAAAATTTTTTGAGTGCAATAGACAAAATCTTTATTCAAAAGATATCGCTAATGTTGTTATTTCGCAGTTGTTATTTCTAAATTTGACTGAAAAATTAAAACTTTTTAATGACTTTTAGGAAACATTTTAACCAAAACATATACATGTAAGGACAGTGAAAAATGAAAAATAAGGACTGCATAGGACTGTAAGAACACTGTTTCTGACTGAAGATAATCCAGTGCATTCAGAAGGTCTCTCCACAGTAAGTATTTAGGGTTCTATTGAAATAAGAAACATGTATTACATAAATAAATGTGCACAGTATGTCAATGTGCACAGTCAACAACAAAGAGTTCATTACTGTGGAGGGACTTTTTGTTTGCACTGCATATGTAACATTAAAAATATTTACCAATAGAAATTCTGCTGTTATGGTGAACTCAAGTTCATTTAGTTAATATTTATATTTTGGATGGCAAAGATTAAGCAAAAACTTTAAAATATTCCTTTTACCATCAATGCAAAACTATTTTATTCAAAATTATTATATTTTACTTTTATTATGTATTCTAAAGAGACCTCTGATATGTAAATAGAAAATTGTTTAATGTAATGTACTATTAAAATTTTCATAAAACAATAAACATGTCATTAGTTAACATATAATTTAGCATAACTTACACCCATGAAAATTTCCAGACAAATATTAATCACATCCATTCCAAGTGGACTAACGGCACCCAGAAAACCTTCACTGAAAATAAATTAGTTTTTGATTAAGGCTGAAACAAACATGAATCCAAGTTACTGCATTTAACAGAAGATTTGAAAATATTTAAGTACCCAGTGTTAAAGATAGAAAACCACTCATCTTCTGTCCTGAAGTAACTGTCACAATAATGCAATGTTTCATATTGGGAATCAACATTTATGAATGTGATAAGTTGAACCTGAAAAATAATTTGAACCAATCAACATTTCATATTATCAAACTTTAATAAATAATATAAAATTATTAGTTATAAAACAGACTCATTGTGGACCTTCTACAAAAAACAAATCAAACAAAATTGTCTACAAAAATAAAGATTAATATACTGTAAGTAAACTACATTTCAGGAGAAAAAATATCAAGTATTTGTCACCTCTCGGGTTGCTCATACATCAAATTCCATACTATTTAGGTCTATTTGAATCAAAATTAGTATCAGAGTGAAAATAACCATTTTATAAGATATTGTTTGTAAGTTATTTTTTAACTTTTTTCGAAATTCAGAAAAAACATAGAAACAGAACATAGGGCAGTTAATTTTCTTATATAAACTACATTACTATCATTGTTATCATTGTTCTGGGGTGCATTGTTTGTTAATAGTACATAAATAATCCATCAAGATCTAAATTTTGAATAATTTATATTACAGCATTCTCATATATAAATGCATTCTCATATATAAATCAGCATTCTCATATATAAATGTTGCATAATGTTCAGATACATTAGTATCATAAAAAAAACCTCTTATTTAATAGAATTATAATATAATCTCTTAATAATTCCAATAACTGCAAAACGTTTGTATAGTTTTATTTCGCTGCCTTAATGTTACCAATGGCTCCCCCCCCCCCCCATCTATTATTTTCAAATATCAAATTCTACTTAATCTGTTACAATACCATTTCAGTAAACATGATCCATGCATCAGAATGGGGAAATTGCATTTCTTGTACATTCCTTTTCAATTTTTGAAATTGTTTAAAGAATTTGTTTTATAGAATTGGCAACAGTTCGGTCAAGCCAATAAATAAGATGCAACTAAGTACATTGTCACTATATAAATTAGCATTTTTTACTATAGGTATCCTAATGAATGTAACTGCCATTTCTGAGAATACAAAATCCTTGTGCTTTATAGAAGCAATGAAAATTATGTCTACTTCTATCATAGAAGTACAAAAAATTTGTATAGGCTATAACTTTTAAAGTAGAAAAAAAAATGTACTGTAGAATTCCATTGAACAGCCCCCTCAAATATGACTTAAAATCATGGAAAATATAGAGGGGTCACTTACAGGGAATTTTCTACTAAAAGCAGGCAAGAGATTCTTCCGTGGATCTGCAAATTTCCACTTTTGTGTTGGTTTTTACTTTCCCGAATATTTCTGCTTTTCTCAATTTTTGCCAGTGGAATTTTCTTTTTTCTGCAGGTGAAAATATTTTCCTTGCAAATTCTAAAATTTCTCGTCCTTAAGCAGGGTGCCCACAGGTCAGGGAAAAGTTATGAAATCGGTCACGAATATCCAAAATGTCACGAATTTTAAGATCAGAGTCCGATCTTATACCTGGAAATCTGTTTCTTCGCGATTACAAATCTGTTTGCCTGCAAAGTCTGTGCTCACATGTGGCGATTTCTTCCGCGCCATGAGGGAGATGACCAATGATTATCTTTTTCTCACTTTTGTAATCTATTTGCATCAACTAAAATTTTTATAATTATTTCATGTTATATACAGAAAAACTATTTTTTAAACATATTATTAATGAAATGAATGGTTATTTTTCACCAGTATCGCAAAAAAAGGCATGTTACATGATCCTCGGTTAGGCTCTTTTAATTGTGAAAATATTTTCCACTTATGCAATCCGTTTGTTTACATCCACTAAAATTTTTATAATTATTATGAGCTGTATACATAAATTCTGCTTTTCCAACATAATATTAATGAAGTAAAAGGCTATTTTATAGTAGTATTGCTGTGTAGAGGTATCAGATCAGTTGTATAGAAGACTCCTCAAGTTTTGTAACTTGTCTAGATCTTAGTATATATGCTGAAAAATTGTTAAAAATGAAATATTTTTATTTTGAATCATAGAAAAATTAAAATTTTTCAAAAAACATGTATTTAAATTTGTATCTTTTGATTTTGTTAAATTTAATTATTATATACACCGTAGAGCTGAAGCTTTTTTAATTCCATTTTACAAATAACAAGATAAAGTAAGCAGGTGTTCATCGTGCACTTTTTTTACATGAATTCAAAATTTCCTCTTTTTTTATCTTTCTGCAATCTCATGCCTATAAAAGAAGCAAGTAGAATTCTGTCAATCCACAGCAAAAATTGCAGAGTATGTAAGAGGGAGGAGGCTTACCCAGAATTCTGAGTTAAAAAAGCAATAAAGTATATGCTTATCAATAATTTTTTTTCTTCAATGATTTTTTTTTTATTTATTCCATTTCCCTGAATTTTCCAGAATTTAAAATCGAAACAAAAACGGGGGGGGGGGGGGGGGGGCACTTTCTTGGGGCGGATTAATCAATGAAATTCTATGGTAATCAAACTCTATTACAAAGTATTAATTAACAGTACTCATTATTTCAGAAAACAGAAACAAATATAATAACATTTGTCACCTGAAGAATGAAGAACTTATTTTTCTTGAAGCACCATTTAATACATAATGAAGTTTGGAAAATGTTTTCCATCTAAATGTAAAAGAAAAAATGTAATGCATATTTTGATATTGAAAATTATAAGTAAACATAAAAAAAAAAATGGATTCTGCTTAAGTAGAACACATTGGGACTAGACCACTTTGGTCCAGTAATGCAAAATTTTACCTTACATACAAACACCTCATATTAAATTAGCAATATAGAATCATTGCTATAATGATCCAGGACTATCTGTGTATCTAAGTATCTGTCGAGAATGTTTAGTGAAAAATTTGGAGACCATGGTGATGAATTTGGTGACTTTTTAAAATCTCAACAAATTGCTGAAAATGATGCTAAATCAGAAAAAAAAATGCCAAATTGTTAAAATTTAAAATCAGCACATAAGTAGAATTTTTATTTTAAATTTTAAAAATGGATTGAAATTCAAATTAATTAATAAATGGATGGTATATTAATTATATTTCAATAGGGCCTATATGTCTGTCCATCTATCCAACTTGATGGCAATATTGCCAATATTGGTGACAAACTTAGCAACTTTTGGAAAATGTCATAAAATTGACAAAAAACTATCAAATTGGTGAAAATATTGCCAAATTGTCAAAAATTCAATTACTACTCCATTAATTCAATTTCTTTAATAATCCCTATTACTTTGACAAAATTATTAATTTAATATCTTTTATTCAAAATATACTGAGCTTCACTGTTCATGGGAGAACTATACTTTGTTAAAGGGTCTAGAGAAGTGAAAATTAATTGTGTTATGTTAGGGGTATATATGTCCTGATAGGGAATCATATAAGAAATAGTAGTATAGAACGGGAGAGGTGTATAGCTCACATGTGTCTGTGTATATTAGGAGAGCAAGTGCTGCAGGTGGGCTGATGAGAGGAAATCTTTTGCAACTTTAAGGATGGCAGATGGAAGGTAATCTTTTGCAACTTTATGGTAGGCACATGGGAGGTAATCTTTTGCAACTTAACCCTGTCTTATGACAGGCTATCCTTCTAGATAAAGTATAAAACAAAAGATAAACTGCTCTTTACTGCAAAACAAAAATTCAAGTTTATTTAAATCAATGTTATAGAAAATATATATTGCATAACCCCATCCCCCCAAAAAATTGACAACTCAAAAAATTCAATTATTGTAAACTAATAATACCATGAGATGTGCAAGGTTTGACTCGATTGCATGGAAAAGTTGCACAGTTGTATTTCAAACTAACACCTAATGATTTTAAATATAAAATCAGAAAAAGCAAGTACAGTCTAGTTTAAGTTTTCTGCTCTCCTGAAAAACTGCTTTTTTAAGATGTGCCACTTTTCTTTGTGAAGCATAATAATTCAATTGCAAACAATCTCCATTTAACATATATAGTTCATAATAAAACATATGACTGTATATCCAATAATTGTCAATTTTGTGTTCCTTGAGCATTAAAGAAATAATAAATAAGATGGATATTTTTACAGCATTTGCTTAGAATAAAAAAATATATATTTTTCAATAATTTTAAACATAGTTAACTTCATAAAAATGCAAATTTGTCATTTCTGTCACTGCCCACAATGATGGGTTGAGTTTTGTCCTCCTAATTACATCAGTAAAAACATAACAAAATAAATGGGTGAAAAAAAAAGTTTAGTAAAAGGTAAGTTTAAAAATTATGATTTTAACATAAAAACCCTTATTTATAAATAATATTTTGCAAAATTGCTGATATGTCTTTGTTCATGAGAATCGGTAAAATTACAATCTTGTCCCAAAAATGACCTTTTTCATTTATCAGATAGCAACAGCAGTGATATTTAGTTTTGTTCCATATCTGTTTGAAATTTGAAATTTTGTTCCACATCTGTTTGAACTCTGCTATTAACAGGTAAGTGAAAAACACGACTTTTACTCCTTTTTGATGAATATATTTATTACTCATCATTTTTGACATGCATATAGTTATTATTAATATGAATGAAAATTTTAAAATGTTATGCCTTCCGTTGGTGCATAAAGACAAGATATACATAATATATACATTGTTTTCCCAATGTTATAGTGTTATTACACAGGGCAATTTTTATTGCAATTCCCCCCTGCCAATCATACTTTAGGTCCCTCCTCTCTAACAAGCTCAGCCCCTCTAATTCAGCCAATTTCATTCCAAAAAGCATTCTTTAGTGTGTTTTTTTCGTATAAGTTGGATCTTTTATATCACACAGGTATCTGTAATTTGTAAAAGTTTTATTATTATTTTTCCATCTCCAGACTTCAGCAATTCTGACAGTCAGTTAAACTTTAGGCCCCATCTCCCTAACAGGCCCCTCCTCTCTAATGCCACCGATGTCATTCCAGGAAACATTCTTTAGTGTTTTTTTCATATAATTTGGATCTTTTACATCCCACATGTGTTTGTAATTTGGGAGAAGTTCCATTATTATTATTTTTTCCATATCCAGATTCCAACATAGTTGAGCTGCATGCGATGTACATGCAGTTGCCATTGCCATCTTTAATACAAATGAGGAAAGGAAAGGCAGAGTGGAGTGATGTCCAATCTCATTGTCCTCTGATTGGTTCGCCGCTCAGAAATTGAGCAATTTTTATTGTCGAGTTCGAAAAGATTGTGGCAATACGGCAGCAAGATTTCTTCTCATTGAAATGTATGGTGTTGCTGAAAAATTGTGGAAAAGAATTGCTCCATGTAATAACACCTTTAATTTCCATTTCGATACGGAAAGCAAGCAAACTCATACAGTCTCAAAATTAAAAAAAAAATTGTTTCAAAACTCACTGCAAAATTGTCACTGCAAAATTGTTTCAAAATTATAAGACCATTCAAAATTCCACACTTACTCAACAAAGACAACATTGAATGTGAATTTCAAAGAAGGTGTATGAAACAAAACAATTTTGCAGTGTTGATTTAGCTTAGAAAAAAAAAAAGATAGAATGTTATTTTCGTGCCAAACGATTTTTTGAAATCACGGTGTTACATAAATATAAGACCACTTTAGTTTTTCTAATAATGCAGATGATTTTTGTTTAACTTCGGAGTTTAACTGTAACCTAAACCATCTGGAAAGGTTGGAAGGAAAGAAAAAAGGCAGAAATTCAGAACTGAACTGTTTGATTCTTTGGATTATTAAAATGCCTCATGGAAATAATTTTTCTGAAGTAGAAGTGTGAAAAGTTTGATTCTACAAAAGAAAAGGAAAGTCGAAACATGAAATAAATAAGATTCTAAATCGTTCTAAAGCGGCTATTCACAATGTTTTAAGTAAAAAAGAACTGTATGGAAAGCAGAAAAGATCTAGCCGCAAAAGGCAGTTATCAGCTCGTGATAATAGGCAAATTTTCAAGCTTGCAACGAAAATCTACCAGTCCACTAATAAAATAGCACAGCAGACAAATAAGCAAGTGTTTCATGTAACTGTGTGGCGAAGTTTGAAGTCGAATGTTGATTTTAAACTTTGGAAACTAAGAAGCAAACCGCGACTTGACTTCTTAAATGTCATAGAGAAACACGTCTTAAGTGGGCAAAGAATGTCATGTCCTGCAACTCTACATGGAAAAATATAATATTTTTAGACGAGAAAAAATTTAACTTAGATGGTTCGGACGGCAATAACTACTCTAGCATGACTTAAGGCAAGGATCTCGTGAGTTCTTCAGTAGGCAGATGGGAGGCGGTTCCGTTATGATGTGGGGCACTTTCTCATATGCAGGAAAATGCGATCTGCAAAGAGTTGATGGCAAAATGAACTCGGACAATTATCAACAGATGTTATACGGAAGTCTGATATCCTTCAGGCCACTTTTAGGAGGGCCGAAGTGGAAGTTTCAACAAGATAATGCTCCTAGTTATGCATCTAAATCAACAAAAGCATGGTTCAAAAGAAAAAATATTGATGTTATATTTTGGCCGAGCCTTAACCCTGACCTAAACCCCATAGAAAACCTGTGGGGTTATTTGTCTCGCCAAATATACAAAAATAACAAACAATATCATTCGGCATATGAATTGGAAGTCGCTGTTATGGAGAAATGGGGCAATATTCCGGAATCGGTCCTTAAAAATTTAATTAAATCGATGCCAAATCGTGTGTTTCAAGTTATTCAGAAAAATGGTGGAGCAACAACTTATTAAATTTGCTAAAACTTTATTTTTCCACATGTGGTCTTATAATTTTGTAACAGGTATTTGTGCCACTTTTTTGTTATTTTGCTGTTATATTTTTTCTAAATGAACTTCGTACATGCAAGTTGCTAAATTTTATTTAAAACTTGTACTGACATGGAGTAGTTTTGATTTTGAATAAAAATATATTTCATTAATTACCTACATAATAAAAAGTCTCGTGGTCTTATACTTTTGTAACAGACTGTATGTCACTCCTGTCACAGTCATTTCTAACATAGGAACCTAATGAATATGCATTAAAATCCCATTAATAATGTTAAGCAGTTCTGTCTTCTAACTGACAATACTCGAGTGTAGTTTTAGCAGAGATAGTAAAGCCTTCCAATTTAATTTTACCATATCGCTTTCGTTTTTAGTTAACACAAGTGTAATTCTTGCATATTTAGCTTTCTAAAAAATAAATAAATAAATAGATGGCAATAATTATGTGCAAAAAATTGTTTTGAAATTCATCATACCAAGCAAATTCTTCTAAATAAGATATATAACTTTATCGACTAGAGCAAAATAAATAAAAATACTTGCACAAATAACTACACAAAAAGTTCCTTATCCCCAAAATAAAATTAAAAAAATATTGTTATCCCAGTGAGTTTTCATCCAATTTAAGTCAAATTTTAGCACAATACTCATAATGATAATATAATACAAAATTAAAAAAATTAGAACAAAATCTTTTAAATTCAGAGAGTTAGAAAACCGATAAATTAAATCCACTGTGTACAGAAATAACTGTTTTTTGCAAAGACAAAATGTGTGCCATTTAATCAAAGCACCTATTCTTGAATATTGTATGCAGCAGCAATAAATAAATAGATTTAATTTGACAAAATGGTAGAAAATGACGATTTTCTGTTTTAAAAATTCATTACTTTAAAACTAATTTGAATTTTAAAAAATCTCACCAATATGCATCATATAGGGAGTTGAAGTACCCCTGTAACAAATTTCATTGCTGCAGCAGCAATGAATAAATAATTTGATTTGACAAAATGATAAAAAAAAATGGTGATTTTCCACTTTCAAAATTCATTACTTTTAAATTTATTCTAATCTTTTTTTAATCTCACTGATATGCATTGTATGGGGAGTTGAAAAACAAATTTCACCATGTATGGGGAGCTGTAACAAATTTCACCACTGTCTGAAGCTTTGATTTTCCTCTATACAGATGACATATACACACACAAACATCTTTTTGTATGTAAGATGTATGTACTATAAATACTGAGTGGGAAAATATATAAAATTTGATTCACCCGCTTCTAGCGAGATAATCAGTTATCCTGATTAAGACCTTTCTTTCAGCAAATAATAATTAATACACCATAACAGAGTCAAAATGCTTTTGTTGATTTTCAAATATCATTCATTATATGGCCACTTTATTCAGAAACACTCTTTAATGTTCTTTAAACATCAATAGATGATGTTACCTCAATTTAAATATTTTTATTTCTGTACTGAAACCTCAATGGTATAGCTGTGACAATGGCTTGACATATTGTCAGAATAAATAGTCTGTTTGAAAGGAATTATTATTTCAAAATTTATGCAAAAGTTAGTTTATATGGAAACACATGAAGAATTGGCTGTGAGTTGAAATACCATTCAAAACATTGCCATTCAGTGACAAAATGTAAAAACTTGCAAAACAATCTAAGAATATTATAAATGCAATGCACAAATATATAGACTGAACCATTTAATTTAATATATGGTTTGCATTTTAAATCATAAATTATCTCAGATGCACAGTAGAATAACTCACAGAAATAATATATATTCTAAAAACAATGGATTTCCTAAATTTGGATAATTTGAAAATGTAAAACTTATCCTATAATTCTTTTGTCCTAGATTACTTAAAATAAGTTATTTTTGTAAACATTATTCTTCTTTCAAAACAACAACCTTATAAACTTTTATTTGGCAATTTTTTATGCAATTTTTTAATCAATACAATATATGCTAGGGAAGTCCACATAAAAAAACTTTTTTCAAATCAAAATCTCTAATTTCTTTACTATTTTAAAATGTAAAATTTCGGGTAATTTGAGGGATATTTAAAGGTAGCTCAAAAACAAAATTTTCCCATTGAAATCCTATAAAAAAGATTTCCATGTTTTTCTTGTCATTTACTTTACTTCTTCCACTTCTTTATTTTCATTTTAACTTTGACGTTTTGTTTTAACTTATTCTAAAGTGATTTTTTTTTCTTTTGTATCATCAAATTATTTATCTAAGTTTGGCATTATTCTTGTCACAAGCAATAATATGGTGAAACTGTTTGGTGTGCAAAACAGTCAGTACAGAAGAAGCAAAGGCAAAAGCAGTATTTGAAATAATTAGCAATTCGGAAATTGCAGAAAAAATTAAAAGAATGTGCTTCGCTATATCTTCCATAACATCCCTTAATTAAAAATCATGCATATTATAGCACACAAAATGCATTTGTTCAGATGCTTTTTGCTTATGTATATTGCTTTATGATCTGAAGAAAGAGGCTAATAATAATAATACATGTTTCCTTAATATTTTATCATATGCATGCTTTTACAAAGAAAGTTTATAAAGAAAACATTTCCAGTGACTTTTTGGAAATAAAACATATAAAATGATTTATTATTTCTAAAATTGCTTAACTTACCTTAGAAACTATTCTCCCTAGCATAATGATTTGTTCTTCAGGTAAAAAACTTTCAGCTTTAAGTTGCTCTTTCAACTTGACACCTTTTTCTATAATAAAAAACAGTGGTAAAAGTAGTAACATTATGGCTTTAAACCAGTGGTGGACATCTCCACCAGACAATAAAGCATATTCCTGAGAAGCAAGTCAAATTTCATAATGAAACTTAAAATTTCATCTTTTGAGAAGTTGGCTGATATAAAATTTGAGGCCACATATGAATCAGCAACATCATGAGTCAAGGCTTCCGAGACTAATCAGTTACCTTTTAATTAAATAGGACACTTATGTTTAAAGGTTTATGCACTGAACAAGTGCTTTGAATTCTTTTAGAGATGTTCACTTTCCTCTTTGGTATTTTACTGTTTATTCATAGTATCCTACTACTTGTTCCTTCCTCCATGGTTTTTTAACTCTTTTTCTTCTCTCACCATTGGTAACTTCCTTTTCCTGCTTCAGTGATGTTTGCTGTTGTTACCATCATCATCAGTTACCGATCCTGCTCTGATGAGAGAGGATTGCACTTTTTGTTTGTCCTGACAAAGAAGTCTGATTACTTCCTTCAAAAACTGTTGACACTCTTAATTTTGCATTGTATACTGATCTTAGTGAATTTTTTTATAGTTTTATAATTACTCCATATTGTTAGTCCACCACTTATTAACCCACTAAATACAGAGACAAACTTCTGATTTTTCTGCTAAACTCAATGGAAACAAACTTGGTTGAAAAGCACCTTGGTTAAAATCAACGTAAAAGCTGCTAAATTTGTCAAAGAGAATAATGGTAAACTGTGATAAACAGCTTTTTTGTCAAGCTTTCACCTACTAGAATAAATTTAAAAACAAAAGAGGCTAAAGAAGATAGAAATTATAATTAGTTACTCAATATAGCTGTTTCTTAAAAAAATTTTTGTCTACTTCAAGAGCAATTATTATCATTAAAAGTTAAATTATTATCAATACCATTATGAATTGATACATGCTGTTTATGACATTATTATGATGAAATTATTTCAGAACGTGTTCCAATGATTTGAAATTAGTTGAAAACATTTGTTTCAAATATTCGTTTTAATTTTTTCTTTACAAAATTAATATATAAAACTTCTATTGTCCATTATTGAAAATTAAAGTACTGAACAGCATGTTTAAAAAAATTATAGCATTAAGAATATTTTTAAAAAAAGTTACATATTTTAAAAATATTATTTATGAAAATGCATTAGTAATATATAATATAATATTTCTAAAATACATAAAATTTTACTTGAATTACATTTTTTGCTATAAAAAGTAATAGATATTCCTAACTTGGGTTACTGATATGAACTGAGCCAATTACAAAAGTAGTTTTGGAGAATAATAGTAATTTGACTGTAACAGCTGCCTACAAAATTGTATAGTCTGATTTTGTAACAATTGACAAAAAAGTGGTGATATCAGACTTTTCAATTTGCCAAGGGGGGAGAGAGGGGCACTTTTACTCTCAACTACACATGTAAAAGCTTTGTTTAATTAATATATTCTCATCATTCTAATAATGTAACATGTAACTATAGATGGTACATTGAAGCATTTAGAAGAAAAGAATTATTATTTGTATATTCATGAAAAAAACAGAAATATATGACGGAATTTAGAAAGACAGTTTCATTATTAATTATGCATACTTCTTTAAATTAAGCAACATTTTCAAAATTATTCTTCCAGTGCTGAACTTATAATTAGATTAAATTAATATACATTTACATGGTTTAGTTTCTTTTCTTATGTAATATGTAGTCAACTGAATTAGAATACAAATTTACTACACTATATTTTATCTCTTTTATGAAAAATGCAATAAAAAATACTGTCTGGAAGTATATGTGTAATGCCTGTGTATCAGTGGCATAGGCAGATTGTCATGTCATAACTAGCAATAGCAGACCAATTACATTATTTTTCCACAGGGTCAATATTGAAATAAGAAACCCAGCACTGTAAACTATAATTAATTGACTATTCCCTTCCCACAACACAAGATCCAGTCTACACCTATGCTGCGTATTAGAGAGTAAACTCAATGCAGCACTTGTGCAGCAACTACACTTTCAAAGCCTTTAACACCACCAGTGGGCCATTATATTATATGTTAGAGGTTAGTTACAAAGATGTGCAAAAATAAAGCAATTTTCCATGTTGAAAAGAATAATTTATCTTATTCAAAAATATCTTATTATATAAATTAAATCTGATGGATAATATCAATGTATAAAGTAGAATATATTTTACTCGGCAGTATGAAAGTTTATGTTACATATTAATAAAAGAATGTCTTTCTGTTTAAGATTCATTTCAAATTTAAATGTTTAATATATTATTATCACATCCTTATACTATGTAAACAACATTAAGCATTAATTATTTTTATCATTTTTGCCTGAAATATTAAAAAAGAATATTTCACACTTTAATTTTAAAATATGATCACTATAGTGCTTTTTCTTTTTTACAGATAAAGGGCTCTGTATCTTGCTAACTAATTTATAAGTCCCCTACTCACTGGCACTTGATGAGATTATTTTTATTATTTTTGTCTGAAAAGCTCACTTTGCTAACACTTTTTATGTCACCTGTTATACAGGCATAGGATGTTATACAGGTCCATTGAGAATCTACTCTTTGTTCGCTGGCACTCAATAACCCCAAAGCTTGCTTAGCAAGCTCTTTTAACCCGGCCGGTGCCCACTACTGGACTTGTGCTCCCAATCGGCTTGATCAATGAAATCTTTTCCTATACTGAAGAAAAATTTTCACTTCAGAAGTGCATAAAAAACAAAATAACTCATAAACTAAATTGAAATTTAAAAAAGGTGGTCTTTCAAAAACTCAATGATATAGGTACATGCCTACAGAAATCTCTGGTCCTACTATTGCTAGTTTGTCCCGTATGCAAGTTCTCTTCCTTTGACTTTGACAATAAATATCTCTTAAATAAAAGTTTAAATTAAAAAAGTGGTTAATTTCAGCATGTTCCCTTAACATTCCTCTAGAAATATACTAAATTTCCCATTTCTGTATGCTATAGTTTTTGCGGTTAAGACAGGGAAACTCAAGGGATGAGAAATTTATCAAACAACTGCAGAGGCAACATCAGATACATTTTTTTTTAATATAGAGAGATTTCAATATGTTTAATTATTAAAAGTAGTGAGAAATATAAATTTTATAACACATTTCAATATTTATGAATATATAATTTTAAATATAAATAAGTATAAATATGTAATTGTACTTCAAATTATATTTCTTAAAATATTTAAATGTCGATATTTCTATGATTTATAATTGTTCGTATTTTAAATTTTAGATTTTTAAAATTTCAATGCTAAAAAATTTTAATATATTTTATGATTTAAAATTGTTTATATTAAAATATGGTAAAAAAATATTAAAATATGTAAATGTATAAAATAGCAAGAGATTTTATAATTTTTTACTGTTCTATTCCAAACCATTGATGCATTAATTAAGACCAATTACACAGTAAAAGAGCTCTGGCTACTCATATATCTGCTGTAAGCCTTAGGGCCAGCTGAGTGGTCTGGGCCTTCAACAGTAAAAGAACTTTTAAAAATAATATGAATACATACTTTTGCTTGAATTTTCATCATCATAAGTTATCCTAATACTAGATATTTTTAAATGGTGTTTGAGATCTCGCTTCAATAAGACAAAGCGGGTTGCTTCAGGACACTGAAATATAAATCATGTTTAAAAAAACTGTAACTCGTCAAATATAATATTAAAAAATTAAAAATATAATATGTGATATAAAAGGTAAATGTTTTTAAACATTATTGTAGAATGTTACAGTCACCATTAAGCCTTAACTAGTTCTGCCATATTTCATCAATAGAGGTTTAAATGTGTCATTAGTCAACTTACTTTTAAAGATCTGATGTGCACAGTACATCATTTTCGCTATGGACTCAAATTAATTAGCTCTTTTTTATATGCTGTATTTTTAATATTACCACACAAAATAACACATGAGATAGATATTTCCTTAAATGACATTGAATTTGTAGTTTAAAAATAATTACTTTTTTCATTTAGTAATTTGGCATATTTTTTTTATGCCAAGCCACCAAAATTCCAAAAACTGAAATATCTCGATATCAGTTAATCCTCACTTAATTAGAGTGATTATTCAGGTTTTCATAAAAAATTACATATAAAACAAGCATTTAATTAATGCATTTAAGCATTATTTTTTTTCTTTATCTTTTATAATAGTTATTATTCATTTTTGTGGACCACTTCAAAATAAAAAAGGCGAATTCTGTTTTTTCCATTGAACCAAAATCTAATTAGCAGTAATTGGTAATAAAGCATAAGTGTACTAAATACTAAATTTCATAAAATTTATTTGGATAGTTTTGAACTAGATTAGATACATAAATTGCACAGACAGATAGCTGCACAGGCATGCTAAATATAGTTCATTTGTCTTCTACAGTGTCCAAAAAATACAAATCCATCAAAAACTAAAATTTCAATTTTTAGCTCCATTCCAATATTTTCCCTTTAGAATACCATATATGTGACAAGAAAATAAAAATGTCACAGTTGTCACTACTCACTAAAAACTGTACCCAGAATTTAAAGCAGGGATTAATTGATTTAAGTTTTTCAAAAGGCTTATTCACCCACTGCGCCAGCATACGTGAGCACATGCTCACCCTAAATAAACACTTAAGCACACATTAGACCACTACTCAGGTATGTAATAATTTTTTATCCCAGCACTGGGCACACCGAATGCTACACCCTAGCATGACAGCATATTACACCCTAAATACATCTTTTGTCCTCTATATGGGTGCATAAGTTTTTTTGATATGCCCTAAATAAGCTCTTTTGGTATGCCCTAAATAAGCTTTTGATATGCCCTGAATAATCTATTTTTATATGCCGTAAATAAGATTTTTGATACACCCTGAAAAGCTCTTTCGACATGCCCTAAATAAGATTTTTTAATACACCATAAATAAACTCATTTAATTCTCTCCAAATACGCCTTTCACCCTCTGTGCAGGTGTAATACACTTCAAATATGATTCTTTGATACACCCTATATAAGCTCCTTCTATTCACAACATAAGCTACATAAACTCCTTCGATTAAAATCAACAGCACATTTTCTAAATGAAAATTCTTGCAAACTCTGATAATATTTTCAATTCCAGCTAATAATTAATTTAATAAATTTTATTCATATAAATAACAGTGAACATTTCCAGAGATAAATCAAATTTGTTAATCTAAAAAAATAACAAAATAAAATAAATTTTATTCATATAACCAACAGTAAAATTTGCATGCAATAGGCATAATGTGACTCTTTTCAAATTATGACTCCAGTCCTGTGCGATTAAATCTTCAAAAAGAAAATTCCTGCTCACCCCTCAACCTTTAAAATGGGTCTGATTCATAGCAGAAGAAAGTAGAATCCCTGTTGAACTTGCAGAAACTTTCAACGGGAAAGTTTTGTGATGCCCGAGTGTGATCACTTAAAAAATTATAAAAATTAAAATTACTTATGAAATAAAAAAAACAATTTGTTAGAATGCTAATATATGCAGAACTTTTAGCCAATTTATAGAATTGTGCAAGTCTTAGTTTTTCAGATGCAATAATATATATCAGAGATTTAGTAAAAAATGTAAATTTCAATGTATTTAAAAAAAAATATGAAGGAACTGTCCTATGGATTTGGATTTGGTTCAAACACTGTTGGAAAGAATGTTCTTCGGTTTTTCCAACGATGTCAAAATGGCAACTCTGTGATAATATTTTAGGTCGCTAAGGATTAAATTTGTGTGAATATCAGCCAAAATCACTTTAAATCAAGCTAAAACATAAAATAACTAAAAAAATTAATTCAAAATTTAAAAAATAATGCCAAGGTGCATCTATTTGGGTCCTGAAGTACCTGTGTACCAAATTTAGCCATACAATGCTTAGATTTCCCGCTATAGACTACACAGACACACACTGTTCTTTATTATGTAAGAAAACATTATTACTCACAAATGTGATTAAACATTTACAATATTGACATAAAATTATTTTCTCATTTTCAAAAAAAAAAAAAAAAAAAAAGTGGAAAAAGTTAAATATAAATTTGTATTTTATGAAACCAATATAAAATCATTGAAAATGAAAATGTCTCTTATAAACAAAGGATTGAACTTGTGGCTCTTGACATGAGAAACTGCAACTCTTGAAATTTATCTTGTCAAACTTTCCAAAATAAAATATTAATATTCTCTCAATTAAAATTAGCATATAAAATATTCTTCATAAATAAATTACAATAAACTTTCCTTTGATTTGAAATTGTAAGTTTTGCAGCAACTTAGGCAAGCAAATCTTTAAAAATACAGTGGGGGATTATAAAATGTGAGAAAAGTATATTTATTTCCTAATCATGAAAGTTTTGAAATTAAAAAGATACCATATGATATGCCACTATATTCTTAACGATTAAAATTTAAAAAAAGTTTACAGGTGTGTACAGAAATGTCAGTAGCTAATTCTTTTCAATACATGTTAATCTCAATACATCAAAATATAAGACTTTTATTATTTATAATAAAAGTCTTTTATTTTGATCACACTATTAAGACACCATTTCATAAAAACTAGAGCACTTTCAAACAGTAAACATCCATCAGTAGTAAATACGAAAAAGGGGGAGGATACATGGGCTCTTATACACAGCCAAATATTGCAGACAAAATTTGCATATGAATAGTCAAATTATGCAAGAAAAAATATAAATAAAAACATTCAATTACAAAATTCACACAGCAGAAGTAAATTGTTTAACATCTGAAAGTGTTCTGGTTTTTATGTAATTTTAACGTTTTAATGATGTGTTCAAAACAAAATACATTTTTTATATATAAAGTGTTACCCTTTAATATCTAATTTTTAGACGTGTTGCCATCCTTGTTAAACTTCTCAATGCATATTGAGAAGAATTACAATTAGTTATTTTTACTCATTTTTTAAAATATGAGAATTAATTATCCAATTAATGGAGTATTTTTACATAAAATTAAGAGGGATAATATAAATTATTTTCTGATATTTTTTTAAAAACTATAATTTTCTATTTTCAAATATTTACTAACTGTAATGTGCAACATACTAACTCTAAAACATACTAAAACTCAAAAGCTAATGCTTAAGCTACTGCAAAAGGAAATTAATAAAAGGAAAACATAACTAATACAGTGCAAATTAAAAGAAAAATTCAAGAATCAATTAGTTTGAAGCAAAATAAAGAAAATTCAAGAATCAACTGGTTTTAAGCTTATAAAAGCAAGTTCTTTTTATTAGGATTAAACAAGTAGAGAGACAGATCATACTTCCCAATCAAACAATTGACTGTTTCATTATCATCATGAATAATCTTTTTTGTACAATTTGCTGAGCTGTCTTCTACAATAATTATTTAATATTTATTATACTGAATTTAATAAAGATTTTTACTACTTTCACAAAATAAAATGTTATTTATTATAATTTTGCATAATAATATAATTTATATATTATAATTTATATTATATATTATAATTTTGCAATAATAACATATAGATAGATACTCTGAGTTTTGGGCCACAAGAAACAGCCTAGTTATAGTTTGTTATTGTTAAAATTGTTATAGTTTGCTATAGCTGTTATTTACTATAATTTTGCTCATTTATAGACAGAATAAATATATTTTGTTTATAAATAATAACTTTAATTTTTACTATTACGATTATCCACAATCAGTTGTGGAGAATTGTGGGATGAAAGTAAATCATTGTGCATATGCAAAACAATTCTGTTGATGTCGACACGAGCAAAGCACCGGCGCATGTCAAAATGAGTATAAAACGGCTTCGAGCAGCATGGCCAGTTGAGTCAGAATTTTACAATTGCTGTGGTACAAAGCATTGTTAACAATCAAAAAGGACGAAAGATGTCACAAAGATGCCAACTAGACATGTTCTTGAAGGGACGAATTATTGGAATGCTGGAATCCGGTTGATCCCAAACCTAAGCGTCTCGAATTCTGAATGTGCCTCAGTGTGTGATCTCCAGACTATGACAGAGGTTTCAAACCACTGGAGATGTTACCCAACGACCAGTACCAGATCGGCCAAGAGTAATAACTACTTGGCAAAACCAATATTTGGTGATAACATAGCGACGTCAAAGAAACAGTTCCACTATACATCTGGATTCAGCCCTGACAACCGCCACAGGACACTGTTTCAAGACAAACTGTTTACAGGAGACTCAGACATGTTGGTCTCTATGCCAGACAACCAGCAATTTGCATCCCCATGTCCTCTGCACAGAAATGAGCATGTTTACAGTGGAGTTTGGAACATCGGCAGTGGAGTGGACAATAATGGGGCAATGTCATGCTCAGTGACGAGTCCAGGTTTAGCCTGCAAACTGATTCTCGTCGTATCATGATCTGGAGAGAATTTAGAACGTGTTTTCACCCCGGAAACATCACGGAAAGACACAGTTTTCCATTTGTGGGAGTCATGATCTGGACAGGCATCATGATGGACGGACGCACAGACCTCCACATCATTGACACTGGGTCAGTTACCGGTCAAAGATACAGAGACAAAGTCCTTGAACCTACCATTCGATTGTTTCGAGGTGCTGTTAGTCCTAATTTCATATTCATGATTATAAAGTGCCTCCTCACCATGCGGCCTTGGTCGATAACTTCTTTCAAACTGAAGATATCTAGCACATGCAGTAGCCTGCCAACTCTTCTGATCTGAATCTAATACAGCATGTGTGGGATATGCTCAGGAGACATCTTGCAGCCTGTCCGTTACCCACCAAGCTCAGTTCTGGGATTGAAAACTGCTCTTAGTAAGGCTGGAACTCTTTGAGAACAACTCATCCAAACCCTCATCGAAAGTATGGGAAATCGTTGTGCAACATACGTGGCTACTCGAGATTTCCACAAACTCTGGGTTAGTCGTGCGGTCTGGGTCTTCAACACTGTATTAAACTACAGCATCACATTATTTTAATCATTCTGTTTCCCTGAGGTTGACACTCATTCTGCGTCACTGAGGTTGACACTCATATTGTAACCCTTTTACTTTCCACCCTTTACTTTGGATAATAAAAGTTGTTATTATCCTTGTTTTGTATTGTTTTCTTCTTCTATAACCCTATTACACCCACATACTGCATTTCCTTCCATTCTGATGTAGATTTCCTGAAATTTTTACATAAACAGCAACTATGCTTAACTTTTGGACATGAGTGTATGTGTGTATGTATATATATATATATATATATATACATACACACTCGTGTATACACACTCGGTATATATATATATATATATATATATATATATACATACACATATATATATATATATATATATATTTTTTAAATAATAAGAAAGTAAGCAATTCAGTAAATGAGCCAATGTCCAGATGGAAGAAAACAAAATTTTTCTCTCCTACAGCAGAAATTTACAAACTTTCATATTTTTCAGAGTCATCATCCCGAATCCCTATGGAGTTGCCACTCTGAGACTCGATGGAGTTGACATCCTGAGACACGGTGGAGTTATTACAGTGAAATTCAGTGAAGTTATAACTTCCATTGTTAACCAGGTCTTCTGCCGTCAGCCCATCATTCACTTTTTGTTTTTTACTAATGGATATAAATTTCAATAAATTGATTTGTAAGCACTTCTTACCTGAAGTTGTCATTGCCATTTTACAAATTCGAATAAAAATCAGACTGTAACGTTCAGCAGGAAACAAATAAATCCTTTACAATGGATCATACTGCACAAAGCGATAGGCTCACCCCTCTTCGAAACCTCAAAACCAAGTGGCATGGGAAGAGCGAGACGCTGGTGGACACTGACAGGACCAAGCTGGACACTATGAGTGGCACCCGTTTGACAACATTACCGTCTTCTCCCTGGTACCGAAGAAGGGTGAGGCTTTGTCGTTCCAGTATCTGGCTCAAGTGGTTCCCAAAAGTAATCGCTGTGTGCAGGTGTTGTACAGAGGTTGAAAGTTAAAGATGGCCATCCCAAAAGACACTAAAAAACTAAACATATGGTGCACATTAAGTATTTTCTTGATACTTCCTAAGCCCAGGTGTCCAGATCGACAATAATCGCAATAAAAAAGGACGGTGTCACACTGACCCCAGGACTTTAGGACTATATGCTGATAGCAGGTTAGGATATTTTTATTCAATGTGAGTAAAAATAGTAACCACAGAAATGCAGTACCAAAAAACTCAATGATTATTCACTCAAAAAAAAATTTTTTTTTTCACTATAAAATTGCAAGAAAAACTTTAATTGAAAAATAGCTATGTAGCCAACAGTATATTATTGTCTGGAAGAATCATACAAAATTACAAATATATCAGTCTAAAATTGGCTGAGATATCATAACAACTAGTTTTCAGCAATTGATTTCAATAAAACACGTTAAAGTTTTGATAAGAATTTGAATGACAATAATGTATAAAATTTGATATTTACCTTAAACTGTTTACGTCAGGTCTATAAAGTAACCTTCCTGCTGAAAATGCAACCTTTTCAGCTTTGTGTATGGTATAGGCATATGTGCCTTAATAATAGGGCAGAAGTAACATTAAGTTTATGGGATTTGAAATTTATTCCAGAAAAAAGTAGTCATTGCTTAATAAAGCAAGTTATCAATCTGTGTTTATGCTTCTTTTACAGTTGATTTGAAAAAAAACTTACTTTTAATGTTAAACACATAGTTGTCTAAAAATTGCAAAATCTGAAATGTTCATGAAATTTATATTTACATAAAAAAGTTAAAATTTAATTTCATGGCTCTAAAAGCACAAACGGCTATTTATTAGAGTAAACATTTTATTAATTAAGTAAATGTCACGAACCTCTTTTATTTCTTCTCTTATTTCTATAATTGAAGGATTTCCAGATGAGGTTTCACAGGTTGATATCATGCCTGATAATTTAAATGAAATTACTTTTTGTATTATGACAGCCATAGGTTTATTTAAACACTGACCAGTGGATCTAAACAGATAAAATTGTAATAAGATGATAATTGTAATCGAGAAGAAAATTAAAGATAAAATATATATTTCATTAAAAGTAAACAAACCTTTTGCATACAACAGCACCAAAACTAAACTGTGAAGCCCAACATTTTTTAATACATCTGATAATCTAAATTCGAAAAAACAATACACACATAATGTTCCTATTTATGTAACACATAAATTTTGTAAACACATGTATTTATAAAACACATAAAAATGTACAAATGAAAATCTATAATAGTATATATAAAAAAAGTATATGTATAAAAAAGATGCTTAGTCTAGCACTTTCTAAATTTATTCAAATATGTAAATGAGTAAAAACTTAATCTTTACTCATTATAACTAATGAGTAAATATTATATTCACCAAAGGGGTGCCCTTAATGTCAGGTCCCACTTTCATTGCAAATAACCGAATCCATAGACCAATATTATACTTATCATTTGCTTGCCAGCTGATATCTACATTGGCAGCACAAAATTTACTATGTGTTACAATTTTGCGAATGTTTATGGAACCAACAAATTCAATCCTATCACATAGCCAGAGTTAAATATCTTCAAAATTGTGTTTAGGCTACACGAGGTCTAAATGGCCAATTTAATATTCACATAATCTGTTTAAAAAAGATGTATCCAAAGTGATGAATTTTTAATTTTATGATAAATTTTTACCTTCGTAAAAAAATTATATGTTTAAAACAAATTATCAAAGTTTATTGCAGAAATAAAAAAAACTTCTCAAAATGTCTTTAAAATGTTTTATCTTTATATTAAAAAATACTAACTCACACCACCATTGCTGTTTAACAGATTTCACTCTTAAAAAATGTTACAGGAACACACTAAAATGATCCATTTTTTTATTTAAACTTTAATTTATGAGATATTTAATGTCAACGAAAGCATATTTGAGTTGTAAGTTCGCATTTTAGACAGACTAACAATAGCAAAACCATGAAATTTTGCAGGCATGTAATTACGAAGTAAAATTTTTGCATGGCAGAGTCTATTTTTATTTTTTATTTTGATATAGTTAATGAGTTATTCTATTTTTTATGCAATTTAGAAGCAAAAATTTTATATTTTTTGCACAATTTTTCCTTTACTTATCTTCAAAATCCAACCTCTCAAAATTCTTTTATAGTTACCATTTTAAAAGAAGTAATATTTAAATAATTTAAACAATTAAACAAATTTATTATTCAGAGCTATAAGACAGAAGCTATGATTGAGGCTTTAATTATTGTTAGATTTTACATATATATATATATATATATATATATATATATATATATATATATATATATATATATATATATGTGTGTCAATATGTTATAATGCATACATTATAAAATATTGATGTGTGCACACAGAAATTGGGGATTAGTGAGCATAGCAAACAAAGGACATAGCATCTTAGTCTATTAAAAAAAAATTAAAATTTTTAAAGTATCTCCAAAAAACTTTTAGAATACTTATGATTTATAATTGATGAATTTTTCCTCCAATTAGCAAGTGAAATTTTAAAAAAGGCAAAGGCACACAATCCAAATATACAAATACATTACTTGTAAAGAATATTGCTAACCTCAGAAAGACCTATCACATTAGTAAATGATTCTAAATATGCTTCAAGAAGCTGAACTTCAGTTTCTGAACCTGTAAAAACCAAGCATACAGATAAATAAATAGGGTTGGGTGGCAAATGAGTAAAAGTAATGGTTAGTTACTTTTCATGTAACAAAAGTCTATACTCGCTTCTTATGTAACAAAAGTCTATACTCACTACTTTTTTATAATAAAATCAGTAGCTCCAGTACAATGGAACCGAAATGATTTTGCATTTTGTAAAATAAAACTCAACTTCTATAATACCGAAATAAAAAACTCTATCCAAAATTTGATTATATACACTTAAAGGGCTTTCAAAGGGCTATAAATTCTTGATTATTGTTTTTTTTGCTATCACATTTAGTTTTTAAGATATATAAGTATTATATACCTGAAAAACGTAAAATTTTCATACTTCTTCAACTTGACAAGACTTTTTCTTTAAAACATAAGTATAAACTTAGAAACTAAATTTACTCATACATATTTTTGCCCCTTACTATTTATATCTATCTTTTATAGTTTTGAAGAGATTTTGAGTGAAGGTATGAAAAATAAAAAAAATAACAATGATGTGCTGTTCCTACATAGCATTTTTAAATTTCCCTTACCAATCAGTGTTATGCTCGCTTCAAACATCGATTGATGACAGGAATTTAGAACAAATTTTAAAATGATACCATATTGGCAAAATTAAAAAAAGTCTAAAAGTCTAAAAAGTCTAATTTAGCATGAGAGTGATTTTCCTTATGTTGTTAAACTTACCTGTATTTAAAACTGGCATTAAATTAATACATTTAAGATTTTTTGTTTTCAATTTTGGCTAAATTCCATAGACCATTTAAAGAAAAAGGTCTGGTTCTATTTTTTCCTAATTGTATCCAAAATTTAATCAGCACAAGTATAATGCAATTTTTACAAGCCATTATGAAAATAAAGAGTAGTTCTATATTTCTGAATCATACAAAAACTTAATCAACTAAGGCAACCCATAAATCACTTGACTACTAAATTTCATAAAACTTTGTCAGATAGTTTTGAATATAGAATGGGATTGCACAGGAAGACAGAAACATGCTCAGACAGCAAATTAAAACATTTGCTTATGTTCTGCTCCTAAAGAGTAAATCCACTGAGAACAAATTCCGATTTTCAACCACAATCCAATACTTCCCCTATACATTATGTATGGTAAAGAAATTTACAAAAATGATTTCAGATATAGGCAAAAGTTTGTAACTTCTACACTCAAGCAGATTTTGCAGTAAATGATAAATTTTAACAAAATGGTTTGTAATAACCAGACTTTTTAACATAGAAGCTATATTACAGTATTAAAATACAAAGCATGTGTTTAAGACTAAACATCTAATAATTGCCAAATTTGTGTTTCTTGAGCTTTAAAAAAAATAATAATAAATAAGATAGATTTCTTGCAGTATTTGTATCGAATACAATATGTTCTATATTTTTCAACAAAAAGTATTTTTTAATAATATTATATATAATTTTGATTCAATAAAAATACAAATTTGTTATTTCTGTCGCTGTCCCCCCAGTGATGTGTGTTGAGTTTATCTTCTAATAACATCAGTAAAAAATATAAATAAAGAAGTAAATTAGTAAAGCTTAAAGCCCCTATTACACGACAGTAATTTGGGACAACAAACCATTCGCAAAACAGTTTTGGGATGTTTGTGACATTACTCCACGGAGCACAGAACGAAAGTGACATCACTCCAAGCAGCAAATGGGGAAGCTTTAGAGTTCTCTTACTGTAAAGAGTATGATTAAAATCCCAAAAAATCTGTTTCAATTGAATAAGTTCAATAAGACCAGCTTCCATTTCTGCATTCCAAAACAGTCTATCGGCTATCTTGATCACCATTAAAGTAAGAAATAAAATAGCTCAAAAGCATGTGACCTGTGACGTTTCAGATTTATGTACTTCTAATTGGTCGATTTTCGCACAACCATTCCCTCAACAACAACATTTTTGGGTAAAACTTAAAATGTTGTGGCTAAATTTGCTGTCTGAGCTGTTTTGCGAAAGGTTTGTTGTTCCAAATTACTGTTGTGTAATAGGGGCTTAAGAAATTACAAGTTTAGCATAAAAAAATTTCATTTTTATGAAATTTTTAACAATATTAATTTGTAAAATTATTGATACACCTTTGTCCTGTGAATCGGTAACATCATGATGTTTAAAAAATTATTCTTTTCGTCCACCAGATGGAGACCACAATAATTTTAAGTCAGTTAAAGAACACTATTTAGAGTTTTCTTCAAATCTGTTTGAGGTTTTGGAACTTAGCTACTAACAGAAGTGTGTAAAACACAATATTTCATGACATATTTTTAATTAGTATATTTATTACTTGTCATATCTGACACACATTTAGTCAATATAAGTATAAATTTTAAAATACTATCTATGTCTCTTGTTAGTGCATAAAAGTGAGTTATGCATAGTGCATGCATACTTCCGTTCACAATGCTAGTTTTGATTTTTGTGTGAAGCAAAACAAAACAATATGCCATTTCTGACACAGAAACCTAATGAATATACATAAAAATTGCATTATATGCTAAACAACTCTGTCATCTGTTAGAAATCTTAAAAGACATTTTGAAGAACTTATTTCAAGTAAAAGTTTCTGGAAACTATAAAGTTACAAAAAAAATTTTTGGAACTTGAAAATTGAGAATTATTAAATATTTTGCTAGTTCATTATGACAGAGTCCCTTATAAGTAGACTCAATCATATTAAAATATTCCTGTATTCCCAAAACATGCCAAGTAGATAAGACATAAAATCAAGCTAAAAGAATTAGTTTCAATTACCTAGACTAAAGGATAGCTGAAATTCTATGAACAACATTTCAATATACTTTAATCATATACTTTAGCACTTTTTCAAAGTTATAGCATAAAATATATCAAGCCTCTATTTAACAAACATCTACTATTTAGCAAAATTTTTACAGGACATTGAACAATTTATAAAAGCTTTTTATAAATAGCTTCCAAATAGCAAAGACTATCTTCCATTTACCAAAGTTTTCTGTTAATCTAGAAAAAAAAAATTACCTAACTTTAATTACAAAAAATTTGAAACATTTTTATGGATGGAAAACATTTTTTTATGTATATGTTGAAACTGATTAGTGATTGACAACTATACAGATAAGTTTACAATTTTGAAAACACCTAGGCAGATAAATTTTTTTTGAGCTAGTGCAACTGTGTCTTATCTATGATGATTAAGACAGGTAAATTTTATTTAAGCTAGTGCAACTGTGTCTTATCTGTGATGATCAATCGATTTCGGTCATCGCAGAATGAATAAGGCACAAAGTCATAGGTTAGTCATAGTTATAGTCAAAGTAAGATCAAAACTTATAGTTTGGCAACTCTACAAAACTAATAAAGTTTTGTGGAACTGTGAAACTGGGTAAATTATTCATGCATTTCTGAGTGCATTATGCTTGAGGACAGTGATTCGTTCCTTTCTTGATGATGTTGGAAGTTTAAAATGTACAAGCAGAAATGTTTAACCATTTGTATTATTTAACAATTTGCATAATTAAAATTCTAATTTCATTCTATAATTATATGCTATTTTTTTTATACATTTTATATAATTTAATAATGACTATAATTTTGCCAATTTTTTATCATTATAACACACTTTATGATTAATTACTTTTAAAAGTTCATTTAGATAATAGTTTATCTAAAATGATGTGTTAAAAATGTTTATCTATATTTAGCATATTTTCTAATCAATAAAGTTTTTAAATGGAATTTTATAACTTTAAACAGAGGCTCAACTGTACATCAAAAAGAAAAAGATAAATTTAACAACATACCTAAGACTGATGCAGAGATACGAAAACTAGTACATTTTGAATCGTCTAAGATTTCTTCTAATTTCTTGCATAAAGAATCATATATATCTGCAGGGAAATAGGAATTGCTAACCTCTTCAACAACCCTTTAAAGAAGTTGATAAAAGAATTATAAACATAAAATTCATATTCGTGAATCTTTAATGAGATTTAAATTCCTATTTGTGTTAAAAACATGTTATATAAGAAAATCCTCTAATCTTGATCTGTCTATCTGTCACACTTGATGACAAATTTGGAGACAATTTTGTGGCCAAGGCAACATGTTTGGTAATTGCCAATTTGGGGACCTTTGCTACATGTTACCAAATTAAGCACAACTCTATATCTCTGACAAATTTAAAGGAATTTTCTTTGACAATCCCTGCCACATTGCGATAATTAGTAGTTTTACATTCTTGATTCAAAATACAGTCATGCCCCTATATCCACTGATTCCATATCTGCGGTTTACAATGGCTTGAAAAAAATTGAAAAATTAAAGAAATAAACAGTTCATTAGTTTCAAACCGAAACTAGCTCTGCATGCTTTGAGCAGAATGGGGAGGACACATATATTTGTATAAATATTTTTTTTTTATTGCAGAGTATATACATAGGATATCTATTATAAAATGTTGTTGTTGAAACCCAGACTGTCCGACCTACCAGAAAGGTGTAAGGTAACAGTTTGGACGGTCGGGAAGTGCGCCACCCAATTTAGACCGGAACCCAGTGGGGGAGGCATCCACAGGAACCGTACCCTCCTATTATAAAATGTGTAACAATAACATGTTTTTCCATTGCTCATGCAACACTTTGATGGGAAACAATTTAATTGGTCTATCATCCTTTGAAATCACTTATACAGTACAAGTGTACTGTATTATTCATTGATCTATCATCTCTTGAGGATGAATCTAAAATGCCAGTATTCCAGTAATGCCAGTACAATGATTTGAATTCTTCTTTAATGCTATAGCCTGTTACAGGCCAGGAGAGTGAGAGAGAGAGAGAGAAATACAATGATCTGAATATAAATGAAAAGCTTTTGAATGATTGTGCATTTTATGAGCACAATATATGATGACAGAATTGGGCAATTTGACTAGGTACAATGATTTGAATTCTTCTTCGATGCTACAGCCTGTTGCAGGCCCTGATTGGCCCAATAATGTGTCTCCATCCTATATCTAAAGCAGCAGTCTATGAGCCCAAGACTCCAAGCATCTGTAGTTCCTTTACTATGTTGTTTAACCATCTTGTAGTGGGGGGGGGGGGGGGGAACTTCCTCTCCTCCTTAATCCCTCTAGATTCAAAAAGGTCAATTTTTAATGGGATATACAACTTGTGATGTCTATAATTATTTAAATTGGTAAACATAAAAGTATATTAAATTTCATTAAAACCAAATTAAACAATTGACTAACCGCCATCCACTATTTTACCTGTGCATGGTTTTGAAAAATGAAAACCTTTCCTAATTAAAAAATATGGCACAGTGTATCTTAGAAAATGTTATTTGAGAAGACATAGTCTTTTTTGATGATGACAACACATAGCTCCATTAAAAGTTTCCCTCCATTCAAAAATGTCAATTTGTGTTCTACAAAGCTTAAAACATCTAAATCTATCGACATATCGCCCCACATTGAGTTTTGATTCTTATTTACAATAAATTTTACCTATATACTGTATAGAAAGTGATAACATTTATGCAATTTCTATTCTAAACATGCTTAAGAATATAAAAAAAGAATGTTTCAATACCTTTGACAAAGTGGCATCATTTCATCAACATCATATTTCCTACGGGAAATGAGAGATATTCTATAACAATTTCTTAATAATATAAAAAAGTTGTAATAAAATCATACAAAATAGCATTTAAGGTTACTGTTTGAAAAGATAAAAATAATATCTGAAAAATAAAATGTCTTGTATGATGTTAACTAAAAGATTGTGAATGGGGTAGTAAAACAGATTTTTTTTATTTTAATTTATCAATTCTAAACTGCTATACCACTTATGATATTTATATTGAATGATTGTAATTTTTACTTAAATGTTTATAGTGGATGTTGGTTTGACCTTTGTAGAATCAAGTATTAAACACATTTAATACCTGATTCCATAAAGATCAAACCACTATCCACACACCTAACAATTTAAAAATATTTTCTTTCCTTTATAGCTTTACATTATTTGTTATTTTTCACTTTTGCTAGTGTTTGATGTTTTTACGTAGTACTAATTTATATAATTCTCATTTAGATCTGTCTTGAGGCCTGTTACTGTTGCTCACTGTAATATGAAAATTTTTGTTTGTGTTTGGCTTAGTATAGATTTCTCACATTATAGTGCTCTTCCTGATACCTTCTGTTGATGGGTATTTGAAGTCTGAAATCGCTAATAGCTTTTTTTTTTAATGTAATTTACATCCATCATGTGAAAATAAACTTTTAATGTTTTAGTGTTTTAACCATAATATTTAGAAATGCAAAACTGGTTTAAACATGTGGTAACTTCACAAAATGTCAAATCCATCTTGATTTTTGTTGATATTTTTGTCAATCCTGATCCAATTTTTTATTCATAATTTATGAAAACATAGTGTAAAAGTGTGCTGCAACATGCACAATTCATCCTTTTATAACATAGATGAAATTTCAGTGAAAATAAAGAACAATGAAGGTAATTAAAGACCATTCAAGGTGTTCCATTTTTCAGCTGTTTACATATAGGGCAAATATACATATATGGTATTTTCTTACCATACTGGTAACAAACTTAAATCCAGTAAAAAGCCAGTTTTGATAATATACTTACGAAACATTTTCTTTTAAGAGCAGTACAGCTTCTTGAACTGATGCAAAAAAATCCATATACCCAGAAGTAGTAATCACAAGTCCACATGGTAAATCATACTGTATCAAAACATGTTTCATTATAATTAGTGGATAAATGTAAAAGCAATTTAGATACATGTATTTACAAGTCAATTACTGCTTCACATTAAAAATTAAATTACAATTAATATTTTTTATGATAATGCAATTGAAACTGGAGCTATCGAAAGATTTTGTGGTGATTGCGGCAGACGACTCTGCTCCTGCCAAAAGACATCTGATCAAAGATGCTTGGAACCTGTACCCGAATTATAAGATCGGAGTTGAAGCTAGCTTTTGCTCTAACCTGATAATGTCGGTCTTGTAAGCACTAGGTCCCAAGTTCGGTCCTGACTCGGGCCTGGCGATGCACAATCGCTACAGTAGTTACCCTGGACGTTTGAAACACGCAACCTTCTCTCTCCAACGATCTCACCTCTCAACACGAGATGGCAGCACCACGCTGAGCAGAGGTGCCTACCACTCCCTTCCTGCTTAACCACGACTAAAGTCAATGCCCGAGGCGACACGCCTCCCAGCCATCAGCCCTCAACTGAGTCTTGGATGGGGACACGTGGGGGTTTTCTGGAATGGCCTCCCTCCTCGCCAAAATTCGACACGGGCTCCTCAGGTGGGGGAGTGTGTGGCAGCAAGTCGACTCTGCTCCTGCCAAGGACATTGGATCAAAGATGTGTACAGAACCCGAATTATAAGTTCGGAGTTGAAGCTAGCTTTTGCTCTAAACATATAATGTCAGTCTTGTAAGCACGAGGTCCCAAGTTCGGTCCTGGCTCGGGCCTGGCGGCGCTCAATCGCCACAATTTCAACCAGTACAATATACAGAGAATTCCAACAGTTTTAGTACTCAAAGTTAGAGATTTACAGAGTAATAGCACAAAAAGCCAATATCACTTAAATTTTCCCACAAACCACCACTATCACTTAAAATAGTGTTTCAATAAGTCAAAATAAAGAGAATATCAAATCTCAAATGATAACTTGGAACTTTGGCTATTTCTGACGATGGTAAGAGGAAATTTCTCCCTATTTAATAAGATCATATAGCTGAATATTCGATAATTGTCGATTTTGTGTCCCCTGATCTTTAAAAAAATTATAATAAATAAGGAAAATATTTTTTGCAGTATTTGTTTAGAATACAATCTGTTCTACATATTTTTCAATAAAGAAAACTATGTTTCAATAATATTAAATGTACTTCATAAAAATGCAAAATTTTCATTTCTGTCACAGTCCTGCAGTGATGAGTTAAGTTTTAATCTCTAATTACATCAGTAAAAAAAAATAAAAACTTGAATAATGAAATAAGTGGGTGAAGTTTAAGTAATTATGATTTTAACTTGCAACCCTTATTTATAAAATTTTTAATTATATTATTTTACGAAATTGCTGATACATGTTTATCCCTCAGAATCGTGACATTATGATATTGTCAAAAGCTTCATCCTTTGCATACATCAAATGGCAACAACAGTGACTTAAGTCTAAAAAACACTATTTAGAGTCTTGTTCCACATATGTTGGAAATTTTGCTATTAACAGCTAAAAGAAAAAACAATTTTAATACTTGTTTTTGATGAGTATGTTTATTACATATCATTTCTGACACGCATTTAGTTGCTTTTATTATGAATAAACATTTTTAAATATTGTTTCTCCTATTAGTGCATGAAAGTGAATTATACGCAGTATATACTTTGTTTCTCAATGCTAATTTCAATTTCCATATGCAACAATAACAAACCAATATGCAATTCTTATCACTATCGTTTCTAATATGGAAACATAATGGAAATGCATTGAAATTTCATTAAGCAAATTAAACAACTCTGTTATCCATTAAATATATTAAAAGGCATTTCTAAGAACGTATTCCAAATAAAAGTTTCCAGAAACTATAAAGTTAAACAACAATTTTTTTTTTCTTGAACTCATCTTAATTTAAATGAACAAAAAATATGATTTTGTCACATAATGCCCATAAACCTTAGTTGCGAAAGTGATAGTCTCAAGAATGAGAAAGTAAAGATTTAAATGAGCTACATCAGTTAGCATGAGTTGTGATAAAATTTCCTTTATATTCTTAAAATAACTAAAATGTTACAAAATTAAATGAAAAAAAAATAAATTGCTTTACATTTGATGCCATTGCCAATGTGGGTCAAGAATCTGTTAATTTCATAGCATATTTCACTTAGAATGAAAGTAAAATTAATAATATAAGGCAACTAAAATATTAATAAATCTATTATACAAATAGAAAAAATTCAATACATGCTTTAACTTAAATATTGTTGGAACAATACAGTGGGTGTTGATGAATTTTCTTTTTAGCCAATGAGAGTGAATCCAGAGAATATTATGGTAAATTTTATCACCCTACAATGAAGTGAAGAATAATAAGATGAATTAAAAATATGTTTCTGTCCGTAGATCATGACCGCTTATAACTTGAGAATGACTTGACAGATTTACATACATTTTTCATTTGCTTGTTAAGCTTAATAAAGAGCCAGTTTATGACTAAAAACATTGCTGATTCTGTACCACTTTAATATATAAATGCAAAAATTCTAAACTTAATATACATTGGTTAACTCCAGAAATTGCCTGGGGCTGCTTTGAGACTGGGATTGATAAAGGCTCAAAGCAAATAGTCAATTTCAATAATTCTTTATGATAGAATTAGTACTTATCATTGCTGTAAGCCTAAAACTTTTGCATCTGGTCTGTTTGTTTCTTTAACAGATTTCCATTTTATTTGTAACAAGCAATCAATCAATAAACACTATAGACAATGAGTTATCCTAAAAAAATGTGGCTATCATGCCAAAAGAAAAGAGAAAAAGCTTTAGGCTTAAATTGGATGTTGATTTAAAATAGATTATTTATCAAGACTGGGTATTCATTCCAAATTACCCAAAACAAATGCTTTTTTAACACTTTACAACAAAGTTGAAAAGTGTTTATGACTTTGTTCATTCTGTCTGTCTGTCTGTCCGTTAGCACGATAACTGCCGTAAAAATGACTTAATCAAAATGAAATTTTAGTATGTGGTTCAGACAGTCTGTAGGACCTATGGGATATAAATGAATAATATCACCCAATTAGTTTTGGATTGAACCCGGGTTGAAAAAATGAAATACATTGAGCCCTATGGGACCTAATTTTTCAAATATTTATTAAGCGGATTTAAAATTCACAAATTGCTTCGAAATTTTTAGGTAATATTCAAATTGTTCCATAAAATATATAAAAAAAAATTCAGCGAAATATATGCAGTAGTTTTTTAAATAAAAATTAAAATAATAATAACACCTCTTATATGAAACGATCACGTGACCATGATATGAAAGTATCACGTGATCCACTTCAAAATGATTAATGGCATCCATCTTGTCTCAAAATCGTGATTTTTAAAGTTCTTTTTATTTCATATTGAGTTTTGTATCCGTCCTAAAACCACTTTATTTTGGTTTAAATTCTGTGCATCTACATACTAAATCAACGCAATTACAATATATATGAGTTTAAATGCTCATCGAAATTTGATTATTTCTACAACGAAGCCTATTTTTCACTTATGTAAAATGTAAACAGCAAAATATGTAGGATGAGTTGTATAGAAATTGCTGTATTTTTTTAACGCAAAAGAATTTAGCTCATAGAGTCTGCATAGCTGATATGAAAGAAATATTCATCGACTTTACCGAGAGAAGGATGATTTTTTGAGATGAAGTTTTAAGCATAGAGTTAAATTACTTGTAGCTCCATGGTCTTAATTTTTAAATAAAATAAATTATTATAGTATTGTGATGAATGACATGAATGGGAAATTATTTATGAATGAAATGCTACTTTTTTAGAGAGAGCCAGGCGTGTTATTTTTTCTATGATGTCATCTGAATGAATTTCAGTTGTTTTCGATGAAGTTTTTAAACATAATAAATTATCGTGGTATTATGATAATTCTAAAATTATTATCGAGTAATACATCACATTTTAGAGATGTTTAAACCAGGCAATTTATAATTCAATGCTGTCATTCGAATGAAGTTCATTTTTTTCGATGAAGGTTTAAGTTTTCAAATATAATAAATCAATGTAGTACTGTGAGAAGTTTTAAAATATTACTGAGGAATGTATTGCATTTTAGACATGTTTAAATAAAATTGCATTGCTGTTGGAAAGTGTTTCATAATCAATGCTTTAAGCATGATTGATCTTTCTTGTTTAATATGATGATAATTAGTACTATGAACACCATATGCTCAATCGACGAGCATAATTACAAAAATAGGATTAAGAATAAAGAAATTAAGTAAATTACCAGAACTAAGTGTAAATATCCAAACCGAGTGAAATAAGTTGAGCTGTGTCCACAAAAAATGGAGTAGATGAGTAGACCATGGCGACTAGAGGGGTGATACTTTAACATATTTTTTCCAGCATTAGAACTTAACATAGGAAATGTGAATTAAAAAATTGTTTCTGTCTGTCATGAGAGCTTATAACTTGAGAATGGCACAAGAGATTTACATACATTTTCATTGGTTTGTTAAGGATAATAAGGAGCAGGTTTATGGATAAAAATATTGCTGATTTTATACCACTTTACTATACAAAAATGAAAATTTAAAATATACTTCCAAATTAAATATCTTCTGAAATATATAATATCAATGAAATTTTTTGAAGAAATGAGACAATCAATGGAAAGTTTTAATGAAGTTTTATCCTCCTACACCTATCCGGAGAAAATACCTGTTTTGTCTGCCTGTCATGACTACTTGCTTATGATTTTTAAATGGCTCATCCAATTTATACACTTTGCTGACTGGTTCATTAAGCTTTACTGGCTAAAATATTTCAGATTATGTTCCATGTTAATTTTATATTAGCATTATCCTGAATAATGCCAGGTATTTCTGCTAGTTCTTTATAGACTTAAATAGAAAGTCAAATAATCACTCAAAAACTGCTGCAATAATAACACAATAATTAAAACTTTGTAAATACAGCATAGAATGATGGAGGTTGAAAGAGGAGAGGCTAAATCGGCGAGCTGGCATGAAGCAAAGAATACTGCATATAACAGAACATCTTGGACTGAAGGCCTTATGTACCTTGGGACACTAAAAGAATTGATGATGATAAAATATAGTATAAATACAAAAATATACTGGTATACAAGGTTTCAAAAGCCTTCTTCAAGAAGCGCAACCTTGCTTACTCAAGTTAAGTCGGCAACTGAGAGTGGCTGTAGGTAGGAGAAAAGAAGTTGCCAAAGCCGTGGAAAAAAATAAAAGAGAAAAAAACAAAAATGCTTAACAGGAAACTATAAATACATAAAAACCACAGAGAAAGGAAAGAATAAAATAAGGTGCTAAGAGAATGGGTAGCACAACGAAAAGAAACATCTAAATAGAATGAAAACTTACAAAAAAACAATATAAAAAGAAACCTCAGATGTTTAAACCAGCTGTAAAAAAAAATAGAAAGCACTGGAAATGACAGAAAACTAATCAGAGCAAAAAGGAAAAAATTAAATTAAAATATGAAGAAACCAGCTGGTTTCAAAGGCCATATGAGCAAACTTCATCAAAAAAATAGTGGAAAAAGTAACTAAAATTTGAAAAAGAGGTCGACAAAAATATAGAAAGAAGGAAGACAACCAAAATAAAAAAAAAATTAAACCAGAGATTTCCAAGTGGAAGGACAGAAGGGACAAAGATCGCTAAAATGAAATTTAGATTGAGAAACAATAGAAAAACTTTCAAAAAAGTCCAATTCAAAAGTGGAATTAAGAAAAAAATTATTAACACTTCAAAAAATTGAAAGCAGTATTAGAATACAATGAATGTTCAACAATTGAAGATTTGGATATCTCTTGTTTAGAAATATACTCATTGGTTCCTTAACTATAGGAGATGGGAGTATACAATGGAATTAGGAGATATTTTTTTCTCTTAATTCCATTCATAAACTGGACTTCTTGAACATTTCTCTATTATTTCTCAATCAAACTTTTTGTTAACAATTATTATCCCTTATTTTTTTTACTTGGAAATCTTTGGTTTAATTTTTTCTATTCCAATCATCTTCCTTCTTTTTCATTTTTTTACCTTTTTCTAAATTTTTGTTATTTTTTCCACTATTTTTACTTTCCTTATATACATAATGTATAAGGAAAGTATTGTGACGGGGTCGAAAATTCGAATTCGAGTTTTCGACGGGAGAGCACGTTTCAAGCATCCCTGATCACGAATCAAACATTTTTGAAGTGATGTCTGTGTGTGTATGTGTGTGTGTGTATGTGTGTGTGTGTTTGTGTGTGTGTGTGTATGTGTGTGTGTGTGTGTGTGTGTCAGTAAGTCTGTGGAGACGATAACTGACGAACGAATGGACCGATTCGAATGAAATTTGGTTCAAAAATCACAATCCGTAAACACTGGAAGCCTATTGTTTTTATACGCAATCGAATGTTCAGAACCCCCTAAATTTTCGAGTGAAATTTTGAAAAAATCATCAAAAAATCAAAACCGCTAATAAAGTTACACAAATAGACATTTCTTATGTAATTTTTCATTAGAAAGCGATTGACATAAATTTTAGAACACTAACATGAACCGATCTCGAGATATTAAACATTTTTCAAAAAAATTATCAAAAAGTTATATAAAATAAAATAAAAATATTTCCTATTAAGAAACATGTTCAATTTTCATATGTAATACCATGCGATAAATTTGGTGACATCATTCTCGTGAATCTAGCTCATTTCATTCATGAAAAAAGATACTTTGAGTAATACTTTTGTATTTGAACGCCAATAGTCATTTATCTGCTGTAAGAACAAATTATTTCTCTGACAATAACGCTTGGCGAGATTTTGGCGACGAACTTGGCGACATTTTTAATTGTTGCCACATTAACAAAAATCTCGCCAAATTGATAAAAATGACACTAAATCAATGAAAATGACGACTAATTGAAGAAAATTCAATATCTTGGAAAGTATCTACTATACGAATAACATTTTTTTTAACTGTAAAAGTAATAAATTCAATGCATTATATAAGGAAAGTCATGTGTTGCCCACATCAGATTTTTTAGTTTATATTGCCTCTAAAACCAGTTTGTTTCTTCATATTTGAATTTTGAATTTAAATGAACTTTATTTGAATTTTATTTGAACTTTATTTGAATTTTGAACTTCTTTCTGTTTGTTCTAATTGATTTCCTGCCACTTTCAATTTTTCCTAATTACTTTTTACAGCTTGTTTAAACATCTCAGGTTTCCTTCGCTACTGTTTTTTGTAAGTTTTCTCGCTATTCAGCAGTTTCTATTTGCCCTGTTATATGTTCTCTTACTGCCTCATTTTCTTCTTTCTTTCCTCTGTGGTTTTGCACAGTTTCCAGCCCGTTATTTTGGTATTTCTCGTTTCAATTCTTTCCACAATGTTGGCAACTTATTTTCGCCTACCTTCAGTCATATATGCCACCCTCAGTCACTGACTTGACTGGAGTAACTGAGGCTGCACCTGTTGTTGATTCTGAAGAAGAAAGCTGTTATTTACCTTTTAATCTAGTAGACCAGTTTATTTTTATATTTATCTTGTATTTACAAAATCTTAATTATTGTCTTAAATAAACAGATTTTAGATACAGTCTGATTTTTATATATTTAACTTTTCTTAAGCCTGTTATGTCTCTTCATTTTATTTTCACATTAGCAAATTCAATTAACTTAACATATGAGCTCTAATTATATATAACTTAAATTATATCAATTCTAAATAAAATATATAAGTAAAAATAAGATAATTTTAAATCTATATACATTAATTCAGATAATTAACATTGATGAAATATTAATACAAAATATTACTCCATTTATTTCATCTCTAAATTGCATTAACTTGGATAACGATGAACCTAAGTTTCCAGACAAAGATCTATTTAAGCAAAGAGGATCTTCAAGAGTCAAAACTAAAGGTTCAAATTTTGAAATTCCTGAAACTAGAATGTTAAAATATCTCAAATTGACTATTCATAATTCACACAAAACTAAAACTACGTCATAAATATTTTACTTTAAAATAAACATATTATGCTTAAATTTATATATATATATATATATATAAAGTATGATGTCACATCTGGTGCACGGAAAATAAGCTTTATTGGAAACATGAACATTGGTGCTTGCATATGACATTATGTTTACATAAGATGTTCAAAATAACTACCATGCATATCAAGGCATTCATGCGTGTGCCGTAGAATGACTTACTGCACACAATCCAGCATTGTGTTGGCCACAAAAGTCTTCATGCTGCATTCACTTTTGTGGACAAGACAATGTTGAATCATGTGCAGTAAGAAATTCTACAGCACGTACATGCATGAATGATGTATGCCTCGATAAGCATGGTGGTTATTTTGAGCATATTTTTTATAAAAACATAATGTCATATGCAAGTACCGATGTTCATGTTTCCAATAAAGCTTATTTTTCATGCACAAGATGTGATGCCATACTTTTTCTTTCACATTTTCCTCGAAAAATATGGGTCATAGAGGTATGGTTCTTGGGTCATTTTTTGTGCACTCTGAGCAAGGATTCTTGCTGTGTGCTTTATGCGGTCTTGGCAGGACACCCTGTATATATACATGTGTGTATATATACATATATACATACAGGATGCAAAAATATGCGAAAAACTCGGGGAGGAAGAAGAAAAAAATTAAATCTGGATGACACCATCAATAATTTTATGAATTTTGCAAAGGATCATGCTAAAAATGAATCAATACCTCATACGTGGATTAAGAACTTCATTTTTGGAGTTGAGAAATAGATTTTTGAAAAACATATGGGATTTTTGTAATTGTGACATTTTTAAAAATGCTATTTTTCACAACTCTACTGCTATTGCTATATTTCAGGATTACATCAAATTACATGCAAAAATCTTGGGCATTTCCTTAATCGATAATAAACCTGTTAATATTATTAAGGAATATATGATTATTAATTACAAAAATAAAAATTTCGATGAAGTTAATATTTCACGTATTTTTAAAAAATTTCAAATAAAGTTACCTATTAACAATATCAATGTTAAAATTGCATACAAATATGCCAAACCACTCTGCAAGAGTTTATTTAACTACAATATTGTTTGTAGAGAGGTTATTTACACTGAACAGCATTGCCCTTGTCAAGAATATTCTGCATTTATAGACATAACCCATGATCATGGAAACCTTGATCTATCATTACTGGAAACCTTGATCTTTTACATGGATCAACTTTAAAATCATTTTTCGAACTTGGTACTAAATATCGTATGCACGAATATCAATCTAATGGAAGTTCACTTGAAGGTGATATTGATAGGTTCATCTACAGAAATGCCATAAAATACAGTGTACCCACCGAAGTTTTTGATGAGTGAAGAACGGCTGTATTGAATGAATTTTTTAAAAAATACAGTGAAGTGAAGGGGAAATATGTTGTAAAACATTATAACAAAGACACTTTGGTGGCTTTACAAAAACATTTCGTGATTATGTACGTCGACAAAGTCACTGCCAATTATGCATTTACATGCCAATACCTGTACAACAAGTTACTAATCACATGTTATAAAGATCGTAATGCATACTGTCTCTTAAATGCATACTGTCTCACAAATTGAAATTTAAAACTGTATTAAAGCCAAATACAAAACTTTGGGTGAAAACGTGAAATCCATTAGATTTCCTTATGTTACCTTGATTCCCAAACTTCATAAAAATCCTATCAAATTTCGATCTATTACTAATGGATTTAAAACTTATTTGACTATTGCAAATAAAAAACTGCTATTAATCTTAAAAGAAGTGATGATCAAAATTAAACTTCAATCTGTTTTATTAATAACAGTCTAGAAGTCATTGAAAAAATTAAAAATATTTTAGAAAGTTTGCATTATAAGAGCTATGGTTTTAACGATTTGTTCTGCAATGTCAATATCAATGATCTGTTTGCAATTTTGATGGAAATTTACGACAAACATAATATGCAGACATGTATTATAAAATATAAATTCAAGTCTTTAGTTGAAATGGTTCTATTTGAAATTACTCTGTACGATGGTACATCTTTATTCAAGCAACTACATGGAATTCCTATGAGTGGAGGATGTTCCTCTATTCTTGCTGATATATATTTAAACAGATATGAAGAGGACACTCATCTCTTGAATGAATTGTTATACATACGTTATGTTGATGACATATTATTGGCTTGTAGTGACAAGGAGTATATTATGGATTTTGGATTTTATCCAAACTGCTTAACATTAACAGAAACTCCATATAACCAAGATCAAAGTCTCAATTTTCTAGATTTATCAATATATAAACTCTCTAATGGAACTACGGGTTTTCGTCTGTACGATAAACACAGAGATTTTAAATTTGAAATAAATCATATTATTTTATGGAATTCCTGTTTACAAAAGAATGTATTCAGAAACATCATTTTAAATCAACTCATTCACAGCAAACGATTAAATAGCAACGCTAATAATCGATATATTTGCAATATATGTTTCCTCCATGGAACTATTACACAAGGTTTTCCAAAGAAATTTTTAAGTGACATCATATGCAGTTTTTATGATATAACCGTGACTGACAGCTACAGTTTTACAGTTTATACTTAAATAAAAAACCTAGTGACATGAGTTTTAATGGCTTTAGGTCAATGCCTTCAATACACATGAAGTTACTGTGGTTATTCCTCATCATCGAAGGATTGAATATGTAAGTGAACTATACTGTGTATTAAATAGAACTTTTTACAGCATTTCCTGAAGTATTTGATATTGAAGTACAATATCTACTTCAATGATTTTGATAAATGTTTTTTAACACTGGATAACAAGATATATGGCTTGTAGTAACATTGAATGTTTTTGATTTAAATTGAATAGATAAAAGTTTTTTTCTGTCAATGATTCTTCCTAATACGGGCTAATCATGTGATTTATTTTCTCTTTATTTTTGATACTTTTGTATTCCCTTCTATAGTAATGTATCAGCTACCGGGAGTGTCGTCGAGACATAAAGCTTGCTTAACCGGGGAGCGGGGTCACACACACACATGGCCAATTTTTGGTACATTGATTCCACATTCATTCTCTTCCTTTATGGTTTGCTATATATATATATATACACTAAAGCAGTGTTTTGCAATAATGTTATGCATTTATCTAAGAGTATGTAGAAGGTTCAAAAAATTATCAAAGCTGAAATTACAGTCATAGAGGCTCTAAGCTATATTGTAAATAAAATCCCTGTCACCAAAATAATAAATGTCATACAACTTAAAATGAAATATCATCATTGGGGCTATACCACTAAAAAGCCTTTTATAACCATGGAACATGAAATGCAGTGTTCTCCCCATGCATTTTTTACTTGGTGCACCACCTGGCTAATTTTACTGACCAACTGGCTACAAATTGCCTCTTATGATACACAAAGAAACATTTGTGTTTTCTGGGTTTATTTTGAAAATTATTCTGAAAATGAAAATCCTACAATCTTATACTATGAATATGGTAATCTAGAATGAGCACTTGCATCAAAATTATTAAAAGAACAGGCATACAAAAATCAAGATTATAAACAAATAATGTTAAAATTTTCAACAACACCTGGGCTCAAAAACTCTTTTCCAAACTTTGCAAAACTGGCTGCTATTGTATTGACTGGCTACACCTGTAAGAACTGCTGAGTGTGAAAGAGGTTTATCTGCTTTATAACGAATTAAAAGCTGCTTAAGGAATTGTATGAAGCAGAACACTCTAAATAATCTAATGCTGATTTAACTAGAAGAACCAAATCCACCAGACTTTGATTATAAAAAAGCTGCAGATAACTGGCATCAAAACAGAATAAAAAAAATTAACATATAAAATATTAATGTTGCTTAATTAAATTTTAATATATGCAGATGTGCACCTGTCACACACACACCTCAGGATACTATGTCCTTCCTTTTGTGTGTGTATCAGCAAGTTTGCCCCACTCGGCAACTTTTCCAACACCCAGCATCAAAAATTTTCTGAGGAGAACACTGCAATATGTATCAAAAATGCAAAATACACTGTCATTTAATTTTTAATAAACTAAAATGACCTAATAGCAAAATATACATGATTAGATAATTCAAGATATTATATAATGCAACTATTATAATTGTTTTTCAATGTGCATAATTCTTAATTTTTGTAAAAAGTAAAACAATTATGGCATCAAACTTGCCAATAGTTTAGCTATTAATAATAGTCTGTTCTATAAAGGAAAACTTACAATTTTGTCTAAATGTATATAGCTGTAACACTCTCAGTGGTCATAAAGTCTTTCTTGCAGAAACAGCAAGAAAGTCTCAGCATGTTAATGACCATGGACAAATGCTCATATGAGATACCTGCCATAAAGCTAAACACCCCCAAGTTTAAATACTCAGACTATTTGAGAACCTCTTCAAATCCAGGGCTCTGGGGACATGCCCCAAATTCCGAAGCTATTAAGGGGCCTCATACAGTGGCATAGCCAGGAATTTCAGAAGAGGGGATTGTGTTATGCCGGGATTTTATGTTACCACTTAATTTAACAGTTCTAAATTTAGTTAATGGTTCAAAATTTGATAATAGCTCAAAATTCGTTATTTTCCCCCTTCCCTTCAAAATTCTAAATTTATTTGTTGTTTTTGAATATTTCGGCGATTTATTCCCCCTCTTAACGTATTTTGTTACCCCTTTTCTTTGTTTCATTATTCAAAATTATGTGCAATGCGTCTTAAAACATTAAAATATCTTTTGGCTTCCCGCTCTCGGGTTTTAACTTCACGTCACTTCATTCATGAGAGTAAGGAAAAAGGCGCATTTTTATAGCAAAATTCGGCCTTCATGGCTTATCTGTTGTGAACACCTGCTAGATGGGTGCCGAACATCAGGTGGGGTTGCTATACAGCATGGTTGCCACTTGATGGAAATTATCCATCTCACGGTTCTTGGCATAACAGCATTTTTATTCCGCAGTATATGCGTGAGAGCTAGGCGCGGAGCCCAGGTTTTTACTCGCCAAAATTTGGCAGCTTTTGGGAAGCAAGCGTGTTGCTTGGACATTCGATTCCTAACCGGCATTTGGAGGAGGTGGTTTTTTTTTGTGGCTGCTAAGATCTGTGGAACGGGGCCCCAATGCAAGGGCGCCCGTATCTCGCGGTCGTCGCAAACTTTGCTCATCTTTATACCTTCACCAAAGCTACAGCACAAGTTCAGCTGTCTTTGTCACCGGAGATGCCTTTAGATGTGGAATACCAATACCAAGTTGCAGAAATCGGCTAGTGTTTCATCATAAATCGTCATGATGGGCCAACAAAGATCGCCCAGCAACAGTGTTTTTGAGAAGCCTTTCGCACTTTAGAATTCTTTCACGCTTCAGTATAAGGTCAGAAGACCTACTGACCTTATTTCCTAGCCAACTCATCAAGCGTTTACAGATACATATTTCAAAACTCATCAAGTGTTTACAGATACATATTTCAAAACTCATCAAGTGTTTACAGATACATATTTCCAAACTCATCAAGTGTTTACAGATACATATTTCCAATAAATACGTCATTTCGAGCGATCCAGTGATAAAAGTGCATAGGGGATCCCTTTCAATATTTTTCAGTGCTCCCATGTATCTGCGGAGTATGTTTACCGTGCACATTTACATTTTGATACAATCCTTTTACAGAGGCTAAGGCCTATTTGCAACATGGTGATTCTGTTTCCTGGTAGTCCAGAATGTATTAAATCAGTGAAGCCTTTGGCTTGAAAGTTGTTTCCGACTACTGTCGATTTATACTTTTAATATTTTAAACCTTGAAATTTCATATGCTAAATGGTTTTTGTTCTTATTATTTTTTAATTTTACATTGTTCCCTTTTTTCTGTTGGTGGACAGCTCCTCAGGCAGACCAAACTCTGGTCTTCAGACCAGAGTGGATTCTGATTCCTGGGTTTTAAATTTAAATGATTTAATCATAACGTAATGTACTAACTTTAATTTTTACCACTTTACACTAAATTGAAGCTTGAATTAATCAGATGTTTTTTAATTGTCAATAAAAGTAACTTCTTAATTTAACATTATTAAGAGTTGTGTTTATCTTGTTGTTGGCTGTGCTATTTATTTATCTAAAGGTAAGTGGAATTTTTAGAAGTAGTAAGGTATTAAAATGTTTATAAAAGTGTAACATAGTTGAGCACAGACCAAGCTGTAGGTAATAAATAAAGAGGTAAAAAAAGAAATAATGATTATAAAAGTAAACTTTATTTAAATCTATACGATCAGGCATATATAAATATAATAACTTTAATTTGGAAATATAAATATGAACTCTAAATAAATTAAACAACTTTAAATATAAATAAATAAAATAAATCTAAATAATATCAAAATGACTTATAAATAATAAGAATAAATTGTAAGAGGAAGGGTTTTCCCTTCCAACAGTTGCATGAAGCCTGAAGATTGGGGTGAAACATTTTGTTGGCAAAAATGGGCTCTAACTGTTATTTGGCAATGAAGCACTCATTTAAATAATAAGGAGAACATTGCATACTATATATCACATTTCTTATATCATCTAACAAGAGAAATTACTTTTAGGGTACAGATTGATTAAATTTCGTAATGGTGTTTATATTTCATCTTTTTTCTTTCAAAGTGAGATAACGAAAAGAAAAATAGCTTGTATTTTATGAAATATTTCTTTTTGACGATAAGAAATATTTCTGTTTTCATAAGCATTAGTTATATAATGTGCAAAATATAAAACCATTTTTTTAATCTAAATGGATTTTCAAATAGAAAATACTGCAATAGCGTCACATAAACTCCCCTCCTCTCTGTCTTTGGAGAAGGAAGAGCAAACCATTACAAATTTTGTGAATTCTTGATGTTTATACGTCATGTAATGTATCAATAAACACCCATCTATTTTGTATTTTATTAGTTTTGCAACTTTTTTGACAGTTTATGTCACCATATTTATTATATTTGGTGGTTTCATAACCACAAATGTGACATTATATTTCGAACTCTAATATTTTACAGATGGTACTGACAGGCGGCCACAAACTATGGTGACAGCCAGTCTGGAAAGGTGACATTACAAAATTTTGTAAAGAACTTTTATAGCCAAATTTTGAATCCTGAAAGAATTCTTTGCTTATTGACAATATCTAGAAATCAGAAAATTCAAGAAATAATATAAATATGTTCTACAAAATTTAGTTTATGTATTAATATTTGTATCTAAGAAACAAAGTATTTTATGATGATTAAAACAGATACTTTTCCTTTCAAACAGATAGTCATTTGCAATAACACAGACAGGTAGCAAAACTGACTCTTTGAGTTAGAGATCTTTTAATTCTTTCAACCCTGTGCGTCCAACCTACCAGAAGGTGCAAAGTATCTGTCTGAATGGCTAGAACAGTGTCACCCAATTTAGACTGGAACCCAGTGGGGGTGACATCCATAGGGAGCGTACCCTCCTTCTCCTGCCACCAACCTCTCAGAAGGAACCCATAGATTTAACGTGCTCATACGTCGTGTAGACACAGGGGTAGTTTGGGCAGCACTGGAGATCGAATTCAGGTTGCAATACATGTGCTCTAACCACTGGATTATCCTACCCAAGTTAGAGGTCTGTACTGTCTCTGGCCTCGCCCACAGGTTTAGGCCTGATTCAATCCCAAGGACTGAGTCAGACTAAATTCTTTTTAGATGGTTTCTGACCGATATATAAGTTAATTTATAAAAATTTGGGTCGGACCAAGCCAAAACTGTTTATCATTTAAAAATGTATAAATGAAATTTTATAGAGTACATAAAATTATGTTGTTGATTTCAACTATGTAAAGATGCATGTTTTAGAAAAACAATTTTCACCTAACTTCTGAAAACAAAATTTGCACAATTTCATATTTTAAACAGATTTGGGAAACCATCATTTCAGTCTGGACCAGGATGAGATGGTCTTCGGCATGTCCAGGCTACAGTTCTCACTTTCAAATGCCTTTGTACATGGGATGGGTTTGGGCAATGGTACAATCTGGCCTGGCCAGGTAAAAGTGTAAATTTTTGTCCCATACAGACTTCTACACTGAGTGTTGAGTAAAATCTGTATTCAAAACTTTAATTAAAACTTGAATACTGCTTACAAAAGCAGAATGGAATTAAAGGTGAACTTTGAATTTTTTTTTTTTTTTTATAAAATCTATTAACTTTTTCGAAAATTTGAAACAACGATCATGCAAGAATTAAATCTCCAAGTTTGATAAGGTTCTTTTATATAAATTAATCCTATTAATAAAGTATTCTTACTTCACATGACAACTAAAAAAATACTTTGACTTTTATACATATTATGTGCAAAAATGTTTTACATAAGGCTTGAATAATTCTATTAAACATTGCTACAGATCTGTAGTAGTATTTGCCTTAATTTTTCTGAAATTTATATAAGGATTCATTTTGACATTAAGAAATATACATTAAGAATAGTTGCCAAATTGATAAACTTAAATTTTGAATATACAAATTTTAAAGCATTCTTTTATTTCAATTGCCCTTATGAAACCGTATCACATATAACTAAAAATCATCACTCATAGGTAGCTACTAAAATTATTTATTTATGCCATTTCTTTTCTTAAAACATACTAAAAATTTAAATAATCAACATATTGTTCAACACACCTAAACCAAATTCGTTCATGCCAACTTTCATGAAAACAGATAAACAAATTAAATAAATACGCACACTATATACATTTGATTTTTTTTTTTTTTTTAATGAAATAAAATGGAGTTTTTCCTCATTTTCATTCGGGAAAACAGCACAATCTAAAATGCATCATTATGAACTAACTCTTCACTTAATTAAAGATTAATGCATGTCCTCTGACAAAATGATATCTACTACTTGCCCGCATTCCAGAACCTTTCTCCGGGATTTCAGCCAAAGAAAATCTGAGTGAAGCAGTTGTGGCTGCTAGGGAATAACTATTTAATGTCATTGCACCCCTATTTTTAATACTGCTACAACCTTCCAAACATCAAGTACATAGAATTCTCCCAAGTAACATTTCCTAGTCTTCTGCCTTACCTGTACTGGCAATAGTCATTATTCTAAGTGTTTATGACTGGCCCCTGTTGGGTGACTAAATTTTAGAACTTTTCTATCTTAACCCCTTATCAATGATAATTATTTTTAATGTTAATTATTTTAAATGTTAATTTATTTGAATTCTTACACTAAATTTTTAGTTGGATTCCATAGCTTCATTCTAAGAGAGCAATATTCTTAAATTCTTAATTCTATTAAGCCTGGTAAAAACTCTATTATTTTCTATGTATAATATTCTTTTGAAAATGTTTTTGAGAAGGCATTTGAAAATGTTTTGAGTGAATGTTTAAATGGATTCTGTAATTAAATTGCTGGATTTTGTAATCTATTGCTAACTTCAAAATTCTAATTATCTCTGTGTTTAAAATAATTTGTTGACTTTTATAAATAGCCTGCATGTGTACAGTGTGCTGTATTTGTTTATTAAATTATTAACTAAGTTAATAATTTAATAAACTAATTTTCTTTAAATTTTACTATCTGTCTTTATTGAAAGTCACAACGCACTCATACAATTACATGACAGTTGTATGTTGTACGCTATGCAATTATTTTAGTTTTATTACATTAGCAGCAGTCTGAGCTGTCTGTTTCTTATCTTTGAAACTGTGGTCAACACTATTATTTCGCATTATAGGTTGCTCTTAATGATGTTACTTTAGTTTATTGCATTACTAACTAACTGTTTGAGATGTAAATAAAATTTGAAAATAGTTTTAGTTTCAGCAATGAGCAATAGATGGTGGTACCAATCAAAATTGGACAGTGTATTGGGATAAGAGATATGGTCGAATTTCGACTATTAAATTCATAACTTTATAATTCTAATTCTTAAAAAAATCTCAACAAGGTGTTTCCTTTTGGAAATCGAAGTACTAGATTTTTTGCTACAGACCACATAGACAGACATCTTTTATTATTATAGATAAGTAAAAAACATTTTCTTGTAAATCAAGTTACAGTATAAGACTTGTTGCTTTTCATCAAATTTTTCCCATAACCACACTTAAAATTTAAAAATCCAGAAATAGTGGTATCTCAATTATAAAAATACTGAAAAATCGATTTTTCCTTTCCTTACATACATAATATGTAGGGAAAGTACCGTGACTGGGTAAAAAATTCAAATTTGAATTTTGAAGGAAGAGCACATTTTAAGTATCCCAAAACTCGAAAAAAAAATTTTTTGGAAGTGAAGTGAGAGAGAGAGAGAGAGAGAGTGTGTGTGTGTGTGTGTGTGTGTGTGTGAATGCAATATTTCATGAACGAATGGTGAGATTTGAAAGTAATTTTGTACAATTATTATCTGTGAATATCAAAAAAATGATGAAATTATAATTAGTATATTTTAATATAATGGAATAAATTGCTTAGCAGATGTTAGCAATATTTCAAATTGTCAAGTTATATTTACACAAAATATTAGTTAATTTGGTACAAAATAATTTTACATGTTGTCAACCAGAAAAGTGCCAAATGTCAATGTACTTTTCAACAGTAAAAACATTGTGCAGTGGATCTTGTCCATCATTGTTTCATGTTGAAAGAAGTAAAGTACTTGTGGGAAAATCATGTGTTGCCGACAACAGAATTTTTACTTTATTCTGATATTGAATGCCCTAATAGGAAACTAAACTGAATACTTGGGAGGTACATAAATAGGTCTTTAAAACTTTACAGGTCACTACTTGACCAATATATAATTAACATTACATATTTAAATCTCAAATAATTTTTTATACATATAAAAATGTAAATCGACAATTTCTCAAGAAATATACATGAATATGTTTATAAAATAAATTTTATAACAAAAAGTTTGCCTTTTAGAAATATACAATGAAGTCTACTTTTAAACTCACTTATAGCAGTTCTTTAGTTATGAAATTTTGTTTGTGTTTCAATATCACATGGACACAATTTTCAATACTAATTATAAATAATCTTCTATAATAATAACATATATTTGTCTGTCTGAAATATCATCATCAAATTCATTCCGAACTTGAAATTGAACACATTTCAAACAAGGCTAAAAGATTGATTTTTAAACATACCTCTTCTGATATTCAATAAAGATAACAGTGTTTTACATTTCATTTTGTGCATGCTAGTCCTGACACGTAACCTAAAAAAAAGGCATTTTTAGCTCAGCATTAAAACATAATTAAAGAAATCTGACAATATAAGAAAATTGAGAAAATGTTTATTACATTTTTATACAAAAATAATTGAAAGTAAAGACTTACCTGTCAATTGCAATACCACTTCCCCAAACACCATTGATAATAACATCCACGACAGCTAATGACAAATTTTCGCCAGTTCCGCTTCCAAAAAATTTACCATACTCATAAAAGAATGTAGAAATGCCATAATACTTGTTATCTAAAAGAATAAATAAAAAAATTATATGAGTTTAATACTTTTCATCTAACAAATGTATCTTTAAAAAATAATGTCCCTAGCATTAAGAAATCAATAGTGTACTAACCTGCATTTATTTTGAAGTACAGTACAGTTTTTTTGAGCCTTCTAATTCTTTTGACAGATATAAATCGAGCTGCTTTCAAAGAACCATTTGGTAGCATGATGAAGCCACTGATGTTCCTGCTAAAAAATATTATAAATGACACTTTATGAAAAAAGTTTCTTACGTTTAAATGAAGTAAATTTTTCATACAATAAAAATAAAAACAATACACTTTCTATAAATTGTGAATGGATATAAATTTCCTAATGAAATATATAATTCAAAAAAGTCACTGGTGGCTCCAGCCCAATGGAGCCAAAATAGTTTTGCATGAATAACATCTTCTAAAACAAAACTCCAACAAATTTCAATAAGTTTATTTGTTGTTTTCAGTCTCGTTTGTTCCAAGGATCTGAGACCAATGGAAGTCTAACAACTGGTATCCCCCCCCTAATTTTTAAGGGGCATCAAGAATTGCAAACACATAGGAACATGCCAATGAAATTTCCCCTTCTAAAGATCTGCTTCATCATCTATCACTGACAATCTTGATAAATTTTGAAAAAGCCCTAGCAGATGGATGAAAAAAACTTCATGCTACTTTTTAATTTATAGCTGAGGCACCATATACAATGACCATACCAATTTTTAAAAAGTTAAAAAAATCAGGTTGAAAATATACATTTTATTTACTGATTGCACATGAAATGACCCAAAAATAGGATCTATTCATAATGTAAACATATTAGAATGTACATAAATTGAATACTTTAAATACACCAGATTTTTTTCTCTAGAATATAATTATAGGAAAAGTATTGAGGCAGAATTAGAGATTCAAAGTAAAATTCAAAACCATTAAGACCCAGTATTTTGAGTTTACCATACAAATCAGAAATCAACATTTTATTTCTTGTGGTAAGTGAATACTGATCTTGGTTAAAAATATAACTTAAAACAAATTAGTAATAATATCACCCAATTTCAGAGACAAAAAGGTTATTTTTTTATGATATAAAGACAAGGCAACCATACCACCTTATACCTTTATGTCCACAATTGTCTTTATATATTGAAAAAGAAGGCATATTTTTTCCCCCCTTCAAAATTTGTTGACACTGTTACTAATTTGTTTTATGCTGTGTTTTTAACAAGATTTTACTTTTCAGCTATTTTTGCAGCAGTTTGTGCAATTTACTTTCAATACTAGCCTTAATGATTGTGGCAATGGCCCGGACAAATAATTTTTTAAAACTGAACAAAGAGACAGACTATATTTAAACATATAAGTTATAGATTTATTAAAGCATATTTTTTCTAAAATATAAAATTTTAAATTTTTAAAATTTTATAAAAAAAATGTTTTAAACTAGAGCTTGAATAAAAAGATATGGAAAAAGTAAAATTATCAACTAGTATTTTGATTAATACAGTCAACTCCCTATTATCTGCAACCTTGGGGTAATATTTTTAAGATCTCTAATCATACACAGCTATGTAAGTTTTAACGATTGATCAAAAACTTAAAATTGTTACTAAACTTGATAGAGGTTCTACAAGAAAACTTTTTCTTAGAATACAGAATAGGGGAAATAGTAGTTCATGCCATTCTAAAACAAAAGTACAAGCTTCTGTCATTTCATCTTTATGCCGTTCATTCTCCTCGATGAAAAATAGAAAAGCAATGAAACTGTCAGTGTATGAAGAGCTGGATACGGCTTTACAGAACTGGTGTTGCCAACATCCATCTCAAGGAACACCTATTTCTGACCCTATAATTGCCCGAGTATCTTAAAGGATAAGACGATGCATTATTAGTTCATAAGTCCTGAATCAGACAAAAATGTTTTGCTGTGACAAAACAGAATCAAGTAACTGATTATTTTAAGAAGATTCAAACAAGTAACTTTCGGTATGTATTTGTCTTGCAATAATAACAGCAAGTAATAACTAGAACTCAATAAAACATGGTACTTATATTATGATGAAGACCCAGGCCACCCGACTCACCCTAGGGTACGAGCAACATACTTATATTATGTGTACAACATACTTATATTATGTGTACTTATATTATGTGTACATTTTATAGTTTCATTTATTTTTCCTGTAAAATTTTGATTATTCGTAAATTTTATTATCCATGGAAATTGTGCCATCCATTACCATGGATAATCAGAAATTGACTGTATTTTACTTATTCTGTAAGACAGTTTGAAAGCTGTAGGTTGATAATTCCAGCATTAAATTTCATTGTAATCATAAAAATGACATGTATATAAGAATAAATAAAATATATTTACCTCTTAACAAACATTTTAGTTGCTAGAATTTTTAAATAAAACAGGAAGCCATTCTAAAAATGAAATATTAAAAATAATTTAGTCAAAATTTTAATAAATAATCATTTATTAATATTTTATCATAACTCAATTATTCATTAATATTTTATCATAATTCACATAACATTTAGTTTGCATATTATATACTAGAAAAATGACTTGCTAAACTTCACTGAAACTGCTATGCAGCAACAGTTATGAAATCCCTATATCTTAATTATTCCTAACCTTTTACCCTCATGATACTGACTAAATTTTGAAATACATTTGTGAGGCTAAATTCCATAACATTTATATTATACCTACTCTAAAACACTATGCTTATTTCAATATTGCATGCAAGTTTCTCACTTCAAAACATTGTACTATACCATATTTAAAATGAATTGTGTGAAAAAAGGTTTTTGAATTACCATTTCTAAACTGTTAGCCTAAAATCCTACAAGTTTTTATTTTTAATCTATTTATTTTTTCTAATTTTGAAAATTCTTTGTTGAAAATTAGAATATAAAGAAGCTAAGATATTAAGTAATCATAATTAATATATATATATAATAAAAGTTTGAAAATCCAATGAAAGAATAGAGAGAAGTTTCAACTCAAAAAACCCCAACATTAAAAAATGCCTTACAAATAAAAGTATCAAACAGAGAATCATCAATCAAGAGGAAAAGTGGAAAATAAAATGCAAACCTCTAGTCATCAAGCTGAAGACAAACAAAAAACATCAATGGAAAGGAATCTATAAAATAAAATAAAATAAAATCCTAACATGAAAGCTTTACGCATGGACAAGCCCTAGGCCTAATAATGAATTATTCATTTTGATAAAACTCTTTATCAAGTCCAAGTATTTTAAAAAAATAAACACAAAATGCATGTTTCTGATATCAGTGACAAATTATATCTATAAACACTGAAAACTTGGACAACATGCATAAAGATTGAAAAATAATAGGAAACAAGAATACCTGAAAAAACACTACATACGTCTGATCCATTGGAGTCTTGAATAAAGAAACCAATGTTGCCAATCTCAAAAAATAAAAAGATGAGAACTGCTGTTGCCAATCGTGAAAAAGAATTAACAGTAATGTGAAAAGATGATAAAAGGTGATATTCAACAGTAAGAACATGTAAATACATGGTAATGCTTATTCAAGAGAAAGTGGATGTCTGGCTAAAGTAAGATATTAAGGAGAGAATTTAAGTATAATCTACCATTCCAAACTTTTTAACTATACTATGTACTAAATAAGCTGGATATTTATATAATTTGCTAGTAATTTTAATAAGTTTATTAATATGCATAGCATAAATTTTTTTATCAAATAATCTATAAATTCTAAAAAGCTGATTAAGTATAATATATCTAAATAATTGAATCGAGTTACAGGAATTAAAAGGTAATATTTTATTAATGTTAAAATTAAAATAGTATTTTTTATCATATAAATTGGTAACTATCCTATTAGTAAGTTCAATAATAAGATTTAAGTCCAAAAAATTAATGTTATTACTAATAGTGGCTTTATTAGGAATTAGTTCCAAATTATCCGGATTGAAATCTATATCTATGACACAGTTGTCTGCAAAGACCAAACAAATCAGATCATCAACATATCTGTAAATTTTATAATCTGTTGAAGTAAAAGATTTTTCATTATGACAAAGGTATAAATTAGCTAATATACTGCTACTACAGCCACATTCTGGATCCCCTGAGACTTGTATAATTTATTACCTTGAAATATATAATTATTGAAAAGAACAAAGTGAAGAAGTTTAGGAAATTTGGGAAATTTAGTAAATATAGTATGAGTAGTATTATAGGTAATATAAGCATTATATAGAGCTAAAATTACTATCAGTAATCTTAATCAGTAATCTTAATATTATTAAAATGATCTTTAAAATCAAAAGTTTGAAATCCAGTTAGTTTACCAAGTGATATTAATTTATTCTTTAATTCTTTACTATTATTTGGAATAAGGTAGTTATTGCTAGAGAAACGTAAACTATCATTTATTACATTTAAATAATTCAGAAGTAATTTACTCGCAGTAGTAGAGTAAGTATTATGACCACTAGTTACTGTTCTAAATTTAATAGGATTTTTATGAAATTTAGGTATTAGCACTATATATGGAAATTTAAGAAATTTATAATTAATATTTAAATCAATACACATATTGATAATTTTCAGTTTAATACTATTAATGGAGTGTGAATTAAGTTTAAATAGACTATTGTTATTTAAATAATCTAACAGAAATTGTATATAGAATTTTTTACAGATAATAGCATAATTATTAGAGGCTTTATCAACATAAGTAATAACAAAAGATCTTTGTAATGTAAATCATTAATGGAATATTTTAAATTATCAATATTATACATAGATCTAGACAATTTAATACTACAAATAGTATTTTTAATAAATTTTAATAAAGAGGATTTCCACATATTAAATGCCTCTAAAGGCAGAGCGTATTTAGAAGCTAATTTATAAATATATTTATCAACTCAAGGTCAAGATTGATTGACTTTAAAAGAGTTATAACAGGATGGTAACCTGAATTTTGTACCAAATGACATAATGGTTCTTAACGTTTCGTCTTTAACTATTGCTAAGTCTCCTGTAACTATATGGCCAAGTGTGGATTTATATAGTCAGCATATTCGTCTACCTTGCAAATACAATCATTATCTACATTAGACGTGGAATGTTTATCAAAAGAGAGAGATTGTGAAATTTCATTGTAATTAAAAATAGTTCTACCAATCGGCTTGTTGTATTTAAAAGTCTTAGTAACATTCAAATCCTCAATAGGCAATAAGTGTTTGAATTTGTTGAAAATAGACCCAAAATTTATAGAATTATACATTGTATGTTTAAAAGATATCCCACAATAAGACTTAGTAAATGTATTGTTTTTATTATGAAATTCATTAAGTTTTATTTTTAAATACTTTGATCCAGTAATGAGCAAATCATAGAAAACATGATTAAAATGTTCATTAGTTAGATTTTCATATATATATATATATATATACTAGAGATGGGCAAATATTTTCCTCGAATTCGAATATTAACCAAATCTCTATTCGAATACCCTCACTAATTATTTCAAATTGTTAATAAACTGTATTTACATTTATTAAATATTTATTAATTATTAGTAAATAAATAAAATGTAAATAAAAAAGTAAAGATTGTAATAATACCACAGTAATTTAAAAATGAAACCTTTTATTTATTAATCATTTTACAGTTCTCAATAGTCGTTCATAAAAAAAAACTAGTGACATTAGCATGAATAAATACTTCAAAGATAATTCCATCAAGTGAGGATTCAGAGTGCTCTTTTTCCAGTAGTCAAAAATATTTTCACTTGGTGAAAGCAAACTATATTCTAGATACTTTCACATTTCTTCTTATGGAGTATCCTAACTTTTTATTCCATAACCTGCAGTTAATTGTAGCATGATATTCAATGTATTCGAACTTCTTCAAGAGATGTTATATTAGAGATATCAAATCTTGAATACTTTCTAGTATTTGAGGTATTCGAGTATTCGTGGATAGTATTGCCCATCTATAATATGCATGCATATTTTTATTAAATGAAACAAATTCTATCTAAAACACATTAGCAATACACATTTTCAGGAAAAAACTACTAAAATTGATTTAAAGCTATTTGCTGACCTCAGCATTCCCAAATATATCAATATAATGATCTTCATACTTGTCTTCATTGACACCTATCAAGCAAAATGAAAAGAAATTTAGGTTAGAATTTAAGAAACTCTAAAAAGAGGCAAAAAGTAATTTTTATTTTTACCAAAACTATGTCGACGACATCCCCACAAATATATTTTCTTTTCAACTCCATGCTCAACTTTGACAGTTCCATGTAACATCCCAGGTTGATGATACTCATTCAAAAGAGATAACAATCTAAAAATTAAAAGAAACATGAAAAGTTTAATGCACCTTAAGATTGTAAAAAATACTCCATAATTAATAAATTAAAGATTAAAATCAATAAACACACGTTCTTTGAATTATATTTACAACTAAAAAAAAATTTCTGGTATTGCCTGAAACTAAAAATAAAAATTAATTTTATTCAATGTATTATTACATGCTAAATACACATATATCTATTAAAAAATACCTGTGAATTTTTGACACTGCTTTGTGAATAGATAATAAAACATACAGTTCTGAAATTTTACATATAGATTAATATGAATCCTTAGATGTGCAAGACAGGCTTAGAATTTTGATTTAAGCTTTAATTAATTAAAATTTAATTAATACAAAATTCAGCATTGCCAGTATGGACAAAAATTTACTTGGTCGAGCTGACTTCAAATTCCTCTATGATTGGTTGCTGGTAAAAAAAATCAAAAACATGGCTGAAATCTGAACAATTATCTATACTATCAAAAGGCCCATGTTTATTTGTTTATATGTATATCCCCTTTATTCCAAATCCACTAATTGGCCCAGCACCTCATGAGCATTTAATCTGAGGAATAGCAGGAAATTTTCAAAAATTTGAAAAATTCTAATAGATTTTTAAATACTTTAATTTTTTTGAAAAATATCATAAAAAATGGGAAACATTGATATCATCCTAAAAGCATATCTTCTTCAATTTTTTACTTTCCTTATATACTTTGTATAAGGAAAGTATTGTGACAGGGTCGAAAATTCGAATTCGAGTTTTCTACGGGAGAGCAATTTTCAAGCATCCCTGATCACGAATCAAACATTTTTGAGGTGATGTCTATGTGTGTGTGTCAGTGAATCTGTGGAAACGATATCTCACGAATGAATGGAGCGATTCGAATGAAATTTGGTATAAAAATCACAATCCGTGAATACTGGAAGCCTATTGTTTTTTAACGTAATCGAATGTTCAGAACCCCCTAAATTTTCGAGTGAAATTTTGAAAAAATCATCAAAAAATCAAAACCTTTAAAAAAGTTACGCAAATAGACATTTCTTATATAATTTTTCCTTAGAAAACGATTGACATAAACTTTAGAACACTAACATAAACCGTTCTCGAGATGATGCACATTTTTAGAATAAATTTATCAAAAAATCCCATAAATAGAAAAAAAATATATTAACCGTCGAGCAACATGTTCACTTTTCATATGTAATATCATGCGATAAATTTCGTTCATTATCGTGGATCTAGCTCGTTCCATTCATGAGGAAAGATATTTTGAGTAATACTTTTGTATTTGAACGCCAATAGTTATTTATCTGTTATAAGAATAACTTATTTCTCCATCCATAATGCTTGGCGAGATTTTAGCGCCGAATTTGGCGTAATATCGCCAACTTGGCGACTTTTCGACTTTTTTAAACCAAATTAACTAAAATCTCGCTAAATGGATAAAAATGACACTAAATCAATGAAAATGACGACTAATTGATGAAAATTCAATATCTTGGAAAGAATATAAATATCTACTATAAAAAAAACCTATTTTCTACTGTAAAAGTAATAAATCCATTGCATTATATAAGAAAAGTCATGTGTTGCCCACATCAGATTTTTTTATCTACAATCTCAGGTAATTATAAATGGGAGCCAAAGGTATGTTTCAAAGGGAGATGAAGAGTCAGAACTTCAAAAAACTTTTTTCTTTCTACAAATTTTTAAAAATCTTGGGAAAAGGATGACAAAGAGACCCATTTAAAAATCTAACTCACAGTTCAATTTGAACACTGCAATCTCCATTTTTTTTAAACTGAAACTAAAATTTTTAATTTTGTTGCTCAATTGCTGAAAATTCAATAAAATTGACAGTTTCATTATTACAGAATTTTGAAGTCCAGACCGATGAAAAAGCATCCTAAAAAAAATTAAATAGATACCCGTCTAGAAAATCTATCTTCTAATACAATTTTCCTGATAGGATCTAAATTTTATTTTTTAAACTACAGCTAAATATATTTCAAAGGGCTCCCAGTATCAAAATTTTAAAAAAGGCCTTTACTTTTTTAAACATATTTTCTTAGTTTTCATGAAAATTTTAAATTAGTATTTTTTTACATCATTGTCCTATCATTTATCTTCAAAATCTAACCTTTCATTGTTGAAAATGCTGTTGCCATTTCAAAAGAATATATTTAAATGATTTGCACAATTAAAAATAAATTTATTATTCAGAGCTCTAATACTGAACCTATCATTGAACCTTTCGCTATCGTTGATGTGTGATCATGCTGTGTTGGAAGAATTTTAGGAATAATTACGAATTACATTTGGTTCAGAAGAACATTTGATATATAAAAACTATTTTTTGCTGAAGGTATTGCAAAAATTTATAAATTGGTCTAATTATACTACAAATGTTGATACTGCTAATGTAATTTGTGCCAATCGAAGTGGCATAATTCCGATTATAACCCTCATTTTATTTTTATCGGTGTTTTAATCTAGCTTAGCCCCTGTAGCTCTGATTAACATGGAATTTTCCCTATTATTTAGAAGTATCGCATCTGCTACATGAGTGTCCATGGAGTGCATGATATTTTCACTCTTCTTATCACGCCCACAGTGTGGGTTTACATCACAGCTGAATATTAGAATGCAGATGTTACATATTATGCACAGAATCTCATTAAGTGACTGTAAGATTGTCCATATTTTTATTCTCTAAAGACGCTGCTTCCTACGGTCAGTCAGTCTCTCTCCCCAGCTTTCGAGGTGGGGTGACAGAATTCGAACTGAAGCTTTACAAAATTTAGTAAGGTTGACTAAGCAGATTCACACATTGGTTGTGATCCAAGAAATTTATAGAAATTCAAGACACTGTATTTTTTTTAACGACATGGCAGACTTGCTTTAACAATATAACAACAATTTATTGAAACAAAGGGACATTTATAAACATATTATAATGACCCAAGATGACACCCCGATAATGGGTGTTGAACAGAATTGTCTAGTTCAGACGTTTAAACAAATGTTAGCGGAGATATGGGGGTCATGATGAAACCCTCGGAGCATTGCAAAATAACAACCGTCACCGTTGTTGCCTCACAGAGTATCATCCTGAACAATAGAGTCTGTTGCATATATCCTTCCTCAAGTTCATTGGCCTCTGGGAGTAGTGTCTTCTTGGAACTGATAACTTGAACTCTAAGCCCTACCAGTGACACATTGTCTCTTAAGCCACCTTTCTGATATACTTAACTCTGCAAAAAGCAATTCTCTGGGAGTTAAGCCCTCACATTGACTTATTTATGATTCAACCTCTGTGCAGATCTGGGAGGGTTCTTGGTCATTGTGGGATCTTTTCCACGAATTTCTACCTCACATGGAGTGTGGGGTCATTGGCATGCAGAATTCTGAGGATATTTTCCTAGCAGAACCTTACAGTGATGGATTTAGATTTAAATTGTGTCTGTCAGGGGAAAGGGCTAACTTTTGATTTTGGGGTGGGCATACCGTGACCACTACCTGGATGTACATAAATTACATGCAATCTTCACTCTTAGGTAAAAAATATTACGTTGATAGCAGGTCATAGAGACAGAGGTGCTTATATAGGAAGTAGATGCTTAGTGATCTTGTCTGGTTTTTTTTCCCCCCCTTGCTTTTTTTTTTTGTTTTTTGTTGTTTTTTTTTTGTTTTTTCCTGCTGATTTACAAAAACAAAAGTTATTGCTAAAAAACGATTGCTTTATACACTAATTGCTTAAAATTTTAATTGTTAAAAAATGGTTGCTATATTTAGAGACTGCCAACTTCGGGCACTGCAGCTAGTGTATCTTATTGCTGATTACTTAGAAGTATTTTGCAACTATGATTATTATGAAGAATTATGATTTTAATATAATTATAAGTGCAGTTAACAATTATATATCTTATTACTGATTCTTATAAACAGAGTATTTCACAATTATGATTGTCATGAATAATTACTATCAAAATGCAATTATAAATGCAGTTAACAAGTATATGTTTTACTAGTAGATACCTATGAAAAATCAAGGAAAACTTTTATGTGTTATATCCCAAAGATTTTAAATTTACTGAAATCACACCACAGAAAATATTCAGGAGGGATTAGGGTAATATAGTACCTGGTTGCTAATCTCTCCTCAATGGTTTCTCCCTCTCTTAAAGAAGAAGAAACTATTGAGGGATAAGAAGTGATTAAACACATCAAACTGGAGAGTTTCTTTGTTAGTTCCCAAGTGAGTGAGACTGATTCCACTGGCCTCTGGAGTTCTTTTGTTACTCACATTGGAAATTATATTATATGATTGTTGATTCTTATAAACAATTAAACAAAATAATTATGGAAACCATTCTTTTGTGATCAGGAATAAAATATTTATCTGGTTATACATATAGGTCAGATGTGGTTTATTATTATTTTATAATAAAACCAAAGCAAAAAAAAAACTTTTTACACTAGGAATGGAATTTAATACCCTAGAGCAAGGGTTCCAACCTTTTATAAATGCATACCACAAAACCTAAAATTAAAAAATTTCAGTACTACGAATCAAAATATATCTTGTATATAAACAGGAAGTAAAGACCATACACTTCACTTACGACACATATTTTCATTTTATTTGCAAGGGAAAAAAATGAACAAAAATAATAAATATTAGCAAATATAATTAACAAGCAATATGATTAACAAAATGATTTAATGTGATGCTTGTGCTTGTTTTACAGAAAGTATTTTTTTTTTATATCTGGTTCTATTTTACTTAGTTTAAAATATTAATTTATCTCCAAGTTGAGTTTTGTGCTATATTTGTCTTTATCACAGCATTAAAGAAAATCCTCTTTCACATCAGAACGTCAAATTAAATGTGATAAAAAATATTACTCCTTCTGAAATGTCTTTAAAATCTTGTTTAATCCAGAAGTTGCCTAAATCATCCATTAAATTTCTTTTGCATGAAATATAGGTAACTCTATTCATTCAGAAGAAAGGGATTCAACCAATGCTACAAAGTATCCACATACAACCAGACATTTTCTTGCATATCACTGGTTGAGAACTGCTACTCTAGAGCTGCTGTAAACCATCAAAAATATAGGTAGCAGACATCTAATGTAGTGATGGTCACTATTAGAAAGATAGATGCCAAATGCCCACATTGCGGAGTTGTTTAAAGAAGGCGCAGGGAGGCCAAAAAAACTCCTGTTGTTACCAAAGTAGTGTGCAAATTATTATACTAACAGAAGAGCTCTTCTGTGTGGGTGAGCATAGAGAGCAGGGGATTATATTCTGAATACAAATATATAGCTTAACATGTATTAATATTTTAAAAAAATTAATTTTTACTGGTTTATATAAAAAATGTGCAATATCTCAGCAGATGTTGAAATCACATAAATTATGTCATTTGTCACTGGCTTTTAAATAAAAATTACACATATGATGAATAACTCCAGCCGTCCAAATGGTTGCTCGTGTCCTCTGGACAAGTCGGGCGGTCTGGGTCTTCAACATATGATGAATAACTACACATTTAACAATTATGATAATTAGTTCACTGCACATAATACAAAAAAGTCTATGTATAAAAATGAAAAACAAACTCATGGAGATGTAAAGACCTTCTAAACTAAAAAATAGCATATAAATTGCAAATCCAAAGAAGGTTTTCTACATGCACAAAATGAGAATACATTCATATTCTGGGGGACTTTTAATTATTAAATACAATTATAAATTTCTGCATCCAATAACTAATATTGTTTTATACAAAAATTATTCTCAGTACAAAAAGCTGAGAAATCATGGATCAAGCATAAATAGGAGAAAACTAAGCTAAATCATTTATCCTGTAAAAAAAATCAGACTTGTTTAAAATATAACACAGAACCATAATGTACAATAAATTAAACAAACCTATCAATAGGAGGTGCCAAACAATCCCACTTTGTTTCAGATAATATATCTGCCATGTTAGATAAGGAATAATCAGATGTGAAATCAAAAACACCAGATGAAGCAACCCATCTAAATATGAAATAAAGCAATTTTAGTATTAGACAAATTATATGTAACAGAAATGCTTTATTTTGATCAGAAAGAACTTAAAAATAAAATTGTGAAAAGTTTTAATACTTTTATTACTAATTAACAATAAGATATATTAAAATTGACTAACAAAATTTTAGTGCACATCACATACAACACAAATACTCGTAGTACTAAATGTGAATTATTTGAAAGATACAACAAGAGAGATCAATCATGCTTAAAGCATTGATTATGAAACACTTTCCAACTTCAATGCAATTTTATATAAACATGTCTAAAATGCAATACATTCCTCATTAATATTTTAAAACTTATCACACATTAATTTATTATATTTGACACCTTAAACCTTCATCGAAAAAAATTAACTTCATTCAAATGACGGCATTAAAGTATAAATTGCCTGGTTTAAACATCTCTAAAATGTGATACATTCCTCGGTAATAATTTTAGAATTATCATAAAACTACGATAATTTATTATATTTGAAAACTTCATCGAAAACAACTGAAATTCATTCAAATGACGTCATAAAAAAATAACACGCCTGGCTCTCTCTATAAAAACAACATTTCATTCATAAATAATTCCCCCATTCATGTCATTCATCACAATACTATAATAATTTATTTTATTTAAAAATTAAGACCATTGAGCTACAAGTAACTAAACTCAATGCGTAACTTCATCGAAAAATATCGTCCTTCTCTTTCTAAAATCAATGAATATTTCATTCATATCAGCTAAGCAGACTCCATGGACTAAATGATTTTGTGCTAAAGAATTACAGCGATTCTAATACAACTCATTCTACATATTTTGCTGTTTACATTTTCCATAGGTGAAAAATAGGCTTAATAGTAGAAATAATCAAATTTGGAAGAGCATTTAAACTGAAATATATTGTCATTGCGTTGTTTCAGTATGTAGATGCACAGAATTTAGACAAAAATAAAGTAGTTTTAGGATGGATATAACACTCAATATGAATTAAAAAGAACTTTAAAAATCACGATTTTGACACAAGATGGATGCCATATATCATTTTGAAGTGGGTCATATGATCGTTTTATATCATGGACACGTGATCACTTCATATAAGAGGTGTTATTATTATTTTAATTTTTATTTAAAAAACAACTGAATATATTTCGCTGAATTTTTTGTTATATATTTCATGGAACAATTTGAATATTGCCTAAAATTTTCGAAGCAATTTGTGAATTTTAAATCCGCTTAAAAAATGCTTGAAAAATTAGGTCCCATAGGGCTCAATGTATTCCATTTTTTCAACCCGGGTTCAATCCAAAACTAATTGGGTGATATTATTCATTTATATTCCCATAGGTCCTATAGACCGTCTGAACAACATACTAAAATTTCATTTTGATTAAGTCATTTTTACGGCAGTTATTGTGCTGACAGACAGACAGACAGACAGACAGACAGAATGAACAAAGTCATAAACACTTTTCAACTTTGTTGTAAAGTGTTAAAAAGGAAAGATTTTAATGTATCATCACAAATTTATGCTTCAATTTAAGCATTAAAATATAATTATATAAAGCATCAATTGCATTAGATTAATTTTCAATAATTTCTGAAAATTGTATCGCATAATTATGCAATGCAATTTTCAAAGCTATTCATTTGTTGTAACCAGAGTTGTGTAAAATTCAATACATATGTATTTTCGATACAAAATACGAAATACATAGGTTTTAAGGCATAAAATATAAAATACTTTTCAAATTCAAAAACTTCAAAATACAAAATACATTCAAAATACAAAATACATTTTTAAAAAATTAAACATTGCTGTGTATTGGACTGGATTGAATTTTTAATGCAAAATAACATTTGTCATACATTTTATTGGAAACAAACAAACCTTTTATGTTTATTAAATATTAACATTGCCATTTTAAAAGGATTAGAATGTTATTTAAAAAAGCATAGCAATCCCTCTCAACTTTTCTATTATCATCAATAGATATCTCTATAAAACATTTTTGATCTAATACTGCACACCGTGCACATCAAAATCAATTAATTTCCTTGATACATTTTCATCATGTACAGAAGCACCTTCCATCTTTTCTCATCTCTTTATACAACTAACTACATTACTACTCTTTAATTTACTATCACAAAAAATTGAATGCACAGCAGAACTGAGATTGCCTGTTTCTGTTTTAACAAAGAATGCAACTTCAAGCTCCTTTCTTACCCCTTTCCTTTCCATACACAGACAGAAAAGAGCCATCTACCAAACAACACCATTATATGAGCATAAAATTTATAACAGAAATTATATTTTTCAGAGACATACAAATTACCATTGTTATTAGCTGGTTGAAAAAAGATATGTTTAGATCAACTTCTAGAAACGAATTCAATGACTAGAGAAAATACAGATTAGCCATGTTTCCTCTTTTGTACAATTGTTCACTTGTGGTTTAAACATAATCTGAAGAAATGTATTCTGAGTATTTTGAAAATACAAAATACTTTAAAAATGTATTTTCGATATATTACCAAAATACTTTAGTTTATTCAGTTTAAAATACAAAATACAAATACATTTTGAAAATGCATTTTAAATACATGTATTTTTGATACTGCCCAACTCTAGTTGTAACTAAAGTTATAAAATTTTCAGTCACCACTGGCCAGCTAAACAGCACCATACATCAATCAACTATCACACACATTGCCTTTCCTGGCCACACATTTAGCTACAGTAAGCCTTCAGGTTTTTCGCGTGGTCTGGGCTTTTCACACATTACCTTTCTAACAGTTACCTTACACATTTCTGGTAGGTTGGATGGTCTGGGTCTCAACAACAACAACACATTGCCTTTCTTTCCAAGAATCTCCTTTTTTGCTCACTAGGATGATTCTTGACAGCTCTAATCTGAGCAAAGTTTGTGTTATAGTACAAAATTTATGCAAATTTCTTATGAGAATACACAAAATAATATCAACCTTGCTATCATATGTGCAAATTCAGTCTGATAAGGTTTATTAATGAATGTTGAAAACTAGGGATGTCAACAAAACCAAAAATGAACCAATACCAAATAATTGATGCTATTGGAATACCAAATAACCGATATGATCCAATACCAATACCAGTTAGATTGCTATTAATAAATTTATAATTGCTGTAAAATTATATATAAAGCTTAGTTCAGCCATAATTTATAACTAACCACCTTCATAAATATTAAAAAATGAAAAAAATTATAATACACATGTTAATAAATAATTTATAAGCTCTTCTAAAAATCATTGTAAAAGAATGATTGTGAATAATAATTTACATTAGTCTGAACAGAGTGAAAAAATTGTTCTATAGGGATTATGAAATATTGTATAAAATACAAATAACGGATTGTAATCACGGATAAAAGACAATAGAAATATACAAACAAAAATTATACCTTAATCAAAACTTTTATTTCTATTGTATATCTAAGAAGACACATTTGTAAATTGCTAGTTATATCCGTGCTGGTAAATTGTAGGATAACTTCATTCAACAGTTTTTTATGCACTTTTGACAGAAGGTATTTGCAGCAGGAAAAATATCCAGCAATCTTTCAGAAATTATCATCTGCCACTGTAGATATGCAATGGTTTAATAAAATATTGATGAGGAGGCAGAAAGCAAAAAGGAAAATCTATGTACATCAACTGATGAATAAACCAAGAGCGAAGCAAAGAATGTACGACAGCCGACAGATAGGGGCAAAAGTATACTTTGCATACAGGCCGGGAGACTTGGGGCCCTACGCTGCAAAAACAGTTTACGAAAAATGGTCAACAACTTGTAAAATAGGGGTTAGTAGGGGCGCATTTAGTGCATAGGGGCCAGAAAATTTTGTCAGTGGCACTGGTTGCGAGCTTGTGTCTCCACTTTAATTTAAATTAAAAAATTGCAAATGATACAACTAACTAAACACACTGTAGAGGACTGTGGGGTATGCTATACTATTTGAAAAATCAGTCATTATACACTGGAGTATTTTAGTATGTAAAGAATTTTTTTAAAGGACCACTGTTATGGTGTGGATACGAACTACAAACTACCATCTGCGAATTTGCTTGCTTTGCTAGTGGACATGCAATTGCTTGAGCTGGCCAGACTGTCGGGGGGGGGGGGGGGGGGAGCTAATGATGTCATGAACACAAAAATTCCTTTGAGGCTATTTTTCACTAAAAAGATTGAAACCACAGTTTTGTGATCATTGACCCATAAATGACCCCCTTTTATGCATGATTATGTCAAATTTTGTCTTATACTGCCATGTTAAAATAATTAAAAATATCAAAGTTTTCAAAGTTCAGAGTGTTCTGAAAATTTGGCATAAATTGGATGTAAAGTTTTGAAAATAGCATAAAAAGAAATTTATTTTTTATCAGCACTGACACATGAACTTCAATTGCATAAAATAGTGGGACATGAACTGGATGATAAAATATAAAAATTTAACTTTTTAACTAAATTTTCTAAAAACAAAAATTAAACTAAAAAATGAAAGTCTAATTTTTTTAACTAAAAGGAACTTCTTTATTACAATTTCACATATTTTCAGCACAATTTTTAAGGACATGCCAAAGAACCCTATTTCGGGTGTGTTACACCCATACTGTACAGCTAGCATTGTTATGCATGGAAGAAATGGAGAGCAGGAATGATTTTAATTCAAAACAAACAATTGAGTGGTGCTATCTGCATCTGTATTATAGTGGGCGCTTATTTAGAAACAAGACATCACTAAGTAATTTGTTCTAGTACATAGATAAACAAAGATTCATTATAACCCTGATTCGCTATACGCAGTTTTCACTGTACAATACTGTACAATACTGCAGTTTTCACAGTACACTGTACAATATATGTGAGATCATTATAAATAAATTTTTGAGAGATTTTTTCTGAAGAGGCTGAAAAATTATAAAATTACAATAAAAAATTTTTACTAAAAAAGGGATTTAATTAAAATTTGACTCACAAAAATGTAATATTAACATGGATAATACGATCAACTCCACCATCAGGAGATATTTCTCTAAAACAAAAAAAAATATATATAAATAAATAAATAATAAAATTCTTTTAAATGATAAATGCAAATATAATAAAATTGTGCTTATGTAAATAAGATTAATAATATCTTACAATAATCCTCAATTCATACTTAAAATCTTATATTTGATAAATGAAAAGGATCCAATAAATAAGTTTTTCATCTAACAACTTTAATGAGTACTAGCAGCATACCCGTTCTTCGTACGGATTATATAATATAAAGAAACTTGAAATTCATAATCATGCGCAAATTCTTATAGTATACTAAATGACATGTTTAATCAAAATATTCTGTTAAAATATTTAATATAATGCTCCTAAAAAGAAGTTTAAGAATCTCTGTTCTCGCTATATAAAATTATCTTCATGGACATATATGAAGAATAAAACATCTTGGACCCCTTATGTAAGCAAATATAAAAAAAATATGGAATTGAATCAATATATGCAAAATAAAAGCGTTAAAATTGTATGGGACCCGTACTAATTATATACGCGAATATTAGACAATATAACCTGTATTAGTAGATTACATGTATAAATTGAAAATACCAATAAACCCGTAATCTTTCAATCTGAAGACAGTCATTTATTCCAATATATGTCAAAATTAAAGTGCTAAAATTATATGGGAAGATATACACGTACTACTTATAATGTCCGATTATTAGTAGAAGATTACCCGTTTTGCAATATGAGACACAAATGTTTTTTGGTAAAATACAACAGACGACGTAATAAATTGAATATATAATTAATCCCCTTAATCTTCATACCAGAAGACTGTACTTGATTCCAATATATATGCCAATATATGTCAAAATATATGCCAATATACCTGTACTACTTATATTCTCGTAGGTTAGAAGATATACCCGTGCATTCCTAGAAGATTACTCGTACAACGTACAATATGCGTGTGTCAGCAATTTTTGCCGCAATAAAACAATGGCGTAATAACTTAAAAATATCAATAATCCCTGAATCAATAATTCCGGAAAATATCAATAATAATAATGTTTAAACCTGAAAAGTATAATTGATATTATCCAGTCCAAAATGAAATGGCAATGAAATTTATTTTATATACATATATTCATTATTCAAATCGGAAAGGATTTAATAAAAATCGTCTGCCGCATAAACACATTGGATTTAAATCCGTTGCTAAGCGACATGATATCATTTGCTTCAAATAAATTGGTAGAAAAAATATCGTCTAAATAGTTATATTTCTATGGAACATTTGGCGACAGTTTCGCCAAATTAGCGACATTTTAAAAAATCGCCAAATTTATCGCCAAGTGGGACTGTAGAACTGACAGTTCCACTTTGCGACAAATTGACGAAATATCATCACAATACTATTCCCTAACAAAAAACAATTAATATCATTTATGTAGCGCAATTTTATCAATTTCAAGATATTTTTATAGATTTGAAAACATTTTTATCAATTTGGTGACATTTTAAAAATTCGCTAAATGTATTACTAAGTAGGATGGTTGGTCTGACAGATAAATGCTAACCAAACATCATTTCAGTACTCTCTTCTAACAAAACAAAAAAAAAATTCATTGATATGTAGAAGACCCAAGCCACACGACCAACCCGAAGGTTTATGGCAACTGTTTGTGTGTCGTTTATATCAATTTGGCGACATTTCCGTCAATTTGGCAAAGTTTAAGAAAAGTTATCAAATTAGCGATATCCCTCCAAATTCGTAGCTTTGAATTTGCAGATCTGAATGAAACATTCTTATCCCGTTTCAATATACTAAATGAAAACACTACAATTGTATTAGAAGATATACCCGCTCTACTCTTTTTCTGTTTCAACAATCGGCTATATGAATTTATTGGCTAAACACAATATATGAGTTTAGTAGCTAAATACGATATAAGCTTGAAAACTCTTTGCCAAAATAAATGAAATTGATGTACGCAGTCAGCAATTAATATAATTAAAAGAAAAATCAAACCATCCATTCATAAGATATACTTTTATATCCATTTATCCATTTATTTATTATTTAAATCGAAAAAAAATAATAAAAACATTAACAAACACATTTAATTTAATTGCGATGCCAAGCAACATGATATATCCTCCTAAAATGTTAAAATTTATTAACCACTAACAGCACACCCGTTATTCGTACGGAGTGTATAATTTAAAGAAACTTAAAGTTCGCAATCATGTGCAAATTCTGTTAAAATATTAAATTTATTGCTCCTAAAGAGAAGTTTAAGAATATATGTTCTCACTATGCAAAATTATCTTCACGATCAGATCTGAAGAATAAAACATCCTGCCCCCTTTTGTAAGCAAATTTACAGAAGAAAAAATAGGAATTGAATGAATATATGCAACCCCGTACTAACTATATTGTCGCAGATCAGAAAATATGCCAATGTGTTAGTAGAAGATTACCCGTATTACAATATGCGTCTCAAAAATATTTGCCAAAATAAAAGAGATGACGTAATAAATTGAAAACATCAATAATATCCGTACTCTTTATACCAGAAGGTCGTAATTGATTCCAATATATGCCAATATATATCAAAACATATGTCAATATACCTGTACTACTTATATTCTCGTAGATTAAAAGATATACACGTGTATTTGTAGAAGATTCGTACAACATACAATATATGAGTTTAAACAATTTTTGTCATAATAAAATAATTGCATAATAACTTGAAAATATCAATAATCCTTGAATCAATAATCCCCGAAAATATAAATGAATTTTAAACCTGAAGACCGTAATTGATATTATCCAGTCAAAAATGCTATAAGAAAAATCAAATCGTTCTTTTCTAAAATATATTTTTATATCCATTTATTTATTATTCAAATCGAAAAAATAATTATTAAAATTAACAGACAGATTTAATTTAATTGCGTTTCTGAGTAACATGATATAAGATAGAATCTTATAACATGTTAAATATGTCATGTCTTATAACATAAACTGCGAAATTAAATAACGATTTTGATTTCTCTATACTTCTCATTGTTCCGTAAAAGCTTGTTTTAAATAAACCAAGAACCATGGAGATAGATTTCCCCTTTAAATCATGTTTCAAACAATTCATGTTTTCAGAAAGTGACTAATTAACGCAAAAAATCTCCCATCAAACTCAGAGATTAAATTTTAATTCACTTTCAAACGATTTTCAAGCTTTTCGTTTGGATAAACCATGGAGTTAGGGAGTAGAACTCCTAGGAAAAAGTTCCGTTTTTCATTAATATCTCGACAACCCCAGGTCTTAGAAACTCGAAACTTGGACAAAATTTATGGGGGGATATTTCAAGGCTATTCACCAAATTTCATTAAATTCGGTTCAGCCGTTTTTCCTTGATGATGAGACAAACGAAAATTTCGTTTTTTACTAATATCTCGAGAACCACTGGTCGTAGAAACTCAAAACACGGATATAATTTTAAGTGGGGCTATTTCTGGGCTACCCACAAAATTTCATCAAATTCGGTTCAGCCGTTCTCCCGTGATGGTGTGACAAACAGACAGACAGACAGACAGACAGACAGATTTTCATTTTTATTTATATAGATTTTATTGACCCCTAAGGATTGTAATGCTGCCCAAAATATTGATTTTAAAATCCCAAGATCAAAAAATGTAAAATTCTGAGATTTATCTCAGTTATTTTAATATAAAATACTTCCTCAGTTTTGCAATTATGTCGAAATTGTTAGAGAAAAATATATAACACAGAAACATATATAAGTTTGATAATATAGGTATATTTCCTTTTTTTTATAATAAAACTTGCATTAGGTGAAATCAATTTTTCAACTTCTGCTGTTATACAATTTGTTCAATATCAGGCCATTGAATTTTCTAGTATATATGCCAAAATATTATATACATATTATATACATATACAAGGTGTTTCAAAAGAATTGATTAGGTTTATAACTTTTGAACCATTAGTCCCAGACACATACTTTCTATTGGAAAATTGTTTTGAATCATAAGAAACATTTGTCTACAACATTTTTCAAAACCGAGGGAGGTATTTGCATAAAAATAAAAAATCTAACTCTTATGCAGCCCCTTTAGAGCAAAATATCCAATTACTTGGAAAAGGTTTATAAATTTTAATGCAATAATTAGTTAGTTTGGAAACGGTACCTGCAAAATAAAAGTGTAAGGAATAAAACAAAATTCCAGACTTACACCAAAAATCCACACTCTTGCCAAGCAATTTTCAAAAGAAAATTTAGGGACCATCTACAAAATAATGCTTTAGTGTACATAGGGTACTGGTTTGTTTGTTTTATGCTGCAAACCACTATTAATTTGATATACACACCCCAAAAATTTGTGTCATGAGTATCACTAAAAGTTTTTCACTTAGAACGATCAATTTTTTTTAATAGACTCTAGATTTCATTAAAAAAATTTTGGTAACAGTACTTTCTTCGCTACGAGGGTAGGGCGCTATATAAACATTCATATTCTGCATTCTTATGTTACTGAGTCACACTGTTTTGAAAATGCTTTAATATAATGCTTATGATTTAAAACAATTTTCCAATTGGAAGTATGTGACTAGCACTAATTGTTCAAAATTCAAAACCCTGATCAGTGTGTTTTCAAAACAGTCTTTTGCATTTAATGCAAAATAACCAGTTTTTATTGTTGTTGCTGTTTTATTTTGTTTTTTAACTAAATTGTGGGTTATGTGAACACTGCATGCTTTAAAATCTGTATCAGTTATTTAATATACTTCAGATGGTTCATTATTCAGTGTTTATTGACATGGTAAATGTTTCCATTGCAATGTAAAAATTTTCCAAAAAATATTCTTTATACTTTACAAAAATGTGTTCTATATATTAGAGCTGCAGATTAGCACTCGCCACTGGCCAATGGGGCCAATTTCAAAAATAGCCTGTAAGAAAATATGAAACACTCAACAAAACTAGCTAGTAATTTTTTTTGTTGTTGTTGATGTTTTTTTATTATACACTGCAAATTTGATGCGAAACCAAAAAAGTTACCATCTTTAAATTATATTATTCGCCGGTCTCCACTTCTTACAAAATTTATATACGGCACTGTACCACTCTGACAGAAAGTACTAAAAACTGGATTCCACAACCCAAACTGTGCAGCCAGCCAAAAAGGCATAAGGCAACTTAATGCACAGCTGGTAAAGTATTGGAATTTAGAAAAATTGAAAATAGAAAATTCGGGTTGAAAAAATTTTGAAACACAGAAATGACCGTTTCTAAAATGTAGCAAAATGTAAAACTAGCAGAAAATTAATAAAGAAAAGAAAATCAAAAATAGAAATCTAAGTCATAGATCTAATTTTGAATTTGAAATTAAAGTATTTAAAAATGCCTTTTTAATATACCTCAACTAAAATTAAACATATTCATACCAGTTTTGTAGGAAACCCATAACTGTAGTGCAAGAGTGAAATTTATTAAATAAAAAAATAAAATTTTGTTAGTAATCACAGATAATTACATGCATACAATAATAAATTTTAAATTAAATAGTTCTTAATATTTCAGGGAGTGGCTTGACATATTATATACACTATCTCAATAAGCAACAGAAAAGGCTAAATTCATTGTAAAATTATTTTTGTTAGTAACTTTTTGGGACCCACTAGCCAGTAACTAAAATTCTTAATCTACAATTTTACTATATATGAAAGTTCTTTGTACTAGAAGTTTCTTATGGAGAAATTTCAACATGATATTACTATTTAAATATATTCAGTATTTATAGACAAATTAGCACAAGTGACTGAAATATGACTTTCTTTAAATAAAGTAAATGGAAATTTACAATCTCATAGGATTCTAGGATTAAAAGATTTCTTAATCTCAATATCTAGAATTGTAATCCTAGTTGATGTTACTATGAAAATAGACTCCTTGAATTTTCAAATGAATTTTAAACTGAACTTTCAAACTATACCAGGGGGTTGACTAAACAAATATGCATATTCTGGGTGATACGTACAGATAGTTCAGAGACTACAGCCACCAGTAAAATCAAAATCGGTGGATTAAGAGGCGAGATTGAAAATTGAGGGGGGGGGGGGGAACTGAAGTAAAAGTTACACTCAGGGATTTGTCAGGTTAAACATGCATATTCATATGCCAAGTACAAATGCTGAGACTATAGCTACCATCAGAACCAAAATCACTCAATTAGCAACAGATATGTAAAATTGTGGGGGATAGTTCAACTAAAATTTACACTCGGGGTTGACACAAAAATATGTATATCCAGGTGACATGTACAAATGTTGCTGAGACTATAATCACCAGCAGAATTAAAATCGCTCAATTAGGAACTGAGATGTAAAACTGTGGGGGCTAGTTAAACTAAAAGTTATGCCCAGGGAGTTGACATTAAAAATGCATGTATATTATATCCATCAAATATGTATATCAAGGTGAGACGTACATATGGTGCAGACTATAACCATTAGCAGAATCAAAATCACTCAATTAGGAGGTAAGATGTGAAATTTGGGGGGGGGGGGCTAACTGAAGTAAAAGTTACACTCAGAGCGTTGTCACAACAAAGATGCATATCTAAGTGATATGTACAAATAATGCAGAGACTATAGCCACTAGCAGAACTACAATCGCTCAATTTGGAAATGAAATGAAAAATTGTGGGGCCAGTTAAACTAAAAGTTACGCAAAGAGAGCTGACACAAAATATGCATATTCATATGGCACATACAGAGGGTTCAGAGACTATAACCTTGTTAAATTAAAATTTACACTCAGGGTTGGCACAAAAATTTGTATATCCAGGTGACATGTACAAATGTTGCTGAGACTATAATCACCAGCAGAATTAAAATCGCTCAATTAGGAACCGAGATGTAAAACTGTGGGGGCTAGTTAAACTAAAAGTTACGCCCAGGCAGTTGACATTAAAAATGCATGTATATTATATCCATCAAATATGTATATCAAGGTGGTACATATGGTGCAGACTACAACCATCAGCAGAATCAAAATCGTTCAATTAGGAGGTGAGATGTGAAATTTGGGGGGGGGGGGAGGGGGCTAACTGAAGTAAAAGTTACACTCAGAGCATTGTCACAATAAAGATGCATATCTAAGTAATATGTACAAATGGTGCAGAGACTATAGCAACTAGCAGAACTATAATCGCTCAATTAGGAAATGAAAGGAAAAATTGTGGGGCTAGTTAAACTAAAAGTTAGGCTCAGGGGGCTGAGACAAAATATGTATATTCAGGTGACACATACAGAGCGTTCAGAGACTATAACCATCATCAGAATCAAAATCGCTTAATTAGAAGCCGAGATAAGATATTTGGGGGTTACCTCAAATAAAATTTACGCCCAGAGGATATCTGAGCAACATAATCACCAGCTGGGGTCAAACTTTCAAGGGAAACGACGTCAGATAAATGGATGATGTTAAAAATCTAATTTTAAAGTTTGTTTGAACAAATATTTAGAATTTCTTTAATTTTTAGGTATTTTGAATGTTAAATAGCTGAAAAAGTAAAATAGCTGAGTAGGTCAAGTGACCCCTCAAACTAAATGTCCGAAACAACGCATTTTTGAAAGTGTCACTAAAAATAACCTATAGGTCGGTCATGGGTATGCCTAAAATGGGAAACTCTAACGATTAAAGAACTACTTTTAAATCAAACATATTCGAATTCGTCACCAGCAGATCAGCCAGAGCACAGAATTGCCACAAATCAGAAATGACCCCTTTCCCGAAGGACATAACCACACTACATTAGAAATGACGAAATGTGAAACAACTTCAATAAGTAAGACAGCTAGCTGAATAAAGTGATCCCTCAAACTGAATGTCCCAAACAACACATTTTACTCATGATGGACAGAAACCCTTAAAATATAATAAAGAATCCACACAACCACACACACATTTAATCCACTCACTTGTTCAAATGTTTATTTAAACTTCCAAATTCATTCATACAAAAAAGACGAGAAAGAGAACACACACATTCTTAAATGTAGAAAACTGAAGCCAAATTAGCGAAACTGAGCCAATTTGAGAGGTCCCTCTTCATGTTTTACTACTCTTCTATTTCTCTTTGGCGTAAAGCACTCGCAAAAAGCGACAGATATCAAGTGCTAAAACTGCCATATCTGTTTTTTATCAAGCCAAATTTCTAATATTGTTCCCATACCATTCGTTTGCTCAGGATAAGCTGGCAAAAGGGACGCAGCTTTAACAAATATCCCTGTATTTTTCCCTATGTGTTGAAAATTTAACGCACTACAACTTTCGTGGATCTTCTTTCTCTCACGAAAGCTATAGTGCTGCCGTCTAGTGACATATTGCATCACTATTCTCGATTCAATTGAAATGAAAATTCAAATTTTTTTCAAGAGAAATTGTGATAAATCTATATAACTAAAAAAATAATTTGGGGTGTTTTCTCAATGGTACCACGAGTCCCAGCAGCCTCTCCAATAACCGCCCCTGGCTAAATCTAAATCTAAAATCCATTTTTCAAATTAATCCTTTAATCCGGAGACTTTCAAAATTTGGAATATTTTGCTAGTTGTGTGTTTATAATCTTAGGCCGAAGGTGTTGCCACAGCATAATGTAATTGAATTTTATGAGACTTTAAAGCCATAAGAAATAATAAAAAAAACTGTATTCAGCTCATGGAGTTAGAGATGAGACCACCTCCATGATCTAACTGAATAGGAAAGTTAACACTGAGAGGTAGGTCATCCCAATTTAAAAACACAAAATATGAATATTTAAATTGTTGAATTAGAGGGACTTGTTTTCTACTTTATTTTCGAATTCACATTTCAAACAATACAATTAATGGGAACTTTTTGTATATAGATTGGTTGGAGCTGAATTATATGACCCATAAAGTTAGAGATATTTTTATATATAGATTGGTTGGAGCTGAATTATATGACCCATAAAGTTAGAGAGAGTTAGTCCCTTTTCTTCCATGGTATGACCAGAAATTCAGAACTTGATAAAAAGTTTGCAAACTTGATAAATTGGTTTATAAAAGGGTCTAGGAGAGCATAATTTAATTGTGTTATTTTAGTGGTTGGTATAGAATGTATGTTTTGATAGGAAGTCATTATAGAATGAGAGAGGTGTACGGCTCACATGTGTCTGTGGATATTAAGAGCGGATGAGAGGACTGGCAGGAGTTCATATTCTCTGGTTCCTGTCTCCCACACATGGCCATGGTGTACTTAGATGGGAATAGCACATGAAGTGTACAAACTGCTGGTTTAAAACTTAGATGTATTTTTTAAATCTAAATACTTTTGGATGAGTCACATGCCTCTTTTCTAAGAACTTTCTCATAACATCACACATTGACACATGCCAAGCATTAATAATGTATAACATGTTAATATATAGCAGTTTCTAAATTGATTATCTTCTTCATGCAAGTTTAGTCAAACAGATAAAAACCTTACTAAATTAATAAATGGATAATATATTTTATTATTAACATATGTACAACTAAATATTGGTTAGATTTGTGAGTCAAAGTGCAGTTTTCATCATGTGCCAGCCACTTTGAAAAATTCCTTTTTGTGTGTGTGTGTGTGTGACTTTACGCATCTACACGTCTATCATCTTTCTATTGACATATAAAATGAGTTCTTAATATGTTGCATTATTAAACCGCACTGTCTTAAATCAGAAACTCATGTCAAATTAATATGTGGGCATAAAATAATTTGAATTATCCCTGAATTACATACCGAAGCATGCCATTAAAAAATATTTTCCACTTCCGGAATGGAGCCAAACACTGCATATAAAACCTATTATTTCCAAATCTTCTCTCATCCTCAACTTGTAAATAATTGAACCTCATAGGTAGGGTATAGGTATAGCCATCTATCTTCAGATACAAAGATGAGGAAGAATCACATGCACACTCTCTAGCTATCTGCATTGCTAAACATTCTCCACTTGAATTCACACCAAAGCAGAACATTTCATCAGTAGCCTAATGTTATACAAATATTCTTATTAATATAAATATTAAAGAAAATTATGAAATAAAAATTATAAAATTTATGAAATAATTATATTGAAAATATTTTATTGAAAAAATGATATTGAAAAATTAATTATTATTGAAAAAGGAAGTACAGGAAAAATTCATATTTTTAAAACTACTGTTATTATTGTATTTTAGTCATAGCAGCCATGATTTTGGAAAGTGCTATGACTAAACTGAGGCTCAAAATATTTCAGTGTCTTCTTCAAAGTTGACATTTTATGGCTATAGATATTAAATATTTATGGTTTAAAATATCATTCAAAGGCCCAAAAAATTAAAGAGTATGAGCTCCATAACCTCTTGAGTAATACAGACCTCATTATTAATGTGATGACTATCCACATCCCTACAGACAGTAAGCTTTCGTGAGATTTGTCACCTCTTATAAAAACTTTTTTAATGCTGAAAAATGGTACTCATACTTTAATCATTGTCCTTTTATATGTATTACACTCTAGATCTCTGCCCTGGGGTCAAAGAGCTCCAGGACAGAGTTCATCATAAATAATGTTTAGAGGGGTATTTTTACTCTTTTCTAAAAATTTGAGAAGAAATTTTCCAAAGTGGGGAGTATTTAAAAAAAGATTAATGAGTAATAGTATAAAGCATTTTCTCATACTTTAAAATAAAACAAAAAAGATTAATCATGCTTAAAGCATTGATTTTATGAAACACTTTCCAACCTCAATGCAACTTTATTTAAACATGTCTAAAATGCAATACATTCCTCGGTAATATTTTAAAACTTATCACAATACTGCATTAATTTATTATATTTGAAAACTTATACCTTCATCGAAAAAAATGAACTTCATTCAAATGACGGCATTGAAATATAAATTACCTGGTTTAAACATCTCTAAAATGCGATACATTCCTCGGTAATAATTTTAGAATTATCATAATACTACGATAATTTATTATATTTGAAAACTTCATCAAAAACAATTGAAATTCATTCAAATGACGTCATAGAAAAAATAACACACCTGGCTCTCTCTATAAAAGCAGCATTTCATTCATAAACAATTTCCCATTCATTTCATTCATCACAATACTATAATAATTTATTTATTTAAAAATTAAGACCATGGAGCTATGAGTAATTAAACTCTATGCTTAAAACTTCATCGAAAAAAATCATTCTTCTCTTTGTAAAATCAATGATTCATTCATATCAGCTATATAATATTTCATTCATATCAGCTATATTGCAGACTCCAAGAGCTAAATAATTTTGTGCTAAAGAAATACAGCAATTCTAATACAACTCATTCTACATATTTTGCTGTTTACATTTTACGTAAGTGCAAAATAGGCTTCGTTGTAGAAATAATCAAATTTGGATGAGCATTTAAACTCAAATATATTGTAATTGCGTTGTTTCAGTATGCAGATGCACAGAATTTAAGCAAAAATAAAGTGGTTTTAGGATGGATACAACACTCAATATGAATTAAAAAGAACTTTAAAAATCACGATTTTGAGACAACATAGATGCCATATATATTTTGAAGTGGGTCACGTGATCTTTTCATATCATGGTCACGTGATTGCTTCATATAAGAGGTGTAATTATTATTTTAATTTTTATTTAAAAAACTATACTGAATATATTTCGCTGAATTTTTTTATATATATTTTATGGAACAATTTGAATATTACCTAAAATTTTCGAAGCAATTTGTGAATTTTAAATCCGCTTAAAAAATGTTTGAAAAATTAGGTCCCATAAGGTTTAATGTATTTCATTTTTTTAACCCGGGTTCAATCTAAAACTAATTGGGTGATATTATTCATTTATATTCCAATAGTCCGTTTGGTGTACCATCAAATTTAGTATCCAAAGTTTTCATGAAACAACCACCTGGATATGACGATCCAAACCAACAAAATTATGTCTGTTTGCTAAAAAGGGCAATATATGGCCTACATCAGAGCGGCAGGGAGTGGTATAATGAGCTTCACACCACTTTGAGAAAATTAAATTTTTTTAAACTCAAATGGTTCAATTGTGCATATTTTTACCAAGACAAAGTATTAATGTTGGTCTATGTGGATGACATAGTTTTATTCTCAAAACATCAGGATGATATTGATCATGCAGTTTCATTACTAAAGAAAGAATTTAGTATCAAAATACTAGGAAAAGTTAAAAAGCTGTTAAGTGTGGAATTTACTAAAACCAATAACAAATTTTTTATACATCAAAGGCAGTATGTTGATAAAGTTTGCCAAATGTTTAAAGAATTCAAATACCCAATTTCTTCGCTTCCTATTACAAAAGGAATCACGTTGAGCAAAAATGATTGCCCAATGAATGATGAAGAATTAAAGCAAATGCAAAATTTCCCATATAGAAGTTTGATCGGATGTTTAGCCTATTTATCAAGTAGAATTAGACCAGACATATGTTACGCTCTAAATATTCTGTCTCATTCCAAGAGAATCCAGGCATGAAACATTGGGATGCATTACTTAAACTTTTGGGATATCTTGAAAAAACGAAGGATTACATGTTGAATTTATCAGGTATTGGTAACTTAAATTTAAATTGCTACTCAGATTCGGACTTTGCTGTCAATAGAGATGACAGAGTGTCACTCGGGGGTATGTTATTTCTAATAGATAGAGTACCCATTTCTTGGCGTACATTTAAGCACAAGTGTGTTAGTCTGTCAATGATGGAGGCAGAATATGTTTCATTGACAGAAGCTGTGAAAGAAATAATTTGGCTGCAAAATATCATTGAGGAATGTATGAAACTAGGGTTAAAATTTAACAGAAATAATAGCATAATCTTCTGTGACAACCAAGCTGCAATAAATTTTTCAAATTCCCCAATTGAAAATAACCGAACCAAACATATTGACATAAAACATCATTTTCTGAGAAAGTAAATACCAAAGTAAATATTTATTAATAATAAGTAAATATTTCTGAGAGTAAATACCAAAGAAAACGTAGCAGATTATTTCACAAAGCCAATGACCAAGGATAGCGCATTAAAATTTTGTAATCAAATTTTCAAAACATGAAAGTTAAATTTCAAACTTCTAAATTCTAACTTCTAAAAATTTTTTTTGTGTGTTCAAATATGGTTAAGATATCGTATAATTTACTCCTCCCTCTTTGATACAGATACTTGTATCTAGAGTATATATATGTGTATTTTTCAATGAACTTTTAAATTTTTTGTACATTACACGAATATATATACATCCATGTTTACAATTCCCGCATAAAACAATTATGCTTATGTGTATAGTATGTGTGTTTAATCTTTGTTGTTATACACCTGGTTATGCATCATTGATAAAAACCGCTTGAATATTTTCTTTGAATTTCATATGAAAACAATACAGAAAGAAGTCTTTCATTATCTGTGTCATTGTTAATAGTATTGATAATGTATACTGGACTTGGACAGAGATAATGAAAACTAAAATTTGCTATAACTTAAATTAGAATGTTTATAATAAAATTTTAATCTTAAATGTTAAATTTAATAGTTATACATAAAATTTTCTATAACTTGAATTTGATGTTTTTAATCTTAAATGTTTAATTTAGTAGTTATACATAAAATTTTAACTTAAATTGAATGTTTATAATAAAATTTTAATCTTAAATGTTAAATTTAATAGTTATACATAAAATTACTGATAACTTGAATTTGATGTTTTTAATCTTAAATGTTAAATTTAATAGTTATACTTAAATTTCTAGAAACTTGAATTTGATATTTATAATAAATTTTTAATCTTAAATGTTAAATTTGACAATTATACTTAAATTTTCTTGAAACTTAAATTTTGATAGTTATACTAAATTTTTAAATTTTGGAACTTAGTGTTTCTGTGATAGTATCTTAAATATTCTTTCAATGATAAATTTTTTTTTGCTTAACATAAATGTGGTATATGTACTTTATGGTTTAGCTGTATACTGAAGAACTTGACATTTTTGCTGTCCCGTTTTTTAGAGTAAATTCATTGATTGATAGCACGTGCGTCGAGATTTGGGGTTTTGTATGAGGGGGCTGATTGTTAGAAACTTAGTTCTGTTTTCGTCGCGATTCTCGTTTTTGCAGGAACATGTTTTCATTTTCAGAATGGTTTTTCCATTCCCGTGAATGACTCATGACGAGAACAGAACAGACCATTCATGCAAATCGCCTTCTCGCTGCGCACGCATCCTGATTTACATATTGTGAGGAAGCTGCCGTCATCGGTTGTGTTCTAGAGCATACCCATCACTGTGTAGTGTATATATGATAGGATGCTTTCTCAGTACTTTGAATCTTATCTTGGTTGGTTCATGGCCTGTCAGGATCATGACAGATGACCTATAGATCAATAGATTGACAGATTGAGATCGAATGATCTGATACTTTGCAAATACTCTGTTTGTCTGTTTGAGTATGTTGCAGTATGTTTTAGTTGCCAGCTAAGTTGCATAACAAAGTATGAGTCTAGTTCCGATAGTTTAGTTTGGAAGGTGCGGTAAAATGATTCTACTGTTGGCCCTTTCAATTTTAAAGAGACCAGGTTAATTTTCGCAGTTTTTGGACTCAAGAGTAATGCCATGACGTGTGACTTGACGATGGTGGCTTCGTGAAAGAACACGGCATTTGTAGTAAGGTAATTTTTCTCTACTTACTTGTGTTATGGCAACGATAAAAGTTACTGAGAGTGTGTGCCTAGTCATAGACTATATCTGACAACCTTTTTATGAGCTTGCTGGCTCATTTTTGTAAATATTGTTTGACTTTGCCACGACGTTACAATGTTTTTTGTAACCATATCATAGCAATGGATATCACGTCAATAAAAGTGATTTTGTGTTTGATGAATTGGTTTTTTTATTGAAGAACACCTCTCAACTGCATTTGCTATTATCCTCTGCTAAACTACCACTCTGCTAAAGGTGAAAAAATTTAATACATCAGCACGCTAAATTATAAGGACATTGCGACGCAGATAAAACTCTGCCAACACAATGTCCTTCCTCCCCCAACATTCTTTTCTGTTCCCATAAACAAAAATTACGTTTTTCGGTATTTTTGTGAAATGGCGGTGTTGCCCAAAATCAGTTAAATTTTGCTTTTTGTATCAGAATGGCTCAGTCTGCTTTAAATGGCGCAGTTTGGCGCAATAATCACATCACTGTGCCAGCATTCCATTCATTCATTAAAAATACATTTAAAAAATAATCTTTCTACATAGAAATACACTCTAAGACAAAAAAATTGACGCACCAAGAAAGAATTATCCAAATGAGACAAAATTTGGAATGTGTAATGTGGATGTACAGAAAAAGAAATGATTAGAATTTCAAAACAATTGGATGATTTATTGCACTGAAAGATCTACACAAAGTGAGCCCGTCAATATGGTGTTCGTCCACCTCTGAACTTGATACAAGCTGTTACCTGATGTGGTATTGATACATAAAGTTACCGGTTGGTGTTCTGAGGGATGTCGTTCCAAATAGCCTCCAACTGACAAGCTAATTCGCCTACATTTTCGGATGGTTGCAGACGACACCCCATCTCAGCCCAAATGTGCTCAATAGGCGAGAGATCTGGGGATCTGGCTGGCCAAAGAAATGTGTCGTAAGCACACAGACAATCAATAGAGAGGCGTGCTGTGTGTGACCTGGCATTATCTTACTGAAAAGTTAGCTCAGGGTGTCATGAAAGGAATGGCAATACAATGGGCCGTAGAATGTTGGCAACGTACCGCTGTGTTGTGATGGTGCCAAGGAGGACTATCAATGGGGTCCGGCTATCAAACAAAATGGCACCCCAGACCGTAACTACCTGTTGTCGGGTCGTGTGGCATGTGACAGTAAGAGCAGAATCCTGATGATGTCCAGGAAGTCTCCAGACATGTCTGCACTGGTCGTCGGGACTCAGTTCGAAACGTGACTGAGCACTAAAGACAATTTGTTCCCAATCCAAACAATTCCATGTTGATTGGGCCCGGCACCATTGCAATCGCTGCTAAAGGTGCATACTGGTCAGTGGTAGGTGGCATAATGGGCTCCACAAATATAGATTCCGCTTCCGTAGTCTTCTATTAATGGTCTGAGTAGTCACTTCCATGTTTGTCACACATTGGATGGTTGATAACAATGAATCTCGCACTGTCACAGCTGCTCTGACAATCGCTCTATCTTTCCATTCAGTCGTCGCGCTAGGCTGTCCGCTACCTGCTTAAATCTGCCATTCCAGATCCATTCCTGCAAACATTGTCTAATTGCTGCATTGCTCCTACCTAAATGCCGAGCGATTCCTCGATGTGCCCATCCAGCCTCATGCAGCCCGACCGCACGCCCTCTTTCAAACTCCTTCATATTCTCTTAGTGGTCCCGAATTCGCTGGCGAGGTATTGTTACAATCAAGGTCCATAAACGCAATCGAAATCCACTGCACATTTTGTTCCTGAAAGCGAGGTTCGCTCCTCGTATAACACCATGGTGCTCAGTTTTAATATGCTGTAGTTCTGACTATTCATTCATTGGCTACGAATTTTTTATCTTTTGCATATTCAGTCAAAAAGTGTTTGTATGAAAAGTTTCATTACTATCGGATTATGCGGGGTACATCAATTTTTTTGTCTTAGAGTGTATCTTAGTTTATGCTTGCAAACATGAAAATATTTTCACAATGAAATGAAATGCATGAAAAATTGAGCACAAACAAAGTATACACGGAATATAAAACTTGAATATTCAAAAATTAGTCACCTAACGTATCACACAGATTTAAATAACATCAGTTAATATTTTCAACTTTTAAAGCTTTAAATATTAACTGATGTTATTTAAAAATTAACAAAACATTAAAGCTTAACAATATTAACTGATGTTATTTAAAGCTAAGGTAAAACACAAAATTTTAATTTCTGAATCAATTTACTTTTGAAGATAAAATATGTACAATCTAGATGTCCTGCTTTTAATAAAGAAGGGCCAAAAATTATATTAAAATTACATATATAATATCACAAAATAATAAATTCATTATAACACAGGTAAATTTTATAATCCAAACCTGCTCTCGTGAAATGCATTCTAAATCCCACTCCTTGGGAGGAATAAAGAAACCCACACTAAAAGGATCACCATCAGCTTTCATATTATATTTAAACATCCGTGATCTTCTTTTACGGCACATGATAAAGAAATATGACATAACCCATTTTGTCCACCTCTCGATACCTGAAAAAAAACAAAATAAAAATGAAACATATTCTGAAAATACCACACCAAATATTTGGAATTGACCTCTTAGTAAGTTTACACTGAAGGAAACTTAAGTATTTCAGAAACAATTGTTTACTTTTATCATTAAAATAAAAGGAAGCATTTCCGAAACAATTATTTGTTTTTATAATTAAGGAAACCCAAGTATTTTTTAAACAATTAGCTACCATTTTACTAGTTGATATACCTGGCATTGCTAATAATTTACAAAGTATTCGAATTCTTAAAACATTCAAATTGCTTTTCAATAAAATTTCATTAAAATATGTAATTTAATTTCTATATAAAAATAAAGAATAAAAATTTCTGTTTTCAATATAGAAAATTATGTGCATGAGCAAATAAGAAGATAAAAACATTTTGGACCCTTCTATAAACCAATGTACAAAAATATAAATTTTGGTCAACATATACCAAAATGAAGATGCTCAAATATTAGTAAAAGTCATTCCAATATAATTTTCCATCCCATTATTCAAACACATTCGGAAAAAATCTGATATGAGCAACACCTGATTTTCCTTAAATAATGCAATAAATCTTCTCCTTATACAGTCAAAAGATAATATATAAGATATACAGTACAGTGTTTTTAACATTAAATTATACATTCAGCAATTTTCCGGATGATGTAATACTATTTCAAAATTTCACAGAACTCTAAATTAATAATTATTAATATTGATAGCATCCTCAATAAATGATATAATCCATATATTAAAATATTTTAATAATTAATTCATCAATTAGGGGTCATTTTAATTAATTTAGCATCATTTTTACAATTATAAAGTCAATCTGGAGCAGAAGACCCAGACCGCCCGACACATCCAAGGATTTGAGTAGCAATTTGGGTGGTCGGGAAGGTGTCAATCTGGGGCAAAATTTTCATCAATCTGAGGCAAAATAAGCCAAGTTTGCCAAATATATCACCAAGTGTTACAGACAAGTGGAGAAAAGAGCATTTCTTATATACTTGAATGTATGCCATCATATGACGGAAATCAGATTTTGCAAAACATGACATCTCATTTGACATCATTTTTATCAACTTCGCGCCATTTTTGCTTACAGATTATTCTTGTTCATTCCAAGATATTGAACTTTCATCAATTAGTCGTCATTTCATTGATTCAGTATCAGTTTCATCAATATGGGGAATTTTTATCAATTGGGTGACATTTTCATCAATTTGGCAACATTTAAGAAGTCACCAAGTTGGAAACCTAAAAATGCGTCCCCAAAATTATATCCTACGGACGAAAAAATAGGTTATCCTTACAGTACTTGTACATTTTTATATTCTTTCCAAAATATTGAATTTACATCACTTAGTCGCCATTTTCATTGATTTAGCGTCATTTTTATCAATTTCGCTACATTTTTGTTAATTTGGCAACATTTAAAAAAGTTGCCAAGTTGGCGACATTCTGTCAAATTCAGCACCAAAATCTCACCAAATGTTATGGACAAAGAAATAAGTTATTCTTATAGCAGATAAATGGCTACTGGAATCTAACTACAAAAGTATTACCTAAAGTTTATTTTCCCATGAATGGGACGAGCTAGATCCACGAGAATGATGTCACCAAATTTATTGCATGATATTGCATATGTAAAGTGAACCTATTTCACAATAGTTAATATATTTTTTAATGTCATTTTTTAATAAATTTATTTAAAAAATGTGCAATATCTCAAAAATGGTACATGCTAGCATTCTAAAGTTTGTGTCAATCATTTCTAATGAAGAATTACATAAGAAACGACTAGTATGTGCATAACTTTATGAAAGATTTTGATTTTTTGATGATTTTTTCAAAATTTCACTCAAAAATTGAATGAGGTTCTGAGCCTTCGACTGTGTTTAAAAACAATAGGCTTTCAGTATTCATGGATTATAATTTTTATACCTAATTTCGTTCAAATTTCTCCATTCGTTCATCAGATATCATCTCCACATACTCACTGACACACACACACACATCACCTCAAAAATGTTTGAATCATGTTCAGGGATGCTTGAAACATGCTCTCCCGTCAAAAACTTAAATTCTTATTTTCGACCACATCACAATATTTTCCTCATATATTATACTATGTATATAAGGAAAATAATATATGAATTAAAAAAAACTTTTGCCAAAAAAAATGCATAGCTTAAAAAATTTTAAATATTAATAAATACTGTTATCATATCCCAAGACCGTAACTGATACCACAAAATCAAAATTTATTATTGTTCATATATGAAAAAAATGTCTTTCAGTTTCTTTATTACTTAAACCTGATAAAAATCAGCTACTATATAAACATATTTGATTTAATTTTGTTACTAAGCAATATAACAGGGCTCTTACTAAGGTTCTATAATCATGAGAGAACATCCTTCCTTAATTTAGCTGCTAGGGAGACTTTGAATATCATAGGAGATTCAACAGATTCACAATAAAATCCAAAATGTATTGCATTTTTTACTGAAAATAATACAAGCAAAAATTTACAGAAACATTTGTATTTTTTATTGAGCAATATTACTAACATGCATTTATAATTGCTATCTTCTTGATTGATTGATATTTTTGATTTAATACATTTTTAAAACTTTCTGATGTTTTTCTTAATATTTTCGAATTTTAAGTCTCTTTTTAAGTCATTATCCATTTCTTTAAATCATATTTCCCCATTATTTCTATTTCATAAAAGTTTTAAAAATTTACATATTTTTAAAAGTTATTTTCAGTTTATTTTATGAATATCTTAAACCAGTGTTGTTTAAAATCTGTTCCAGGAACCCCAAAGGTTCCACGACATGATCATTTTGTGTACAATTTCTTAAAAATTATTTTTGTGTAATGTTCTTGTTTTGGAGTTCTGCCATAAAATTAAATTTCAAAAAGGGTTCCGAGACTAAAAAGTTTGAAATATACTGTCTTAAACAGTTATGGTCAATAGGTCACTTATTAGTAATGAACTTGATGACATAGATGATGATGTGGCTTTTATAAGTGACGATAACAGCAATTCTTATGACATGGTCATAGATGGGATTGAGGATATTTACATAATGTGCCAATGAAGTTGAAAGACTGATTTTGACTCTGATTTTAAAGGTTTACGATGAAGTCAATGTTATGCAAATCAAATTTTATTATTATGTATATAATTGTTTTCACTTTCAAGTGTTTTTGAATAAATTTATTGAAAACATTTTTTTTTCCTTTTAGGATCGACTTATATGTCAGTTTTGGATTTTTTTCTCTATAAGTAGGGGGGTCGACTTATACATGAAGTCGACATATACACGAGTACATACAGTAAGTGTTTATAATTATTAGGAAATGTTGCACTTCCGACATTTTCCAAATACCTGCAATTATAAATAACATGGTTCTCGTTCCTATAACTTGGTTCCATGGATACACACACATTACTTTTCTTAAAGTATTTACATTGGTATGTCTTGAATATTCCGTGAATATATTTTAATTAAAGAAGGAGCATCTAGAAATTTACCAAACTAGCTATAGATGGCTCGAAGGTTACGTAAATGTGCTTTCCGAGGAAAAATATTCATATCAACAAATTGTAAAGCAATGTAAAAATTGAGGTTATTGCATTTCAAAGAAAGGTATTTTTAATATATTAAATTTGAAAGGGAAAAAGCATCTAGCTGAAAGAAAAATTAAAAAATGGCTTCAAAATCACATCCTAAGACTATTTAAACATTGGTAAATATCAAGAAAGTGAAGTCTCTGATCCTAAAAGAAAATCCAGACTCAAAAATCCATTGCATCAAAACTGGGAATGCCTTCTGGCACTGTAAGTAAAATCATTCATAAAGATTTGAAGTTGAAAAAGATGTTTACATCTAAAGTTCATCTGTTTTTGCCAAAGCATATTGCGGAAAGAAAAACAAATTGCAGAAAATTATATGAAAAACACTTAGTTGCTGATACATGGAAATTTGTGGTAACACTAGATAAGGCATGGATGTATTTACGTGACTGTAATAAAAAAAGAGCAATTTTCTATTGCTCAATTGACAAAAATGACCGTACAAAATGGCTTTGTCAATGTACAGAAAAGTTTCCAATGGGATTCATAATAGTTACAGGATTTTGTTACAACGGTAAATTAAAACTTAAAAAAGTCTCAATTAATTAACTCTACTGTTGCAGGGCGCAGTAGCCCATTGGTTAGCGCACTGGAGTTGCACTCGGTAGGCCCGTGTTCGATTCCAGACACTGCCAAAACTGCCGCCGTGTTCATGCGGAGTACGATCACGTTAAACATGTGGGTCCGAAAGTCCTTCCGAGAGGTTGGTGGTAGGGGAAGGAGGGTACGGTCCCTGTGGATGCCTCCCCCACTGGGTTCCGGTCTAAATTGGGTGGCACTTCCCGACCGTCCAAACAGTTACCTTATACCTTTCTGGTAGGTCGGACGGTTTGGGTTTCAACAACAACAACTCTACTGTTGCACTCGGTAGGTCTGGGTTCGATTCCAGCCACTGCTAAAACTGCCGCCGTGCTCACGCGGAGTATGATCACGTTAAACATGTGGGTCCGTAAGTTCTTCCGAGAGGTTGGTGGTAGGGGAAGGAGGGTACGGTCCCTGTGAATGCCTCCCCCACTGGGTTCCGGTCCAAATTGGATGGCACTTCCCGGCCGTCCAAACTGTTACCTTACACCTTTCTGGTAGGTCGGACGGTCTGGGTCTCATCAACAACAACTCTACTATTAGCCTGGCCATCCATTAAGTTGCTCTATGTCTTAGGATGAGTCGGATGGTCTGGGCTTTCGACACTCTACTATTAGCAGAATATTTTAGAACCAATTTTTGAAGAAATTCCAGCCTTATATGGAAAGGACATCAATAAAGTTGAGCTTCATATGGACAAAGCCTCTAGTCACACGTCTAAGCCAACTGGTGCATATTAAGCAAAGAAAGAATCAGAAACAGGAATAAAATTTTTCCCATTTAATGAAATACCTGTAAAATCACCTGACACTTCTATGGACTTTTCTGCTTTTGGTTTGTTAAAACGAGCTTTAGAAAAATGGCATCCAAGAACACTGTACAGACTTTGGAAACAACCCAAAAGGAGTGGGATAAAATTGACATGACAGTGCTAAGAAAAAGTTTACTTTCATGGAAAATTCAAGGAAGATCTATAGTCAAGAATCAAGGCTATCAGATAGAAGCAAATAGCAGCAAGAAATACACTTTTTATGCATAAAAATTAATTATCAAAATTGTTTTCATAAAGTACAAATGACCTTCTGTGTATATATATATATATGTGTGTGTGTGTATACACTCATGTAGTACATATAAATATATATAACCATACTTATTGATTTTACAATAAATCTGTAACAAAATGGAAATTAAATTATAAATGCCTACTGGCCTGGCCACTTGCTAGTAGGCAAAAATTCGAATTTTTATGTCTAATCAATGGAAAGACAATGCATTTATTGAGGGGGGGGGAGGGGTTATGACCCCTAGGAAAATTTGCATCTCCTTATAAATAAATTATTATTGCATAATTAAATATTCCTTATTACTTGTGATAGGTTTATCATACTATTTGTATTGCTTATAACCATAGGGAAATAAAATAAATAGCACATACGTCCAGATAAGCCCCATGCAATTTTTAAAAAGTTGTTTAATATTATTGGGTTACATCTCTATAAAAAATAGATAAATTTTGTGTCATTTACATTATAGGACATAAAATTAATAGCACAAGGTAAAAACACATACATTGATAGAAAAAAAACATAAAAATTAACGGCTTTAATTTAGTACTTAATAGGCAAGTTTTATATGAAAGAATTTCTAATTGAAATTAACCTCTATATCCAGAACATCCAATACTATGCATAAAAGATGTGTGAATGTTTCCCATAGCTAAAACATAGAAATTAACGGCTTTAATTTAATACTTAATAGACAAGTTTTATGAAAGAAATTCTAATTGAAATTAACCTCTATATCCAGAACATAGAGTACTGTGCATAAAAGATGTGTAAATGTTTCCCATAGCTAAAACATTATAAATATTAAATCTCGATGATATGTCAATGTATCTAACTTTTCAATCTGTTTAAAAGAAAAAAGTGTTCTCTCAATTTTCGTTTCAAATAAATGGAAAACGAGCGACAACAAAAAAAAACAATTCTCTTCATTCGACTGTGGTTCGAGTCAAATCGAGTTTTTGATTTATCAACTAACAAATTAGCGAATTTTAAATATTTTAATTAATTTTACATTAAAATTTGGTATTGAGGTTAATAAAAACAAAGAAAGAAATATAATTTTAATTTAACAAGCTGGAAATGAAATTGTATTGGAAAATGCATTGGAGTTTTTACACATGTACAGTTTGGCAACATTTCATGACCTTAAAAACAGTAAACACATGGACGGCGTTTTAAATATGTAAATAGTTAAAATAAATTTATTAAAATGGTTTATAGTAAAATTTTAAGGCACTCAAATCGTGCAATAAGTCAAAGCTTCAGCATTTTTAATCATTCATATGGAAGTGTGAAACCGTGCTTACTAAATTCTACCTTAAAAGTAAGATCTCCGCTGCCTATCGCCGGCATTTTAAATCTCGAAAATTCTTAATTTTATCAATTTGGATGAAGCTTTAAAAGTCCATTGTTAAACTTTATAGATCCCAACTGTGTATAATTATCAAAGCTTTGCTTATTACTGAACACTAACTTTTAGACCTTATCTAAATTAACTGTTTTGTACTTCCTACTACCTAGTTTAAATTTTATTTTATAATAACTCCTGGTACTATTTTCCCATGTACTTAATGAAAATAAATTCAACTATAAAATCTCAAATAAGTAAATTAAATGTTATGAGTCAACAGTTGGCTCGCATTAGTGTCTTTTTTTTCTTTCTTCCGGAAAACGTGTTAAAAGCTTTAAATATAATAAAAAGAAGAATAAAATAGCATACATATGTATTTCTTCTTTATAAGCTATTGAAATCATAAGAATATAAATAATTAAAAATTATATCATTTGAATAAATGTTTTACTAGCCTTGCTTCTTTCAAAATTCAAGTATTTTTATATAAAAGTTTTAATTTATTGAAGTAGCATACATATTCATAATCTGACTCCTAAAAATCTAAATGAAGCACAAGCACATGTTTACTGATATATATACATTCATTTTATTTGAAATTAAATTATGTATCCTACTTCATACAAAATATTGTATAATGTTTATGACATTATTTTACTTTTATTTAAACTAATAATTTTATGACTAATTTGAACAAAGCCGAGTTATAATAAATACTGCCAACTGCTGCAAGTACCTGGAATGAATAACTATTAACAAGCGGGATATTTTAGTCTTGTGTTTGATGTTCTTACTAATATTTTTTTTAATGTTCAAATATTTTTGTTTCATGTTTTGAGCAAATATCTTTGATGTAACAGTGATCCCAATGAATCTTTAATATATATATATATACATTATTATTATTTTTTTTTTTTTGCACAATATTTTATTCTAGATTTGAACAAATTTACACTGCATTGCCTGAGATTTGAAGCAAGGATTCCTTTATGCAAGACCAACCTGGTCATCTTTTAAAAAATAATTAATCCTATCTACTTTTATCTTGAACAACACCGGGAAATTCTGTAATCTTGAATAATAAAAGTAGGTACGCTACAAATAAATCAATATCGCTGTTAGATGCAAACATATAAAATGAAAATAGATTGCAGCTTGCAATCACAAAAAGAGAAAATATTTAAGCAGACTGTCAAAACTAAGTTCAGAATTACATAAATTTCTTTGTCAAAACCAACAATCACAAAAAAGTTAAATAAAATCTGCTCAATTCAAATGCAAACCTCTGTCATGAAAGTAAACTATATCTACAATATAGTTTTATAATTACATTTTACAAATAAAACTGAAAACATGCGTTCATTAACAGTGTTCATTCTCCCCTGCTTATGTACATAATTGTTTACCTTCATTCTGACATATTAGTCATTCATGTTATAAATTACAGTTACCATCCAATGGATCATTCACCTACATTAGCAATTGCCAGTATTCAACAATATTGAGCTTGAAATTTAATCAACAGTCAAGGCTTGCCCCAAAATGTACTTCATCACTCAATTTGGCTGCATTTATGTCAACTAGTGGAGGTGACGACAAATATCAAGTAAGTATTTTAAAGAATATTATTAAAATTTTATATGATTTGACCGAATATCTGATAATTCTAATTTTTTATGTTCCTAAAAAGTTTCTTTTAACTTTATAGTTTAAAATTATAGTTAGTATAAAAACTCTTCAGTTCCTGGAAAATGTGTTTTAACATTTTTTATGGATGACAGAGCTGTTTAACATGATTAAAGGAATTTTAATTCATAATGTATAATTACATCAATCCACCCTTTATGGGAAAAGTGTACGCTCTCCTAAACATCTGAAATTTTTTTAGTTTTGTTGTCAAATAAAATAAATTTATTGATAATAATCAGGGTTGGGAAGTTTTTGACATGTGATGATTTTATCCAGTTTTAACGATGGTTTAAACCATCATGTCAGATAGTCAAAAACGTGAATTTAATAAGCAGCCATTATAGAAATACAAATACTTAAATATTTGTAGAAATTTAACTAAGAGCAAGTCTGTATAAATAAAATTGAAAATATGTCTATATGTATGTGTGTGTTTCATCATCATAGGAGAACGGCTGCATCGGCTTTCGTGAAATTTTGTGGGTAGGTGTGAAATAGCCCCACTTAACATTTAGTCAATGTTTCGAGTTTCTGGGACCAGAGGTTGTCAAGATAAATATTAATAAATAAACCCACAGTTAAACCTTCCATAGAGATAGCATTATGCAAGCAATATATTTTCTGACAATTTTTTTGAAAAAAATTATATATTGTTTAGCTACAAATTTAAATTCAATGTGTTTATACGGCAGATGATTTTTATTAAATCTTTTCAGATTTAAATAATAAAGAAATGTATATAAAATAAATTTTATCAAAATTGCATTGTTACTGGATTACGTCAATTACAGCCTTTGGGTTTAAAGATTACAGGGATTATTGATATTTTCAATTTATTCATCTTTTTATTTTGGTAAAAGTGTTTGAAACTCACATATATTGTAGTGCAGGTATTACTTCCCATATAATTTTGGTGGTTTCATTTTGGCATATACTGATTCAATTTCATGTTTTCTGTGAATTTAACAGGAACAGGATGCTTCATTCTGATAATTTTGTGTACTGAAAACAGAGATTCTTAAACATCTTTTTAGGAGCATTAATTTAAATATTTTAATAGAATGTTTTGAATAACTATGTCATTTAGAATACTATGGGAATTTGCACATTTAAGGGAAAAGACAGTGGATAGATGCTTTGAAATTTGTCAGCATGCCTGTGACACTTCTTTCTTGTCCAGCCAGTTCTGCATCAATTCAAAGAATATTTTCAAAGTTTGGTTATATACATTCTAAGATTTCAAATCATCTAGATTTAAAAAAATGCTCAAAATTAGTGATGTACTATTGCATGTTGCATAACAGTTCAGTGGTGCACCTAAGATTGGGTTCTGGGGGAGGGGTAGTGACTCATCATGGCCAATATCACCACATTTTGGGAAGGTTGTGATATATATATATATACTGCTGTATACTATATATATATATATATATATATATATATATATATATGTAATATACAGTAGACCCCCCATATAACATAGTAGATACGTTCCGTATTGTACGAGTCACTTGGATTATACAAATACATGAGCCGTTCACAGCCCAAAGCGATTAACTTACTTGTTATATTTAAAATAACTTTCTTTAATAATCAGGCTTAAGACATTACATGACAACAATTTTTATGGCCGTTGAATAATAAATGTTTTTTTTTTCACAAGAAATGTATAAAAATTTATCAATACATATTTTCTACCTTTTCTTTTATGGACTTAATCATTTTGGCAAAGGAGCGGCTCACATACAGTTTACTTATGCATAAACATACACTTATTCAGATACTTAACAAAGATGTAAAATAAATATTTAATATGTAAGAGTTAAAATATTTTTTATTTCTCTTCAAAACAAACAAATATAGAAATTAAAAATGTTTTGTTATTCATTTTGCCTTAAATAAAAGAAGCAGTTACACTTTTTTTTTACATTTATTCACTGTTGAGCTATCCATAATTAGGTTCCAACGACATCCTCTTTTAAATGTTGGTTGTGCTATTTCATAGCTTGAAGATTCAATTGTTTCTTCTCTGTTATTTTCGTTGTTTAAAAGGGTATCTTCTTGTGCTTTCAACAATTTATTATTGTTACTTTCTAAATCTTCTTTTACTTCAAAATATGGAGCTAAACAATCTTTCAATTTTTTCTTAAATTCCTCAGAGCGCTTTGTTGATGGATCATTATTCATAAAATGTTCTTCTAGGTTTTTTGCCAATTCTAATCCTTAATTTAAGATTTCTAAAGTAAAGTGTTGTTCTGGCTCACAGAAAATTTGTAATGAGTTTTCTTCACTATTTCGGACTACTCTGCCAGTTGCATAAATTCTTGTTCATCTAAGTGTTGGTTACTAGTATTAATTATTTCAATAACATCTTCCTCGTTCATGTCAACGAATCCCTCTCCACCTAAAGTGTAGGCAATATTTATTATGCGATTTACTTCTGTTGTCATGGAAGTTAAACAATTTCCTCTAATAACAACTTAGCCATTCCATTGTTACGGGTGTGACATACTGTACTTAATTTTTCATCAATATAGGAAAAAAAATCATAAAATCTTACTATTTTTTTTAAACAAAGAATCACATGAAAAAAGATTATTAACAAGCTTTTTATGTCCTAAATTATTATTTATATACACTGAAAAATTAAAAATTGTACTATTACTGGTGCTACAATTTTTTCTTCTGTTTTGACATGAGTACATTCTTCTTCAATATTCTGCATATTAGGAGTATATTAATACCATATTTATTTTTTTTCCTCAAAAAGGAAGGTTTGTAATTTAATATTATGTATAGGATATAAACTTAAGACTTGTCTTTACGCTAGAAGAAATTTTTAAAAATTTTGTTACGGGTGTGACACTATGTTATGGGTGTTACTCAGTGCAATAATGCACATATTTGTTATATGTAAACGCAAATAAGAAAATTGTATAAGAGTACATTAGAAGTATTATTAAAATTAATGCACAATATAAGAGCATATTAGAAGTATTATTAAAATTAATACACAGTATAACCTTGAGTATATTCAAAGAAGTATTATTGAAATTAATACACAGTAATACAATTAACATACCAGAGTCTTGCTAAACATTAAAGTGTTTTAATATTTAAGATACTTTCATACAAAGTGAAATTGTCTTTTATTTCTGGCCAAAACCATAGATTGCCACTAGGCTAGGGTGCATATAGTTTAGAAGCAACTCCATGTTTTGGAATCAATTTCTTGAACTTCAGCATAATATTCCTTCTTCACATTTGATTTGTCTGCAAATAATGTGACTTTGACAAAATCTCCAATCTGAATAGTATTCAATGTATTTGAAACATTTTCTGACATAGCAGTAAGCAGAGTCCTAGACTGACACGTACTGACATCTTTTTTTCTGTATGTAGATACAATACTGACAATGGATTTTGCAGTCAGTGCTATAATTAAATCGCCAGTTTGTGTATCCGATAGTTTGATATGGTGAAGCGATTGTGGGCATGCATTACTCCAACGCAAGTAAAGCAGGTCTTCATTTGCTTGCACTTGATCTGTCGTAACCTGGAGAACTTGAATGCCCTTTAAGTGCTTCTGGGCGCAGCTAACGAAAGACTGAAGATCAGATACTAAATACATTCTTGTTCTTACACAGCATTCCATACTGCTGTCTTTACTGTGGCACCTACTCCATCGACTGCACCTTTGCCGTGGGATGGAGCAAAAAAGTTCCATTCTACCTTAACACCAAAATCTTCTTCCATAAATTGAAGATTTGATAAAATAAATTTATTTTTAAACTGAGCAGCGCATCCATCTGAGAAAACCTTCAAGATTTTTATAGTATGGCTGGATGCTAAATTTGTGATAACAGCTCTCAGGAATACCCACACTGATAATTTTCCATGAACTAAATCATCACTCGCCACTACGATACACTTCTTTTCTCCCCCTAGAAGCCATGCGACAGATGTGAAGAGAGTGATTTGTTGGTGATTCCAGTGAGCACTCTGTATCTCATCCTGCTTAGTGATGCTAAAGTTTTCTGTAAAGTCTTTTTGCAAAACTGCCTCACTATCTTGGATTGTATCCTTAGCTTCTTTAAAATAGGCTGCTGAGTTCTTTTAACATACACATGCCACTCGTAAAATACAAACTGTTTGTTTATTTGAAGTAAACAACGTTTTATAGTTTTCTTTATTTCTATTAATTTTAGGCACTCATTGGTATCCGTCCATTGCTTCCATGAAATTTATTTTTCCAAGGCATCTTTTTGTGAAATCAGAGCTTCTAAACATGCACCTTCCAAATCAGAACAGTTCTCGCATTTACTTACCATGCACAATTCTGAACTTGAATCACAAACTATGGAACTGATCACAGCTCACTTCCATTAATTGGGAATGAATTTACTACCCCATGAATAGCCTTAATCATGAAATCCATATTTGCATGATATCTACAAACACAAACATTATGAAGCACATCTGACACTGGCAGAACATGCAGTGGTCAAAATTCATAGAATTAGGATTTCTTTATTTTAATTTCAGGATATTCCTCAATAAAGAGATTATAAGTTTCACCAATTGTCATGTACATGTAACGTTTCTGCTGAATTTTCCTTCTGCCAGTAACTTTATCTTTTATTGATAAAGTATCCCTCTTCCCAGGTGCTTGTTGGCCTATATCATCACGATGATAAAACAATGTTACTATTTTCATTGTTTCTTCAGCACGTTGATTTATTTGTTGATGTTTCGGAGGACGGTAAAGTTTAGCTATTACTGGTATTTCTTCTAAAATTTTTGTTGCCGCAGTTAATCTTTTTGAAGGAAGGATCTTCTGGCTTTGGAGCAAGGATCTTCTGGCTCTGTGCACAGCCTTGCCAAATGTTTGCTTACATTGGTAAGATCCAATTAGGCTCTGTTGTGCAGACTTTTCAGTAGAAATTGGTTTTTTGCCTTCTTTTTTTTGACGATATTTTCGTTGCCTTTCTGCATTGTGTACTCTTTTCATTTAACAGTCTTCTTCCTTGTTTTGTAAGTTGACTTAAAATTTTCCTTTTCTCTTCCCTTCTCCTCTTGTCTCTGTGTCTTTCTTTTTCTAAATAGTCATTTAGTTTCTCTGGGTCATTTTTCAATTTCTCACGGAATTTACACTCTATCCTTTAAGCTTGTCATATCCTACAACACAGAAGTAATTATTTTATTGCATGTTTTAATGCAGATTATACTGTTCACATCTGATATTAATAAAATTCTAATGAAAAAAGTTGGAATTAAGATATTATGAAGTATATTGATTTAATTTTAGCAATTTGTATAACACTTACAAGCTACCAACTACAATATATAGTTTTTTAATGATATTATGATTTATTTTTTTATTGTATATGAACAACTATCCTACAGGAGGCTATAATTTCAGTAAGTTTAACATCATATGCTTGGATCATATGCTTACATCATATACATTGCAGCAGGTCATACGGTTATGTTACACAAAAAAAAAAATCGCATCGTCCCACCCGTAACAGCAATTAAAAATACTAAATATATTAATTAAATAAATGTGTTGATTGAATATGATTAAAAACGTGCTAAATCAAGTAAATCCAAAAGTGATTGTAGTTAGGCCTAATATTTTATTCTACAAATTATTTATTCATCTTTTTGTTACGGGTGTGACAAGAAAAATGACATTAAAGTTAATTTATTAATTAACAAACTCTGCTTACCTTAATAGAATTTTTTCTCTTGCAAATATGATGCTTAAAATAAGTATAATCTGGAACCTCAGTAACAAAAATGTAGCTTGTAACCATGTGGTAGAAAATTGTATTGCCAATTCTGATTTTTTAAACATTTAGTTTCAGTAATTATTTAAAATTTTTGTGACTAATATTTACATACTCCATATATTTAATTACTACTTTATTTTTACATAATCTGAATCTATGTAATTTTATCTACAATTTGATATATAACACTTATGTTTTGATTGTATTTCAAAATTTGGTACCTATGTCCTGTTTTTCATGGAATGGCTTTCTTCAGGCCATAATTTTCCCCAACAGGCATTCAGAGTCGAAGATTTTAGTTCCTTCAGAGATAACGAAATAATTTCAACGCTATTTAAAATTGAAACATCTTTCCACAAGTCCGTTACTGTAGTAGTATTTGGATTACAATCAATATTTTCTAAAATGTGTTCAAATGTGTGCCGTATATACAATGATTTAAATGATTTAATTATTCCCTGGTCTTGTGGTTGTGGGATTGATGTCGTATTGGGTAGTAAAAATATTAATTTAACAGCCGGATGATTTAAATCTTCTGGGTGGCCTGGCGCATTATTGATCAGTAACAAAGCCTTGAAACTGATATTTTTTCTTTTTGAGTAATCTTCCACTTCCGGCACAAAGCAATTGTAAAATCAATCGCGAAATAAGACACCTGTTACCCATGCCTTTTTATTTGCTCGCTAGAAAGCAGGAAGCGCTGACTTGTCAACCCCTTTCATTGCTCGTGGGTTTTAATGAACGGTTAATTAACATGGACTTTGTAACGTTATCTCCAAATGCATTTGAACATAAAAGTAAAGTGATCCTATCCTTGGAAACCTTAAATCCTAAAGCAGACTTTTAATTTTTTGAGATGTAAGTGTGTCCGGGCATTTTCTTCCAATATAACGCGATTTCGTCAGCGTTATATACCTGATCTGCAGTGTAATTTCCATCTTCTACAATTTTAGGAAAATTCTCTCGGAATCCCTGGGCTGTTTCTATGTCGGTGGATGCTCTTTCTCCCACAATTTTGACATTGCACAAGAAAAGTCAATTCCTAAATCTATTAAACCAACCTTTACTGGCTTTAAATTCGTGTCGATGTGATTTATTAAAAGAAACGGATTCAAGCTCTTTTACATGGTGGTAAATCTTTGTTGCCTTTTGCTTTATGACATTACTATTCAAAGGAAAATTCCTTGAAGAGCAATCTTCTATCCATAACATCAAACACTTTTCCATTTTAGGCATTAAAGTGTCTTTTATGCGAGCAGTTTTATTCAAACTTACTAAAGATCCAGAGGAAATTCTAGCTCTTATTTTGTTTTCATTTTATTTTATTGTTCGAATTGTTGCCTCGTTCAATTTTAAATCTTTAGAAATAACTATTACTTTCTCACCAGATTTTAACCTATCCAAAATTTTAATTTTTTCTTCAATGGTATACATTTTCTGCTCTTCTTAGAATTCTTCTCCATGGCAGGGGTCATGATGACTAAAGACAAAATTTTAGATAACGTAAAAGTTATAAAATTATTAGACTTACCTAATTTATGTACGTATTATTAGTCCAATGTATTTATGAAACCATTTGTTTATTTTAATATATTTCTCGTAAATATTTTTCTGGTAAATAAATTTTCCATAAATGCTTTTAGTTCAGGTGGTAAATTTAAGACCTAAATGGTAAGAAATAAAGATTTCTGACAATAAAAGCCTATAATATCTTTTTAAATTTATTTAACACACTAGACTTTAAACACAGCTTAATTGATAGTATGTATGTACCAGAGATAACAGATATGTACTTCCTCTAGATGAAATAAGTTAATTTCGCAAAGATTTATTTTCCTAAAACTTTTTTTCCTCAAATTTAAGTTGAATAAAATAAATCATACGATATAAAAGTTTTTTCAGACTCATTTAATGTGCATCACAAATAGAAACAAACTGAAATGATCTCCTCTAAAAATGGCATTTCCCTCGAAATTTGAGAAGCACAATGATGTTTAGAGTTACCAGCCAAAAGGTATATTAATTATTGGAGCTAAAACGTAATAAAATCGAAACATCTGTCTCATTCTTTTACCGTGTTATACGAGCCTCTTTTAGCGGGTTATACGAACACAATCACAATTTTTCCGTCGTGTTATACGAATCCATTTTATATGAACCTGCGTTATAGAGGGGTCTACTGCATATATATGTTCATGTCCAAAAGTTAAGCATAATTTGTAAAATGTGAAAACTTCAAAGTTAATATGGATGCAATGGTTCACAATCAGTTGTGGAGAATCGTTGGATGAAGGTAAATTATTGTGCATATGAAAACAGTTCTGTCAACGTCGATATGCACAAGGCACTGGCGCACATCAGAACAAGTATAAAACGGCCTCGAGTAGCATAGTCAGTTGAGACAGAATTTCGCAATTGCTGTGGTACAGAGCACTGTTAACAATCAAAAAGAACGAAAGATGTCACAAAGATGCCAACTGGACATGTTTTTGAAGGGATGAATTATTGGAATGCTGGAATCCGGTCGATCCCAAACCTAAGCGTCTCGAAATCTGAATGTGCCTCAGTGCGTGATCTTCAGCCTGTCGCAGAGGTTCCAAACCACTGAAGATTTTACTCGACGACCAGTACCAGGTTAGCCAAGGGTAATAGCCACTTGGCAAGACTGGTATTTGGTGATAACAGCGCGACATCACAGGAACCGTTCTACCAGACAACTGGGTTCAGCCGTGACAGCCGCCACAGGAGTCACATTTTGTTTCGAGACAGACTGTTTACAGGGGACTCAGACACGTTGGTCTCTATGCCAAACGACCAGCAGTTTGTATCCCCTTGATGTCTGCATAGAAGCGTGCATGTTTACAGTTGAGTTTGGATCATCGACAGTGGAGTGGACAATAGTGGAGCAATGTCATGTTCAGTGACGAGTCCAGGTTTAGCCTGTAAACTGATTCTTGTTGTACCACGATCTGGAGAGAACATGGAATGCATTTTTACCCGGGAAACATCACGGAAAGACATCGTTTACCGTTTGGGGGAGTCATGGTCTGGACGAGCATCATGATGGATGGCTGCACAGACCTCCACATCTTTGACACGGGAACGGTTACCAGTCAAAGATACAGAGACGAGGTCCTTCAGCTTACTGTTTGGTTATTCTGAGGTGCTGTTGGTCCTGATTTCATATTCATGGATGATAACGCGCCTCCCCACCGTGCGACCTTGGTCGACGACTTCTTTTAAACTGAAGATATCCAGCACATGCAGTAGCCTGCCAACTCTCCTGATCTGAATCCAATAGAGCATGTGTGGGATATGCTCTGGAGATATCTTGCAGCCCACCGCTACCCACCAACCTCGTTCCAAGATTGAAAACTGCTCTCTGTGAGACTTGGAACTCTTTGAGCACACAACTCATCCAAACCCTCATTGAAAGTATGGGAAATCATTGTGCAGCATGCGTTGTTACCCAAGGTTCCCACCAGGGTTTGTACGCCTCCTGGAAATCCTAGAAAACTCCTGGAATTAAGATTTTTCTTATAAGGGTCCTTGAAAACTCCTTATTTTATTTGTTTTGGCTCTAAGCTCATGAAAATCAAAAGATACTCCTGGAAAAATCGCTATCTTTTATTTCATAATATAATCAATAGGTGGCGCCAACAATAGTGCAAAAATACTGATGTAGAAATACAGAGATGCCAGTCATTACGGATTTTTTGTAATTCTTATGGATTTCTGAACAAAATTACGGACTGCTGAAAAAACCCGGAAAATTACCGAAAATTCCTATTTTTTTCCCATCCATCCTGTAATTATTGCACCTTAAATTGACAAAACTTGCTTATTTCTATATGTTGGTTTATTATTCATGTAAATATTTTAATTATTTTTTTGACACATTTAGTGTCGAAAGCCCAGACCACTCGGCTCGTCCAAGGACTTAGAGCAGCAAGATGAGTGGCCGGGAGACACATTTAGTGTGATTCAATTCAATGAATTCTCCTGTAGTCCTAAGCTTCCACAAGTATCCTTTTCCATCCACCCCCATCCTCTAAATATTAGTCATTAGATGAACTGAGCTAGCCTATTTTCACATTTTGGTTAATTATAAAGGCTAATTTTTTCATTTTCTTATAAATAGAGGGATTGCGTTAGGTAGTATGGCTTACATTGCCGAGCGTTGATTAGTATCTTTTTCCATCCATCTCCATCCTGTAATTATTGCACATTAAATTAACAAAACTTGTTTATCTTTATGTTTTGATTTGTTATTCTTGTTAATTTTATAATTATCTTGACATATTCAGTACGATTGCGCAATTCAGGGAATTCTCATGTAGTCCTGTGAGTCCACAAGTATCCTTTTCTATCCATCTCCTGTATTAATCATTAGATTGACAAAACTAGCTTATTTCCACATTTTGGTTAATTATTAAGGTTAATTTTTTAATTATTACTTTTTAATTTTTTATTTACTTACATAAATAGTGCGATTGCACAATTCAATTTGCTCAGAATTTAATATTATCTAGTGATGAAAGCAATATTATGTGCTCCCCATAATAATGTTGTCTCAAAATGTATATTCTGTATTGTTGTTAGAAAATATGGGGCTGAATTTAAATGCAGACACATTACATTTTTTTATTACTTAAAACAATAAAAACCATGTCAAATGTTCTTTAATAATTTCTTCCTAAAACATGAAAAATAAAGTCTGAGCTAGAGCAGGCTAAAAATATATAAACAAATGCATTTATAGTTTAAACTAAGCATATTCTGTTTTCTATTAAGCTAAGCATGTTCTATTAAGGATTTTGGAATTTCGTTTTTGTTTAGTAATGAAGACTAATATATTCATATTTTGTTTGTTTAGTTTAAAAATTTGAACATTTCATATAAAATATTTTAAATGTTTGATCAAATATTTTTCTGATTATCATTGCAAACAATTTTTTTATCTCAAATCGAACTACTCTAGTCATTACTGAATGAAATTTTCCTGTCTAGGTTACTGAAACTATAAGCAGCCATTATTCATGTAAATTTTGTGAAAATACAAAACAATATACAGCAGTACAAAGCAAATGTGAGCAGAGGCATTGCTGAAGGAGGAGGATTTGTGGGTCATACCCCCTTCCCAAGAACCCATTGAGCTTCAAAGAAATCATATATGGAGAAATGGAAAACAAAATATTTGGTTACCAACCATACCAGCCAAGTTGATGTTGGATTCATTTAAAAAATTATTAAAAGACATGGTTAAGAACAAATTTGTTAATGGGCCCTGTTCCATCACTGATATTTAATGAATTATGGATTGTAAATTGGCAAACTTTTCCTTGATTGGTGCATTGTAATTTAAGACAAATTTTTGTATGACCAGAATGGTGTAGTTGGTATAAAATTAAGCGACATGTCTGAAAGAGAAACATCTGTAGAATCTTGGTTTCGCTTCTACTTTTAATGTGTAGAAAAACTCTTGGAAAAATACTCGAACCCTCCTGGAAAACTCCTGGAAATGGATTCTTGCAAAAGAGTATGAACCCTGTCCCACACACCGTTTAACTGCAGCACCACATTGTTTTAATCATTCTGTTTAATCATTCACTGAGGTTGATGCTCATATTGTGACCCTTTTTCTTTCAACCCTTTTTTTTGGATAATAAAAGGCATTATTATCCTTGTTTTGCATTGTTTTCTTCTATAAGCCTATTACACCCGCATACCGCCTTTCCTTCCATTTCGATGTAGATTTCCTGAAATTTTCACATAAATAGCAACTATGCTTAACTTTTGAACATGAGTGTATATATATACAGGGTGTCCCAAAAACAGTGACCTCAGCTTTTATTCTTTAAATATTGATCTTAGACATATATAATAAATTACAAAGTTGCATAAAAAAGGGTACAAAATTTTATGAAATAGATTAAAATTTTCAAGGGAATTAAATTTTAAGAAATGCAAAATTGAAATTTTTATATGGCCCCAATACAAAAACATTGCCAGTGAGTAAAATGTGCCCCATATACTAATAAGGTGATGTACAAAATTTCAGCATTTTATCATAAAAATTCCCATAGATATGAAAAGACACAAATACTGACTTAAACTACTTTTCGATACATCGATATGGGTTCTCAGAGGGAAAAAATCGTGTCAGCATATTGCTTTTTAAGGGTCATTACACAAATTGCGAAAGAAAATAATGATTACATAAATAAATAAGAATTTGCTATTTATTGGTACAAAAGTATGTACACTGTGTAGAAATAATAAAAGATTACAAATCTTATTCAAAATGTTTTTCATCCATGCCAAAGATCCATTAAAAATAAAAGGCATATATTATTTGCCTATGATGCATTTCTGTGTTGTGTCATTTGCACACTTGCTGTAAACATTTACATTTTAATTTGTGATTAATCTCTCACCAAATTTGTTTAAACATATTTGTGGGACTTTTTATGATAAAATACTGAAATTTTGTACATCACTTTATTGGTGTATAGGGCACATTTTACTCATTGGAAATGTTTTTGTATGGGGACCGTATAAAAATTTAAATTTTGTATTCTTTCAAATTTAATCCCCTGAAAATTTTTATCGATTTCATAATATTTTGTACCTTTTTCTACGCAGCTTTGTAATTTATTATATATGTCTAAGATCAATATTTAAGGAATAAAAGCTGAGGTAAATGCTTTTGGGACACCCTGTATATATATATATATATATATATATATATATATATATATATATATATATATATATATATATATATATATATATATATATATTAAAAATAATAAGAAAATAAGTGATTCAGTAAATGAGCCAATATCCAGTTGGAAGGAAACAGAATTTTTCTCTCCTGCAGCAGAAATTTGCAAACTTTCATATTTTTCGGAGTTATCGTCCCGAGGGAGTTGTCACTCTGAGACTCCATGGAGTTATCACAGTGAGATTTAGTGAAGTTATGTCTTCCATTGTTAACCCTGTCTTCTGCCGTCAGCCCGTCATTCACTTTTTGTTTCTTACCAACGGATATAAATTTCAATAAATTGGTTTGGAAGCGCTTCTTGCCTGAAGTAATGTTTGTAAATGGTTCTTTGCCATTTTACAAATTCGAACAAAAATCAGATTATAACGTTCTGCAGGAAACAAATAAATCCTTTACAATGGATCATACGGCACAAAGCGATAAGCTCACTCCTCTTTGAAATTTCAAAACAAAGCGGCGTGGGAAGGGCGAGACGCTGGTGGACACTGACCGGACTAGGCTGGACACTACGAGCGGCGCCTGTTTGACAATACTACCATTTTCTCCAAGACACCGAAGAAGGACAAGGCTTTGTCGTCCCAGTATCTGGCTCAATTGATTCCCAAAAGTAATAGCTGTGTGCAGGTGGTGTACAGACCCTGAAAGTTAAAGATGGCCATCACAAAAGGTGCCTAAAAACTAAACATATGGCATACATTAAGTATTTTTTTGATACTTCCTCAGCCCAGGTGCCCAGATCGACAATGATCACAAAAGAAAAGGACGATGGTACACTGATCCCACGCTATTTGTTTATACTTCCACAGTAGTTTTTTTTTCTCTAAATTACTTTTTTTTTTTTTTTTTCCCCTCCTGGGGGAGGTTAACCCTAAATAACCCCTTTTGGGTGCGCCACTGTAACAGTTGGAACAGGAATATTGATAAGTACACTTGTTGATAATTGTCTGCAATATGCATAATATTTGTTTTGTTTCAGTTTCAACAAATACATTTTTCAAAGAAAACATTGTTCATTTTTCATAATTTATGCAAAATTTATATACAAAGGAGGAAAGATCTCTTTTTTTTTTATTTTCTATTCTACATTTGTACTAATTTTTGAAAAAAAGCAGAAATAATGTTATAGAGAAAATCTGTTTATTAAAAGGATTTTATCTATAAAAGTGAAAGTGCTAATGCTAACATTTAAAAAAAAAAAAATTTTCTTTAAAGTTAGAAGGTCTGCACCAAATTTATATTAATTATTATATAACAAATTTAACAAAATTTAATAATGAACAACCAAAATATACTATCATGATTAATTATATAAATATTAGCTGTATTTTCATTAATGAGATGCTATATGTTCCTACATTAATAGCATTCATTCAGTTGTGCTTTCTATTTTTTTTGTTCATAGTCTACCATACACATAGAGGTTTTTTGCAGATTAATCCAGTTAAAACATGGTTTAAACAAATGTCACGTCAAAAACTGGTTTTTGATGGATAAAACCTAACCCTGAAAAAATATTGTTATTTTGTACTTTTCTTTTAGTAGAAAATTTCGAGTAAGCCTCCACCCCTCCCTACATGCTCCATGATTTTCCATCATATACGGAGGGATTGAATGTGTCTTGGAATTTAGCCAGAAAAACCTTGATGTGTGATCATGGATACAATGTTAAAAAACATGGGAGGAAAAATGATACATTGCCAAACATAACAACCTTCAGTTTTCCCTGTGTAGTTCAAAAGGTGTATACATAACAAATGCAAGGAATATATGTGTATACTAAATTACTACTATTTAATATGTAAATTGTTGTAATTATTTTATATTCATTATCTATATACTATATAAGAAAAAGGGATATTAATAATATAAATCTGTGTGCCCGCTTATCGCATAAAATAGAATGTAATTATGATTGCTCTATGAATCGCTATAACTGCTCTCCGAATTTTTTTTTATGAGAATAGAAAATACAATGTAGGAAAATCAGGTTTTGTGGCAGTTTTCAATGCATAATTATTTTTTTTTTTTTTTTTCAAATGTTTAGGATACAACTATATACATTGAAAATTCATGTTTTATAGTCTAGACAAATATACATACTAACATGATCAGATGCATTTTAATTGTATATGTAGGATATTATTTACAGCTAAGCTTGTATTTAACTTAAATAAAGCTACTATATAATAATACTTGTTTCTAAAAATATGATAAATATTCATTGCTTATTGCATCATCATAACATTGCTTTTTTTTAGTAGAAAAAATCTCCTGATGTTTAGATAAAATAATGATTTTAATAAACAAAAAATAAATCTGCACATAAATAGTATTTAATTTCATATTTTAATAATACATTTCCATTTTAGATTATTATTACAAACCCCACTGAAGGCACATCTAGTACATTAAACTCATCACTTGGTTCACCTATAAATGCAGTCCAAAATCCTGAAGAGCTCTTTTTACCAACTTCGGACATAGCCAATGCTACATCTTCCTTAACTGATGAATTGGCTTCAGTAGCTGAACTAGTGGAGCCAACTTTATCCAGTTTAGGACTTGCAAGTTGTTGGACTCCAGTTGGATTAGTGCAAATGTTTTTGGAATATTTGCATGTATCGCTTCACTGCCCTTGGTGGATAGCTATTGTTGCTTGTATGTCTTATTTTGATATTTAAAATTTCATAGTTTCATTTCTGCTGTATATTGTATATTTGTTTTTAGTTTTTTCTTGTGTGTGTGTTTATACAAATGAAAATTCAAAATTATATTTAACTAGAAGTTGTATCCAATGTCGCCTAGAATTTATAGCATTCTGTGTTTTTAACAAAGATTTTATCAATATAACAGTTAAACTTACATCTACTTCTATTCTTATAGCAGAGAGTAAAGTGACAGGCAATGTATGTTGCAGATTAATTGTTAACCTCTGCAGAAAAAATATTAGCTGACTCTTTAAAAAAATAATTAGAATGTATTTAAAACAATGAAAGTACTTACAAATGTAACCATTTAAAGAGCATCGATTAAAATTTGATATATTTGCATATACTTGCATGCTCATAATTTTAATTAAATGTTGATTCATTTTTAATACTTTACAACATAGTTGAAAAGTGTTTATGACTTTGTTCATTCTGTTTGCCTGTCCACACGATAACTGCTGTAAAAATGACTATCAAAATGAATGTTGTTGAGACAGTCTGTGGGACATATAGGAATGTAACTGAATAATATCATCCAATTAGTTTTGGATTGAACCCAGGCTGAAAAAATGAAATACATTGAACCCTATGGGACCTTTTTCAAACATTTGTGAAGCGAATTTAAAATTTACAAATTGCTTCGAAAATTTTAGGGATTATTCAAATTATCCCATAAAATATATAAAAAATTTTCAGCAAAATATGTTTGATAGTTTTTTAAATAAAAATTAAAATAATAATTGCACCCATAATATATGAAAAGATCACTTGACCCACTTCAAAATAAAATATGGCATCCATCTTGTCGAAAGCCCAGGCCGTCTGACTCGTCCGAGGACATGGAGCAGCAAAATGGGCGGCCGGGGCATCCATCTTGTGTCAAAATCGTGATTTTTAAAATTCTTTTTAATTTATATTTAGTGTTGCATCCGTCCTAAAACCATTTTTTTTCTGCACATCTACATACTGACCAACACAATTACAATATTTGAGTATAAATGATCATCAAACTTTAATCATTTCTACAATGAAGCCTAACTTTCACAAATGGAGAATGTAAACACATCAAGCTGTAAGATGTGTTGTATAAGAATTACTGAATTTTTTAACACAAAATTATTTAGCTCTGGAGTCTGCAATATAGCTGACAATATGAATGAAATATTCATTAATTTTACATAAAAAAGCAGACAATTCCATATTATTGCTTTTTTGATGAAGTTTTAAGCATGGAGTTAAAAAGTAATGTTACCTCCAAAGTTTTATGTTTTTAAATAAAATAAATTATTGTAGTATTGTGATAATTTTAAAAATATCGCCACTGTATGAAAGGAATGGGAAAAAAAGTTTATGAATGAAATATTCACTGCTTTTATATAGAGAGTCAGGCGATTTATATTTCGATGACGTTATTTGGATAAAGTTCATTTGTTTTCAATGAAGTTTTTAAATATAATAAATTATTGTAGTATTGTGATAATTTTAAAAATATCACCACTGAATGTATCGCATTTTAGATATGTTTAAATGAAATTGCATTTCAGTTGTAAAGTGTTTCATAATCAATGTTTTATGCATGATTGATCTTTCTTATTTATCTTAATATTAATAAATGCAATTTAATTAAGAGCTATTGAAATAATATACAAATTTATGTAAAACTGTTAACATTTAAAAATATACAAAGCATGATCAATTTTGGGAACAACTCGTGAAATATGCAGGCTGAGTTCAATATACAAACCGTGGATAAATTTTAAACCTTTAATCTTTGTCGCAGACCATACAGAAACATTCTACTACTAGGACTTCTGTTTGAAATAATTTATTCTTTCTCCTAATTATTTTCACCAAAAGAATTTAGAAGCATCATTATCAAACTGTAAAGTAACATTTAATAAAAATTTTTGTCTTTCAGTTGCAGATGTATACAAATTTCTGCTTGCTTTGTTTGGTTTTTTTTTTTACTCTTGGAGTAAACGATACTAAAGATTTACATGAAAAATGTCTTGTGTGTTACCCAAGATTTCTATTAAAAGCATTTTTTAGAAAAACTTTGTTAGAATTTAGTTCATTATAGCCGGTTTATTTACATATGAGCGCATTACAAATGAAGTTTAATTACTATGTATAAGACTTCTATTGGGACTATGCATTTACAACATAATAAGCAAAAGTTTCAAGATACTTGTGGTCTTAGGAATTTCCTTAAAATCTGCATAAATTCTGATTTCAATTTTTAAGGACTTTAAACTGCTTAAATTTGTACTAAAGCACTTAATTTTCTTACAGATATCACAGTTCAGAAATTATAATAAAAGTAGGAAAAAATTGTCTCCTGCCCAAGAGTAATAATCAGACTGCAAATAGCAGAAATTTTCCCATTGCTATATGAAAAAGAAATCAAGATGTTTCATGTTTTCTAGTTCCTGTTATTTTTTCAGTTTCTTTCATTGTCCTGGTAGAAACCCAAACCTGATTCCGAGTATAATAATACATTACTGCAACACCTATAATCAGGGTGTGCCTAAAAAATTGCAGGGCCTGTTTGTGAAACATTTATTTTATTTTAGTATATAATTATATCCATAAATGCCTAATCATAAAAACTTTTCTATATATTTTTATTATTCATTTGTAAAAGCCTCTAATGTACTCGTGGAAAGCTTGTCTTTTATAACTTGTGATGATTCACATAAAAAACTATCAAAAGTCTAACAAATATTTTCAATCAACAAAATCCAAAATATGTCAATTTTGCTCACATTTAAAGAAAATTTTATCAGTGACAACAGAAATTTTTATAAGCATTGCTCAAGATTTTTAATATAGTGTTGAAATCTAATAATATTATATTATGTGAAGTTTAATAAAATTCCATAATGCATTAAACGTATATTTTTTGCAGTATTTGATTTTTCTTTTTCCTGTCTACCTTAAAAGGGGCTTAAGCATCCTAAATTTCCTTGATGAAAAATGTGCAATAACCTTGGATATAACCCCTTTTCACTATAACTGTATCCCTACTATACTTTTATCATTTTATATTAAAACTATTTTTATCTTTCACATTTTAGTACTGTTTTGTACTATATGTTACTATATTGTATTTTTTAAATTAGCATTTTTAGTGCAGTATCTTACTGTGTATACTATTTTAACTATATTTTGTTTCTTTGTGATATTACCTAAAGATATTATGTCTTGCTGCGTTTGAAATAAAATAAAATGTTTGCTCGTTTCCTTACATTTTATGTACTGTTTATTTGATAAGTTCATTTATTTTAGGTACTATTTCTGCTAGAATTCTTTTACTTCCGCTTCTCATAAAAACTCAAAGGAATGCAATAAACATGAGCAATTATATGCCTCAACTTCAGTACTTGCAAGCTAAATTTGGTGAAGCAAGAAGAACTGGGAATAGCATGGAAGGTATAGAATTTCTTCATGATGTGTACTATTGCACCTTGTTATATGGTCCTAGGGCCTAACCGTTTGAATTCTCTTAGAAAATTCTAAAATGCTTTTTTCCAGTTACATTTTTTCGTTGGCCATTTTAATATGTTCTAAATTTTAACTCTCTTCAAATTTTTTTTTTTTTTTCTTAATTTTCAATATATAGATTTTGCATCATTGAACCCTAACCAACCTTTTTATTTTTCTTTCATTTCCATTTCTAATCAAAATTCCATATTTGTCACATTCCTGTGTCCCATTGATTACTGTTGTACAAATGTGAGTAAAGTAAACGCGATACACAATGAGAAAGTAAAATTAAAATACATTATTTTACTATCAAGATTTGTACTTATATTTTCTATATATTTATATTCGCCATCTGCTTCTAAAATAATGCTCTTATTGTAGTAGTTAAATATAGTATTTATTGAAATATATTGTGTTTCTAGCTTCTAGATATGCCAATGAAATGATGGCATTCATGAAAGATAAAAAAATTAGTCCAATAAAGAATGCAGCACTCCCACTAATGCAGGTATTTTCTCTATAATTTATAATTGTTATAAATTGGTTATAAATGCATTATTAATTATAAAAACATTCCAGGATATATAGCATTTGTAAGTTGTTCTGCAATTTTCCTGTATGCAATCCTGTGCAGCAGGTGTAAATAAATAGATAGCTAAACATCATGCCTTTAGCCACTGTATGGGTATTACTTGACCTGTATTATCTAAAACTTAAAAGTATAGTTTGCAATCTGAGGGCATATGTAATCCATGTATGCATGCTCCAGACACATAATATACTCTAAATAACACCTAAATATGCCTTTGCCTTCTGCATGAACACATGTACCCCCACAGTAAGAGCATTACGCAGTCTTTGTTAGCTCTGGCTAAGAAGTGTAATTTTTAAAGCTAAGCTATGGCATAATTAATAGCTAAAATATAACAAATTAGTGAAATACTTAAAATTAGTGTCTGATATTTAAAAAATATAGGCCCATGGAATCTGTGACCTATTTGATTTTAATAATTAGTGGAATGAGGTATGCTAAACTTACTAAACATCAACACTGTTCTCAATGAAAATACTTGTAATTAGAAAAAAATAGTACCTTTAGCAAGGGAAGTAAAAATTAAAGAAAAAAATGCTATCTATTAAGATTTTCGTGCAATTGAAGACATTTTTTAGTACAATACATATAATAACAAAATAATTGTACATTTAAAAAATCAAATTGATAGCTTTCTAAAATTCCCAATATTGACTAATCATAAAATTAATCCTAATTACTGGTCCAGACTTTTTATCTGTGATTTTCCTGATTATCTGCTTTGTTTCCGTGAAATAAATTTTATTACAAATGGCCAAAAATGGAGAGAATTTCACATTTATAACTTTTAACTAATTTTATTTTATTTTTAAATCTCTCCAAGGACCTGAGGTACCCACTCCTCTACCAAAATTCATGGCATCCATAATATGGATTTTGTGCTATGCTGCCTATAAACAGAATTTTTTTTTATTATTTTTAATTATATTTTATTTTTAAAAATATTTCCTTTCCAACCTTGCTTTTTCAAGCAATCTCTCAATCTAAATTATCATTGAATTTAGAAAGTATTCTTTTCTTTACAACAAAGGTTCTTAATAACTTTTCACCAAGAGCCACATATTTTATTTTATTTATTTTTCATGAAACCACCTTGGCTAAAGAGTGTACACACTTGATTTGGTCCGGCCGTCCAAATAGTTGCTCTTAGTCCTCTGGACGAGTCGGACGGTCTGGGTCTTCAACACTTGATTTGATAAATGTAAGTTACATATCATACTGCTACTCATGAACATTATTTTTATTTTAAGATTTATTTGAGATAATATAAATATTATAATATTAATATTTCATAGTGGGCAAATGAAAAAAATAGAACAAATTTTAGAAATTATTTACTTGTATCAATTCAAAATTATATATTTCAATATTTTGAATTTAAATTATTGAATATGATTCCTCAGGGTTGCATACCAGCATCAGAGAATCCCACAGAAAATTATCAAATTATGTTTATCATTTGTCACATGTAAATGCACATTCTGAAACCTTTATATGTAGTCACAGAACTAAAACAAAAATATTTTTATTGTTTTGCATTATAAATATTTATAAACATTTTTTCTTGCCTGTGGATTTTATACATTTTTTTTTTTTTCATTTTTTACTGCACGGTCTAGACTGACATCCTTCATGAGCCACCTATTAAAAACTATTGCTTTAAAAATACTATAAAAATAGAAAAAAACATTAGCATAGTTTAAAAATTGTAAAAAAGCAATAAATTAGTATTATATTGACATTATATCATGCTATGTCATTTTTTCTTATTTTAGGCTCCAGTTTTCATTTCATTCTTCTTAGCTCTACGAGGTATGGCAAAAGCACCTGTTGAAAGTATGAAATATGGTGGCATTTCATGGGTTACTGATCTTACTGTCCCAGATCCTTACTATATTTTACCCTTATTGTCTTGTGGTACTCTCTATGTTGTTCTAAAGGTAATTTTTTCATACCTGATATTCAATATTAAAATTTTGAAATGATAATTTAGTTTTAATGCAGGTTTCAAATCTAATCATTGTTTGCACTTTTTGATGTTAAACATCTTAGGGCACAGAGTATACAATAAATTGTGAGAGATGTGGCAGTTGAAATAGAAGTATGTAACAAAAGTGCATCATATTGCTATGAATACCTAACAGGATACCATTGTTATAATTTGAAGGTTGTCACTGTGGTAACAAATTCAGTGACCTTGGCTAGAAATTTGGAAAATGTCGTCAACTTCTGGAAATTTCTCAAAATTTGTAGATTGACTAAGAACTTCACAAGTTATATACATTTTTCATAACTTTCCACATAAGGTATAAGGCTTGTCATCATTGAGTTCAGTTGTTGACATGATACAAGTAAAAGTATCTTCTGAACTCAATACAGAATCTAATATGTAATTTTTCTTCTGATTATACATAACATTTAAGCTGTATTATAAAACAATTCTGGTAGAAAAGTGTAAAATATATAAATTTTAGATTTATAATATCTGTGCATCAACATCTTTACTATAGTCTAGAACATAGGTTCTCAACCTTTTTTGCCCACCGCCCACTTTGAGAATATTTTTTTCCTAATGCCCCCCCAATTTTTTTTACTTGCGAATCTGAAACCGCTATTGCCACGATTATATTTAAACATGTAATATTATATACTATAGTTGTAAGATAGGATATAGCCCAATCCTATTTCTGAGTTTAAAGAAGACTGTTTCAATGAGAACAATTAAAACGCATACTTAATTATATTGAAAGTATTTTTATTAACATTCAAAAGACATTGAATTTATAACTTCTCTAATGAGAAGGTTGAATTTGATGCATTTTAAGGAGTTTGTTAATATCAGGCTCGATTTTACCTAAAAACAACTGTAAGTCGCCACGTTCAGTAACATCGAGCCGATTTCTCTTTTTAGTTACCAATGTTGCTACAGCACTAAATCCACGTTCAGCTAAATAGGAAGATGGGAATGCTATCAGAAATCGTTGAACAATCTACCATAATCCTGGGTATAGTTGCAAAATCGGCTTCTGCAGCCAAAATTCTTGGTAGCCATTCTTGAATTTAATTTTTAATTCCTCATTTGTCGTCAGTTCTATTAGTTCTTCTTCTAACTGGGATGATCCTGCTGTGGTGACATTTGAAAAAGGATCCAAAACCCAGTCTGGTATGTCCATGTTTAAAATGTTCTGGAATCGTTCCTTGAAATCACTGTGGAGATTTTCCAAGTGTTGACAGTAAACAAGCAAGTCGTCGTGCTTGAATGATACTGCTGATAAATTTGGGAAGTTATTGAATTCGCGTCTGCCGGTATTTCTTTTGTATACTAGCAATTTGGACACAAAAGCAGCAACGCTTTCAACGCTTTTTTTTTTTGTCTTAATCAAGTTTAAGTCGTCGCCTTGAAGTTGGAGATTGACATCATTAAACAATTTATACAGGTCTGTTAAGTACACAATATCGTTCTTTGATAAGGTTGTCGTGCAATTCCGTGTCTTTGTTTCCTAGGAACTCTATCACAGACCCAAACAGATTGTAAAATCGAGTCAAACAAGTACCTTTTGACAGCCAGCGCACCTCTGTGTGAAGCAGCAATCGGTTGAAATCTTCATCATTGGCAATGCAAAGCTGACTAAATAATCTGTCATTCAACGAGTTACTTCTGATTTTATTAATTGCTCTAATAACATATTGCAGTGATGTATGGAGGCGTTCACTCAAATTTTTCGCAACCAAATGCTGGCGATGAATTACGCAATGCACAGCAAGCATGTCAGGAACTTTATTTTTTAAGCACGCTATGAAGCCTTTGTGACACCCTATCATAGCCGGTGCGCCATCCATAGCAACTGACAAAATATTATTAAAAGGAATTTCCTTTTCATCACAAAACTTTTCCAGTGTATTAAATATGGTTTCTCCTTTTGTATCTGTTTCCAAATTCGTAGCAAACAATAGTTCTTGACATATTTTCTCATCTTTGATAAACCTCACGTATGACAATAATAATGCTTCATTAGTTGGTAAAGTGGACTCATCCAGCTGAATTGAAAATTGACAAGTCTGCAGATGATTGCACAATGATTCTTCAATGTTTTCAGCCATCTCATCAATTCGTCTTTGCACAGAACTATTGCTCAAAGGAATTTTTCGGATAATATCTGCAGCTGGTTTATGGAGCACAGTGGTTATTACTTCATTTACTGCTGGTAAAATTAAATCTTTCCCAATAGTATGTGGTTTGCATGTTTTAGCAATCAACAATGAGATATTGTACGAAGCTCGAAGTCCATCATCGTCTTGCTTAGAAGCTGATGAAAAAAGTTTTGATACAGTTGGCTGAATTTCGTACTTCTTTTTCATGTCACATCTTTGTCTTTCTTATCCGGGTGTATTTTATTAAAATGATCTTGAAGCCTAGAAGGCTTCATCGCTTCATTTGAAAATGTTTTTTGACAAATAAGGCACATTGGCGATGATAGATTTGTGGGATTTTCGATAAATCAGTACTTAATATAATCCACACTATACTGCCGCCTCTTCTTTTTTGCTTCCGACATGGTTTTTACTTTACAGATACGTGAGTAGTATTAGTGTACTTTTAAAACCCTGTCATCAATTGCGCTCGATAATGCTAATGAAAATAAAATGAACAATTACTGCCTTTATATAGGTTGGAGACATATAACACGCATCGACAGGAATGAGATAAACATGTAGTGACTCGTTTATAACACCTGGCACCGAAGTAAAACACGGGGGCAAGGGTGATGCGGGAGCAGAGTGCGGGTTAGAACAAGCACAGATAATACTGTCAATTCTTGCAGGATTGCAAAAATCACGTTATTTAACAAAAACTTGTTATAACTGAATTGCTACAAGCATATTTTTTGCTATTTTTTACTAACAGGCTTTTGTTAACTTTACCTGTATTTATATATGAGATATTTCACGTGAAATTGGAAGATTTTAAATTTTTTAATTCAAATCTAAAATTAAAAATTTTTATATCATCGAATTTAATGTAGATCTGAGTGTAATGGAATCTAATTAAGATTTTCTTTAATGTAGATCTAATGTAATGGAATCTAATTTAATGTAGATCTGAATGTAAGTTCAATTTTCATCCACTTCCCGAACTACCGAAATATGTGAATTTTCGCACACATGATAAAGATGATTAAAATACATACAATAACAAAAATTAACCAATATTAAAGTTTACTTTAGTTAGTACGTGATTAGCGTGTTTTTTTTTTTTGTCTTTTTTAAACTATATTTATTTAATCTGCCCACTTCCCCTCCGTACCATCTCAATGTCCCCTAATTTTCTCTGGGTCTTCTACTGCCCCCCTGAAAGTCTCATCGCCCACGTTGAGAGCCTATGGTCTAGAATGTAAAGCTTTTTTATAAGATTTTTTTCCTATGATTTATTAAACCTAGAAAATTCTTAAGAGCATCCACTATTGCCTCGACGCTCAATGTTTTGTTTTGGTATTACAAATGAACTTAAACCCAGATTCAAAGTGGATTATGGATATCATCCCATGTTTAGTTTGTGATGTTCACACTGAATATTTGGATTTTCTTAAATTCAGGTAAATATAAAATGATGGAGATAGAAGTAAAGAGTTAAAAACTTCATATTAAGAAAATGCCAATATCGTTTTGAGTCAATAATTCTGGTGGCGTTGGGGTAAGTCCTGCATTGTATGCATTTCAATGGCAAAAGGTTTGAAATATTTATTTAAACTGCCAATTTTGTAAAATTAAATTATTGGTGCAATACAAAGTAAAACTGAAATAATATAGAATATTCCTACGTATTCAAAATTATGTAACCTTTCAATTTATTTTTATCTCCAAATACTCTGCACTATATCCTACAACTATGAAAAAATACTGGTTAATTATACTCCTAATTAGAGAACCCTTAATTTAAAAATAATCAGAAATAAATATACTAAATACTATGTCTTTCTTTTGTGCCATATAACAATAGAGGCTATTTTCTTAACACTAGTGACACCTAGATATAATTCTTAAAGCATTGTGGCATTTTTAAGCATTTCATCCATAGGAGTTTTATCTCCTCCTTTTAAATTCCATGCACAAAGCATTTTGTTCTGAAAAGATGTTTCATGTTTTGGAACAACTTGTTTATTAATCCATTTTCACACTTACTGAATAGTAAACAATGTATTGCACTGCCTTCATCAAAACTGAATATATAAATAAGTAAAGCTTAGTTGGTTACCAGATTTCTAATGACCAATGTCTTAAGCATTTAAAAATTAAATTAGGGCATTATCTCTCTTTTCTTTTTCTTTTCTGTTAATTTAAGAAATTTTGACTACATTTTTTAAAGGAGAAAAATATGTATTTTGAATATGTAGAATTTTCATATAATAATAGAAATTCGATGTGAAAACCTTTTATAATGAACAGGTTTTATACTGTACTAGTAAAAAATTTACCCAGTGTTGCCAAGGATTATTTTTCAAGTAGGGTTTGAAAAATTGATTTCATTCATTCAATTTTTCAAAAAGTATAAATGCAAATGTTTTTCTTTTAATTTCCAGAAAAAACTCAAGAAAAGAGGTAAATCTTTCCTATCAACTTTTGCAGCAGGAGATTCAGCTGTCACAAAATCTATATTGTTTATAAAATACAGAGCCATCATGATAAAATCAATCTTTGACAAATTGTCTGATAGCCCTTTAAAAAAACCAGAATCCATGTTTACAATAAAATAAAATAAAGAACAAATAATTTAAACTCAAGCAGACCAAGAACAAATGGATAAAATAATTATAAACAAATTGTAAACGTAATTAAACTCCAACTACTTGCAAATATCTCAATAGAAACAGCACATAGTAGAATGTTGCATCACAGGTCTAACGGGCCATGTGACGTCACAGCCAATCACGGGCCATTTTGTGGACTGGATTTTGCACTTTTTCATTTCTTGATATTTAAATAAATAATTATTTTGAAAGATTTTGACTTGGATATTTGAAATCAGAAAAAAAATATCTATCAATTGGTTTTAAGAGCTTTTAAAAAAAAATCGGAATTGTCCATTCAAAATGTTATGATCCAACTCTGGAAGTTTGCAACAATTCTTCTGGAAGTTTGCAACAATTCTTCTTCTACAGAAAGGATTCCATTCTTTCTTTTTTTTCTCTCACAATTGTGAAGTGCATGCATGGGGATTTGAATCGAAACTAGAGAAAATGATTTGGAAATTTGAGCGGTTTCAATCAACCAGGAGTTGATGATTTGAGGTGATTTGGAAATTGAGTTGTGTTATCTGCAGATGTATTATTTTTTAAGTAGTGTGTACTTATTTAGATCCTGAGCAATGCAAGGTAATTCATTCTAGTTTCTAAATATAAAAATAATATGCTATTTGTTAGATAATCAAATATTTTCTGTCTGAAACGAAGCATCAAGTAACCAAAAATATTTTGTCCTATATGGATTTTCCTTTCATACTGGTCGTTAAATCTTCATTTGCTTCTCACAAGAAAAAATATGATGAAAACAGTATTCCATTTCATACAGTCTTTACTTCAAAGAAAACTTTGATATACTTTGTTTTAGAATACTAAGGAATTCTGCTCCCTGTTTAGTGCTATACTCACCATTGCATATTTTCAATGTACACTCATCAGTATTTCAAAACCAACAAATGTATTTAGGTAAAGTGCAGTTGAAATTTTGTAGTTGATATTGCTTATAATTTAAATCAAAAACTGCTATGTTAAGCCAAAGTTAAGTTTTACTATATTCACTTGCCAATTTTTTTCTAAGCATTTCTTGATTGACATTTTAAATTTTAATTATGATGTTTTATAGGTATGAACTATTTTCCTGCATTATCTTCAAAATCCTTTATTATTTCCTAAAAATAATACGTAATTGTTCGTATATTTTATATAATTTGAATAGTTGAAATTTTGTAATATTTTATTTGCTTTTAATTAATTTAATATAAAAAACAATTTTTTTAGTTTGAAATAGTTTAAATTTTAAAATATCTCTGTTTGCTTTTTCTGTAATTTTATTTATTTATTTTTCATTTAGAGTTTAAATAATTTTAAACATTTAGGCATTTATGATGTATATCACTATCTTCCTGTTATTCATTTGTTTTCAAATGTTTTATTTTTTTTATTGTGTTTTGGTTTACTTTTAAATATTTTTCACTTTTTAACACTTTACAACATAGTTGAAAAGTGTTTATGACTTTGTTCATTCTGTCTGTCTGTCTGTTTGATCGTCCGCATGATAACTGCCATAAAAATGAATTTATCAAAATGAAATTTTGCTATGTTGTTGAGACGGTCTTTTAATTACTATATTTTTGTCTCAATTACAATATTTTTTAGTTTACATGATTATCAAACTTTGATTATTTCTGCAACGAAGACTAATTTTCACATATGGAGAATGTAAACACATCAAGCTGTAAGATGAGTTGTATAAGAATTGCTGAATTTCTTTAACGCAAAATAATTTAACTCTGGAGTCTGCAATATAGCTGATATGAATGAAACATTCATTGATTTTACATAGAGAAGCAGACGATTTTATAGTATTGCCTCTTTCGATGAAGTTTTAAGCATGAAGTTAGAAAGTACTTTTACCTCCATAGTTTTAAGTTTTTAAGTAAAATAAATTATTGTAGTATTGTGATAATTTTTAAAATATCGCTGCTGAATGAAACAAATGGAAAAAGTTTGTGAATGAATTATTCATTGCTTTTATATAGAGAGCCAGGTGATTTCGATGGCATCATTTGAATAAAGTTCATTTGTTTTCAATGAAGTTTTCAAATATAATTAATTATTGTATTATTATGATGATAATTTTAAAAATATCACCAGTGAATGTATCAAGTTTTAGAGATGTTTAAATAAAATTGCATTGCAGTTGGAAAATGTTTCATAATCATTGCTTTATGCATGATTGATCTTTCTTGTTTTCTTTTCTATTCTTTCTAAATTATTATTTTACTTTTTTTTTTCAATTTTCTTTCCTCTTTTGAAAATTTTTACTTAATACTAGCCGCCTTTGGCGACCAGCCTGTTCGCTACCCTTGAAAATTCTGACCGTGGCAAACTCGCTGGCGCGACCCACCAGAAAGGTGTAAGGTAACTCTTTGGACGGCCAGGAAGTGCCACCCAATTTAGACTGGAACCCATTGGGGGAGGCATCCACAGGGACCGAACCCCCCTTCCCCTACAACCAACCTCTCGGAAGGACTTACCGACCCACATGTTTAACGTCATCGTACTCCGCGTGAACATGGCGGCAATTTTGGGAATCGAACCCGGACCTTCCAAGTGCAAATCCCGCGCACTAACCACTGGGGTACTTCACCCTCCGCGATATTCTTCATAACTTTCTTTTTATTCACCCAATTTAGACCGGAACCAAGTGAGAGAGGCATCCACAGGGACCGTACCCTTCTTCCCCTACCACCAACCTCTCGGAAGGACTTACAGACCCACATGTTTAACGTGATCGAACTCCGCATAAACACGGCGGCGATTTGGGGAATCGAACCCGGGCCTGCCGAGTGCAATTTCCGCACGCTAACCATTGGGCTACTTTGCCCTCCGCGACAATCTCCATAACTTTCTTTTTATTCATCCAATTTAGACCGTACCCTCCTTCCCCTACCACCAACCTCTCGGAAGGACTCACTGACCCACATGTTTAACGTGATCGGACTCTGCGTGAACATGGCGGCAGTTTGGGCAGTGGCGGGAATCGAACCCGGGCCTACTGAGTGCAATTCCCGCGCGCTAACCACTGGGCTTCTACGCCCCCCGCAACAATCTCCATAACATTCTTTTTATTTACCCAATTTAGAACGGAACCCAGTGGGAGAGGCATCCACAGGGACCGTACCCTCCTTCCCTACCACCAACCTCTCGGAAGGACTTCCGGACCCACATGTTTATCGTGATCGCACTCCGCGTGAACACGGCGGCAGTTTTGGAAGTGGCGATGAATCGAACCCGGGCCTACCGAGTGCAATTCCTGAGCGCTAACCACTGGGCTACCTCGCCCTCCGCAACTTTCTTTATATTCACCCAATTTAGACGGGATCCCTGTGAGGGAGGCATCCACAGGGACCGTACCCTCCTTCCCCTACCACCAACCTCTCGAAAGGACTTACGGGCCCACATGTTTAACGTGATCGTATTCCGAGTGAACACTTCGGCAGTTTTGGCAGTGGCTTGAATCGTACCCGAGCCTACCGCTAACTTCCCGCACGCTAATTTACAATTTAAAATGACCATATGCTAAGCTCTTAATTCCATCATCCCCATTCCATTGTTCCATCATTTAAAATATCCATAAAATTAAAATATCCAATTAAAATATCCATTTAAAAAATCCATATCGTTCCATCATTTAAAATATAAATATAATAATTTCTACAATGCATATGTTAAGCTCTTATTTCATTTAAAATCGGAAGCGCAGGTAACGGAAAGTAAAAACTAATTCGGTTTCTTATTGTCCCACCCATCGCTATACACATACAGAACCGTGACGTCACGTCCACCTTGACGTCCCCACCCACCACCTTCCCTGCTTCTGTGAGGGAGAAACGTCGGTTAAGAAATGCATTAGCGGATCGCCGAGAAATTGAAATTCGGAAAATCTTAAAATCCCGATCCTGTGGCCAATACGGGATATTTCTTGACCAGATTGGACTTGTAAGAATGCCAGATATTTGACCTTTCTAAAAATGTAAATTATTAGTCGAAATTCTGAGTACTTTTTACTATGTGAGAATTTAAAAACCAAAAATCGTTTTTTTGAGTCAAAAGTGACTTTTGTTTTAAAATCATAAAAAAATATTAGAATATGTCCCTGAGATTTGAAATTTATATATTTTTACTCAAAATTCTCTGCTCTTTCCGATGGTGTGATTTGTTTTTTTCTACGATGTCTGGATCGTGGAGAAAAAAGGGCAAAAAGTCAAAAAACGGTCGAAATCGCATAAAACATTAAATAACAAAAAAAATAATTAAAATTTTAAAAATCGGTTTTCACGTGTCCACTTCCCACCCCCCAGGGTCTCCGATTGCCAAATTTCGTAGCTCTCCGACGCGCGGTCGCGAAACATATAGTGTATAAGACAGACACACAGACATTGCCTTTTATTATATAGATATATATATAGAGAGAGAGAGAGTGTTCCAAAAACATTGGCCTCAACTTTTATTCCTTAGACATTGGTCTTAGACATATATAATAAATTACAAAGTTGCATAAGAAAAGGTACAGAATTTTATGAAATCAATAAAATTTTTCAGGGGATTAAATTTGAGGAAATACAAAATTTAAATTTTTATACGGCCCATGTACAAAAGCATTTCGAATGAGTAAAATGTGCCCCATACACTAATAATGTGCTGTACAAAATTTCAGCATTTTATCATAAAAAGTCCCAGAGATGTGTTTAAACAAAGTTGGTGAGGGATTAATCACAAATTAAAATGTAATTGTTTACAGCAAAAGTGCAAATGACGCAACGCAAAAATTCATCATAGGCAAATAATATCTGCCTCTTTAGATTTATTTACAATTTTTCAAAAATATGCTTCCTGAAAAATACCTTAAAATTTTACATGATTAATTACAGAATAAAACTTGGAAATTGCACAATGAAATTGAACATTAAAATAGCTTAGAAATGTATGCATATGCAAACATCTGCCTATGATCGGTGCATCACACAATCGCAACAAACGCATCATCACATGAGAAAGTTGGGTCCGGTTGGGTTGCTCTGCCATTGATCAATCACCTCGCTTACGCAAGTGTAGTGTACACAGCCCAGCAGTCTGTGCGACCCTTAAGTATTTCACATTTCTGCTATATTTTGAGAGTGTAGTTAGCTGGAACTGACAGTATGTCGCAATACAGCAATGAAGAACATTTTGAAATATTTATGCTGTACAGTTTATGCAATCGCAATGCTAACAAAATTGTACAAGAATATCAGCATACTTTTCCCAATTCTTGACATCCCTCTGGGAGATTTACTTCCCGATTGGTGCAATGAGTGCGTGAAAGAGGAAGCGTACATCGTGTAGGTGGACTAAGTAGGCCCAGACTTCACTGAACTGATGTAGAAATTGATATTTTGGCTTACTTTTGAAGTCATCCACATAGTAGAGTTCGTACCGCTGCTTCAGAAATGAACGTACCAGGTGCATCAGTGTGGAGAATACTGAGACAGTATAAATGGCACCCATTTAACATTCATGGTGTGCAAGGACAGGAGCCAACAGATTATCAATGTCATCTAGATTTTTGTAATTGAACTTTAAATCGTGAAGATGCAAATCCCTCTTCCCTGAAAAATGTAATTTGGACTGACGAATACTGTTTTAAACAAGATGAATGCATAAATCCTCAAAATGAGCACTTCTGGTCTGACGCAAATCCATTCGTGGTATGTAATATTCATCATCAGAAGCAATTTTCTGTGAATGTATGGTGTTGTATTTTCAGAAACCGTTTGCTTGGACCCATAATTTATGATGGTACGTTGATGGTTGACAGATATGTTAATGAGATTCTGAATGCGGTTATTCCTAATTTTATGGATGAACTGCCCCTAACAGTACTTCCACATGCATGGTTTCAATAGAGATGCAGGTTCGCAGGGGACAGGTCGCCATTGGCGACCAAGTTTGCAGTCATGGTGACTAAAATTATTGCAGTAAGTCACCATTTCTGGTGACCAAAATTTCTCTGGAATTCTTTTCTATCCCACGGTACTGGCGACCAGTAAATCTGATCGATTGTCTCGCGGACCGTGACCCAAATCCGTAACTACACTCAAATCGCTGGCCGAATCCGCAGCTACGCTCAAATCACGGGTCGGCTCTGCAGCTACACACAAATTGCTATCAATCATAATTTTGCCAGACTGAAGGGAGGGAGCCAGCAGCTCCACTCCCATAGGGCCACCACACACCTAGAGTTTTATTTCCAGACAGCGGGATTTATCAAAGGACGAGCTTTAAATTTGCCTGTGTGTGGAAATGAGCTGACGCGAAACTTTTTCCTTGGTTCTGCTTGATATTTGGACAGTCTGCGAGGCGGCTTGCGGTTGAAGGGTTGTTTGTTTAATAACCGTTTGGCACAGATTTATTTTCCTTTGGCATCTTTTTTCATTGAGGTTAAAAAAATACTCATTTAGCTAAAATATTTTTGCTTCTGTATTTAGCTGTGAAAATATGTAAAGTTCTTAAGTATTTCTAGTAGAGTGAAACTTTACACATTTATGGTACCATGGACATAACCGAATTGAACCCCCTTCCCCCAATTTCCGAATGAAAATTCCTAATTTTGAAAAAAAATTACAGTTTTATGAGCTATCGATTAAGATAAAAAAATAAATTAAAAAGGAATGCATATAATTTCAATCCGGCCTTATTTAATTTCTATACAGTTATTTTGAGGCATTATTTTTTACTCAACTTTTTCGAAAAATCATACATTAACCATCGAATTTTAAAAATACACTTTTTCAGGGCGCTCCTTAAAAATTGCAGTTTTAGATGGAAAAGGAAGGGAGGAGTTTTTAGGTGTTTCACCCTCATTATGGAAAAATTACATTAGTTATCCAAAGGAGTCCATATTGTAAAACAAAATTGACCACTGTAACCCTCCATTCAGTCACATGCCCTTTTTTCCAAATAATACTTGTGTGTGTCCATGAGACTGTGGAGACGTTATCTCGCGAACAAATGGTGTGATTTGAATGAAATTTGATACAAAAACTACAAACAGTGACTACTATAAGCCTCTTGATTTTAAACGTAATCAAATGTTCGGAAGACTCTTCCCCCCCCCCCCCCCCCCCCCCCCCCCCCCAATTGCCAAATAAAAAAAATTATCAAAAAATCGGAACGTTCAATAGTATTACATGAATGATCATTTTTCATGTCATTTTGAATTAGAAAACGATTGACACGCACTTTAAAATGCTAGCACAAACCTGTCTTGAGTTACTGTACTTTTTTTTCAAATAAACGTATCAAAATATGACATAAAATTTTTAAAAAAATATTAACTATTGTGAAATACGTTCACTATACCGTATTTATAAATACCATAGCAAAAGGATACTTTGCAAATATGCAAATGTAAAAAATGAGTAAATAGGAATGACAATGCAAAATTCATTTCATGGACATTCAAACCTTTTTATTATATATATATATATAATAAAAGTTTTAAAATCCAATGAAAGAATAGAGAGAGTTTCAACTTAAAGAACCCCAACATTACAGAATGCGTTACAAATAAAAGTATCAAACAGAGAATCATCAATCAAGTGGAAAATAAAAATGCAAACCTCTAGTCATCAAGCTGAAGACAAACAAAAAACATCAATGGAAAAGAATCGATAAAATAATATCAAATAAAATCCAAGCATGAAAGCTTTACACGTGGACAAGCCCTAGGCCTAATAATAAATTGTTCATTTCCATAAAACTCTTTATCAAGTCCAAGTATTTTATAAGAATGAACACAAAATGCATGTTTCTGATATCAGTGATAGATTATATTTATAAACTTTGATAACTTGGACAACATGCATAAAGATTGAAAAATAATAGGAAACAAGAATACCTGGAAAAACACTGCATACGTCTGATCCATTGGAGCCTTGAATAAAGAGACCAATGTTGCCAATCTCAAAAAATGAAAAGTTGAGAACTGCTGTTGCAAATCGTGAGAAAGAAATAACAGTAATGTGAAAAGACGATAAAAGGTGATAAGATACTGAGTAGAGAATTTAAGTATTATATATGTATTATATATATATCTTTTCTAACTTTAGGTGCCCGTTAAAAAATTGCTTTTGGCACCTTTTCAAAAACAAAGATACAGGTGGATAAAGCATGTGTCTGAATAAGCGTGAGAAACAAATATTTATGGGGATAATCAGTGGAAATGACAAGCTGTGGGTTTAGAATTTGGAAGAACATTTTCAATTACCATTTAGTTACTGTAGGTTCTGGAGTGAGCATCCATTACGCTTTTATCCATTAAACATGTCCAACAACTTGAAGAAATCAACAATAACTGAATTTATTGAAGAATGGAAAATAGAAGAATGTCTTTGGGACATTAGAAATGTAAACTATATAAGATAAAAACAAAAAATGTATTACATATGAAAATTTACTGTAAAAATTAAAGGAGGATAACATCGAAGCAACTATAGATGACGTGAAAAAATTGCTAAGAAGTCTAAAATCTACTTTTAATCAAGAGAAAAAAAAGTGGCAGATTCGAAAAGAAGTGGCAGCGGGACAGGCAGTTTGTATTGCTCGAAGATATGGTATTTACCGGAATTTGAATTTTTGAGAGACATTAAAGAAGCTTGTCCTGGAACAAGTTCTATGCAGCTGAGTGATGAATAAATTAATATTATGGTAAGTAGTCCATTTCTTAACAGCTTTATCGACTACATAATAAGAGCACTATAATAAATAATACACAAAAACACTTTTATATTTATATTCGTTTTTGAAAGTTTGGATGTGAAACAATAGTGAATTCCAGTAAGCCTGACAAGTATACAGGCGGCCCTCGACTTTCGCACATTCTACTTTCGCACAATTCGCTATTTCACACATTTTTAAAAATTCAATTTTTAAGAGATTTTTATCGATATTCTTTACATAATAGTAAATTCACTGGAGAATCGGCTTTTGCAGATATAGATACTGCAAAAGAATTTATTTCTTCATTGTCCAAAATTATTGTAGATGGAGAATATTCTCCTATCCAAATATTCAATGCAGAAGAAACGGATATTTTGGAAAAAATGCCTAATCGTGCATTCTTATTGAAGAAAGAATCAGTTGCCCCTGGACGTAAATCTTCTAAAAACCAATTGATATTGTTTCTTGGTGGAAACTTAGCTGGTGATTTAAAATTGAGGCCAATGTTAGTTTATTAAGCAGAAAAAACCAGAGCATTAAAAAGGAATGATAAAGAATTGCTTCTAGTCATTTGGAAATCAAATAAAAAAGCCTGGGTTACTACGTCATAGCTGCCAACTTTCCCGGGAGACTCCCGGTTTTTCGCTATATCTCCCGGTCTCCCGGGTAAGTCGCTCAATCTCCCGGTTTTCACTCAACGTTCCTTATTTTCCCCCTTTCTAGGCAGAAATCAATCGTGACTTTCAGTTGTTTTCCGCGGTGCAGTTTTCTGCTACCGCGGTGTAGAAATGGATCGCGATTGACGTTTGTATTTTTGTATTTGTATCTACAGGTTACAAAAGTAATAAAATCGGAAATAGATCACGAATTTTCCGAAAATATTACTAAATGAGAAGCGAAATCACAAATTTTGAAATCGAAGTTTTCCCGTTTTTTCGTCTAAAAATGCATTTTTCAGCTATCGTGTAATCGGCTCTCGCAAACGGCAATTATTCCCACAGCGTCACGAGAGAGATGACCAATGATTATCTAATTAATGTGAGAAAAACGCATTTGCATTGACTAAAATGTTATTAAATTATTTTGTTTTATATACAAAACTATTGTTCAAACATATTATTAATGAAATGAAACTATTTTCTTCAGCAGTAGCGCTAAAAACGACGTTTATGCGGGATCCTCCTTATATTTCGTTTTATTATGAAACTATTTTTCCACTTTTGCGATCTGTCAGCATCGTCAAATTTTTTTATAATTATTTCGTATTTTATACAGAAAAACTATTGTTCAAACGTAATATTAATGAAATGAAAGGCTATTTTGTAGTAGTATCGCGAAAAACGGCATTTGTGCATGATCCTCCATATATTTCGTTTAATTGTGAAAATAGCCGATGTGGTGGCCGAGCGGTCAAAGAGGCAGGCGTTTCCTCGTGATGGCTCGGCTGCCAGATTGTGGGTTCGAGTCCCGCCTGCGAGCATGGATGTTGTGATGTCTTATTGGGCAGAAGTCGGACTTCTACTTTAGGGGTGCCCCAGGTCTTAGACCAAACAGAAGCAGCGCAAATTTCTTTCCTTAATTAGGACACGCGAACAACCACAGCAATTGTGAAAATAATTTCCACTTTTACAATCTGTCAGCATCGTCAAATTTTTTTATAATTATTTCGTATTTTATACAGAAAACCTATTGTTCAAACGTAATATTAATGAAATGAAAGGCTATTTTGTAGCAGTATCGCGAAAAACGGCATTTGTGCACGATCCTCCATATATTTCGTTCAATTGTGAAAATAATTTCCACTTTTACAATCTGTCAGCATCGTCAAATTTTTTTATAATTATTTCGTATTTTATACAGAAAAACTATTGTTCAAACGTAATATTAATGAAATGAAAGGCTATTTTACAGCAGTATCGCGAAAAACGGCATTTGTGCGCGATCCTCTTCATATTTCGTTCAATTGTGAAAATAATTTCCACTTTTGCAATCTGTTTGCATCGTCTAAAATTGGACTTATCAAAATCTCCCAGTTTTTTCATATTTTCGCACAAAAATCTCCCGGTTTTTCATATTTGGAGGTTGGCAGCTATGCTACGTTAATATTTATAGATTGGTTCACTTTTCATTTCATGCCGGCAGTTAAGCAATATTGTAAAGATAAAAATTTACAATTTAAAGCATTATTAATCTTAGACAATGCTCCAGGATACCCAAAATCTCTGCAGAATTTATACCCGGAAATCAATGTTGTGTTTCTTCCTCCCAATAATACCTGCCTCATACAGCCCATGGACCAAACAGTGATAGCTACGTTTAAACTATATTAATGAGGACAATAATGAATCAGGCCATTAAGTGAACTGACAGGGAAGGTGGGATTGCATTAAGAAATTTTTGGAAAAACTATAATATATGGAACGCAATAAATATTGGAGACTCGTGGGGCTGAAATAAAAGAGTCAACAATGAAAGGTTCCTGGAAACAATTATACCTACAAATGTTGATTGATTTTATAAATTCTGAAGAAACTCCAGAAACTATCATAGATGAAATAGTTATCCTAATAAATGAACTAAACTTGGACGTCAACAACGAAGATGTTAATGAGTTGATTGAATCTCACTCAGTACCTCTGTCAAATGAATACTTAATTGAGCAACAAGATTTAAATGAAATACACAATGAAAGTGAGGAAGGAGAAGCTGATAAAATCGTCAAGACTCAAAAATATGAATGAAGCCTGACAAATTTTGCATCTTGACAAATCATCTTGACAAATTTTTGACTATCATGGAAGAATATGATCCCAATGGAGAACGTATATCTCAAGTACATATGGCGATTGAGAAAGACACAGCATGTTATAGAACTCTTTATCAAGAAAAGAAAAAAAAGGGTGGTATTCAACTAACTCTTGACAAGTCTATAAAGATAACACCTGAAAGCACTTAAACACGCTTTGTTAACTTTATTATGTGTATTGATAAATAAATATTTTAAAATACAATTTTTGATGGTTATTTTTACATCCCTCTACTTTCGAACATTCAACATTTGCACACATTTTCAGGAACCAATTGTGTGCGAAAGTCCAGAGCCACCTGTATTTGAAGTTTATTATTTATTTTATATCAAAACTCACGACGGAAATCAACAACTCAAGTTATTATTTATCACTCTTTGGTGATAACCTGCCAAATCAGTACACTTTCACTCTGTCGCTTTCTCGGACCTTTCAAGATTGATGACTTCGGGAGTCTACGGAGGACGACAGACCCCTGTGGTTCCTGTATCGTCTGGAAATATAACTCGTCTCTTTGTTTCTCTAGTGTATAGGCTGCTTTAAACTAATTCAAACTGTCATTAGCTGATGTTTTTATTGGCATAATAGGGAGAATGTAATGTCTGTTGTAATAACCTTGCTCTTTTCAAGTCACATCATTTGGACGGCGTAGTCACATACTACGAACTCCTGAATTAGTGAAAACTCTAAATGTGTGTGTCCCTGCTCTTGCCTGTTGCAAATTCAATCGAATAAAATGTTGGTTTCCAAGTACTTTCACTCTTCTTTGTTGGTTTTCTTTGTCCCAGAAATTTTCTTCTTTCCACAGTTGAAAATCCTTTTCCCACCGATGCTGTGGTCGAGCGGTCAAGGCTAGCGTTTCCAAGCAATCGCTCAACCGCCACGTTGTGGGTTTGAGTCCCATGTAAGGCATGGATGTTGTGTTGTGGGCGCATGGATGTTGTGTTGTGTGTGCTCCGCCCCCTTCTGGTGCGCTTGGGGCAACGTCCTAGGACAGCTAAACTGTTCACATTCTGGCCGATGTATAGTCAAGTGCCTGGCCATTTGATATATAAACAAAAATCCTTTTCGCTGCTTATAGAATGTCTGTAGATCACGAAAATCCTGATACAGTTATGAAATCGATCATGAATGTCACCCCCCCCCCACACACACACACACACACACAAAAAAAAAATATATATATATATATATATATATGTATATATATATATATATAAATATCGCAAAATTGGAACAAAGCCATGAGTTTTGAGATCAAATTTTCCCCTTTCTTACATACTGAGATCTATTTCTCTTCAGTAAAATTGGTGCTTGCAAACGGCGATTCCCACTGTGTCCAGAGAAAAAAGAACAATGACTATCTTTCAGCCCCTTTTACAATCTATTTACATGTACTAAATTTTTTATAATTATTTCGTTTTATATACAAAAAAAATTTTTTTTTAGACTTATTCTTAATAAAATGAAAAGCTGTTTTGAAGAACTATTTTTATTATTAAACATCGCGAAAAACTGCATTTGTACGCAATCCTGGCCATATGTGTTTAACGGGAAAACTAATTTTCCACTTTTGTAATCTGTTTGCATTGACTACAGTTTCTTAAATTATTTCATATTTTATATGGAAAAACTATTTTTCCTACATATTATTAATAAAATGGTGGGCTATTTTGCAGCTCATCATTTTATTAATAAACATCATGAAAAACTGCATTTGTACGCATTCTTTGGCATATGTTGTCTAATGAAAAAAATATTTTCCACTTTTGCAATGTTTTTGCATCGACTATAATTTCTTAAATTATTTCATATTTTATATGGAAAAACTATTTTTTAAACGTATTATTAATAAAATGATGGACTATTTTGCATCCCATCATTTTATTAATAAACATCGTGAAAAACTGCATTTGTATGCTTTCCTCCGCATATGTCATCTAATAAGAAAAATATTTTCCACTTTTGCAATCTGTTTGCATTGACTACAATTTCTTGAATTATTTCAAATTTTATATGGAAACATTATTTTTCAAACATATTATTAATGAAATGAAGAAATATTTTGCAGCAGAATCGAAAACAAAAACTTTATTTGTACGTGATTCTTTGTATCTTTTGTTTGATTTTGAAAATATTTTCCACTTATGCAATCTGTTTGCATCGACTAATATTCATTCACTTTATAGTAGAATTTACATTTTTATGTCCATTTTTTTCATAAATCCACATATTTCATAAATCTACATATTTGAGGTACCTATATATGATATATATTTTTTATGCTATTATTAATTTGCATCAAGTTTTATGAAATAATTACAGTTTTCAATTTAAAAAATTCATCTGAAATTTAAATGAACCAGTCTGTTTGCGAAACTTCTTTCATTACTTTAAATAAGTCACTTTGGTCACAATTTCTTTTTCTAAGAAAAAGTCCCTTTTTCAACAATTACTAAGGCTGAAGCTATTGAGGAACCCTGCTAAAAGAATCCTATCCAATCTATCTTCATATTATTCTATATTAGAGTATCTGAATTACCATATTTTCATTTTTAATATTCAGGTGAAATACTTTGTTTAGAAGAGATAACATTCTTTTTGTACATACCCAAGATGCATATATTTTGTATCTGAAGGCATTTTCATTGGAAAATCAAATCAAATTTAAGTCATGGGAAATATGAGCTATAAAATTCAATTAGAAAACACAGAACCTCTTAGCATCCTTGTTAATTTCTTTAAAAAAGTTATTTTTTCTAATATTTTTAGGGTTATTGTATCAAAGAAATCTTTTATATATTCTTTATTAATCAAAAATTGAGATATTTAAGTTTTTATGTATTTCTCAGCAATGGCAACCCTATTGAATCTTTATTTTTTATTGTTAATTTGTTATGTTCTGTGACTGTCATAGTTTAAAGAACTATCATTTTCTAATTACTGTCTTCATTTTGAGAGCATACTAATTTTTATATGCAGCTGTTTTATGGCAATAGTGAATGGAATTGAATGAATTTTAGTCAATTTTTGTAATTTAGGTTTATCAATTTCTTTTATATCATTATGTTTTCTCCAAATAGGGTGCCCACGAAACATAATAAGTATAATTAAACATAATAAATATAAGAGTATAATTTTAAGTGCTTTCAATCCATGAACTTACCTCAACAGCTAGGTATATAGCATATCAATTTAAACTTAATTATAAACACCTGTCGTCATTAAAATTTTTTGGGCCACAAACTTTTTCTGGTTGGCCACTAAAAATTTTGTTCTTAGTGGCCAGTGGCCACTATTAAAATATCTGAAGTTGAATCTTTAGGTTTCAACAGGACGGATCTCCAGCGCACCATACTACAATTGTGAAACACTGGTTAAATAACGAGTTTCTAGGCAAGTGGATTAGCTTGGATCGGAGAGTCGAATTTCTCCCTAGATCACCTGATTTAACACCTATGGATTTTTATTTGTGGGGTCATTTACGCACAACTGCTCCCTTAAATAAAGCATAGTTGCAACATAGTTGCAAGTCACCTCCCTTAAATAAAGCATAGTTGCAACAACTCATTCAAGATAGTTGTCATGACATCACCGAACAAGAACTTAATTGAGTGCACAGAAGTGTTATCAGGCGAATGCAGCTCTGTATTGACATAGATGGAAAACATTTTGAACAAGCTTTGTAATATTTGTGTAAAGTTATTATTTCTACACAGTGTAGATACTTTTGTACCAATAAATAGCAAAATTATTATTTATTTATGTAATCATTATTTTCTTTCGTAATTTGTGTATGATCCCTAAAACACGATCTGCGGACATGATTTTTCCCCTCTGAGAACCCATGTCGATGCATCGAAAAGTGGTTTAAGTCAGCATTTTTGTCTCTTCATATCTCTGGGACTTTTTATGATAGAATGCTGAAATTTTGTACATCACGTTATTAGTGTATGGGGGCACATTTTACTCATTGGAAATGTTTTTGTATGGGGGCCATATACACCTTATTAGTGTATGGGGGCACATTTTACTCATTGGAAATGTTTTTGTATGGGGGCCATATAAAAATTTAAATGTTGTATTTCTTAAAATTTAATTCCCTTGAAAATTTTAATCGATTTCATAAAATTCTGTACCTTATTTTTACGCAATTTTGTAATTTATTATATATATCTAAGATCAATATTTAAGGATTAAAAAGAGATCAATGTTTTGGTGACACCTTGTATCTATATGTGTGTGTATATACTACTACACATGAGCAATATGTGGTCTGTAATCTTCCTTATATATCTCATAATTTAAACATGCTTGCCTAAACTTGTCTTCAATGATTTCATACTCTTACAAAATTATTCTTTCATTAGAAATATGTTTCATAATAAATAAAAAGCATGCCTTATATTTTATTTTTAAATTGTAATTTAAATTTTCATTTTATGTTTCCTTTCATCACAGGTTGGTGCAGAGTCTGGTGTTAAAATGGAAAATTTACAAATGGCTAAATACGTTCTTAAGGCTCTTCCATTCCTAGCTCTACCTTTCTGCATAAATTTTCAATCTGTAAGCAATTTTTAAACAATTTTATGAAATCTGCACAATTAAAAAATGTTTTACTTTATATACTTTTACATGTTTTCTCTAGGCTATTTTGTATTACTGGGTTACGAGTAACTTCTGTACATTAGCAACAGTTGCAGTGCTAAAATTCAAACCAGTGAGGGATTTTTTCAAGTTACCAACTCAGCTTCCAATTGATCCAAAATTTGCTTTGCCAAAGAAAGGGTTCATTAAAGAAGTCAAAAGTGGTTTGTTAAAGTTATTTTTCTACTCATAACTTTCATCATTTTATATTTTATTATATCATTGCTTCCAACTTTTACAGTTTAACTGAGAAATTCCTGATTTTTCATTATCTCGCAATTTTTTGAATGAAAAATATTTTCTCCAAGTTTTCACTCTAATATTACAAATTCCTTATTGTTTTTTAAAATGGATAAAACTAATTATGTGTACTTCTCTGCTTTTGTAGCTTTTTCTTTTTCTGTTGTTATAAAATAAAAGGTTCATATGCACCTTAAAAGTATGTTATGTGTATATTTAAAGCACTTTTAAAAGTACTTAAATAAATTGCATTTCATTGTAGAGTGTTTTAACACATTAGTAACTATAGTATATTATTATTACTATCATTTTGAATTCTCCATTGCCAACATAAAAATCACTTGAAATAAGTCACAGTGAATGCCGTAAGCTACCTTAAAACCACCTCAAATGCCAGTGATTCTTACGGCAAACCTTGCTACAAGTATTTATAACCTGAATGTTCTCATTGCTTCTCTTTTGATACCAGTTAACAATGATCTTCTTCCATTCAAAAGTGGTTTTGTGCATGTGACAGCAGACCTTGCTTTTAGTAACAGAATTATTAAACAAATGTAATTTTATCTAATTGATTCATAGATTCATAAATTTGATAATAATAAGATTATAAATCTGTGTCTGCATCTACAATATATTTAAGTATTTCTTTTTATCTGTAATGTATTTTTACTTTTTGTATAAATTTGTAGAATGTTTTCAAAGTAAGTGAAACAAATGTTTTTTTTTTCCCATTACATTGTTTATTCAATTTTTTTATTCACATTTTGCAAGTAAAATTTAGAAATCACTTTTATTGAAGAAATAAAATAGAATTGTTTCCTATGGCTGCATATAAAAATATTTTCATTTTGATTAAAAATTCGTACAGAAATAGCAAAGTTGTCAAATATTAAAAATGCTTATAGATTCTTATTCCTCTTTAACACTTTACAACATAGTTGAAAATTGTTTATGACTTTATTCATTCTGTCTGTCTGTCCGTTAGCACGATAACTGCAGTAAAAATGACTTTATCAAAATAAAATTTTAGTATGTTGTTCAAATTGTCTGTGGGACCTATGGAAATATAAATAAATAATATCACCCAATTAGTTTTGGATTGAACCCGGGTTGACAAAATGGAATACATTGAACCCTATGGGACATAATTTTTAAAACATTTTGTAAGTGAATTTAAAATTCACAAATTGTTTCGAAAGTTTTAAGAAATATTCAAATTATCCCATAAAAAAAATTTCGAAATATATTCAGTAGTTTTTTAAATAGAAATTAAAATAATAATTACACCCTTTATATGAAAAGATCGCATGACCATTATATGAAGAGATCACGACCTACTTCAAAATAAAATATGGCATCCATCTTGTGTCAAAATCTTGATTTTTGAAGTTCCTTTTCATTTATATTTAGTGTTGTATCTGTCCTAAAACCGCTTTATTTTTGCTTAAATTCTGTGCATCTACATTCTGAAACAGTGCAATTACAATATATTTGAGTTTAAATGATCATCAAACTTTGATTATTTCTACAACAAAGCCTAATTTTCACTTATGGAGAATCTAAACACCAAAAGATGTAGAATTAGTTGTGAAAAATCCAAACCACATGACAGACCCGAAGGCTTACTGTATCCATAGCTGCCAACTCTCCCGGTTTTACCGGGAGTCTCCCGTTTTTTCGCTATATCTCCCGGTCTCCCGGGTAAGTCGCTCAATCTCCCGGTTTTCACTCAACGGCCTTTATTTTCCCCCTTTCTAGGCAGAAATCACTCGAATGCAAATCGCGAATTTCAGTTGCTTTCCGCGGTGTAGGAATGGATCGCGATTGACTTTTGTATTTGTATCTACAGGTTACAAAAGTAAAAAAATCGGAAATAGATCACGAATTTTTCGAAAATATTACGAAATGAGAAACGAAGTCACAAATTTTGAAATCGAAGTTTTCCCGTTTTTTTCGTCTAAAAATGCATTTCTCAGCTATCGTGTAATCGGGGCTCGCAGACAGCAATTATTCCCAATGAGATGACCAATGATTTTAATTAATGTAGGAAAAACGCATTTGCATCGACTAAAATTTTATTAAATTATTTTGTTTTATATACAAAACTATTGCTCAAACATATTATTAATGAGATAAAACTATTTTCTTCGGCAGTAGCGCTAGAAACGACGTTTGTGCGTGATCCTCCTTATATTTCGTTTTATTATGAAACTATTTTTCCACTTTTGCGATCTGTCAGCATCGTCAAATTTTTTTATATTTATTTCGTATTTTATACAGAAAAACTATTGTTCAAACGTAATATTAATGAAATGAAAGGCTATTTTGCAGCAGCATCGCGAAAAACGGCATTTGTGCGCGATCCTCCATATATTTCGTTTAATTGTGAAAATAATTTCCACTTTTACAATCTGTCAGCATCGTCTAAAATTGGGCTTATCAAAATCTCCCGGTTTTTTCATATTTTTACACAAAAATCTCCCGGTTTTTCATATTTGGAGGTTGGCAGCTATGCTGTATCTATATGTGTGGCCGGGTAGAATTAGTTGTGTAAGAATTGCTGCATTTCTTTAATGCAAAATTGTTTAGCTCATGGAGTCTGCAATATAGCTGATATAAATGAAACATTCATTGATTTTACACAGAGAAGAAGACAATTTTTTTTAACACTTTACAACAAAGTTGAAAGGTGTTTATGACTTTGTTCATTCTGTCTGTCTGTCTGTCTGTCCGTTAGCACGATAACTGCCGTAAAAATGACTTAATCAAAATGAAATTTTAGTATGTTGTTCAGACGTTCTGTAGAACCTATGGGAATATAAATGAATAATATCACCCAATTTGTTTTGGAATGAACCCGGGTCGAAAAAATGAAATACATTGAGCCCTATGGGACCTAATTTTTCAAACATTTTTTAAGCGGATTTAAAATTCACAAATTGCTTCAAAAATTTTAGGTAATATTCAAATTGTTCCATAAAATATATAAAAAAAAATTCAGCGAAATATATTCAGTAGTTTTTTAAATAAAAATTAAAATAATAATTACACCTCTTATATGAAACGATCACGTGACCATGATATGAAACGATCACATGACCCACTTCAAAATGATATATGGCATCCATCTTGTTTCAAAATCGTAATTTTTTTAAGTTCTTTTTAATTCATATTGAGTGTTGTATCCATCCTAAAACTACTTTATTTTTGCTTAAATTCTGTACATCTACATACTGAAACAACGCAATGACAATATATTTGAGTTTAAATGCTCATCTAAATTTGATTATTTCTACAACTAAGCCTATTTTTCACCTATGTAAAATGTAAACCGCAAAATATATAGAATGAGTGTATTAGAATTCCTGTATTTTTTTAACACAAAATAATTTACTCCATGGAGTCTGCATGGCTGATATGAATGAAATATTAATTGATTTCATAAAGAGAAGGACGATTTTTTTCGATGAAGTTTCAAGCATAGAGTTTAATTTTTTGTAGCTCCATGGTCTTAAACAAAATGTTTAAATAAAATAAATTATTATAGTATTGTGATGAATGAAATGAATGGGAGAAAGTTATGAATGAAATCCTGTTTTTATAGAGAGATCCAGACGTGTTATTTTTTCTATGACGTCATTTGAATTAATTTCAGTTGTTTTCGATGAAGTTTTCAAATATAATAAATTATCGTAGTATTATGATAATTCTAAAACTATTACCGAGGAATGTATAACATTTTAGAGATGTTTAAACCAGGCAATTTATATTTCAATGCCGTCATTTGAATGAAGTTCATTTTTTTCGATGAAGGTTTAAGTTTTCAAATATAATAAATTAATGCAGTATTGTGATAAGTTTCAAAATATTACCGAGGAATGTATTGCATTTTAGACTTGTTTAAATAAAATTGCATTGAAGTTGGAAAGTGTTTCATAATCAATGCTTTAAGCATGATTGATCTTTCTTGTTTTATGAAGTTTTAAGCATTAGAGTTAAATTACTTGTACCTCCATGGTTTCAAGTTTTTAAATAAAATAAATTATTGTAGTATTGTGATGAATGAAAGGAATGGAAAAAAGTTATGAATGAAATACTGCTTTTATATAGAGAGCCAGGTGATTTATATTTCGATGACATCATTTGAATAAAGTTCATTTATTTTCGATGAAGTTTTCAAATATTATAAATTATTGCAGTATTATGATAATTTTAAAAATATTACCAAGGAATATATCGCATTTTAGAAATGTTTTATCCCGGCAATTTATATTTCAATGCCGTCATTTGAATAAAGTTCATTTTTTTCTATGAAGTTTTAAGTTTTCAAATATAATAAATTAATGTAGTATTGTGATAATTTAAAAAATATTACTGAGAAATGTATTGCATTTTAGAGATGTTTGAATAAAATTGCATTGAAGTTGGAAAGTGTTACATAATCAATAATTTATGCATGATTGATCTTTCTTGTTATTTCTCAAAATGTCTGAAAATCGATTCCAAAATGGCACTTTGTGTCAAAGGTACTCAAAAACCAGCTTTAGTAGTACTTTTATCCCTGGTATGTATAATAATAAATAAAGATGTCTGTTTGTATCATCTGTAGTGGAAAATCTAAGCAGCATACAGCCATAAAATGTGGTACAAGGGTATCCCGAGAGGAAACACCTTGTCTACATTTTTTTTTTACATTCAAATTAGTTTTTTAGTTATTAACATTGAAATGCAATTATAAACAATTTTCACACAGTTTGGTTCATTAACGATTGAACATATATTTTCCATCTTAATACCAACAAAAAGATCAACAATCTTTTTGATGAGCTTTAAACCAAACCCATTAGGCAATTCTTTCGTATTTAAAAATATATTGAAAATTCATCAAAATATGCATAATTTATGAAAATTCGTATTTATATTGTATCATAAAATTAAAGATTTGCTCAATTCCAAATTTTGGCATGAATATGGAGTAATATCTTCATATTCTAATTTTAATACTGTCAAGTGATGTTATATGTTACTTTACTTAAATTTGCAACAAAGTTTTAAAGTGTGCCATAGTAAATGAACGAAACCCCATTTTTACTTTCCTTATATACATGGCATAATATATAAGTAAAGTATTGTGATGGGGTCGAAAATTCAAATTCTAGTTTTTGACGGGAAAGCATGTTTTAAACATCCCTCAACATGAATCAAACATTGAGGTGATGTCTGTATGTCAGTAAGTCTGGAGATAATATCTCACAAACGAATGAAGCTATTCAAATGAAATTTGGTACAAAAATTATAATCCGTGAATACTAGAAGCCTATTTTTTTTTAATGCAATCGAATGTTCAGAACTGTACTAAATTTTAGAGTGAAATTTTGAAAAAATTACTAAAAAATCAAAACCTTTAATACAGTTACGCAAATAGTCATTTCTCATTGAATTTTTCATTAGAAAACTATCGACACAAACTTTAGAATGCTAGCACAAAATTTTTTTACATATTGCACATTTTTCAAATAAATTTATCAAAAAATCACATTAAATAAAAAATATTATTAACTATTGTGAAATATGTTCACTTTTCATATGTAATATCATGTGATACATTTGGTGACATCATTCTCATCGATCTAGCTTGTTCCATTCATGAGAAAAAATACTTTGGTTATATTTTTGTAATTGGACGCCAGTGTGGTGACGGTTTTCCCCTTGTTTATGCTTCTGGCTTAATTACTTGATAAGTGCGTAATTTCAATATCATAATTCATCCATTCAGTTAATGTTGTTTATCATAATTCATCCTTTCAGCTAATGTTGTTTATAATTTGACAGCGCAGAAGATTTCTTTCACTTAAGCCAATTATTTATTGCTATTTTTATTGCACAGATGATTTCTTCTACTTAATCACATAATTTATTGCTATTATTATTGGGGAATGTTCTAGAAGGTTGTGGAAGTTAACGGTCAGCGTAGGAGATGATAAAAAGAGGAGGTAGTTTAAAAAAAAGGGGAGAGAGAAAGAAAGAGGAGAGAGTGAAAAAACTCCAGGAGACACTGAGAGCAGAGGAGCAGGGAATCGGGAGAAATTTCCCAATGGATTAAAAAAACAGATTTTTGCTCCTGGAGGATTATGATATTATTGGCTTATGTTTTCTTACAAATTTGCTTAAATGGTTCTAATTTGCGTATTGTGGATTTTAACATTGTGCATACAAAGGTCCATGGAAGGATTCCACATTTATGCCATATATCCATCCCTTCCCCTCGGAGTGATCCTGTGCTTTCAACTTGCATAATAATATGTTTTAAGATATATATTAATGCCGGAAGACTACTGTAAGTACATTCTTACCTATTTTTGCTTGATGGAGCTGATTTTTGATTCAAGGTTACATCTGACAGTAACTATAACATCTTGCAGAAATATAAACTCTCAAGCTCCAGTAATTGATTGCATGAAATTAATTAATGTGTAACGGCATGTTTTCCTCTGCTAATATCAGAGAGATATTTTGATTGATCTCACCTTTTAATGTTTGTGTGAAATGAAAAATATATATATTACTTAAATAAAATTGTGTACATGCAAAAATTCTCAGGAGTAGTTAATTTTTCTCCACTACATTAATGATTAACAGTATTGTTCTTTAGTTTAATTATTATTATTTGTGTGGGTCCATGTTTTGGGTATATCCCCAAGCACAGAGCCTGAACCTGGAAGTATCACTATACTTTATCACGTGCCATGTTTCACAATTGTAAATAAATGTTTTAAAACTCTTCTACCTATGCAATATTCATCTAATAAAATATTCATACAATTATTGTACGATATGTGTTCAGAAGAACACCCCCTTCACAAAGGGCGCGGTAGCCCATTGGTTAGCGCGCTGGAGTTGCACTCGGTAGGCCCGGGTTCGATTCCAGGCACTGCCAAAACTGCCGCCGTGTTCATGCGGAGTACGATCACGTTAAACATGTGGGTCCGAAAGTCCTTCCGAGAGGTTGGTGGTAGGGGAAGGAGGGTACGGTCCCTGTGGATGCCTCCCCCACTGGGTTCCGGTCTAAATTGGGTGGCACTTCCCGACCGTCCAAACAGTTACCTTACACCTTTCTGGTAGGTCGGACGGTCTGGGTCTCAACAACAACAACCCCCTTCACCACAATGGTGCCGTGAGCTTAGCTCTGAGTGACCTACTTTAAATTTAAATTTGTCTAAAAATTTATTCTAAATTTAATTTTGGTGGAGAAGTTTCATAAAATGTTTTAAATGATGTGTTGTATGCATGTTCAATGAGGACAACTAAATGAGTAAATTCTGTTTAAAGACCTGGTTTTGAGAATTTTTTAGATTAAAGTGTATGTATCATATTGAGTATAATATTGGCACAATTGAATTTTTATTAAGCTGTATTATTAGGAGGTAGATACTGTTGATATGTATAGATATATTTTAGTTTTTGCTTCAAAATTGAGTCTGATGAATTTTGGATGTAAAACATTTCCCCGGTGCACTGTAGAATATATTAATTATTACAGAATCTTTTGATTTAAATTATATTTGGATTTGAAATTAGTTTCATATGATGGTATAGAAATGCTAATAGAATTATTCAATTATGTTTTATCGCAAGTTATTGTTATAGAGGGTAAGTGTTTCGAAACAGATGGTATTTGTTTTCACGGCAAATTACTATGTAGCAAATTTATATTCTGTTTTTGACTCTGTTTTAAAAATAAGATATTGGTAAGAAATTATTTTAAAAATTACTACTAGTTTTACAATGCATACATTTACACTCGTTTTAGAATAATAACACAAAATCTCAGAACTGTTTCCAGTTGCTAGAAACTGATTTTTACTACAAAACCTTACAATTTGATTTTCTTGGCATTAGTATGGCGGGAAGAAAAACGAGAGCTACAAAAAGGGCAGATAATTTGACTCGCAATGTAAACAATGTTCGTGTGCAATCTAACTCGCCACCAAGGTTGTCGCCACAAACCCCGCGTTCAGCATCTGTGAGTGGAATGGGAAGAAAGGTAAATACAAATCAAGTGCAATTTTGGAGTGCCATTCCAGAGTTTGCGGGCACTTCAGAAATTTCATTGCAGGATTTTATTGACAGAATTGAGTTAGTTGCAGAACATGCAGGATGGACTTTACTTGAAAAAACTTTTTGTCTAAAAATGAAACTGACTGGTGCTGCACACAGATTGATATCAGGGATACCGCGATTGAAAAATAGCGATAGTTTTGCAGAACTTATTTCACCGCTTAGAGAACAGTTTGAAAGAACAGAAGATATTGCTAAACGAGTGGCGGACTTTGTCAACTTCAAGCAACATTCTAAGGAAACAGTGAAAGAATTTGCTGCCAGAATTGAAACCGCTTCGTATAAGGCTGTCCCAGAGGTCTTCGAAAAAGAAAAAGAAGATGAAAACTCATTAAGAAAATCGTTGTTGAGGAATGCCTTTATCAAGGGACTGAAATTAGATGTAAGAAAATTAGTGATGGCTCAGAATCCCAAGAGTTTTCAAGCTGCGAAAGAGTTGGCAATTTTGGAAGAGCAATTCCAGTTGGAGAATGCTGATTTCCTGGCGGAAGAAGTGAATGTTGTCCAAGTAAATAAAAAGAAAGACGATGTTAAAGATTTAAAAGATATTGTTGAGAAACAAAAGAGAGAGTTAAGAGATTTAAAAGAAGAAATGCAGAAAAATAGAGAGAAGCAGAAAAGAAAAAGAAGAGAATTATCTGAAAGTGATGATGAAGAAAGAGTGTTGCAAAGAAGACAGAGAGAAGAATCTCTAACTCCAAGGAGATATAATACAAGAGCAGCAAGACCTTATTACAGTCCTGGAAATAGATCTTACAACTTGAGGAGAAGAATTCCAGTTAATATGAAAAGAGAAGAAAGAGCAAGACAAAATTTTAGAAACTTCCAACCAACATATAATGCACAAAGAGGATTTCTGAGTTCAAGAAGACCAAATGACAGATTGAATAATTCCTTTCAAACAAGGAGACAATTTGGCCAGAGAAGAGACAGATATAACATTTATAAAAGCCCATGGACTCCCAGGCAAAATAGAAATTCATTTGGTCGAGGAAATTCCTTTTCAAACAGAAGATGCTGTAGCATAAATACAATTACAGAGGGTCCTTCTGGCGGTATTGCTCCAATTATTCCTGCAAAATTAGTTGGAAATGCAGTGAATGTTCTTATTGATACTGGCTGCAGTATAAATATTGTTTACGAAGAGACTTTAAGGCCCATTCGCCATCAGGATTACCAATACTACTGCAGTCCTACAATTCTTAGAAGTTTTAATGGAAACGAACATATGGTGGAGTGGAAAGCTTCAATACAGGTTTCCTTGGAAAATCACAACCACATTGTTGATTTTTGGATTGTTAGATCCCCTGCTCCAAGTAATTATAAAGCCATTCTTGGTTATAACTTTTTAAGAGAAAAAAAAGCATTGATTGATCTTGCAAATTGCAAAGTGATTTTTCCAGAATTCCAAGTACGATTTGTTGGATATACTGATACGCCGGGAGAACACTCTGTTGCACTAGTTACACAAGTTCCTATTGAAAGACAGTATAATTATAAACATAGACTTTATGGACAAAAATCATTTTCTAGCAGAGCTCAACATGCTCCAAACTCATATCATTCAAGGGAAGTAAATTCACATAATTATTTTAGAAAGTACATGCATTATCCTCATCAGTCAAAATATGACAATTATCATGATGCATATGATAACAAGGGCCTTCATAATGATGAACCCCCGAGAAGACTTAATTATAAAAAAGGTGCACTCTATAATTATTCAAGGATACCTAGATACACCAGGGGCTCAAATAAACAAGCAATTAAAAAGACTTTTCATGAAAAACACTCTTCGAGCTCTGATGCAAATGAGAAACCATCAAGAATACCCAGATTTCTCTCTAGTCCAAATAATATTGAATTGCCTCCACAAGATAATGACAAAATTTCTAACGAGAAAAAGGTTGACAAAGGGGTTAAAACTTGCACATGCAATGCAATACAGGAAAATAGACAAGATAGCAGAGGAGAAATATTTGCAAAGACTTACAAGAAGTGCTCCTTAATGCCTCAACAAGAAAGTTTTATAAAACTGAAAGTGGATGAAAAATTTGAAGAAAATTCAACAATACTTCTTGATCCATTGGTAGAAGAAAAGCCAATTTTTGTTGCAAGAGCTGTATACAAAGCCCCAGAGGATAATTTCATTTATGCCAAAGTTGCAAATCCTTCTGAGAGGACAATTAATTTAAATAAGGGAATGAAACTTGCAACAGTAAAAAGAATTACTGAACTTAATGTTGAGCAAGTGAATGCTATTGCACAGGAAAATGCAATAGAGGATGCTGAGAAATTTGAGATGTGGGGAGGTGATTTTGACTTGAGCCACATGAATACAATTCAAAGAAAAAAATTACAGAAATTATTGGAAAATTATAAAACAGTATTTGCCAAGTCAGTTAAAGAGATAACAGGATGTAACACTATATTGCATAAAATAAATTTAACTTCAGATATACCTGTAAAGAAGAAATCTTATCGAGTACCCCACCACTTACAGAGGGAACTGAACAGGCAAGTTACAGAACTATTGGATGCCAATATAATTAAGCCAAGTGTTTCGCCATACAATACTCCGGTATTATTCGTGAAGAAACCCGATGGTTCCCACCGTTTGGTGTGTGATTTTCGGCATTTAAATACCATAACTGTAACCGAAAATTTCCCTATACCTAACATAGGTGAATTAATTGACAACCTCTCTGGAGCTGTTTATTTTTCCACATTGGACCTTACTTCAGGATTTTACCAACTTTGCTTAGATCCTCATGATTCAGAGAAAACAGCATTTTCCACTCCAGAAGGCCACTTTGAATGGTGTCGAACCCCATTTGGTTTAAAGAACGCACCTGCTTCATTCCAGAGACTTATGACATTAGTTTTGGCTGGTATTTCAGGTATCTACATAGATGATGTAGTGGTAGCTTCAAAGACCTTTGAAGAGCATTTAAAAAAACTAGAGGAAATATTTTTAAGACTACAAAAACATGGACTAAAGCTTAAGCCTTCAAAATGTTTTTTCTTTAGAAAAACTATCAAGTATTTGGGTTTCCTTGTCTCTGAAGGGAAGGTACAGCCTGATTCCCAAAATCTAGAAGTTGTCAAAAATTTCAGAATTCCCAAATCTATCAAAAACATCAGACAATTTCTTGGTCTCACTGGTTTCTATAGAAAGTTTATTCCTGACTATGCTAAAATATCACTGCCTTTAACTAACATATTAAAAACCAAGAAGAATGAAAAATTCACATGGTCAGAAGATGCTCAAACAGCATTTGATACTTTAAGAGAAAAATTATTACAAGAGCCTATCCTTGCCTTGCCTGACTTCAACAAACCTTTCGTTTTGCATACAGATGCATCTGGCTATTCACTGGGAGCCTACATTTCACAGGCAGATGACAATGGATTCTTGCATCCAATATCTTATGCAAGTAGAAAATTACAAGATGCTGAAACTAGATATTCAGTTGTGGAGAGAGAAGCCCTGGCTGTGGTGTGGTCCACCAATTACTTCAAGCATTATTTAATTGGACGACACTTTACAATATATTGCGATCAACATTCATTGTCTTTTGTCTTTAAACTTAAAGATCCTACGTCAAGATTGGCTCGTTGGATTGTTTCGCTCTCACAATATGATTACACAATTGTTCATAAACCAGGAAAAATGAATGTGACTGCTGATTACCTTTCAAGAAATGTTTCGGATGATTTCCAAGTAAAATCAATTTCAAAAAACTCAAAATCTTCTGAAAATAATGTTCAACAAGTGAATGCTATTGAAAGTAATTCTAGTGATAAAGAGAAAGATCAACCAAACAGTAGCCAAGAGCAGATCACAGTTGAAGCAACACTGTTGAACAGAATTGCAAATGAGCAGCAAAATGATCCAAGATGCAATAAGATTAAATATCTTTTGGAGAAAAACATTAGGCCTTATCCACAAAAACTTACATTTTTTGTTAAAGAAAATATCTTATACTGCACTCACAAAAATCCCAGAGTAAGACATGAATATAATGAAAGAATCGTGGTGCCACAATCACTTGTGTCAGAAATTCTTTGGCTCCATCATGATTCCCCAGCTTTTGCTCATTGTGGATTTAGACGAACTTTGTCTTCAATAAATAGGAAATATTACTGGCAAGATTGCTATGCACAGACTAACAACTATGTTTCTTCATGTGAGATCTGTACTGTTAACAGAGGGTTTAAAAACAACAAAGCACCTATTCAAAAATTTTCTTTAGCTGAATACCCATTTCAAAGAGTGGCCATGGACTGTGTGGGCCCATTTCCGATTTCAAATTCAGGAAAGAAGTATATGTTAGTAATTACGGATTATTTCACTCGTTGGCCCGAGGCTTATCCTTTATCATCTATAACTACTGAAGATATTTTGGAGTGTTTGGAAAAATTTATTGCTGCACATGGTATTCCCCAACATATTATTACAGACCGTGGTACCAACTTCGTTTCAAAAGCAGCACAGGCTTTTTACAAGTATATGGGTATCACCAAGCACACTACTACTGCGTTTCATCCGGAATCAGATGGTATGTGCGAGCGACTCAATGGCACGTTAATTCGTTCCTTAAAGAATTTAGCTTACAAAGATCAAGAAGATTGGGATCATCTGATCCATTTTGCCCTATTGGCACATCGAAATGCAACCCATTCCTCAACTGGAGAATCTCCTTCCTACCTTGTTTATGGTAGAGACCTCACTGTTCCTGACACACTTTTAACTGGTTTCAAAAATCCTACTTATACAAATGTGTCTGATTATGCCTATGACCTGGAATTTCGATTGAAAAAAACTTATGAAACTGTTAAATTCAACTTAGAAAGAGCTCAAGAAGTGCAAATTCAACAGCAACACAAGAAGGCAAAAACGCCATTAATCAAAGAAAATGACCTGGTATATCTTTACACCCCGTTTTTACCTCAAGGACAATCTAAAAAGCTCACGTCATTTAACCGAGGTCCTTTCAAAGTAATAAAGAAGACATCACCTGTAAATTTCCTCATCAGACATGTACTGAATCAAAAACACGAGCAAGTTGTACATGTGAACAGATTGACTTTGCTTCCTGCTAGAAGAAAAGAATTGCAGAAGAATACTGAGAAAAATAATGAGAAGAAAAGTGCGGTTAATCAAAATACTACTGAGAAAGGTTACACTGAACGTAATGGCAGTGACTCTTTAGGTTCTTCTAGAAATACCAAGAAAGTGCAATTCTCAACAAGAATGTCTACAAAACACGTTCCCATGCAAAGTCTAATGACAGACACAATAATAACATTAGAGTAATTTACAACAGGAATTACAGAAAACAAAATTATCGGCAACACAGCAATAGCAGAAATTACTACAATAATAGAAATTATGATTCTCATACAAGATTTAGAAACACTTACACATCATATAATCTCAGACCTCACAAAAATTACAGAAGTTACAGAGATTAAAATTTTAAGTTTGAACACAAGTGAATAATTTAGTCATACAATTACATGATCCTTATCTTAAGCGACAAAATGTATTCTATGTTTGTATTACCTGCTGTAATAGTTACATTCATTTTATTCATTTGATGACAGAATAATTTCATAGACACTTTGGACTTTATTTTGAACTTTTGTGAACTCTTAAAAACTCTTTGAAAGATTTGTTGATTGAAACATTTTAAATTTATTACACAATTTTCTAAATTATTTCTTCATTTACTTTTAAAGAAGTTCTAAGTTTTGTTGCATATTTCATTTCACTGACAAGTTTGAGATGTCTTAATTGTTAAAAAAAAATATATGTACACAATGATGTTTAATTTTGAAAATGTTTTCTTGATTATGATTGTGAAAAAGACTAATTTGGTGAATAATTTTATTTCATAATAATTTCACAAAAGTGTCCTGGTTCCTGAGAGAGATCAATTCTATTTACATGATTTTTTTTTACAACTGTGTTTTTGGAACTCCTGAGTTCACTTTGAAGTTTTTTGGGCCTGCAGTTCAACACATATACACACTTTTTCCCTACTTAAAGTAGTTTTGTCAGTCATTATTAAACTTCTATGTTTAATGCTGCAGATTTTTTTTTCTTCATTTGGAGTTTTTGAACTGTAGGGTCTTTTTACACAAACAGTGATCACACCTTTGGTTGAAGAAAGTTTTCGAAGTTCAGCATTTAATTTTCCCGGCTTGAGCTGCCCACGTTGCACAGAGTCGTTCCCTATCTTCTGTTTCCTGCCCGGAGATATGGGATACTGTGGCAGGAAAAACCGTCTTGAGTAAGAAGAAGTTTGTAGGAGTTCCTTGAGAGCAGATCACAATTGTGATACTGTTCCTCTTTTGATGTTTACTGTTTGCCGAGACCTGCGATTCTGGAGCCGACTTGGAACACCGCAAGCCCAGCGCACGGGTAATTTTTTTTTGTTTACTTCCCCCTTTATTATGTGGCAACCCGACTAGTGACCCGCTGATTCTTCGTAGCTTTTGGAAGCCATCTGCACTTATTACACTTTTTTCTCAGGAGGCTCTTTCTTGATCTCTCAGGACAAAATGTAAAATGTATTTGAAAGTTTAAGCACAGAAATTAAAATGTTTTGATATGAACTATGATCTTTATGTATTAATACTTATGTGTATTACCATTATAATTTTTAAATACGAATGCAAAGTTTATATTGCGTTGAGAATTGAGTCAGCCTTACTGAATTTGACTTTTATATGATTTAATGCTGACTGACTGGCACTGTTATTATATTTTCAAATATATAATTTCAAGTATTATGTTTATGTTTTTCTTTGAAAACGTTCTAAATTTTTGTGTTTGGCAAGAATAGAGTGGCTCTACCTGTTATATGTGTTTTCAGTGTAATAGCTTTGTAAAGTTGTCCTCATGAGTTGTTTTGTTTCATGTTATATAATCAGCTATATTTTCATTTGTGAAGGATTCTGTAGGATGCCTGACAGTTGTGTCTCCTTTTTGGCTGGAATTTGACTTGCGTCCTGTGGGTGATGGGTGCACTGGCCATGCATCTGGATCTCACTGGCTCCGAGATGTGTATGCTGTCGACACATGCACGTTTTCCCTCAAAATTTGATTAAATTGCCTACCTACAGTACATTTAACTATTTGGGCTGATAGGAGGTATAGCTCCTACAGAATTCTGTTGTGTGTGAAAAATTTTCTCACTGCGTGAGGAAAATTTTTTCTCCGAAGGGGAGGGGAATTGTGGTGACGGTTTTCCCCTTGTTTATGCTTCTGGCTTAATTACTTGATAAGTGCGTAATTTCAATATCATAATTCATCCATTCAGTTAATGTTGTTTATCATAATTCATCCTTTCAGCTAATGTTGTTTATAATTTGACAGCGCAGAAGATTTCTTTCACTTAAGCCAATTATTTATTGCTATTTTTATTGCACAGATGATTTCTTCTACTTAATCACATAATTTATTGCTATTATTATTGGGGAATGTTCTAGAAGGTTGTGGAAGTTAACGGTCAGCGTAGGAGATGATAAAAAGAGGAGGTAGTTTAAAAAAAAGGGGAGAGAGAAAGAAAGAGGAGAGAGTGAAAAAACTCCAGGAGACACTGAGAGCAGAGGAGCAGGGAATCGGGAGAAATTTCCCAATGGATTAAAAAAACAGATTTTTGCTCCTGGAGGATTATGATATTATTGGCTTATGTTTTCTTACAAATTTGCTTAAATGGTTCTAATTTGCGTATTGTGGATTTTAGCATTGTGCATACAAAGGTCCATGGAAGGATTCCACATTTATGCCATATATCCATCCCTTCCCCTCGGAGTGATCCTGTGCTTTCAACTTGCATAATAATATGTTTTAAGATATATATTAATGCCGGAAGACTACTGTAAGTACATTCTTACCTATTTTTGCTTGATGGAGCTGATTTTTGATTCAAGGTTACATCTGACAGTAACTATAACATCTTGCAGAAATATAAACTCTCAAGCTCCAGTAATTGATTGCATGAAATTAATTAATGTGTAACGGCATGTTTTCCTCTGCTAATATCAGAGAGATATTTTGATTGATCTCACCTTTTAATGTTTGTGTGAAATGAAAAATATATATATTACTTAAATAAAATTGTGTACATGCAAAAATTCTCAGGAGTAGTTAATTTTTCTCCACTACATTAATGATTAACAGTATTGTTCTTTAGTTTAATTATTATTATTTGTGTGGGTCCATGTTTTGGGTATATCCCCAAGCACAGAGCCTGAACCTGGAAGTATCACTATACTTTATCACGTGCCATGTTTCACAATTGTAAATAAATGTTTTAAAACTCTTCTACCTATGCAATATTCATCTAATAAAATATTCATACAATTATTGTACGATATGTGTTCAGAAGAACACCCCCTTCACCACACCAGTAGTCTGCTGTAAAAATAACTATTTCTCCATCCATAATACTTGGCGATGATATTGATGGAATGTTGCCAACTTTGCAACTTTTTTAAATATTGCCAAATTAACGAAAATGTCGCCAAATTGATAAAAATAATGCTAAATCAATGAAAATGATGACTAATTGATGAAAATTCAATATCTTGGCAAGAATATAAGAATCTACAAGTAGTATAAGAATAACCTATTTTTCCATTCTTAATGTTTGGATAAAATTTTGGTGACAAATTTTGGTGACAAATATCTCCAACTTGGTGACTTCTCAAATGTTGCCAAATTAATGTAAATATCACCCAATTAATAAAAATTCATCAAATTGATGAAACTGACTCTAAATCAATGAAATGACAACTAATTGATGAAAGTTCAATATCTTGGAAGGAACATAAGAATAGACTATAAAAATAACTCATTTCTCCTTCCATAACACATTTAGCTGGATTATTTTTTAAATGTTGCCAAAGTGACAAAAATGTAACCAAATTGATAAAAATGATGCTAAATGAGAAGTAATGTTCTGCAAATTCTGATTTCCGTCATATGACGGGCATACATTCTAGTATATAAGAAATGCTCTTCTCTCCATTTGTCTGTAACACTTGGTGATATATTTGGCAAACTTGATGTATAATTTATCAAAGTATCACCAATTTGGTGATACTTTGATAAATTATACATCAAGTTTGGGGGAAATATCACCAAATTGGTGATATTTCCCCCACAAATTGCTGAAAATTTCGTCAAAATTGTAAAAATGACTCTAAATTAATGAAAATGACAACTAATTATTGAATTAATTATTAAAATATTTTAATATATGGACTATATTGCTTATTGAAGATACTATCAATATTGATAATTCTTAATTTACAGTTGTGTGAAATATAAATTAATTGGGTACTTTGAAATAGTATTACATGTTGTCATCCGGAAAATCGTCAAATGTACAATTCAACATTAAAAATACCTTACCATAGATCTTATACATTATTTTTTGACTGTAAAAGGTGTAAATACATTGCATTATATAAGGAAAGTCATGTGCTGCCCACATCAGATTTTTAACCTTAAACTGGGTTTTTTTTTCTATCTTGCCTCATTCTCGAGTAAGAAATAAGTTGCAGTATAACAAGTGTGAGACATGCCCATTTCTATAGATTTCATCAAGACATTATGTTCTTGGTTGTCGCGACTTCACAACATGGTTTTTATTGTTATTTTAAATGAACATATAAAGCATTCTTTTCTTTTTGGGAATTCGTTTCGAGTTCTATTGGTTGGCATTTTAATCTCCAGAATTATAGGAAACAAATGAGTTTAAGAAATTGTATTTGAAAATTGTTTGTTTATTTGTTTTTAAAATGTGAAATACTTGTTCTATTTTTTATTTTATTTTCTCAGTGTGGGGGTTTTCTAATAGCAATGTAATATTACGATATTAAAAATTGCAAAAAGGTTTATAATTTATCTTATTTTTGTGTGAAAATAAAGTACTATCTTATGCAGTCATATTAGTTAGCGAAGCCATGCTTAGGTGCTATTTAGGACATATTATGCAACACAGTAATTTTGAAAAATTGAATGAAGGGCGGCAATTAATCCCTACTCTAAATTGCTTTTTTTCTTTCTGTATGTGTATCTTAGCTTTTTTGTTTTCTATTGCAGCTTTTGAAGACCAAAAGATTTTGGCTGCTGTCCAAGACAGGAGAAGAATGGATAATATCCGATTTCAGAAAGCTGGCACTGGGCCTATACCTCGAACATATTCTTATGATCCAACCAAACCTCGACCATCCAATGTTGCCTCCACTGCTAATAAAAACGTAATAGCTAAAGAACATAAAGTTTAATGTACATTTGTAAATAAATTATCAATCTGTAATAATAAAGTAGGATGTCTGTTCATCTGTGTTGTCTGTAGCAGAAAATCTGAGCAATGTATGACCATGAAATTTGGTACACAAGTACTTCAGGACCCAGAAAAATGCACCTCAATGATACTTAATTCAAATTAGTGTTTTAGTTATTTTATGTTTTAGTACAATTTTCACATAAATGCTTTCCTTAGAGAAAAAAAAATATTATTTCAAAGTTTCCATCTTGAAACCATCTAAAAGATCAAAAATTTTCTTTCAAACAAACTTTGAGTGAAATCTATATGATTAATAGTCGAATTTTCATGAATTTTTAAAATATATATGTAATTTTGTGTGTGTTGCAGAAGGAATCTGACTTCTATCTATAATAAAGAAAGTTGCCTGTAGCAGTAAATTTTAATCTTGTACGAACATGAAATTTGGTACACAGGTACTTCAGGACCCGGGACAATATGCCTCAGGAATTTTTTTTTTTTTAATTCAAATTAGTTTTTAGTTATTTTAATTTGAAAAAGTTGTCATTTATGGACTGCCATCTTTTGCATAATGCTGGTGCTGAATTAATGTAAAATCTATAATGTAATGTTCCTAAATGTAAAACTACAATGTAGCATTAAAAATTCAAGTATAAGAGCATTGACTCAAAATCATCTAAAGTTTGTTTCCTTCATTTTCTAGTGAAAAATTATATATGAAATGATTATTTATTTAACAATATTGAAGGCTCTAATTTTTTAAAAATTCATTTGAAAATTGGAGCTTTTTTTGAATATCTTATTGCATATACATAACTGCCAATCCTTCCATTCTTCCGATCAAAAACTGATTTCTTCTGATTTTTCGTCCAAAAAATCAAAAATCCGTATTTTTCCCGATTCTATTACACAAAATCCCTAATATTTTGGCAGCATGTCTATGGGATAGGAAAATCACAAAATCGACCACGAAAGTTCCGAAAATGTCACTAATTTTGAGATAGAAGTTTTCACGTTCTTTCATCTGGAAAATTCGTTTTTCTGCAATTGCAAAATTGGGACTCGCAAGTGCGTCAGGAGAAAAGTGACCAATGATTATTTTGTCCCTCTTTTACAATCTATTTACATCGACTAAAATTTTGATAATTATTTTGTGCTATATACGAAAAAAAACTAATTTTCATGTGTGTTATTAGTGAAATGATGAGCTATTTCGCAGCAGTATTACGAAAAGCTGCATTTGTACGCGATCTAAGCTAAGCAAAAGAAAGTACTTCTGAAAATGTAAATATTTTTCCTTTTCTATGCAATTTTTTAAGGCAGTCATATCTACCATAGACACATACAGCTTGCAGATTGCCAATCCCTGTTTTAAATGGTTGAGTCGTAAACCATATTTGGGTCACAAGCACTTTTGTGGATTGAAAAACTACTGCATGTTTGGGCTGCCAGCTCAAAGGATTTTAAAATTTTAGGTCATGTGCAAAAAAATGTAGGGAACCACTATTTTAAACTAAAATTTAGAAAGTAATAGATTGGAATGATTTTATTTCTTTCTGTAATGTATATATTACTTTTAACAATTTGTTAAAATTATGTTCTTGAACGCACATGCCTCACTTCAAGTCCACCCGTAGGGAAATGTTTTATATAATATCTTTGATACATTTATCCAATATATGTACAATATTTTGAGAATGATTTATGCCATAGCTGTAAAATAAGTATTATTTGTATTTTAATGATAAATTAAGTATAAATGACTATTTGACATTAAATGCCCTGATATTTTTCAACAGCAAAAAATTTAGGGTCTTCCAACTGTTTGATCACATTTAAAATCAATTAGATTCTAGTATTCACTAATTATAATTGACCTACTAAATTTCATTCATTCATGAGATAATGGTTCCACAGGCTCATTAACACATTTACATTCATGGATACTTAAAACATGTAAATCCATCAAGCATTCTAGTTTGAACTTTCAACTCCATCACAGTACTTTCCCTGTTATTAAGGAAAGTAATCTATCTACATCACAACTAAATAGCCTACGAGCCACATGATTCCCACCTAGCCACGATAAAAATAAAATAGAAATATAATAAATGATCCACTGTACCAATTCACTAATTGTAATTATCCAACCGAATTTCATTCATTCTTGATATAATGGGTCCACAGACTCATTGACACTTTTAGACATCTCTTCAGAAATGTCTGATTCGAGTTCAGGGATACTTGAAACATGTAAATCCGTCAAAAATTCTATTTTGAATTTTTCAACCCCATCACAGTACTTTCCCTATGCTAGTAAGGAAAGTAATCCATCTACACCAGGATTGGCCAGTACACGAACCACATGTGTCCCAACTAGCCACTGTAAAAATAAAATAAAGAGACGTGTTATAAAAGACCCATTCTAAATCACATAGCACCACAGAAGATCTTAAGACAAACAAAAACTGAATAATTAAATCAAAACAAGTTTTTTATTTTTAAACTTATCATTTTCAGGTAAGTTTCCTTTCAGCAAGTTTCCTTCAAGATTTTTTATTAAAAGCCTAATTACATAAAAACATTTTAAGTGAAATTATCATTGTTTGAATGTCAAATTAAATATAAATATATATATATATATATATATATTTGTTTGTTTAACAAGTTATAAAACATGTGAATTTTTTAAAGTACTTCTGGTGAAGTATTAAAACTATCGGCAGAATTTGATAGCTGCTTCTCTGAACTTGAAAAATATGAAAAGAAGATTTGAAATATTTTGTTTTTCATTTCATATTCATGTTTTAACTGTCCCAGAAGCACTGCATCTTAGGAAATAGTTGATTTACAGAAAAACAGTGAATTGAGACAGATTTACACTAAAACAACAAAAATCAACTTACATAACAAATATGCGACTTCATAAAAATATTCTGAATTTGCGCAAAAATTGTTAGTGACTTCAAATCCACCTACATTTGTATAATTTTCTTTTTAAAAATAAATTGTAATAAAAGTAAATACTGAGCTTCAATAACAGATAAAAATTTGGAAAATCAATTACGGTGTGTAAAAACCAAAATTGAAGTAGATATAAAAAAAATAGTGATTGCAAAGAAAGACAAAATACATTGATGAAAGAAAGACACATTGATGCATTTATGTAATAATGAATAGAGCACATTTTTATATAATTTTATTTTATTACATAATTTTATTTAGGTTGGTTTCTCTGTTTGGAAAAAATCTTAGTCAATTCTTGACCCACTTCTACTGAGCTGATTTTCTTGAAATTTTACACACATGTATTTGCGATGACAATATAACATTCCATCATATTTGAGGTGATCTGCCAGATTCGTACTCAGAATGGCCGTCAAAAATCTCATTGTTATAATATAGTTAAAGATTCCAATATTCAGCTTCACTTCTATATACATAGTCCCATTGTAAGATAGTTAAAAAGAGTCCAATAGAGCTTTACTTATATATATATATATATATATATATATATATATATATATACATACACAGGGTGTCCAGTGCTATCGGTGCCCAATGGCTATTTCCTCAACCGTTAATCACAGAAATATACTTCCAATTGCAAAAATGTTTTAACATCTATTATCTTAGAAACAGTTTAAATCAATAAATACATTTCTGAAAGAAATACGATATACAAAATTTTATACGGTCCCCGTGTCCTACCAATTATATTTAGGAAAATCATCCTCGTACAATTTCATGCAAAATAAAAAAAAAAAAAAAAAAAAAAATCTTCCTTTTACGATCAAAATTCACCAAGTTATGAAGCATTAAACTTTGACTTAAGTCGCTTTTACATGCATAAAAATGTCCCGTTTCAGCCAACCAACCAATCAGGGACTGTATTGACCATTTCTCCAAGCAACCAACCAATCGGGGACTATATTGACCATTTCTCAGCACAAAAAGTGCTCCAACTTTAAACAGCTATAACTTGGTCGGTTTTGGTTGTAAAAGGATGATTTCTTTTTTTTGCATGAAAATGTATAAGGATGATTTTCCTAAATATAATTGGTAGGACCGGGAGGAATGTTTAAATAGACTATTATTTTTTAAATAATCTAACAAATATTGTATATAGAATTTTTTACCGATAATAACAATTATTTGAGGCTTTATCAACACAAGTAATAACAATAGATTTATGTAAGTCATTTATAGAGTGTTTTATATTATCCATATTATATATAGATCTAGATAAATTGATACTCCAAATGGCATTTTTAATAGACTTTAAAATAGTAAATTTCCACATATTAAATGCCTCTAAAGGCTGAGCACATTTAGAAGCTAATCCATAAATATATTTATCAAGGTCAAGATTAATAGATTTTAAGACTTTATTAGAATTATTACAAGAAGGTAACCTAAATTTTGTACCAAATGACATTAAGGTTCTTAAAGATTTATCTTTAACTATGACTAAGTCTCCAGTAACTATATGCCCCAAGTGTGGATTTATAAAATTAGCATAATTATCAACTCTACAAATACATTCACCATCCAAATTTGTTGAGGAATCTATCGACTGATAGAAATTAGGAAATTTTACTGTAATTAAAAATTGTTCTACCAATAGGCTTGTTGTATTTAAAAGTCTTAGTAACATTCAAATCCTTAACAGGCAATAAATGATGAAAACGGTTAAATAAATTCCTAAAATTGATAGAATTATAAATGGGATGCTTAAAAGATATTACACAATAAGAATTAGAACAATTATTATTATGAAAATGATTCAAGTTTTATTTTTAAATATTTTGATCTAGTAATGAGCAAATCATAGAAAATATGATTAAAATGTTCATTAGTTAGATTTAATTTTAAGAAAATAGCAAATAATATAAAAAAAAAACTTATGTCACAATTATGTTGTTGTTGAAACCCAGACCGTCCGACCTACCAGAAAGGTGTAAGGTAACTGTTTGGACGGTCGGGAAGTGCCACCCAATTTAGACCGGAACCCAGTGGGGGAGGCATCCACAGGGACCGTACCCTCCTTCCCCTACTACCAACCTCTCGGAAGGACTTTCGGACCCACATGTTTAACGTGATCGTACTCCGCATGAACACGGCGGCAGTTTTGGCAGTGGCTGGAATCGAACCCGGGCCTACCGAATGCAACTCCAGCGTGCTAACCAATGGGCTACCGCGCCCTAAACTTTCAGGGGTAATAGAATACATCGAATAAACACTTTTCATTCTAGAATGTATGGTCGCAAGTGAAGCGGTTACACTCTAGGGGACGCTTTCAGGTGTCAGAGGTCTCTTTCAGGCATTCGTATAAAAATGGTGGTTTTGCATGTAAGGTCATTAGTGACTTGGAATCCATCGGTATACCAAAGTGGAAAAGGCGGGCATGCATTTTGTCTATGATCTTGCTAAAGGTAATGGCAGGGAAGCGCAAAAGTTTACTTAGGCTGCTTGCCCAACAGGCATGTTCCTGGTAACAGAATGTTGTCTTGCTTGCACTGCCAATTGTTTGAAAGGGGATCCTTCAGTGTTGCCATACATTTGTTTTGATGTTTCGTGCCAGTCCAGTTTTTGCATTGCACAAGACTGCGTGTGTGCAGAAATGTAAATCATCTTGCATGTAACTGCTTCACATGCGTATATGAAGAACCTTTATAAATTTATCATAAAAAAGGCTTAACTTGATATCTAATGGGAAAATGATTACATAATCACAAAAGACTAAAAAGTATAAAATAAAACATATATAAAAAATTTTTAAGTTACACAGTTTTAATAAAATGCACAAAAAAGTAGAAAATAAGTTAGCTATAGCAATGTTCTTGGTCATGACTAAAAATAAATTCATGGAGCACCCATAAAAAAATTGTAGATGAACATTACCAGAATTTTAAGAAACAATGTGATAACATAGATATTACATATATAAAAATGATGGATTTTTAAATCGAAATTGTCAGAGAAATTTAACCTTCTTATATATGCTATCACTCCTATTGTTTCTTAAAATTCTGTTAATGTCCAAATACAATTCTTTTATGGGCATGCCACATTCTTATTTTTAGTCACATATAACGAAGAATGTTTTGATAGTTAAAAATTATTTTTTACTTTTACTGTATTTTACTAAAACCAAATGTAACTTAAAAGTTTATATATATATATATATTGTTTTTAAAATACTCTTTATTTTATATGTGGCCTACAGGAAAATTGTAGCTCATCAAGGTAGCCTACAAAACAATTTATGTTGGCCAGGCCCTTTCTATCTACTTTAAATTAAAGTACTAATTCTTTTCTAAAAATCTTAGGGTTTTTTTTGTTAACGGCTGATAAGAGTTCAAGGCACAAGCTCAAAACAAAAAAATTAATAACATTTAATAATTAAAAAAAAACGCTAATTTTTGGTCTAGAAATTCACTAATTTTGTTTATTACATGTAAAATGAAGACTAGCTCATAGAAAACCAGGTAAATCCCACATGTGTTGTGCTGATTTTAGCGGACAATGCTATATATTTGATTTTCATGATTTACCGTCTGTTGTCGCGCGACAAGACCTAGAGATGTGGAAAAGGGAGGAGGATTATCCTGACTTCGTAGATTCTTTGTTTTCTATCTCTGCGCTAATTTGGATTGGTTGTTCCATTGCAATTTTTATTCTTGAAACGTACAATTACTTCATTATTATAAACGTCGAGAAAAGAAATCTCTTCATTCGACGTAATCTTGGTAACTAGTATTTATTTACTTTATACCTCCCTACTCTAAATAAATTAGCCTACCCATAGGATGGGAACTATGAGGTCGTGTGAAGGGTGCATATGTCGCCTACGTATCTGGGGGATACAACAAGTTGCAAAAATACATGTTTATTTTTACAACGAAAAAGATTCGCTAGAAAAAAACGCCCATGTGAGGAATTTTTGCGCAAGATCGCCAATCTTAGTGTCCATTGTCAGCAATGTCCTGGCAAAACAGGTAATAATGATCCTGGTTGCTTGACAGGCTAGAGGTGAGCTCGCGCTGTGGTGGATCTTTTATTTCTCATACCCATTTGAGGCGTTTCAGTTATTTGATCACGTCAGTTTCTAATTATGTTAATGCTAGATGCTTCTTAGATTGATCTAAAAAGGTTGCGTATCAGGATTGCATGCACCCCACATGTTATTCTTCCACAGCTGTCACCGATGCGCCCAACATGAGCGAAAGACATTTATTCAGACACATGTGCGCCCGCGCGGGTTACACTTTTGTAATTCGTGCAAAATCCATAGCGAAAACTAATGCACGACATAACGCATCTTCTGGTGACAGACCCAACTAATAAATATATTTGTTATAAATAAAAGTATTTTTAAATGCTGATCATTTTTATAGTTTTAAAAATCGTAGAAGTGCAGTCCCGTATGTTTTTTCACCCGGCCGCATTAAAATAAAATCGCCAACAGCGTGAAATTCGCCAAATCTATTCCCAAATTCGCCATAGCAGCCGGGCTTTGCTTAAATTGTAGTTCCGATGGTTAGTCGCTTGGAGTGCTAGTGTCTATGCAAAATCCCATGTTAAAGCGTTGCCTACGTAATATGCAACGGTTAAAGATGTTGCCATGGGTTCCTTCTGTGAATGGACCAATACCAGAGATGCCCGCTTGTGGTCGGCTTGAATTTCTGAACGCGCTATCTTAAATAACAACAACAACAAGAAAAAATAATCACTGTACTGCGAAAATGCATTTCGTATAAAAATAACAGTAAAAATCATAGGTTACCAGTCATCATTTCTAGTTTAAGTAGTCCTTTACTTCTCAAAAGCAATATTTTATTTTATAACCTTTATTTTTAAGTAATTTTTGGTGCGTATCAAATTATTTTTGTGCTGTTGGATTGAACAGCAAACTGTATCATTATAATGCCTCCGACTATACAGTCTGGAAATGCCAATGATCGTGACAGAAAACAGAGGCCGGGAGAAAAAAGGTACTTTTTGAGCATATGTATATCACATGATTAAATGTCATTTATTAGCTTTCTTTAATATCTTACATGTGTAACTGAAATGTTATGTTAAAACTTAAAATCTAATTCTTAAATGTTTTTGTGGAATCATTTATTAAAACTACACTCTGATTTTGCTCTGAACTATAGTAATGAATTTTAGTTATGTGTTAACGATGTCTATTTAAATTTCTTATTTGCCATTAAAATTTAGGGGGGGCGGGGGTCATAAAATACATTTCATGCAAATGTTCACTAACTATAAGGTTAACTACGGATTTTCGAAGTTTCCTTCAATCAAACCTATTCATGCTTACAAATATGCTAGCATACGACTGTTATAGAAAAATTACCTTTAAGCAGGCCCTTAATTATAACATTAATTAGGTAACTTAAATTTTTAGACATCTGTTGGAGTTATTATCCTATGATTATCAGGGTATTACATAAATGTGGGGAGCCAAAATATGTCTCTGACTTACAACATCATGACATTTGTCCATGTAATGTTATTGTTTTATCTTTTTATTCTGTTTCGATATATAAGCTTGCTAAAATTTGTTGGTCTAATTATATGTCTATATGTAACCTTCTTAATTCAATTCTCTCTGCTTAAAGACAAAACGGTACTTTCGTATTAACCGCATGCAACCTTTCCTAATAAACTGGAGACCACTGGGGTTCCATCCCAGTGTAGAACGACCTTTAGGTCAAACCCCTACCCCTACACGGACTACTACTACATTCGTTCCACAGATTTCGACCTTCAGGTCGAACCCGTATTGCTGGCATGCGGTTAATACGAAAGTACTGGCAAAACTGCAGCTTTCCACACTCTTAATTGACTAGTTAATTTCTGAATGAGCAGTTTAAACCAGGGGTGGCCAACCCGCGGGCCGCATGCGGCCCGCCTTGAATAATTTTGCAGCCCGCGAGATTCATTACAACTTTACAACATACGATTATTTTGTGCAATATATTTGTTTTTATTGTAGCGTTTTGTTACAAATAAATCCCATAACTGTTTCTATTTTATCACGTTGCTTCTATTTTTATGCATACTTAGACGTGGGCAGTATTGCATTGCAGCGACCCCCCGCAGCATCACGCTTGATTCCTGTCACTTAAGTCTCGAACTGAAGCTTGATTCCTGTAACTTAAGTGTTCGAACTTAAGTCTATCTCGGCAAACAGTGTGTCGTCGAATTAATGACATTTCAAATGAAATTATCGTAAAACTGTGCGATCGAATTCGAGATTTCAAATATTTTTCCTTAGCATTTGACGAAATTACAGACATTTCTGACACAGCTCAACTTGCAGTATTCGTTCGTGGAGTAAATGAATCATTTCTCATTTCAGGTAACTGAAGAAATGCTAAATTTGATAAGTTTGAAAGGTACGACAACAGGGGAAGATATTTTCCATACTGTTGAAAAATGTTTATGCGAAAACAACTTGTGTTTGGAACATTCTTTCTGGAATATCAACTGATGGGGCACCTGCTATGATCGGTACAGAAAAAAGAGCTATAAAATTACTGATCGATAAAATAGAATTCAACAACAAAACTAATAACTGCTGCAAAAGAGATGATTTAATTATAATCCACTGTGTGATTCATCAAGAAAATCTATGTGCCCAAGTATTATCGATGAATCATGTTATGCAAGTAGTCATAAGAAACAGTGCATTACATTCGATCACATGCACTTTCGCATCGACAATTTAAGGAGTTCCTAAAAGAATTAGATTGTGAATATGGTAACGTTGTATACTTCAGTCGTGGAAGATGGTTGAGTCGTGGAAGATGTTTACAGCGATTTTATGAGTTACGTCAAGAAATTGACTTGTTTATGAATGACAAGCAAATACCAGTACCAGAATTAAGAAATGATGAATGGTTATTGGATTGATGCTTTTTAGTAGATATCATCGAAAAACTCAATCAATTAAATACATCATTACAAGGAAATGACAATTTAATATTTGATGCATTTAATCACATCAAAGCATTTTAGAAGAAATTACTGTTATTTGAATCTGAATTGAAAAATAATAACGTTCAACACTTTCCATTCATGAAAGAAATAAAAAATTCAAAATGTATCAGTTACATCAAATACGCAAAAGAAATAAGCAAATTTGCAGCTACTTTTGAGAGTCGTTTCACTAATTTAGACAAATACAAAAAATTATTTGAAATATATTCATCTCCCTTTCATGTCGATGTCGAGTCGGCCCCAGAATATCTCCAAATGGAACTGATTGACTTACAATGCAATAATGAATTAAAATACATTTTTGAAACATCAGAATAAAAAATAGATTTTCATAACACTTATGTCACAAAAGAAAAATTTTCCAATTTGAGAGATCTGGAATAAAAAGTTGTGAGCGCTTTTGGATCAACGTACACCTGCGAATCGTTTTTTTTCGAAAATGAAATTTATCAAACATAAATTGGGCTCAAACATAACTGACGAAAACCTGCAACAACAATTACGATGTGCAAATTGAGATCGACTTGCAAAAACTAAGTGAAAGAGTTGAGAAACAAATATCTCACTAATTAAATAAATTAAACATTATTCGATCATTGCATTATTATTATTATATTATCTATGTTTGTATACATGAAAAATAATGAAAACAATAATAATAATTCATTCTGTTTTAAATTTTCACTCCAATAAATGTTTGTAATGCGTCCAAATCTAATACAAAGATATATATTTTTATATGCGGCCCTCGGGCCGGTGTGGTGGTCGAGTGGTCAAGGCATGCGTTTCCAAAGCAATCGCTCGGCCGCCACATTGTGGGTTCGAGCCCCACGTAAGGCATGAATGTTGTTGTGTTGTGGGCGCAGTGTGTTTCACCCCCCTCTGGTGCGCCCGGGGCACCGTCCCTAGGTCGGCTAAATGGATCACGTATAAGGCCGAATTATGGGCGAATGACGATAAGTCAAGTGCCTGGCCATTGGGAAAAAAAATATGCGGCCCGCGGGATTATAATGTTTTTCCGAATTGGCCCGCAAGGTCATTTGGGTTGGCCACCCCTGGTTTAAACAATACTCAACAAAATGACTGATTAGATTGTTTTGGCATCCAGCAAAGTTTAGTTACTAAGTAAAACAAAACATATTTCTGATGCTAATATAAACATATTACTGATGCTAGACTCATGATCTTTACTTCATAAAAATGTACGTATGTGACAGTTAAATGAATTTCCATGTTACCAGTATTAGCAACCAAATTTTCCATGCTCATAAAATTGTATGGAAACACGTCAAAATAATTTATACTTTAAATATAAAGCCAACCAAAAAATTGGCCATAATTAAAAGTTTTTTATTACTCTCCTTTTACTATCTACTAAAATTACACAGCCATAGTGCATTCAGGCATCACAATGCCCTTCATCAGTGGCAAAATGATAATAAGTGGCAAACAGGAGCTTAAATACAGGCCATAACCGTCAGATAAAATTTACATATTTTAAATACGAGGAATTTAAAATATAATTTAATTATAAAATACAAAAAAAAGGAAAAAGGTTCATAAAATTAAATGGTAACTAACAGAAATGTCGTCAAAAACAAAACAAAGCATCTACTAAATATTCAGAAAATCATATAAAGGTTTAAGTTCTCGACTCACTACGTGTTAAACCAAATTTTTTGTTGTCTTTATTTTATAGTAGTATTGTCAATATACTTTTTTTCACTCTTAGCACTTTGGAATAAGAATTAACATGGAATAATGTTTCACACTGTTATGTCAATGTACATTACTTCATTGTTAAAGGATGTAAGTACATGCATTGCAAGTATGTGTTTTTTAATACCAAAAATAAAAGTCATTAAAAATGTGAAAAATAATTTTATCCCAGAGATAAACTCTACATACAGTGAACTATAACATTATAGTGGGTGCTAAGGCAACATCAAACCACCTACTTTATAAATGAGACATGGTATTTTAATGTTCAACTTTCACTTTTAAGATTGTTGTCTGCTTTATTATGTATAACTTAGTGGCATAGTGGGTCTTTCTGCTCTTCAAAATGGCTGCTAAACAGTATCGATTCCTTCTTCCACTAGTGCAATTTTCAATTTAGACAAACTGCTGGGTGGAATCGTAAGTATTTTGTTTACTTCCTTAACTTCTATTCATGTGAATTCTTCATCATAACAATTTCTCCAGTTTCTAATAATTTCCTTGGTTATTGATTCCAAAGTTATGCCTACTTTGTACACCATTTCCTTCAATATGAGAGATTTTAAAAAATTGAGTGTGTGTGTGTGGGTGATGGAAAAAAGTAAAGGAAACACGTGCTTACATCCGCCGTATAACCGGGGTTCACTGTAGTTGGAAATTATACAGGAAGGTTGAAGACAAATTTAAAATTGTTAATATTGTGTCAAAGATGGTGGCTATCTTATATTTGACAATATGGGCTCACTGTGATATCAAATTCTGTCAATGTTTATATATTAATGTATTTGAACACTTTTTTATAGATCTGATTTTGTATGCCGAGTGAAGTACTGCAATACTCTTCCAGATATTCCATTTGATCCCAAGTTTATTACCTATCCTTTTTTGACAAATAGGTAAGAAATTTTATTTTATTAATCTTTTTCTATTTAAATTCTAATTACTTATTATATTTGAGTTTTTGAAACCATGTTAGGGTCATTCCATGTCAAATCAACCAATTTAAGAATAACTTTGAACCTTATCTCATTTCAATGATTTTTAGTTTATAGTTAGTACCTATGAAGTATATAAATAATCCAAAATTTTAAGGTCTTTTGGCATAGTAGTTTTTTTAAGTGCAGAACTGCCGCCGTGTTCATGCGGAGTACGATCACGTTAAACATGTGGGTCCGAAAGTCCTTCCGAGAGGTTGGTGGTAGGGGAAGGAGGGTACGGTCCCTGTGGATGCCTCCCCCACTGGGTTCCGGTCCAAATTGGGTGGCACCTCCCGACCGTCCAAACTGTTACCTTACACCTTTCTGGTAGGTCGGACGGTCTGGGTTTCAACAACAACACAATTACCATTAATGAAAAAATTTATATTTTGGTAACCAGTAATGATACAGGACTCGTACTATATACAGGGTGTCCCAAAAAGATTGAAACATGCTTTAATTCTTTACCTGTTGGAGATAAGTGGGCAATGTAAATTGCAAAAATGTTGAAAGTAAGGTAGGAAATAAGACTATGTTAATGAAATAGTCCTCCCATTAATTTTCAAAAAGTTACACTTTTTAAATTTTTATACGACCCCCTTAGACAAATTTGGTCAATTAGAATTTTTTTTTTATTTTTATTGCAGCAAGATCATTAAAAAAACCTGCATATCTGTATCTTTAAAATTGAGCGAGTTATATTTAATTGAACATTGTGAATGGGGACCATATATCAAATTAGAAATATAAATTTGTGACATATCACAAAAAAGATTAATGTAGATGATAATACATAGGATATCCAACCGCTTAGTGAGTACCACTGCTCTATATGATCTCTGTCTGTGTAATGCTTTATTTAGATGCATTTGTGATAAAAAATTTTGACACATATTAATGTGTTTTTGATCTAAACAATGTCCATCGTTAATTTGTTTATGATCCCTATTTTCACTAATAAAACAACCTTTCACATAGTACGGAAAAGTGGCATAAATCAGATTTTTTCCTTTATCATAATTCAGTTGATTTTAAATACAGATATATGGAGTCTTGTTGCATTAAAAATAAACATTTTTTGATTGACCAAATTTGTCTAAGGGGGGTCGTATAAAAATTTAAAAAGTGTAACTTTTTGAAAATTGATGGGAGGACTATTTCATTAATGTAGTCTTGTTTCCTACCTTACTTTCATCACTTTTGCAATTTACATTACCCACTTATCTCCAACAGGTAAAGAATTAAAGCTTGTTTTAATATTTTTGGGGCACCCTGTTACACACCCCATTTTAAAGCTCTTCTTTTGGAATTTAATGTGATACATAATACATACCAGTTTCCAAAAAAAAGAAAAAAATTGTTTGATTTTCAAAAAATTAAAAAAAAAAAAATTTTTTTTTTTTTTTTTTTAATATGTATACTAATTTTGCACTTATTGTGTATATGCATGGTAAGTTTGATGATGGAGAAATGATGGGTTTTTTAGGGGAAATTTTTGAATGAGAGGTATATCTAAAACCATCATGAAACTATATTAACAAAAAATAATTAATTTATCAATATATTGTACTAAACTTATCAGAAATTAATATTGACTATTAATAATTTGCCATCAATACATAATATCTTTACAGTAACTAACTGCTATAATTTTAATATCTGATTATGTTAAATATTCCAGATGATGTTTTTTAAGTGATGCAGAGTAGTAGTAGTTTAAGTTTTTCACTTCTGTTATACAGTACTATTTATGCAGTTATAAAACTTAATGATCATGTTGTGCACTACTTACAATATAAACAGAAAAAATTAGCAAATAACAAGACTCAATATTTTACTAACTTTTAGATTCAATCTGTTAAATAAATACATTCATGATGACTATTTACTTTTTAATTTTTTATTCAAAATAGTTGATATTTTTCCCCCATCAAAGACTACAAGATCTGTAAACTGTCTTCATTTAGTTGATGTTGATATTTCTCCTGTTGCTGTGCAGGGATCTACCCTTTTTAAGAAGCTAGCATGAGAAACATCTGGAATGTCAATCTAAGGTTTAAGAATGGTTAGGGTTGTTGAGATATTAATAAAAAACTCACAATTAAACTCACATCCATAGACATAATATCATTATTCAGACCTCATTTTTTCCTGCAAATTTATTTGAAAAAAAATATATCATGTTGCTCAGAAACTCAATTAAATAAAATGATTTTTTTTGGAAGATTATTTTTAATAAATGTTTTCTGATTTAAATAGAAAAGAAATAGATATAGAAATAAAAAAATTTAAATGAACAATGTTGCAATTTTAGCTTGACTGTATCAATTACGGCTTTTGAGATTAAAAAAATGAGAATGATTGATATTTTCAATTTCTTACATCATTTGTTTTATTCTGGATTTTTCAAACTCATGTATTCATATGTTCATATACTCATTATCCGATAAACACCTAAAGGGAAAACAAATATTGCAATATTACACAGCATGTAGCACATAATTCCATTTATTTTCTCAAAAACCCATTATTTCTCTCCTCAAACTTGCCATGCATTTAGACAATAAGTGTAAAATTAATGCATACATTTTTGAAAAAAAAAAAAAAAAAAAAATTGTATTTTTGAAATATTCAAAATTTAAAAATTTTGAAAATTAATCAATTTTTTTAATTTCTCAAACTAGTATGTCGAAAGCCCAGACCACACGACAGACCCGAAGGTTTACTGCAGTTTAATGTGTGGCCGACAAACTAGTATGTGTTGTATCAAACTAGTATGTATTGTATATCAAATTGAAGTCCATAAAAAGAGCTTTAAAATTAGATATGTGAACCCTGTATCATTACTGGTTACCAAAATATGAATTTTTTTGTGAATGGCACTTTATAAATATCTGTAATAAAAAACCCACTGAACCCCAACCTCTAAACATTTTTTATTTTCTCCATAGGCACTAACTTTAAACTAAAAATCATTGAAATCTGAAACATCAAGTTTAGTTTAAGCAATTTGATTGTTTTATTTATAACTCATTTACAGTGATCTAGACTTCAATTTTAGTTCTAATTTAAAACAATCTAATGAGCCTAATGTTAACTAAAAAATATTAAATTAATATTATTAGTATATTAATCTGCAAGTACCATTAAAATTTTTTTAACATATACTATTGTTTCTCGTTCCAAAGCCCATAAAATTTTTATCAGTTAAACTGTGTCTTGATATTAAAAAAAAAATGATGCAGCAAAAAGAAAAATATTTTTGTATTTTACTGCATGCATGTTATATAAACATAACCAATTTCTTATTTTGGACCTTATCTTTCATTCTAAGTTACTATCTTTGAAAGATTTCAGAGGTGTTCTATATTTTTTTATAGCTTTTGTCAATGGTTGTCAATCTGGTTCTCCAAAAACGTTACATTTTCAAAGCATAATTTAAAATAAAATGTGTTTCAAATATATATAAAAAAAATCACATGTAGTCTTTATGAGACACTTAACAAGGGAAAAAAGGAACTCACTTAAAATGAGTTGGTTGAATAGGCATAGAAGATGCCAAGAGAGTGCTATTTTCACCTGCCAGGAGTGTTATATTTTCCTACATGTGGCCTGCTATCCAGGTTCAGAATCAAGTTTAGAGTTAGAAATGTTTATCAGTTGTTCTCATCACATAATTACATACCAAAACAGATATTTTTATTAAAAATTGTCATTATATATAGTAGAGATGTAGTATAGGAGAATAAGAGCAAATAATGCTACTAATCTCAGTTTAAAACTTCAAAAATTTGAGAACATCAGTAGGTAGAATAGATCTTCAAAACACTCTATCATTCCAACAAAGTGGTTGAAATGAACAATATATCCATGTAACTTGCTAAAAATTCCTCTTTCTTACACTGTTTTATTTAGGTTGGTTTCTCTGTTTCTTTGGGTTTGCTGATTTTCTTGAAATTTTACACACATATGCATTCGCAATGACAATACAGCATTTCATCAAATTTTTGTTGATCCCCTTCCTAGATTCTGACCCCCTGCCCCCTTTCTTCACAACAATGAGAATATAAAGAGATTTTTTGTTAGTCATTTTGCAAAAAAAAATGCAGATTCTATTTTCCAAGGATCTGCCAAAATTTAATATATTAAAATGTCCTATGGGATCAGTGGCATAGTGTCCACAGAGGCTAAAACGCTGAGCATCCCTTGTTCAAAATCTAATTTAAAGAAATATTTAATCACATTTTATTTTTAAATAATTTTTCGAAATAAGTATTTTTGAAAAAATTGTTGTATTTTACCTACTTAAAGTTAGTTACACATTTAACCTCAACTGAAATCTAATTGTGCCCAAACTTCACGTATTATGAATAACATGGTATTAAAACCTCCCACCTCGTAAGCCCCTTCTTCCGCGAATGTGGGGTGCAGTAGGCTAGTCGTAACAAAGGTGTGACTATTGACCTTTGACAATGATTGGGTGTTGAACATGATGTTTCCCTAATGACAGGGATGGCAGGGAGTGAGAAAGAAAATTTCTCAGGAAAACTAATAAATTCACCATTTTGGATCAAATGAAATTCTATTAATTAATCTTCACAGAAAATAATAACTTTTAGCAATTCTAAAGAGTATGAGGCATTTTTCATAAATAACTTGACAATCACCTAACTTTGAACAAGATCAGGACGAAGTAATACACTAATGACTACTATTAAATTTAGTAGTACAGATGCCTTATCTGGGCATCAATGTGTCGAAGTATCCACTTGCGCATTTGGGAGTTTTAGAAAGAATAAATCTGATTTTGTGAATGAAATCACATGTTACATGAAATTTTCACAGTATAATAATATTTATAAATAATTAATATACAAATTTATTTAAGTATATTGCTGAGTGCAGAGATTTTTAACTAAGTTTGCTATCTTCAAGATTTATTTTCCCACCAATTTTCAGTGCATTCTTTTGACTTGTTTATTTTTATTAGTTCCTTTTATATTTACAAAACTGATTTTTTCTGTCACTTACTAATAATATTCTGATATATTTCTGCTTCTTATCTGATATAATAATTGTAAAAGTTCATTTAACTTAGAAATAGAAAAATATTTAAAATGAACTTATCTATTCTATTCAAAATGTTATATCTGTATGTATTCATCTTACACAGAACTAAGCTGTGTGTAATAAATTTCAGATCTTTAGGACATAGGGAAGTATGTATTTAGGTAACATATTTTTAAATCTCATGCACTCAGCATTTTTATGTTAAATTATTTTATTTTACTCGTCAAGGAATACCACTTGTAATACCAAAAACCTTTTCCAATTTAAAATGCCAATCTCTCAGCCTCCTGAGCCAAAAATCTCATACTGCTCTACTACACTGGACTACACTGTGTACCATATTTTAGATCTTTAGGACGTATGTTAAAAATGCCATCACAAAAGTTGAAACAGACATCCAAACAAATAACCATCAGTCATGACGAATTCAATATAAGATTTTAAAAGATTTGAACTAATGAAAAATTACAAAATCACAGAAACTAAAAAGTATAGAATAAAATATTATTTTACACTGTTTTAGTAAAATACACTAACTAAAAAGTAGAAAAATAATTTTAAGCTATCACAACATTCTTGGTCATGCGATTAAAAATAAAACCGTGCTGCGCCTATAAAATAATTGTATTTGGACATTAACAGAATTTTAAGGAACAATAGTTCATAGAAACGACTATAAGAATGACAGATTGTTAAATCAAAATTGTCAAAGAAAAATTTAAATGAATTGAATGTAAACTTTCTTATATATGTAATTTCTATGTTATCACTTCTATTGTTTCTTAACATTGTGTTAATATCTAAATACAATTCTTTTATGGGCACCCCACAGTTTTATTTGTAGTCACCTATGATAAAAAATGGTGTGATAGTTAAAAATTATTTTTTTTTCTTTTAGGGTATTTTACTGAAACAGTGCAATTTAAAATGATTTTTATAATATATTTTTTTTCTTAAAATTATTATAAAATTCCATAGGCTAGGAGAGTGATATGAAAACCTTAGGACAAAATTTATAGTGATGCACGTAGATGATGCCAAATGATTAAGTAGATTAAAAGGTGTTATTTTGCACCTTTAAGTATGTAGTTAGTTTAATAATACTGATCTGGCTTGTGTAATGTTTATAACAAATTTTTAAATAAATTAATTCTGTTTGAGAATAAGGTTCGGATAGACCAGGAGAGGGACATTATGGTCCTTTTCAATTTTTCATGAGAATACTAAACAAGTCATTTTTTTTTTTATATGCTTGGTGATAGCTAGAGAAAATTATTTAAAATTAAAATTAAAAAAAAATTGTCAAGCCACTTTTCTGTTATTCTCTTTGAACATGATATAGCTAAGGTTCTATAGAATCACTCATGTAAAAGCAAGAAAATGCTCAACCGATCATCTATCATTACCTGTGGACCATGGTTTCACAGTCATTTCTCATCAGTGCGATGCAGGTGATGAGATGATCAGTGAGCTTCTTAATGCAAGGATTTTAGAGATTTTCTGGTAGAAGTATTGTAATTTTAAATCCAATAATGATTAAGGGCATCTTTATCCCCGCCTAAGGTTAATAAAATTCTATGTGCTCAAGAATACTTCACCATATTCCTGAGAGCTTAGAACACAATACTTAATTGTATTTTTTGAGCACCCTGTTATAGAGCTGTAGTGGTTGCTTTACTGTATGTATCTTTGTATGAGTATTTAATTATTTTTGTTTTTAATCATGCAATTCACAATTTACTTTTAATACATTTTCAGATTTGTTGAATACAAACCAACTTCTTTAGAAAGGAATTATAAACATGACCTACTTACAGAACATGATCTTGGAGTTACAATTGATCTTATTAATCCAGATACTTATGCCATAGATCCTCATGGTATGATGATAGTGTTTATCTTGTTATTCTTTTATTTGTACTAATTTTCTTAAGCAAGTATTTACGGTACAGTAGCCATTGTGTGTTAGGTTTGCTGGTTACTTAAATTAGGCATTTATACAGTGAGACCATTAGCAAAGTCACAAGGGACAGGAAAAAATATTCATTATAATTGATATTTTCAATAACGTATAAAAAGTTTATGTATGAGATAAACAATAAGAATGATTTATCTGCCTGCATATTGTGAAACAAAAAATCATTATAACGGTTGAAATGCATTGCTCTTTTATTTATGTTGAAAAAATGTAATTTTCTTTCAACCATTTAAATTTACAACACATAAATTTAAATTGGTACCACAGTTAACGTTGGAGGCTTCAAAATTTGGAGGTTTTCCACAGCAAGTTTTGATGTTATCCTCCCTCTTTTTAAATCAATTTCAGTTTCTTCGGATTTGGATTCATCAGACATATTATCAGCAACTCTAGCAATAATGACATTCTCAATTTCTTGTGTTTCTGTTTCATCATAATCATCTGTTGCAGCATAATTATCAAAAGCAAGATCTCATGACAAAACTCCTTTTTCTCATAACCTATTCCATATTAAACTGTCTTCAGGTACTGGATCATAAATGAAGGATTATTGAATTTCTCTCCAAAACCCAACATGTTTTGCTATGTTTCCAGCAGTTTTTCCTATTTGTAGATGAACAGCATGCTAGGCATCATCTAAAAATTCACAAACAATTTTCATATGTCCTTAGGCTATCTTAGCATGTCTGGGGATGTGTTTAGGTTCAGTGTATCTGGGAATGAATCTTTGTTACCAAATTAATTGCTGCTCCTGGGATTTTTTTTTTATTCCAAGAAGTTCCATGAAAATATTTTTTTTTTCTTTACCTCTCTAACACTATAAACTTTTGCAGTATCTGATGTATGGGTATCTAATTGTTCACTATAAACGATAAGTTTAAGATTATGAAAATATTGCAGGTCCAAGGTGACAGAAAAAAAAATTGTAATAACTAATACTTCAGTACATCTGAGCTATAAGTGGACTCCACTGTATTCAAATAAAAAATAACAGCTAATAGCCCAGTACCAGAGAAGGAAACATGAGTTTTGCTGTATACTTATGAAGTTTAGCCATAAAATGTTGATTATGGTGATCTTATCAGGGCAGTTTATCAAAATTTAACGTGACTTCCACAGCTACAGTTTTCATTATGCTGTATCATGAGAATAATAGTATTGAACAGGAGCAGTTCTAATAGTAGTACTGTTAAGTAAAGCACATAACTTTGTGCACAATTGCTGTGAGCTAGAATGTAATAATTTTCTTGTCATTTATAATGAAAATTCATTTGTAACCACTGCTTACTGCAAACATTTTGCCATTATCCCCCCCCCCCCCCTCATAATAACTCTTGTCATTCCCTTAATCAAATGTTGCCACATTCAATATTTTAAATTATGCTCTACTTCTGACTTTTTCTTTGAGCTGGATTGTTTGAAAGCTGTCACATTAGATTGTTGATTGTTGCCAAAAGTTATTGATCTTTCTTTTTCCAAATTTTCTAAGCTAGCCCAGAGCAAGAAAGATCTAGCTAAAACTTTTATCAATATTTTAAACTTTCCTTACTATCCTCAAATTTGTCATAAAATCACTAGAATTCATAATAAGTTTGACTTCAAAGTGATATTCTTTCCTATTAATAAAATAAAATTTTAAGAATCCTATTGAAAAGGTGACTTCAAAGTGACATTCTCCCCTATTAATAAAATTATTTTTTTTTCCCTAAGCATCCTATTCAAAAGTTCAGTAATTGGGGCATTTATCAAATTCCTTTTTAATGTGGACAGTTTTCATTATGCTGTATCATGAGAATAATAGTATTGAACAGGAGCAGTTCTAATAGTAGTACTGTTAAGTAAAGCACATAACTTTGTGCACAATTGCTTTGAGCTAGAATGTAATAATTTTCTTGTCATTTATAATGAAAATTCATTTGTAACCACTGCTTACTGCAAACATTTTGCCATTATCCCCCCCCCCCCCCCTCATAATAACTCTTGTCATTCCCTTAATCAAAGGTTGCCACATTCAATATTTTAAATTATGCTCTACTTCTGACTTTTTCTTTGAGCTGGATTGTTTGAAAGCTGTCACATTAGATTGTTGATTGTTGCCAAAAGTTATTGATCTTTCTTTTTCCAAATTTTCTAAGCTAGCCCAGAGCAAGAAAGATCTAGCTAAAACTTTTATCAATATTTTAAACTTTCCTTACTATCCTCAAATTTGTCATAAAATCACTAGAATTCATAATAAGTTTGACTTCAAAGTGATATTCTTTCCTATTAATAAAATAAAATTTTAAGAATCCTATTGAAAAGGTGACTTCAAAGTGACATTCTCCCCTATTAATAAAATTAATTTTTTTTTCCTAAGCATCCTATTCAAAAGTTCAGTAATTGGGGCATTTATCAAATTCCTTTTTAATGTGGACTATCATACATTAACATAGGTTAAACTAATGTGCCTTTTAAAGTACTTAAAAAAACCAAAATTGTGTAAAAACCAAGAAATTAAATTTCCTATCACTAATCATTGTTGGATGTCTAGTCACCAGTTTGGTTTTTCTACTGCACTATTATTCAAAAGTGCTCTTTAGTTTTTAATTTGAATTTCTTTGTATTGTTTCATATTAATAAAAACTCCAGTAATCTAGTTAATTATTTGTTAATGACTATATTTCTCAGAGGTGTAGTATAACCTTGTCCATTTTTTTTTGTTTCTTTGGCCTTTTATTTTTTCTTGTTTGCTTGTCATGTTCATATTTCCTTGTTTTTCTACTTTTTGTCTCCCTTTTGTTCTACTAAATGGTGTTTACCCATTTTTAGTTTGGCAGACATAGCCTTGTACTTATTAGGGTGTTCAGGTCCAGATTTTTTGCATTAAAGAAGGAAATCCAATTGATTTCCAAAACATGTGTATACTTATTTATCATGATTTGCCCTGCACTTTACATTGTAAACCAGTTCATTATTAGGGCTACAGTTAACTTAACAGTTTTAGTTTGGCAGACATAGCCTTGTACTTATTAGGGTGTTCAGGTCCAGATTTTTTGCATTAAAGAAGGAAATCCAATTGATTTCCAAAACATGTGTATACTTATTTATCATGATTTGCATTGCACTTTACATTGTAAACCAGTTCATTATTAGGGCTACAGTTAACTTAACAGTTTTGTGAGTGAGGCTACAAGGAAAGAAGTTGTAAGATATTAAAATACATTTGTGCATTTTAAATAATTTGAGTGTCTGAAAGTTTTTGAAAACTCTGGTGTGTGTTGTTTTAGTATATTTCATTTAATTATGAAAATATTTTCCACTTATACAATCTGTTTACATCGACTAAAATTTTTTATAATTATTATGAAGAACTGTATACAAAAAAGTTGTTTTTCCAGCATATTATTAATGAAAGGAAGGGCTATTTTATAGTAGTATCACTGTGTAAAATTATCAGTTTGTAATTTGTCTAGATCTTAGTATTTATGTGGGAGAATTGGTGACGATGAGATATTTTAATTTTGTGACCTAGAAAAATTTAAATTTAGATATTTCCATTTTAATAGATGTAATTATTATATACACAATAGAGCTGATGCATTTTTAATTTTATTTTACAATTAACAAGATAAAGTAAATGGGTGTTCATCAAGGACATTTTTACACAAATTCAAAATTTCCTCTTTTTTCATATTTCTGCAACCTCATGCCTGAAGTTAAAATCTGAAGAAGTGAGATTTGCAGAAACAATTAAATTTTTCTCAAGATATGCATGTTCTGGTAGAAAAAGAATGCTGAAGGAATTAACAAAAGAGACATCAGTTTTGTAGATAGTAGACAAGTTTGATTAAAAGGAATGCCTCTAACAGAATATATTGGGCCCTTATGCAACAAATGAACAGACCTTCTACAACCCTATATTGTACAAGTTATTGACCTTTTTACATGAACTATTTATGTGACTTGTGCATATATCAAATGCAATCTTTTTGTCGGTAGTCCTGAGAACACACAAGAAAATAATTAAAAAAAACATTCAAATTTCATAGAAATTAATGAAATAAAATTATATGGAAACACATAAATTTAGTAAAAACATTAAAATAAAATAAAGACAACCACATTTTGTTAATTAAAGTATTTGGTTAATTAAAACACTATTTATGATGTACTTAAAATTACACAACCAGAGCACTTTTGGACATTATTGCATCCTTCATCAGTGGAGAGGTAAATAAAATATTTCGAAGTAATTTTATTTATTTATTTTTATACATACCTCTTAGTGTTATTTCTAGGTAGTAAAATGTTTAAACAAGTCTAGTAAGTAAATAGTTATGTAGCATTTTATATATTGATGAAAAACGGGAGAAATTTAAGTTTAAAAATAATATAGGGTTTATTAATTTTATTCAATGTGGGCTGCTCCCAAACTTTGTGGACCTGCTCCCAAACAGCCTTTTTTCTACTCCCAAAGCTGCTCCAAAGCCTTATGGGACAGCTAACATTCCTGAAGGTGCATGATTCAATTTAACATTAAGATTGACTTACTATAGAAAGAACACATGTGGATGAACAGTCCTTTGAAGCCAATTTTCCTTTCAAACAGAAAAATTTCCATCAATTTGCTATTACTGTTTTGATTGTAAGCACTATGAATAATGCATAAAGCAGCTGAAGGAATAAGTTAGTCCGCTTTTGTGTTGAATAGATATTGTGTATACTTTTGTAAGGATATATTTTTTAATTTTGGAATTTTTCTCACTTTTTTTAAAATATTGCTAAAATGTCATAAAAATTATTTATCATGATTTGCATTGCACTTTACATTGTAAACCAGTTCATTATTAGGGCTACAGTTAACTTAACAGTTTTGTGAGTGAGGCTACAAGGAAAGAAGTTGTAAGATATTAAAATACATTTGTGCATTTTAAATAATTTGAGTGTCTGAAAGTTTTTGAAAACTCTGGTGTGTGTTGTTTTAGTATATTTCATTTAATTATGAAAATATTTTCCACTTATACAATCTGTTTACATCGACTAAAATTTTTTATAATTATTATGAAGAACTGTATACAAAAAAGTTGTTTTTCCAGCATATTATTAATGAAAGGAAGGGCTATTTTATAGTAGTATCACTGTGTAAAATTATCAGTTTGTAATTTGTCTAGATCTTAGTATTTATGTGGGAGAATTGGTGACGATGAGATATTTTAATTTTGTGACCTAGAAAAATTTAAATTTAGATATTTCCATTTTAATAGATGTAATTATTATATACACAATAGAGCTGATGCATTTTTAATTTTATTTTACAATTAACAAGATAAAGTAAATGGGTGTTCATCAAGGACATTTTTACACAAATTCAAAATTTCCTCTTTTTTCATATTTCTGCAACCTCATGCCTGAAGTTAAAATCTGAAGAAGTGAGATTTGCAGAAACAATTAAATTTTTCTCAAGATATGCATGTTCTGGTAGAAAAAGAATGCTGAAGGAATTAACAAAAGAGACATCAGTTTTGTAGATAGTAGACAAGTTTGATTAAAAGGAATGCCTCTAACAGAATATATTGGGCCCTTATGCAACAAATGAACAGACCTTCTACAACCCTATATTGTACAAGTTATTGACCTTTTTACATGAACTATTTATGTGACTTGTGCATATATCAAATGCAATCTTTTTGTCGGTAGTCCTGAGAACACACAAGAAAATAATTAAAAAAAACATTCAAATTTCATAGAAATTAATGAAATAAAATTATATGGAAACACATAAATTTAGTAAAAACATTAAAATAAAATAAAGACAACCACATTTTGTTAATTAAAGTATTTGGTTAATTAAAACACTATTTATGATGTACTTAAAATTACACAACCAGAGCACTTTTGGACATTATTGCATCCTTCATCAGTGGAGAGGTAAATAAAATATTTCGAAGTAATTTTATTTATTTATTTTTATACATACCTCTTAGTGTTATTTCTAGGTAGTAAAATGTTTAAACAAGTCTAGTAAGTAAATAGTTATGTAGCATTTTATATATTGATGAAAAACGGGAGAAATTTAAGTTTAAAAATAATATAGGGTTTATTAATTTTATTCAATGTGGGCTGCTCCCAAACTTTGTGGACCTGCTCCCAAACAGCCTTTTTTCTACTCCCAAAGCTGCTCCAAAGCCTTATGGGACAGCTAACATTCCTGAAGGTGCATGATTCAATTTAACATTAAGATTGACTTACTATAGAAAGAACACATGTGGATGAACAGTCCTTTGAAGCCAATTTTCCTTTCAAACAGAAAAATTTCCATCAATTTGCTATTACTGTTTTGATTGTAAGCACTATGAATAATGCATAAAGCAGCTGAAGGAATAAGTTAGTCCGCTTTTGTGTTGAATAGATATTGTGTATACTTTTGTAAGGATATATTTTTTAATTTTGGAATTTTTCTCACTTTTTTTAAAATATTGCTAAAATGTCATAAAAATACACGATATATCACCACAGTTTGCTAAAATGTGTAATTACATGTAGTATGCACCAAAATACCTGTTTACTCTTCAAGATTTTACCACTTAAAAATATACATAATATTGTTGGCAATAAAATGTAATTTTATTTTTTAGGAATTTCCAATTTCTTATGTTTTAATTGCTGTACATATATTTATTTTTCATTTTTAATTTAACCATATGGTAATCCGTTAAGTTTGGTACAATAAAATGCACATTAATACATTAATAAGCTCCTTTAAATTTCATATTTTGTTTTGCAGTTGCTTTCCTTTGCATGCTTGTAGGATAAATTTTGTTACTAAATAATACATATTCAATCCTGTTGTCTATTAATTAAAATTAATTTCTACTTCTTTTCAAACAGTATAAATATATTTTATTGATAAATATAGTAATAAAATATGAACTATTTAAAAATATATATATCTGTATTTGTAAATAAAAATCTTTGTTAGAAAAATGCTATAAAACAAAAATATAGGCATACCAACCAGTTTCAGATGCAAGATGAGCATTCTTCAGGATAAGGAAACTTTAATCAGTCACTCCATAAAAGCAGAAAAATGTCTGTAAACACATGCTTACATTAATATTAGTTTTGAAAATATATATTGTAGTTTTTAGAAAAATATAAGAAAATAATTTATATCTATTAATTTTTCTTTTAAATACTCCCCATTTTGGAAAATTACTCTTTAAAATTTTGGATAGGAGTAGAAATACCCTTCAATATTTTCTTTGTGGGGATCACTGCAGACCACATGTAGTCTGCAGGCTATGGTTGCCCAGGGTTAGCCTAAGTTATGCATAGTTATTTGTAGTGGTGTAGAATCTACTTTTAATTGTAGCTTCTGATCAATTTAGCTCTTGTTTGCACAAAATGACTGAGACCCTCTAGTCATCACATATTACTTTCCTTATATACATATAATGTATAAGGAAAGTATTGTGACGGGGTCGAAAATTCAAATTCATGTTTTCGACGGAAGAACATGTTTCAAGCATCCCTGAACACAAATCAGATGTTTTTAAGGTGATGTCTGTGTGTGTGTGTGTGTGTGTGTCAGTGAGTCTGTGGAGACGATAACTGACGAACGAATGGACCTATTTGAACAAAATTTGGTACAAAAATTACAATCCCTGAATACTGGAAGCCTATTGTTTTTAAACGCAATCAAATGTTCAGAACCCCCCTAAATTTTCGAGTGAAATTTAGGAAAAACTCATCAAAAAATGTAAACTTTTAATAAAGTTACGCAAATAGACATTTCTTATGTAATTTTTCCTTAGAAAACGATTAACATAAACTTTAGAATACTAACACGAACCATTCTCGAGATGCTGCACATTTTTCAAATAAATTTATTGAAATATCCCATAAATTAAAAAAAATATTAACTGTTGAGAAACATGTTCACTTTTCATATGTAATATCATGTGATAAATTGGATGACATCATTTTCGTGGATCTAGCTCGTTGCATTCTTGAGAAAAGGTACTTTGAGTAATACTTTTGTATTTGAACTCCAATAATCATTTATCTGCTATAAGAATAACTTATTTCTCCATCCATAATGCTTGGTGATTTTGGCGATTAATTTGGCAGAATTTTGCCAACTTGGCGACTTTTTTAAATGTTGCCAAAGTAATGAAAATCTCACCAAATGGATAAAAATGACGCTAAATCAATTAAAATGGTGACTAATTGACGAAAATTCAATATCTTGGAAGAATATAAGTATCTACTATAAGAATAACCTATTTTTTTTTACTGTAAAAGTAGTAAATTCATTGCATTGTATAAGGAAAGTCGTGCTCTCCACATCAGATATTTTTAATCATGCATTTTAATGTGTATGTATGCTTGTATGTTTAAATATTTATATAATTTATTTCCTTACTTAGCTACTCTTCATCCTGAGGATGAGCGACTTCTTGAAGAAGATACATTAACTCCTCAAGATTCAAAAAGGTGCTGTAATTCCCTAAATTTATTTATAATAGTAAAGGAGGATATCTGTCTGTGCCATCTGTAGCAGAAAATCTAAGCATCATGCAGCTATGAGATTTGGTACATGGGTACTTCATAAATCGGGATGATGCATCTCAGCGAGGTTTTTTTTTTTTTTTTTTCAAATTAGTTTTTCAGTTATTTTATATTTTAGTATGATTTTGAGCAATTTTCAAACAAATTGGTCCCTTAGCAACTGAAAATATTGTCTGAGTTTCCATCTTAACACCATCAGAAAGATTAAAAAAAAATTCTTTCAAACAAACTTTGAACGGAATCTATATGATTGCCAAATTTTTGTGAATTTGTCCATTACTATGGGTTTCGTCAAAAAGCTGTGTTTTTGAAATTGTGATACTACAACATTGTTTTCATTTTTTCTTCTAAACAGGCAGTTTTTGTAAAGCATATTTTGGTTTTTGAGAATTAGCTGTGAGTTCCAATGGTTTGGATCTTAATTTCCGAAGTTATAGAAAATGAATATGTTTGTGAAATTGTGTTTGAAAATTATGTTTGGAATATAGAATACTTTGTTCTTTTTTTTTTATTCTAACTTCATATTGCATTCATTACCCATAGCACTGTTTAGGTTTCTTGATGTGACGTGAGGTGCTCTGAAACCAACATAATATTACAATATTTGAAATTGCAAAAGTGCAGTTGAAGTACTATCTTATGCAGTCATATTAGGTTGTAACGGTTAATATAGTTTGTGTCTACACTGCAAGTGAAGGCTTACCAGTCAGATAGAGGCTATTGAAGCCAGGATGTATTGCATCTGGATCATTTTAGATGTATAAGTTTAGATGATCATTTTAGATGTATGTTAGAATCTGGATCATTTAGGATGTATTGCATCTATGTAGTGAGAACAGCACAGTTGCATATGTACCCATGCAGCGGGCGACTATGCCTTTTGAAAAATTGAATAAATCAAAGAAATTAATTCCTGCTTTAAATCCCAGACGACACTGGATATATTTTCTAGTTTACAATAATACTAAAATTGCATGAAGTTATTTCAATTATACTTGTTATTTTTTATTGTTTGTAATTTTTTCAAATTGTGAATATCATTTCATATTTATATTTATTTAGATCTAGACATCATAATAAAGCTGTTCCATGGTTGAAGAAGACTGAATATATTTCTAATGAATTCAACAGATATGGACATAGCAGTGAAAAAACTGAAACCAAGTATATTTCATTTTGCATTTTATTAAATAGTTGTCTGATAAGAAACAAATTTATTCAATTACTCTATAAAAGATTGTAATTAATTGTTTTTCCCTTTATTTACTTTTTTACAGAGTTGGGTATAATGTTAAGAAAATGTTTAAAGAAGAAAATGTATACATGGATAGAGAAAGTCAAATTAATGCTATCAATAAAACCTTTTCTGATAATAAAACAGCAGTAAGTAAATATTTTTTTTAAATCAATTTATATATTTTGTCCTTCAAGCGCCTTTTATTTTGTAAGTAAAAATTGTCCATACTGTGTGTGTTTTTCATTAAATGTTTTGTAGGTAAAGTACTTATACTCTACAATAAGTGCATAATTATAATATTTGCATCTTTCTCATAATCCTGTTGGTATCTTTAATTTGACACTCAAATGTCTATAATGGTTTTATTTCAACCCTTACATTTTTTCATCCTCTCCTTATCAAATTAAAGCAACTGGGTAATTTTGTTATATATTATGTAGCTTAATGTATATCTAAAAATTGCTTTAAACTAGCCACACAACTTTGGTTACCATACCAAATTATTTCAAATGTTTTCTTTTATTACCTTCTCTGTAACTGAAGAAAACAAATTTTTTTATCAACTCCCCTTTCCACTGAATGTAAAAATGAGAAATTTGAATTTTTCTTTTAGTTGATAGATTATTTTTTAATTCTTTACTCCAATATTTTTATTTCTACCCCCACATTTTATTATCCCTTTTCTCTAATTAACTTGAAGCACCCAGGGTTTTTTTTTTCTGAATTGGGTTGGGATAAAATATAACTTTGGAAAATATTCTCAGATGATTTTGTTGATTACTTTTTCAAAACGAATAGAAAATATTTCTACCTTCTGTAGGGGAAACATAAAATTTAACATTTAGCCTTAATTGTAATTTACCCTGTTTTGATACTCATCCTGAATGTCTTAATTTTATTATAAGCCTCTATTACCCTTCTCTTTAGAATTCAGATAATTTTACTAATCCCTTAATGTGTGCATTGTTGGGTCCAAAAGTATCTTTTGACATCCATTTTGACCTTCTATTTATTTATTTATTTTTACAGTGCAAATAAATGAATACATATTTTACTAATCCAAGCAATTTTTCATGTGTATAGCGTGATTACACAATTCAGTTTGTTTTGTCATGCATTGCTGAGAGTTTATAAGTATATTTTCCTATCCATCTTCATCTTCTAATTTTTGTGCATTAGACAGACTAAATTAGCTTATTTCTGTATTTTGGTTAATTATTAAGAGATACAGTAGAAGCCTAATATAGTGCGATCTGATATGCCACAGATTTGGATATAATGCTACAAAGAATATGTCTCCCGAAAAAAAAACCCATCATGGTCAGATATATTGATTAAGCTATAACGTGAGGTAAAATATGTCCCCTGACAACCACGCTATATTGGGCTTTTATTGTATTTTGTATAGCTAACTAAATATTATAAAAGTTAATTATAAGAACAAGATTATTATCATGCAGTGCTTGCTGTGAGTCTTAAAATTCCTAGCTTTGAAAACAAAATATATTTTATAGTGTAAACAATAAATAAAAATAAATTAAAATATTTGTATTTTTCACATTTTTAATGACAGTTAGGAAAATATTTTTTTTCAAACTTGAATTTTTCTCTTAATAATAGAATTAATAGTAGGATCATTAAAATAAATATTTTTTATTTTCTAAAGTTCGCAAATATGATTATTCAATACTTTTGTAATTTTAGGTTGAAAAACATTTCAGTAAACCAAATGTTTACGCAGTAGAAGAATTTCCTGTCTTTCCTGATCATCAGGTAAGTCGATGCTTCAGTAATCTGCATAATTTTATTTTGACAATAATGATTTTATATTTCATACATGTACATTTGCAGTAGAATATAATATTTTTGGCATTCAGCTTTTAACTTGTTCACACTGAAGAAAGAAATCTAAATATTTTTAAAATCAATGTCTATTTTCTATGTTCTATTTATGCAGCATTTTACATTCTGTTTAAATTATTTACCATATACCAGAAAAATTCATACAGGCTGAAATTGCACAAAAACTGTACTTGATAATGCAAAAATAGATGCTATTTCTCAATTCATCACATCTAATTACATATAAATGAGCTTATTTCTCTAGCGACAAAATCATTGCAGGCCAATGATTATAAAAGCAGCAATAAAATTTATTACTGAACAAAGTGTTATAAAGGTATGTTCAGTGGTTATCAGAGACTTCAAAACATTTCACTTTTAAGATTTGTGTTTGTTTTATTTGGAAATGATAAAATTGAGAATGTAAAAATTAAAATTTTATGCACTATTAAAACAAATTACGTGGCATTTCTCAGATCATAAATAAGTGCCCATTACTTAAATAATACCACATAGTTTTCAAATCGCCAAATGAGTTTCAATTCAAGTCACCACAAAATGCAAAATCCTTAGTTTAAGTTGGAAAAGCACCACTCTTAAAACATTGAAAAGAAATAATAAACTGAAATGATTCTACCTGCTGTATGCATGCATGGCTTAAATCCAGTTGTCGGCTGGGCATATGCAGTTGGTAGTTTGAAAAATGTACAAAACTTCATTGCGAAACATTGAAAGTCTTACAGGTTCATTGTCTTAAATAGCAAAAAATGAATTACTTACAAAATCAAAAAGGATTTTTTTTTTTTTTTTTTTTGTTAGAATGCAAAGATACCAACTGTTTTACCAAACTATAGAATTGTGCTAATCTTGGTTTTTTGGATATAGTGAAAGAAGTATCATATAACCTAAAAAATGCAAATGTTGATATATTTATAAAATATATATATAAAGGAATTGTCCTACAAATGTAGTTCAGACATCATTAGAAAGAATGTTCTTTGATTTTTCTGATAGCGTCAAGATGGAAACTGATAATATTTTCGGTCGATAAGATGTGTGATCGATTTGTGTGAATATCGCACAAAATCATGCTATAACAAAATAATGTAAAAACTATTTGAATTTTTTTAAAATTACTGATGTGCCCTTTCTCATGTCCTGAAGTTTTTGTGTACCGAATTTCATGACCATATGATGGATGCCTAGATTTCCCACTACAGGCTGCACAGACACACATACATCTTTTATTGTGTAAAATGTTTATTTGCTGATTGTAGTGTATTCTATAATTTAGTATGCTTGGCTGTAAATATCATATATTTTTACACATCTATGCAAAAATTATATATATATTTACACACCTGTGTAAAATTATTCATGTATCAATTTTTGTTGTAGCTTTGGAGATACCCATTTGCTCAAGTCATGTTTGATTCAGAGCCTGCAACTAACATGCAAATGGAAGAAATGTCACAAGCTATGATTAGGTATTGCCACTTTTTGCTATTCGGATCATTTTATAATATTTTAAACACTTGAATTTTAAAATCAATTTTACTGTCATAAAAATATTATTTAGGGAAATGGTGGGTAAAGTGACCACTCTTAGAAGAAATTAATTTTTAAAAATTAAAATAATCGGTACTTACGTATTATCGCAACCATGACAAAACGTAATTGATGTATCGTCCAATAAAGGTCCCGATCGATTCCAAGGACAACATGCAACAAAGTGATCTGTATGAGGACCCACGTTCGAGCGGGCTCGAACTGGTTGGGGGACGTACGCACCGCTGGGACTGTGTCGTCAGACAGGCCGGCTTCGCCGGACCAAGTCACAGAGCATACTAGACTCGCTTCTGGGACTCGCTTCTGGGTTTTTCTCAACCAGTTCGAGCCCACTCGAACGTGGGTCCTCATACAGATCACTTGGCTGCATGTTGTCACGGTCCTTGCGCCGTGCGACGGTCCCAGAAGCGAGTCTAGTATGCTCTGTGACTTGGTCCGGCGAAGCCGGCCTGTCTGACGACACAGTCCCAGCGGTGCGTACGTCCCCCAACCAGTTCGAGCCCGCTCGAACGTGGGTCCTCATACAGATCACTTTGTTGCATGTTGTCCTTGGAATCGATCAGGACCTTTATTGGACGATACATCAATTACGTTTTGTCATGGTTGCGATAATACGTAAGTACCAAATAATCTTTACCAATATTAGGATTTATGCAGATTTAAGATTTTGCATGAATTTAGTTATTTATGTAGTGTGTCAATAGTATGTGACATATTAGAACAGACAGAAAATTGCAGCAGTTATATGAACAACCTAACATTATAACTGTGATTAAAACTATGAGAATTAAATGGCTGGGACCTGTGGGGTAAGTGTATGACAGTAGATGTACAAAGAAACTATTTAATGCAAGCCTGGAGATAGGAAAAGAGCTGGAATACTATAGAGAAAGGTGGCTGCATGATGTGGAAGATCTAAGGAGACTAAAGATTAGCATGGAGTACTCTTGTGCAGAAGGTCAGGGCCCTTCAAGGGCTGTAGTGTCACTGTGTTGTTAAATTCATTTCGTCTTATAAATAAAGGAATGTAGCCCTATCAAAGGACCACTTTACTTGATATTGGATATATATATATATATATATATTAGTCAAACAGTAAATTTTTTAGACCTAAATTTAGATACCTTCAATAATCATGTAATCCCCAATCTATATGATAAAAAAGATTCTTACAACTTCACTATCATAAAGCTGCCATCATATCAATCTTGCAATTCTATTCAATTGTTTAGAAACATCATTTTAAACCAGCTCTTTTGAATACATCGACTTTCTGATCCTCGGTTTCACTTTCTCCACATCAATAATCTTAAACGCATTTGTCAAAATTACCAATATCTGGAAGTATTTGTAAATAATATTATTAATAATTTCACATATACCACGTAATAATTTTACACATGCATTATTTATCTTTGATTGGATAACTCATTTTTGAGAATTCACCCATTCTTATCACCTAACTTACCACTTGGCCTGAGTCTAATATTGTTTACTATTTTCGAATTACTATTTTCCACTTGTCCTAAGTCCTATATTGATTACTATTTTTGAAAGTCTCCATACATATTATGTATCGTTCAAATGTATTCATTCCGGTGCCCACTTGCATTGACGAAGTGAGGTAAAATGCTCAGTCGCTTGTTCAACTTACACATGGTAACAATGCTTGTGAGTTCATATTTCTGTTCGAGGAGGTATTATCTTTCTGATTTGTAATTCAATTGATTTATTTTTCTCCTTTCACTAGCCAGTAGACGGTTCCAATGGTGTCTATAGTTAAATACTATCGCCATTGTCAGAAACTGGCTATTCTATCGGTTTTAATTCGAATTGTATGGCTGTCCTGATGAGAATGCAATTTCGAACTAACCGCCATTTTTTGTGTAGTTTCAATTGATTGTTCTCTATGTCTTAATCTTTTATCGTGAGCTAATTATTATTGTCTTTTCTCATTTTTGCCATGTTTTCTTTTTATTTATATTTATATACTTTTAATTGTGAATTTTGTATCCTAATATTCTTCTCATCCCCCTTTCCATTGTAGTGATATGTTACCTTCTATCTTTATCCTTAGTCTTGGTATATAGTTACTCATTTGTAACAGATATGCTCAAGATGGGTTTTTTTGTACATTCAGTAGTTTATGCATAATTTTCGATTAAAATCTTTCAATTTTTATTTATATATATATATATATATATATATATATATATATATATATATATATATATATATATATATATATATATATATATATATATAAAGCATAGTAAACATAAAAAATTAAAATTATTTCCACAGTTATCCAATTATTCTCCAGAAGTTGGCGCAAAGCAGCACACTCTCCTAAAGTAACATACAAGATTCATATGAAAAAATGAGGGAAATGACCAAATGCAAGGCATAAAATGGTAGAGGGGGATGGCGACCCCTCTTTCCCGTTTAAAAGACTGCTTTTATGCCCGGGCAACACTCACGGTACCAATGCCATGCAGAAGTCATACTTCCGTATATGTGTCATATCAAAAACACTCGAAAAAGTGCAGAGTAAACAAATAGGAATCAACCAGGATTGCAAGGGAAGGAAAAGAATGGAAATGCAGCAAATGCCAGAGTGCCTTATATATAAAAGCAGTTTACGCATGCGTAATACGTTATTTTTACTTTCATCGTTCTATACCTCTGCCATATCCCTTAAATAAGCATTTTCTCCCTTTTTTGTATTAAATAGGGAATTATAATAACATGTCAGAAAGCCAACTGGATAATTCCGTTTTATTGCCTCCTTCATAATATTCCTATTATGTATGATGCAATCTGACTTGAAAGTATTAATGCGTTGATTTCTTTTGAGGTGACCTATGACGACATTTCTGAAGATGTTTTTGGTCAAATTGGAACTCCAATCTATAATATGATTGATTTCCATATTGAAATTATTTCTCTTGTCATATAAGACGGTATAAGTACCATATCTACTGTCATGTTTTAGTGTGATATCCAGAAAATCAACACCATCATCCTCCTTACCCCTATTCTCAATCAACTCCAGCTCTTTTGGATAAAAAGTAAAATCAAATTGGGGTGTATTCTTATATTGCCCAACAAGGACATCGTCAACATAACGAAAGTATGGCATTTCGTGTAGTATATGAGTGCCATTTTCAAATTTATTCAAGTATAGATCGGCGAGCAGGGATGAACATCCCTGCTCGCCGATCTATACTTGAATAAATTTGAAAATGGCACTCATATACTACACGAAATGCCATACTTTCGTTATGTTGACGATGTCCTTGTTGGGCAATATAAGAATACACCCCAATTTGATTTTACTTTTTATCCAAAAGAGCTGGAGTTGATTGAGAATAGGGGTAAGGAGGATGATGGTGTTGATTTTCTGGATATCACACTAAAACATGACAGTAGATATGGTACTTATACCGTCTTATATGACAAGAGAAATAATTTCAATATGGAAATCAATCATATTATAGATTGGAGTTCCAATTTGACCAAAAACATCTTCAGAAATGTCGTCATAGGTCACCTCAAAAGAAATCAACGCATTAATACTTTCAAGTCAGATTGCATCATACATAATAGGAATATTATGAAGGAGGCAATAAAACGGAATTATCCAGTTGGCTTTCTGACATGTTATTATAATTCCCTATTTAATACAAAAAAGGGAGAAAATGCTTATTTAAGGGATATGGCAGAGGTATAGAACGATGAAAGTAAAAATAACGTATTACGCATGCGTAAACTGCTTTTATATATAAGGCACTCTGGCATTTGCTGCATTTCCATTCTTTTCCTTCCCTTGCAATCCTGGTTGATTCCTATTTGTTTACTCTGCACTTTTTCGAGTGTTTTTGATTTGACACATATACGGAAGTATGACTTCTGCATGGCATTGGTACCGTGAGTGTTGCCCGGGCATAAAAGCAGTCTTTTAAACGGGAAAGAGGGGTCGCCATCCCCCTCTACCATTTTATGCCTTGCATTTGGTCATTTCCCTCATTTTTTCATATGAATCTTATATATATATATATATATATACAACTTAGGATCAAAAAGTTCAGAGTCTGTGCTGATATCTCCAACCCTGATTGGAGGAGAGGGGAACTATTTTACCATAGCGTAGAGGCACAGGTAATGCAAGATGTAAAAAGGAAGAAGCTAGTCCACAGAGCAGGATTTTTCCAGACAATGTGTGTCAGTGAATTGCAGTCATTCACGTTCATCAAAAAGAAAATGGTGTTTGAAGAACAACGTGTGAATATCAAATTCTGCCATCTTTTGGGGAAATTGCCGACAGAAACATTGCACATGTTGTAGCAAGTGTACAGTGTGAGAGCAATGTGTCGTGCAAAGGTGTTTCCATGACTTCTACGGATTCACGGCCGCCCGTGAATCTGTAGAAGATAATCCACAGACTAGGCGACTGTCAACATCAATTATGGAGGACAACATTTGAAAGTTAGCAGAAATTGTGCATGCAGACTGATGTCAAACCATCAACATCATTGCTGAGAAAGCAGGAATTTCGTACCGGAGCTGCCAAGCTATCCTGGCGGACGAACTGAACATGCATCGTGTGTGTTAACACATTGTACCAAAAATGTTAACCAAAGATCAGTGTGATGAGTGCACGCGGATCTGTGGAGAACTGATTGATGTTGCTGACAAAGACCCAACATTCCTTTCAAAAATTATCACTGATGATACGTGGTGTTTCTTATACGACACACAAACAAAACGGCAGTCCTCACTGGGGAAGTCACCATTGTCGCTGAAGTCACAAAAGTTCTGTTTGAAATGGACTGTTCAAAGGGGAAGGTAATGCTGGTGGTGTTTTTTGACCAGAAGGGCTTGGTGCATTATGAGTTCATGCTGGAAGAGGCAACAGTGAACAAGGAGAGGTACACACAGATCCTGGCTCGTCTCCATGATGCTATTTGCCGGAAATGCCCAGAGCTCTGAAAAATCAAGGATTGGGTGCTGCAACATGACAATGCCCCGCTCATCAGTCTTTCATAGTGCAGTCCACACTGACCAAACATGGAACGTCAACCCTTCCACACCCTCCCTACTCACCCAATCTCACCCCATGCAATTTTTACCTGTTTCCCCTTCTCAAAAATGAACTCAAAGGACACCGTTTCAAGAGTGCATCTGAGGTTGAGGAAGCTGTGATGGCCGCACTAAAGACCATCTCATTCAAAGGCTTCCAGGAATGTTTTCAGCAAACTGTACTCGCGCTGGCAGACGTGCATAGCTGCAGTACTTTGAAGGTGGTTGTGTGTAACATGATATCAATAAATCATATCCATCAAGTAAACCAGTTTCCGAATTTTTTTATCTGTCCTTGTATATAGTTAATAGCTATTTAACATAATTTTTAAAATAATATATTAAATAAGAAGCCATAAATGCTGTTCATTATAAGTTCCTAAGTAGTACAATTTTAAATATAAAGAGGGTATTTAATTGAAAGCTAGCATTTAATTGAAATATGCTTTGTGTAATGACTGAATAAAGCAAATGTAAGTTTACACATAAATAAAATTGCAACAAACGATCTAGCAGTTGTTTCGTTGACTCAGTGGGTTATATTCATTGTATTTAAAAAGAAATCTATTGACATCCATATTGCTAGCCACTTTGCTCACTTGGCTGTATTTGTGACTACAGGCCACTAACATTAAGTCTATGAACATAGTCATTGTTTTAAAAATGAATTTCCATAGCAAAAAACATGAACTTTTTATAATTACTAATTAAAAACTAATAAATTTTAATGTTAAATCAATAATCCCACTTGCCTACATAAGATTGTATGAAAAACACTTTTTTAAAAGTAAAACTTTATTAAATATATCTACGTGGTTCAGGGTCAGCCTATAAAAAAAATTTACCCTCAGAAAAACTGATTTACTTTAATTCGATAGGTAGCAGCATATTGAAGATAAAAAAAATTTAGCCTCAGACAAGCTCATTTACCTTAATTCGATCGGTAGCAGCATATTGAAGATAAAAAAAAAAATAGCCTCAAACAAACTGATTTACCTTAATTCGATAGGTAACACCATATTGAAGAAAAAAAAAATTGCACCTGACCACTTTACCTACCTCTTCCCTATTGTTAAATTGTTTGAAACAACAGCTCTTAGAATATTTTCCTGAAGAAACTGAAAGAAATACGGTACATTTGCCTTGGTAATAATGTGATTATTAACATTTGTCAATTTTCAATCAGTGCATTCCTTTGAAGCAAGATGGTAGTTTAATATTTTTTATTTTCTTATGATTTCAGTTTGCATTACATAAAACTGTATCCTATTATTTCGTTATATAATCCATTAATAGTGGTTACAGGTTTATTTGTTTTTGATTGAATGCATATTTTATTAGTTTTATATGCATCACTATACCATAGCTGCCAATTCTACTGGTTTTTCCAGGAAACTCCCGGTTTTTGTCAATTTTTTTTAGAATTCCCTAAAGTTAGGGATTTTTCATTAATAATTCTCTGTTAAAGATAATTTCGATCAAACTTGCAGCCACCATTTTTTTTTTCTTCCGTGCATGAACCTAGTAGTACCAGTACTAAGTTACATCATTTTCCCTTTCTTAATGGATACTGTTTCAAAAATGTGTGATTTCGTGTATATAGATTACTTTGCCATGTAATGTTGAAACATATTTTTACATTCTTGTTTAATTTCAAATTATGTGAATGGAAATACACAACATTCATTTCTTTGTAGTAGGTCTCATTATTAATTAATATTTTCATAAAATATTGATTTTAAGTGTGATTTCACGGGTTTAGATTACATTCCTGTGTGATATTGGAACATCCTTTTCCATCCATGTTTAGTTTCAAATTATGTGAATTAAAATATGCACAACATTCATTTCTTTTCAGTATGTTTCACTATTAATTAATATTTGTAAACTATTTATTATTTTTTAAGACAATTTTGCATATATAGATTAAATTCTATGTAATGTTTAAACATTCATCTTATTTTTGATAAAATTGCAAATTAGTTAGACAATACTTTTACACTTTTACAGTTTACATAAAAATAAAGGATTATTTTCTTTAAAATATGCTCGAAATGAGTGCTTGCACAATAGAATTCCCCCTCCCCTCCCCCACCTTTATTTTCTAGGCAATTGAGTCTCAAAAGCACTAAATCACAATTTGAGAACTGAACATTTTTTGTTTCCATGAGCCCCCTCAAAAATTTCTCTGTTTATGTCACTGGTATGTTTTTTGTTCACTGACTATGTAAAAACATTTTTTTATGAAGTAGGCATTTTCAATGTTATAGTGAGTTATCATTTTTTGATAAAAACATATATTTTTTGTGTGATGTAAAAAAATTCCCTATTTTTTCCAAATTGTTACTGAACAGGTTATACACTAACTTGTAGAGCACAGTAAAAAATGTTGGCAGGTATGCTATGCTTTCTTATGCATTATATCTTATTGCAGAGGTGTCATGGATCAGAGTGGAGAACAGTTTGTAGCTTATTTCTTGCCAACTGAAGAAACTATGAAGAAAAGGAAACGAGATGCTGAAGAAGGCCAAGAATATGATGACGAAGCTGAGTAAGTTGTATACTATGTTTATTCATTTATTAACTCTGCCCTACAGCTATTCAGTTTGCTTCATGCCAACCAAATATTTAAAAATTGTAATTTTAAAAAATTGCACCAGCATATTTAATTCTCATACAATTAGTGCAATGCCCCTCCCCCTCACATACAACACATGCACACTCTGTGCCTCCTCATACTTAATAACTTAATCCGCAGTTGGTGCTATGGGGGTGTCACCCTTATGAAAGAAGTGAATGTAGAAGATTTATTTTTATTTCAATGTTTACATGTACCCTTATCACCATTATATTATTTTTCAGTAAGCAATGAATTATTAAACATTTATTATGTACAACATAATGTGCCATTTAATTTCTTTACAAAAAACTGTTTGTAGACAAAAGTGTGTTCCACTAACATCTCATGAATCTGAGGCAATGGTTTGCTAACTTAAATTAAGTATTAACCCTGGTGATTGTAAGATACCATTGATTCCAAACTCCCCCTACAATTGAGACAATACAATATATAAAAAATTGTGTCTTAGAATTGAAGAAATACAGTATTTTTTAAATACATACAACTAGTGGCAATGTGTCATGGTAGACAAGATTGGCAATGTCCATCCAAATAATTTACAACCAAGTGACTTTTATTTTAATTATATATTACTAGAATAAATTACCTGGCATTGCCTGGGTCCTAAGTATATGTCCACTGTGTAAATAATACAAATGAGGATGGAAATAACACAACTCGATTGACAAAATACCTGCTTTGAACAAAAATCATTCCTGCACTCAATTTTTTCAATTCGCAATCAAGCTAATTGTTGTCCCTTGTGCTCTATATTTAAAGTATGAGATAACAACAGATACATGGGAGTGCATACCTGCCAACTTTTACGCATTATGCGTAAAATTTACGCATTTTAACTGCTCTTTACGCTTTTATGCATATATTGCTACATTTTACGCATTTCTGCATTTATTTGAATTTTTTAACATTATTAAGAAATCAACCTACGGCGAAATTCTCCGGCTGTTTTTGTTTGAAATTTATCAATTAACCAGACATGGTATAATTCTTCGGAAACACAGATTTTCTGCTTTTTGAGCACTGATTTCTACCATTCCCAGAATCGTAGCAAATCCATAATAAAATTCAGGGTCATGCCAATCAAATTAACGGAGATTTACGGCCGCGTGTAATGCAAATTAAGATTTCGATTGCTTATTTTATGAAAGTAATAAATGTACTTCTTCAAAAGTTGTCTAATTCAGCATAAATCGCTAACATGTTATTTTGTTCATTAATTTCGCATAAATACTGCGATTGCGTAATTCAGTTTGTTCTCATGAATCGCCGAGAGTACAATAGTATCTTTTTTCATCCATCTCAATCTTCTAAATATTGCATTTTTGATTGACTAAACTAGCTTATTTTCATATTCTAATTAATTATTATGGTTAATTTCTTAATTATTTTCACATAAACAGTGCGATTACGCAATTCAATTACTTCGCGTGAATTGTCGAGAGTACGTTAGTATCTTTTCCCATCCATCTCCATCATTTAAATGTTGTATATTAGATCAACTAAACTAGCATATTTTCGCATTCTGATTAATTATTACGGTTAATTTCTTAATCATTTTCGCATAAACAGTGCGATTGCGCAATTCAGTTACTTCGCGTGAATTGCCGAGAGTACGTTAGTATCTTCTATCATTTAAATGTTGCATATTAGATCTACTAAACTAGCTTATTTTCATATTATGGCTAATTAAAGGTTAGTTTTTTAATTATATTTACATAATACAAATTTTTCTATTTTGGAAAATGAGTATGAACTCTGTGAAGGGATATTTTCCAAAAAGTGGTATTAAAGCAATGATTTAGGCAAATAAAAAGGAAACGATTTTGGCAGGGAGGAATATAATTCAGTGTTATATATATATATATATATATAATCTATTAAAGATCAATATTTGTTGCGCTCTTTAGTGAAAACCTGTGTTTTACTAAACATAAATATTTGTTTTCATTATAAAGTAATTTTTACCGGATAAAACCTTTATATATTTTCTGTTTTATAATTTATTGTCCTGAAATTTAAAAAAATGGGTGTCCTAATTTTCAAATTCTAACAGTACTATGCCTGATATTTAATGTAGTATTATTTTAATGCAGGTATTTGTACATAGTTACATTAATTAGAAATGTCGTTTACATGTGTAGTTTAAAAAAAATCATCATAAATCTCATTCACGCAAAATTTTACACATTCTAATTTTCCCAGGTTGGCAGGTATGGGAGTGGCTTCAATAGGTAGAATAGATATTTTTCCTGTGCGTAGGAGTAGCATAAGTAGGTAGAACATCTCTGGAAAAGGATTTTCTCCATTCTATATTGTCAATCAATTTAAATCAAGTAGTATTTAAAAGTAAAATAGCCTCAAACTGTAGATATAAGTTTATCAATTTTGCAGAAACTTTATATGAATGGGATATGGTGTACATAATTCACATACTTTTAACTTTTTTTCAGGTATGAATATAAAATGGCTAGAGAATATAATTGGAATGTGAAAAATAAAGCTTCAAAAGGCTACGAAGAAAATTACTTCTTTGTGATAAGAGATGGGTGTGTGTATTACAATGAATTAGAAACCAGGTAAGTGTTATTTATTCTGTTCTATTCCGATTTTAATGTTAAAGAATAATTTAAAAATATTCCCTGTTATATGTTGTCTGCCCTATTATTCAATGAGTGAACCAGAGATCATGTTAGCATTTTTTCAGAAGAGTAAAAATACTCCTTGACTTTTTAAAAGGAGTATTTTGTTTTTCAGAGAAGTAATTTTTATTAAATAAACAAACAGTTATCCTCAAATTGTATGATATTGTATATAAATGTATTAAAGGGTTACCCTCAAACAGGATGAAATTCCTTGATTTTTCCAGATTAATAAAACTAAAAGAAATCAAATTGATTAGCTTAATGCCCTCTTTATATTACACGTGTCTAGAAACAAACAAATGCATGATATATCGGGTGTTTTGCGAAGAGTGTTTGAAGGGAATATAATATTAATGGCTTGTCGTAGAAGTAAAGGGAAATATGAAAAGTAATCAGCAACCAGAGGAGAATTTACCTGATAGTTGTACCTCCCCGTAACTGATGATTTAGAAAAAAATAATTTTAAAGCCCCACCCCCTAATTAAAAAATGTCAATTAATAAAATTTACACCATGCTTAATTAGGCTAAAAAAATTTATCCCGTGCATTTTGATAAAAAATTCAACTGAAATTTGACTTAATCCATTTTACCTGAACCATAAGTGTGAATATTCCTCTGAAGGGATAAATGGGGCACATCTACAAATCTATTTAAAACAGGAAAAACACCGTATTCAAATTTGCTACTATATAATTTTGAACAATTTATTTATTGATGGTACCTTGCAATCGAACAAAAATTACTTAACAATAATTGGAATATCTCAGCAAATTTTTTATCAGGTAAATTTCTTTCACTCTACTAATTTGCAGCACAAATTTTACTAATTATTTTTTTTTATTGTGTGTGTGTGGGGGGGGGGGGTATATAAAAATTTAATTTCCTATTTTTATAAAAATTATCAGTTCTGTGATTTTCAACTATCATAAAAATAAATTCTCTGTTTGCTGATTATTTTTCATTTTTCACTTTACTACTAAGACCAACTATTCATTTTATATTAGTTTTGCACACTCTTTGTGAAATACACAGTATCAGACCTGATAATTACACTGGATTCTAAGGGCCAAATGATATAAAAAATGTATGTCCATTTTTTAATAAAATATGTCCCTACAGTGTTTTATGTTTATGGTTAAAACTGCATGCTTTTACTTTTTTTTCAGTCACATGTCTTTTGATCCTCATTTAAATTAAAGCTTTTCAATTGAAACATATATTAATTTTTATTTAACATTATAAAGTTGCAAATGCACCAAATTCTTTTTTATGCTCTCACAAAATGGCTATATTTCTAAGTGCTCAAATAATTGTTTTATACCATTAATAAAAAAATATCCCTTATCTTCATGACTCATATGTTTGAAAATTCCTGTAAAAAATCTTAGTTAATGCAAGCATAGTGCAGAAAAAAAAAATAGTGTCATAGTAAGATGAAATATCCTCCAGATCACATACAAATGTTCATTTCTGTTATGTTATCAAGCAGTTTCTCACAAATTACTAGCGAATGTGAAACAGCATTTGAAACCTATAAATACATTAAAAATTGAAATTTGGGGACAAATATAGGATATTTTTGGTCGATACTATCTTCAATAACAGCATGTTTAGGAAAATCAATGTAAGACAAAATTGTAGACGATCGACTAAGGATTCTGTCTTGCTCAGATTTTGATAAAGAATAATATTGAAAAGTTATTTAATTTCATATATTGAATATTTAAGAATATGTTTTATTTTAGCTATGAAACTAATATTGTATATATTTTATCATTTAAATGTATACAATGCATAATTAATTTTACTACAAAAATTGTCTAAATATGTATTCTGGTCTGAGACCATTTTTGCTACTAATGCATTTTGCACATAAAATGGCAATACATCATATAGGTGGGCCATGGAAATATTTTGTTTCCATAGTGAATCAGAGATTTTTTGCACTATCAAAGTGGGCTGCAAGTCAAAAGTGAGAACCGTGTATAGGTTTTGAAGAATTTACAGTGTTTTATGTTTATGGTTAAAACTGCACTTACAGTGAAAACTGTAAAACAGTACTGAATTTACAGTGTGTAAATTGATAACCTTTTAAATGATCGTTTATTAATTGAAATTAGTTTCTTTGAATAATATTAAAATGATTTAAACTTACTCTTAGGGTTCGTCTGAGCAAGAGAAGACTGAAACCTGGTGCTCAACCTTCCAATTCAAAGCTTGCTGTTAGACATAGATCTCTGAATGAAATTGAATTCAAATCACAGGTAATGTTTAAATATTTTATGTACATGTGCATAGCTGCCAGCTTTTCTGGATATCTCTCAAATTTTCGATTTTTATACAGTCTTCAAGTTTTAAGACAAAAAGTTACTTTTTTCGTAATTTAAAAATGCTAAATATTTTTTTGCTAAACATATGTCTACTATAGTCAAGTCAAAGTATGTATTATTTTTTAATCAAGAATATTAATTGAATTAAATTTTGATTTTGTTTCCATCGCTAAATTAGTTTTATTTGTGTGTCAATGCTGCCAACTATGTATTCAATACTTGCATTTGCGAACTATCATGTATTTTGCACATATTTTTTAAACAGGGTGTGAAAAGAAAGACACCATCATCCTTGCATTCATTAGATGCCTTTTTTATCCATTAAAATTAAGTTTTCAAATATAAAAAATTCCATTTTTAACTTGATTCCTTGTTGGTTGCCACACCGGGTTTCACCCCCCTTGTTCTATAATCAAAGGGGAAAATCATCCTTTAGTTTGGATTCTGAGGGGGATTTTGAAATATCAGGTGAGATTCAAAACATTCGCAACAAAAAAACAAAATTTACTTTTTTGCTAAACATGATGTAAGCAAAAATTCATGGAAATATTTATATCTTTTTATACAATAATATTATTAATATGAATTTATAATTGCTACCTTCCTATTTTTCGTATTTATTAAATTTTTAAAACTTAATTTTTTTCAATTTTCAATTTATTTTTAAATTATCAGTTAGTTTCCATTACTTAAAAGTTCTGTAAATTTACAAATTTTTTTATTCATCTATTTTCGGAATATTTTAAATATTTATGGTCGCTAGATACTTTCTTATTTTGTTTAAAATCTTACTAATGTTTTTCAGGACTTTTCAAGTGTTTCATGATTTCCAGCAGATCCTAAAAATTTACATTTAAGGTGTATTTTTTAAATACTTTTTGGGACAATTTTAAATCTATTTTCTTCTGCAACAATTTAATAATTCTGGATTTTTTCAGGTTTTATTTTTAGCAAAGTTATCGATTATTTCCAATATTACTTGCCCCCCCTTTCCTCCTTTATTTTTCCAAACTGGAAGACAATTTGCAAACAGAAAATAAAATTCCCCCTCTTCAATCTCTAAAAATGTAGTCGCTTTGGGAAGAATGTTTTCTGATTGTCTTTAAATAGAAATAAATATAGTATTGAGTTGGGGGGGGGGGATCTGTTTCGAAAATAAGTGGCTCCTAAGAGAGGTTGTCACTCAGAGAGGTTTTGCTGTAACTATAAAATTTTTCTCATTTAAAATGAGCAAATCAAGCCTGAATTAACATTGTTGCAATGGAAATGTTCTTAATTTCCTCATCAAATCTGGAATTTCTCTACATGTGGGCTCTACTGTATAATTAGTATTTTTAATTTCATCTTAATAACTTTTATTTTTAAAAGCGGTCACAAAAATTTAAAAAATTTAGCGGTCACAAAATTTAAAAAAAATGGAGAATATACAAGCGTTTCAAAAAGACTGCACAACTAAATATATTTTTAAAAATCAGTCACAGACCCATGGTTCTATTAAAGGAATGCTTCAAATAAGGTAGACTTTTAGACTAAGATAGCTTTGGTCACATGGCACATTTTAGTAAAAAGAACAAATTTTATTTTTTTTTATATGGGCCCTCTACAAAAGCTCCCATTAGCAAATTGTTCCTTTAAAGGTCTTTCTTTGGGGTAAAAAAACTTACTATCTATTATTCAATATTGACTGTGAAAAAAATTGATAAAGTTATAGGATTTAAACCACTTTGTACCATGTTAAAAGAAAACTTCAAAAAAGTAGACTTTAGGGGTTGTATAAAAATTAAATTTTGCTAGATAAAATTTGTATTTAAAAGTGTGTACCTATCTTTAGCAAAAATTTTATGCAGTCCCCATCGAAAATTTGAATTAATGATATATCGAGTAATTTTCATCATATGACAATGAAACTTTTTCCTGTTTCACTAATTGGACTATAAAAAATACTTTTATAATATTTTTTTTTCTGGGATGGCCTAGTATATATGTTTTGTACTTTTTTACTAAAAAATGTCACATGGTCAAAATTTGCATGTGATGATAGTTTACCTAAATTAAAGTATTTCATAAACTGGAACCATAGAACTATGATGAATCATTCAAGAGATATTTAGTCATGAAACATACTGCATTTGTAGATGCACAGCTTTTTGAAACATACTGCATAGTAGTTTAAAACCTCATATGCCAAAAACATCTTTGATGTATTTTACTAACGGGTTATAGTCAAATATTAGTGGGTCTGTGGTAAACAACCAGAATTGTCGCTCTTGTTAGAGATCATCAGTACCAAATAGCCATTAACTGCATTGACAATTAAAACCTTTTTATAAGTAGTCTTCAGATGTAAAAAGGAAAAAGCAGTATACTTATACAAGAAGCTTCACTTCTGCAGAAACTTTTTGCATATGCATGTTGCACATTAAACTAAAAAAGGGGATGAGGCTTATAACACCCTCAAAGCAAATATCATTTTTGGCATATACATGCTTAAAAAAGTTTACCTTATAATATGATTTGCTTTAATTGAATAAGTTCACCATTAATACTGTATTTGCAAGGTGCTTCAGCTACCTTAAAAAAAAAAAAATTGTTGAAATTACTATTACTAAAGCACTGTTCTTAACTTACAGGAAGTGCGAATGATGCAGTTAGAGCCTCCTCAAGAAGAGGAGGAGGAGGAAGAAGAAGAAACTCAACAGAATGGAGAGAAAGAAAAAGAAGTTGATGTTGAAGAGAATGAAAATGAAGAAAATAAGAGTGATGAGGAAAAAGAAGAAGAAAGTGATGCAGAAGCTGATGCAGAAGAGAAAGGTTTGTAGTTTAGTAAAAATTGAGTAGGGTATAAAGGTTATACAACATATTTTCCAATGGAAGCAGATAAATAATTTATTTTTAGAAAGTAAAATCATGCATTTTGATCCTGTAAATTATCATAATCGGATTGTAAGTAGTACACCTCAAATATCCTGCATGATAGATTTCATTCAGGGTTCATTTTAAAGATTGTTCTTCATATTTTTCAATATTATTAAGATTGAAACTGTGCAGTAATTTTTCCAATCGCTCAGAACAAATTGGTGAGAAATTTGTACAAAATTTTATCTAAATAATAAATAACTACTAAACTAAATCAAATTTTAAAAAAATCACTCTGAAGTACATTGAGATCTGTCCAAATGTATTCTTGTGCCAAATTTTGTAGATATGCATTGTTTTTTCTGTTACAGTGCAAACAAGCATTTTCTTTTATTATTATAGATACATATATTTTTAATAAAATTTGATGCAGAATGGCCATAAGAAATAAGAGTATTTCTTATAGTAATTACTATGCATGGTACCATTATTTGTTAATTACTAATTGTCAAATTTAAAATTTTTTATAAATAACTTTGTGTATTTATCACCATGTGACCAATTAATAATATTTGTTACAAAAAATGTATCACTATTGATATACCATTGTATTTTTAAAGATTAGACACAACACTTAGCTCAAAGTAACAGTCATACTTTTATTAGTGTTGAATGGTAAAATTTCAGGTCTAGAAGCTTCTTTGACATAACTGAAAATTTATAGTGAGAATTTACTGCATCTGTTAAGATAAGGTCCATTGTAAAAATATGCAGACGCATTTGGTTCTTTCTAAGTTTAGATTCATCCCTAAACAACGAGTTAAAATTTTGGATGCAACAGCTGTGTTAAATTTTAGGTTTTAATTTCAGTCAGTTAAATTTTAAAATGCAAAGATGCTATTTCCATTGTGAATTGTTTTCCTAAAAATATGATTTTTTTTCTTGAACTTGATTTTAAAAAACAGCTTTCTTCAGAAAGATTAATATACAAATATTTTATTTTCCAATTTTAATTTTTAACCAGCTAAACATTATTGGTGCTCAATTTAAGTGGTAGTTATTCTATAGTCTATGTATCCTTTTGCATTCATACAAAATATACAGAGTTCCTGGGAAAGTCCTCCAGCACCCCAATGCCTTTTTATCAAAAGATTCATGAGTGTACATGTTAGGTTTATCTATAGTAAAGTGGCCATGCCCAATTGAATAAAATGTTTCTAGCATCCCTAGTAGAGAATTAAGTTAGAATAACAAACTCGGCAACAAAGCAAGATAGATCAAAAAAGGCTTAGTTGACAAGGACAAAGTTGTAGGTCTAATGTATAGAAATTGACAGAAACTGTTGCAGAATGCATTTATTAGACACTGTTTATTGGTGAATGGCTCTCATATTCAAGAATGATACAATAAACAAAACTTGTGTATGAACAGAAATCGAGTGTAGAGCCTATACCCTCTGTCAGACAATGCACATTTGAATTCAAGGAAGAATATTGCCAAGTATTTTGACAAGTGTTGCAAGTGTTACCAAGTCAGAGGCCCTTATAATATGACTTTTTGACAGGCATATATTGCCCTCTGCATATGCATTTTGTTTGTTCCTGATGTCGATTCCTACTAATTAGATAATGTGCTACAACTTTGTAATTGGTTTTTTTCGTCTTTGCTCTGTTGTTAAATTCATTATCCTAGCTTTTTTCTTAATTTTCTGTTAGAACTGTGTCATATCATGGTGTATTAGGTCACTGGGTATGATTCTAGAGTTGGAGTGTCTGGAAAGGCTTTTCAGATA